>BSBN01000846.1:5625108-6250120 GCA_027924645.1 Cunninghamia lanceolata | reverse complement strand
ATTGAGACCACTCACTATCCCTCTGACTTCAGTAGTGTTTAGATCTACAATAGTGGGGTAGCAGGGAATGGTCCAGATTAAGTTTGGGCCCATCAACTTGCATTCTAACCTCCTTAGTCATCTGCCTAGTAGCTTAACTTTTTTATCATCAGACGGTTAAGATTAAAACATCTTACCACATATTTGCCCATGTGCTTTATAATTCCTTTAAGTAGCTCACTATTTAAAACCCAATGCAACTCCTTTGAAATATTTCAAAAAAATTCATGTCATGTCTTCTAAAGTCTCTTCAATAGTCCAGATGAAGACATACGTCATATCCCCTCTATCCCTCTAAGAGATGAAAGCTTTTGGTGGGCCCCTTGCAGGCTAGCGGGGAACGATCCAAATTGACTCTAAAGATGTTGATTTTCAATGCTTTGCAATGCCTATAGTGGATGATGGGTCCCACTTTGATAGGAAATAGGTGTCACTAGCCCGCTATCCCTCTAGATTTCTTAAAACATTATTTTATTCAAGCGAGATGGCGGGAAGCAGTCAGGATTCAATCTGCGAGATCTAATGGCTCCCATTAATGTTTAAATATGCACATGCAAATTGTTTATGACTTAAAAGTAGACATCCCTAGGTTGACGGGACAAAGGGACATAATTCACATAAAACTTTGGGGGTCAAGACTTAAGATAAAAGATGAAATATTTAACTCCTTTAAACATTTTACACATAATGTTCCCAACCAAGCGATGACCGATGAGACAAGGCAAAGGGGTTGGTAATACTGATGAGTTTGATGGCTTAAGTGTGAACTTGGATGACTGGGAACCAGGGGTAACAAGTCAACTTAAAATTATAATGCAAAAGGCTGAAAGGTTAGGTTTATGTATGAAATGAAGACAAACCCTAAACTGTAAACCTAAAACCCTAACCAGTGGATCAAATGGTCTGCTATAGGAGTATATTTCATTGTCTGACCTAGTTATAGATAAGGCACTAATCAAAATAATTCATAAATTGTGAAAAATGATGCAGAATCACATATCAAATCAAAAACCAAAAATTTACTTTACTGCAAATTGTTTTACATTTTATGCACAAATCAACTTTAGCAAGGAAATATTAAGCATTGAGTTGAATGATGAATCACTAAGTACATGTAAAACTTATCAGTATGACACAATTAAAATATGAAATAATTAATAATATGTTAATGTATTCAATTTGATTCACAATTTCAAGGAATACAATATAAAATATCATCAACTACAGTTTTGGAATATGATTCATGAAATGTATAAATACCTAAAAATTGCTAATTCACTTCCATTTCGCAAATCAAGTCAGGGTCCTCAAACTGATGTTCAAATAAAGTAAAAGAGTCGTCTTGATTCTAAGTCTCAAATTCATCAGTCATTGTATCACTATCATTTGTCCTACCACCACCAGTGTTTGAACTTGAAGTGTTGCACAACCCTCTTCTTTTGCATATGGACTTCCAGATTGTGAGTACCCTTTCATAAGGAAATTTTTTGACACTATATGTACTTCCTATCACCCTCAAGCAATTTTCCAAATTCTTGTCTAGTTTGTTTCTTATTTTTTATTTCAAAAACACCAATGCATTGAAAACTCTCTCATCTTCCACCGAACCTAATATCATTGTTCGACATAAATCAACAAGTTTGAAATATTTTGATATCGAATCACACAATATTTCACTTTGACCCAAGTTTTTCCAAGCCTTTGTTATTGATCCCGCTTCAAAGGGATTCTCCATGGCATTAAACTAGTCTATCATACTTCTTGCAAACTGACTACATTGTCATATAAGCTTATTTCCATCTATAATTCCTTCTATTGTCTGTCCATTGCATTCTGTACTTTTCAAAAAGTATGTGGTCAAGGTAGTTACTTTCTGATGAAAAAAGCTTGGGCTATCTTGGTGGCCTTGAACCTAAAATTGAGGATACACAATAGACATGGCTTCAAGTATTTCTTCTCGATGGAATTGATTATAAATCTCTGTTGAAAGATTGCGTACAATTTCCTTCAAATTATTACTAACAAATTCAACAATGTCATCAAAATGTTCCTTTCTAATAGGTACTTCCCTGATAGAGAGCCTGACCGTCTTACAATGGTGCATTGGTATCTCAAATCCATATAGAAAGGCACATAACTCCCCGCTTGCATTAAACTATAAATAATTTTTAGGATGATTCAAATCTATAATTATCTGCCACCTATAAAAATTTGGGCTTTGAGAAGTTAGATCTAGATATAGATTATCGAGGGCCATGCATGTCATTATATGTAGTTTGGTATAGTTTTAGATATACATAGTTCTATCTTGGGCTTTCTTCACAAGATTGTTCATTTCATCTAGCATGGGGAGAAGACTAGCTAAAGTTAAGAGTGTCTCTCTATTGCTTAACCTATGTAAGAGGTCAAGAGCTTTGTCTACTATGTTGTGGTGCTCGTACATTATTCCAATCAAGAATGGATATTCTGAAAGAACTTGTTGCACTGGTCCATGCAAGGAGATCCATCTGGTATCAACATCCTTAAGAAGATTGTTTCTTGATATTATTCCCTCAGCAAAATTTTGAAATTCTACAAAATGTTTGGGACTTCGACAAAAGTATGCATGGAGCTTGTGGACTAATTTTCAACTTTTGATACTGTAGGAAACTTGCTTACAATTTTAAATGCTAAATTCATTATGTGGGCCATGCAGTGAATGCCAAGCATGTATGGTGCATAAGTAGTTTGTAATTTTGTGCAAAGACCAATCCTATGACCTTGCATTACTGCAGCTCCATCAGCTCCTACGCACACCAACTTTTTAGCAATTGTCAAGCCATCCATACTTGCAATTTCATTCAAAGACTTCTTAACTAGTTCAAATAGATTTCGTAATGTTTATTTGTCCTTCATTTGATGAAAACAAAGTAGATGAGCTTGGTGAACATGTTTTTTTATAGTATACACATGCATATAGACCCAAGAAGTATTATCTACCGCAGTAACTTCATCTAAAGATAATGCAATGAAGTTTAACTCTTTTACATTCTCCTTTAAATCTTGCTTTTCCACCATGAGACATTTTTCCCATTCCCATTTAGTGTTTATTGACTAATGTGTGCTAGGATAGTGAGGAACACTCAAAAAGATAATAAATTACTATACTCTGGGTAGTCTGTCATAGGACGCCTTCTGGACAAAATATGAAAAATAACACTCATCTGAATATTTTTTGCCAGTTGTGCTCCTTCCATTGCTTTTCCAAATTGAGCCTTAATTGTACCTCCACTTGCAGCAAGCTTTGTCATTCTTTTCTTATGCTTATCATATTCCATGGCATACTTCACATGAAGACATTCTTCCTTTGATTTCCATCTTACTACTGATGTTTCCTTTCCGTCTATGATTTGTTTTTCATAAACTTTACCAATATGATTTTCTATAGTATCAAGCTTTAGCTACAATTTCTTGTCTCTTTTACATTTCCAACTACAAATCACACACTTGCATTTTGTTGGTTGTTCATCTTTGTTTTCTTTCTCCACTGGTTCAATGAATGGGTACTTTGACACCCAATCAAGCTGAAAATTTCTTGACATTTCCCACTCATGCCCCATTTTTTATTTGCCTTTTCTTTTCTTCTTACCAACATCATCGACAACACCACCATTTTCATCCAAGTCAATTATCTCAATCTAGCTAACTAGGATATCCCTTGGAACATCTTCTATGGTATTGCCATCCTCATTCTGGCTAACTAGGGTATCCCTTAGAACATCTTCTGCAGTATTACCATCCTCATTCTGGCTAACAAGGGTATCCCTTGGAACATCTTCTGTGGTATTTCCATCCTCATTCTGGCTAACCAGGGTATCCCTTGGAACATCTTCTTTGGTATTTCCATCCTCATTTGACTTAATGGCAATCCCACCTTCTTATGGTGGTGAGGTACTGTGAATGGCTTCTTCATTAATATTTGGTGCTAGAGTTGATGATGTAGCTCCATCTTGATTTGATGGATTAGAAACATTACCAATTCCAAAGTAAGACTGTATACTAACTCCATGTTTTCAAAATTATGATGGTCTTCCAATCCCTTCACCACCTTGAGGAGTCTTACCCTTGTCGCACTTGTGGCTTGACATCTTGATCTCTCTCACTTCAAATAAAAGTTGGAAAAAATGTCTTCTTGTTTAAGGAAATACTCATAGAATATAGATCCCATTCCCTACTAAATATCTTCTTTAAGATTGAAGCAAGAATGGAAAAGAGATAAAGAAATCTTATAACACTAATACTATGAAGAAATGATTACTCACATTTAAGTTTAGGTTTTCACTGACTTGCGATTTGTTAATGCAGGAATGTCTGTGTTGCAAGTTTGTAACTTTGCCTACAATCAACTTCAAGGTTCCAACTCCAACTTCCGAAATCTGAATCGAGAGCTCACAAGTTCAAAACTAAACAAAATGTGTAAGAATGAATTAGAGTTTTGATTGTATTTATATCAATCCATATTTGGTGAATTTTGTGAGAATTCCTAATGGTATATTAAAAAATTTGGTGAATCTCGTGTGATTATATAAGGAATACCTTTAAGTGTTGGTGAATCAAACCTCAATGGACTACATACTTTGTAATTTCCAAGGTGAATATGGCCCTATGATTAGCACGAAGGTGTCATAGAAATTGGTGAAATGGCCCCTCATAATCAACTACTTGTAAATTATAATTGGTCAAATGGGTCCTCATGTGCAATGACCATTTAATGGCATTGGTGAAATGTGTCTTGATACACAATGTTGTTTTAATAGTATTGGTGAATATATATGTGATTTAGTACTTGCTTCCGAGATTCCAAGAGAAAATATTAGTCAGCCCATATGAAACGCATAGTTTGTTATGGCAAAAATATTACTTCATTGATTCTCATAAAATAAATTTATGGCAAATGGATACGCATTCAACTGATAATACATAAAATCCTAGTGATTTGACCACCCTGTTGGATGTGATTTATTCACCAATTCTGACTTGTCCGATTGTGATATTCACCACTAAAAAATCTCTACTCATACATTTGGTATTTTGTGCAAGATTCATAACATGTATTTTATCTTTCACACCCCATCATATTCATTCCACACAGCCTTTTTGCCATCATTTCTCTCCTCATTATCTAAAAATTTAAATAACCATTCCATCATCTTCTATTCTTCCATTTTAACATTCATTATTCATCTTTAATTTTCATCTCTCTCTTCTCTATTCCTCCACTAATCTTTTCATCCTTACATTCCATCCTCTAACTAACTTTATTCATTATCTCCAATCCCCTCATCTAATTCATGTTTATCTTTTTTGCCCATCCCTAACCATCTTATCTCTTTTTGATCCATTTCGAGAGCACACCCAAGTTCTTCACACCCGCATGTCCTCTTAAGGGGGAATGCCTAAGCCTAATAATCCAAAATCAAGATTGATGTTTTGAATCGAAAATATCTCCAAGCATTGAAGTATCAAAACCAATCATCATTCAATCAAATTTAGTCTTGAATTGAGCCAGTCTTAATCCATCAATCAGTTCTAGAATTAAAATCTCAATGCTTGGGGAATGTTATCATCAATGTCATCTCAAGTGCATATATCTATTTTATTTGAAATAACATTACTTCTTCTAGGTGCAACGCCATTTTAAAGATAGGCAAACTGTAGACACTTAAAATTGACATATCTAACATCATAATATTAACACCACTTGTGACACTTTCATAAGCACATTCTAATCATGTTAATCTTAACACTAATTAGTCTTTAACATTTTCACTAGCCATTCCTCCAACCATTTTGACTTGAAAAGGTGGGCTATTGAAAGGAGCTGAGGAGGATTTAATTTCCTTAGAGATAAAATTCAAATTAAAAAGGGAGTCATTGGGATTCAAATCCTAAAAGGAAAGAAGGCTAATGTGGATTGGTAGGCCATGACTTAGCAAGCGGTCGCTAACTAGACTACTAGTGGGAATGGCGGTCCATGTGACAGGAATGGCTGGAGGATAGGATGGCTCTATGGTAACCATCATAATTTCACCTCCGACTGCCTCTGCATTAATTTTGACATGAGGTGGCAAGTGTACGTCCTTTCCTTGGTGGTGGAGCAAGGTGGTAAGAGCTCCTCAAGTTTAATTCATCATTACAACACCCATTAAATCCAACACGACACTCATTGGAGTGATATGGGGTGCACAAAAGGATTTGGAAACCATTGAGCCATTTATCACTTAGATTGGTTCATTTCCTGTAGAAAAGACAAAGGCATTTCTATGACGTCTACGTTACTATGTGTGATCCAGGGTGCTACCATGGGAGAAGATATCATTAAAATGGAGCCCTCTTCCCTTGATGAATTCAAGCTTGCTCATACTATCTAGCATATTCTTCAGGAAGGGGGTGGATTCCTTTCTGGAAATTTTGATAGGGCATGATGAGAATCTCTCCTGTTAGTTTGTAGACTCTTGGGATAATAGGCAGGTTCAACTGAGTGGTATTGGGTTTGAGGTGACTAAAGAAATCATAGGCCAAGCTACTTGGATGTCTACTAAAGGGAGAAAGCATTGCCTCTAGAGTAGGGTGTCTGACCTAGAAAGCATGGCAGATTTCTTCAAGGAGGGAGAATCTGTGGCTAAACTCTAGGGAGGGTTTGAGTAGGAGAAGCTTCCAACCCCTTGGGACCATATGTGTTTGATGATTATGAAGTATTTTATGCTTGAAGGGTGTTTTAAGGTTTACTTTCATTATCACTTTTCCTTGCTTAACCATTTTCGTCACAGTATCGAGATTAGCTTTCCTTTATTCCTTTTATATTATCTGGAGAACTCCATTAGGGTGGTGAGGGAAGGCCATGCCAAGAATCCTAACACCTTGGTCATCCCCCTCCATTAGAGCCTTAGTTTTCATCTCTACCATTTCTATTTAGCCTTGCACACCCCCAAGACTATTAAAGTCAGTGTTATCCATGACTCCCCTCCAAACCCTGCTGCTACTAGCCCTAGTGCTAAGGGCAAAGGGAAGAAATTGGTTGGTTTTCTTAAAGATGTGGTCTCCCCTTCTTGTGGCCCTGGGGATGGACCTCAAATAGAGGAAGTCCAAGACTCCCCTTCAATTGAAACTATTAATCCTAATTCCAGTGCTAAAACTCCTAAAGGCAATACCACCTTGAAGAAAACAAGAAAGAGCCCCAAGTCTCAGGCTACTAATGTCAAGAAGGAGGAGGCCTCTTAGGTAAAGAGAGGGATGGAAATAGATGATGAAGGAAGATCCCAATGACATAAAAATTAAAGGAAGGGAAGGATTTTGTCCTATATGAAGTGGTTGTGTAGAAATTTGAGGATTTGGATGTTGTTACTAAGCAAGGTGGAGGTGGTGACAGGTTGGGAATTGTCGATAGAACAAAACAGAGGTTTAGAAGGTCCAGTCATATTGTAGGTATTCCTTTGGCAATCCTTCAAGGTATCAAGCTATCGAGTGAGTCAGAGTTTGTAGAAGACTCCTTGGGAGAGGATGACGGGGGCACTCCTGTGGAGTCTATGCAAGAGGATGAGGGCACTAGTCACTTCCCTTAGATGAACACTCCCTACTCGGAGGATGAGTAGGATACTCATGATTAGGAGGGGGATAAAGGGAAGTGCACCCTATGTGAAAAAATGGTTGAGGAGATTACTGATCTCACATCGAAGGTTGGGGGCTACAGAAGAAGTGGAAAGTGATGTCGGGGTTCTTTTCCAAAGCTCTGCACCGTACTACTACTATCTTTTCTACTATAAAGGCGTTCGATGACAAGATTAAGGGCATTGGTGTTGATAGCCTTAGGGATTATGAGGATATGCTCAAGTTCCTCACTAAGTATGGGATCAATGGGAATCCTCGGTTGTTTTATTTCTTCTATTATTTGTTTTTACTTAAAGTAGTTCTATTAGGATTTTAGTTTTCTCTATGTTATGCTATTAATCTATTGTCAAAAAACTATTTCTAGCTTGTCTGAGGCTTTTGCTCTGCCCTTGGGGCTATTTTGTACAGGGTTTTGGACCCTTGTTTCTAGTTGAATTTATCAAAAACATTTTCACCACCACTAATTAATTAAATAATTCATATTATTTTGTTAATTAGGTTAATACTAATTCCATTTATTCCCTCATAGATAAATAAATATATTCTCCAAATTAATAAATCTAATTAGCCACTCATATTCTGTCATAATTTCCTCCAAGATTCCCCTCTATTTTTAAGCCATGCACATGTAATGTTGGAAAATGTCCCCTTGGGGGCTTTTCCCTCATAAGGTTTAGCTCTTGGGTCTTTTGCATGCATTTGGGACATCTTCATAATTTGGCATCCCGATGGAATGAACCCTAGGTATCTTGGCAAATAGGGCCTAGGGTGACCCCTTGAGCTTGACCTTGCCCAAAATAGGGGGGAGGACTTGGGTGCCCTTGCCCTAGTCCTGCCCTATTTTGGGGCAGCCCCAATTTTTGGGTATTAGTTTATGATCGTTATTTAGGTCCTATGTAGACATGGTAAGTTTGAATTATGAAAATCTTGGTGGGAGTGTTTGTAGTTGCATATAAAAGCATGTTTAAGCATTCATTTGTAAAATAGATGGCAATTAGATTTCAACTAGATGATCATTGTGAACTTTAGGCATACTCAAGGTGATTCAAGGCTTTCATTGTGTTGCAAGAGCAGATTTGTGTGGTTTATGTGTTGGTGTTTGTAGATTTGAGCATCCATTTCATCATGGAATGAAGAACATCTTCCTCACATGATATCTTCACTACAAGGTGACATTATATTGTGTTTTCATCATTATTTCCTTTTGTTTTTGTCTTTGCCTCACAAGGGCACACACTCTCTATCTAACAACGGTGTTTGGAGACTTAAGTGCCCTCCGTGGCTTAACCGAGCCAAGCCTCTAAACACCACAACCCCCTCCCAAAGTTTTCATGGTTGTAGGTTACAAGTTATGAAGCTAGATAAAGTGAAGTTGCAAGAAGGCATCTTGAAGTGTCAGAATTATAGAATAGAAGGGAAAACATCCACCTGGACTTGGGTGCCTACTCATTAGTCCTCTAATTTCTGTGATGGGAAAATCTCTTGAATACAGGGAAGAGTTCCATATTGAGTTTCCAGATCTAGACAAAAAGTAGGGCATTGGACTTGGGCACCCACTCTTTTATCCTTGACTTTTTTGCCTTAAAACTCTGAAAATAGGTATTTTGTAATTTGATATTTTTCTTCCCTCTGCAAGAGCTTTTTCTATTATTCTTCCGTTTACAGTCGTATTTGCATAATTAGGGTTTTAATGGTCAATTAAGCATAAGAGAAGTAAATTTGATAATTAGACACCCTAATCCAAGCTTTCCTACATATCATAGTGACCTAGGGTATGATAGTTCCTAGCCACTCGACCCTAGATCCTCGAATCTATAGGGTGAAAGGAGGATTCAAACATCTAAACACTAAAAACTAAACAATCCCAATTTTACCCTAAACATTTTGGTGAACCCATGTTTTTGAACTTAAATTGCAAATTTTTGAGTGTGTATCTTCAGATTTGGATTGATATCATTCTTTCATATAGTCTTTCATCTTATTGCATTGAGAAAATTACAAAAAAATTGAAAAATTTGCAAAAATTTGAAAACCCTAGCTTGCATTTTCATATAGATTACTAAATTGCATCAATTCTTTCTAAATTTTCCTAATTCATGATTTTTGCATCAGATCTGATATAAACTATAGAAAAAAACAAAAATTCAAAAATTTGCATTGCATTTTCATCATTAATTTGCTAGGCTTCTCTAGAGATTTTGACAATTTTCATAAACCTAGTAATTCCAAAATCTAGGGTTAGTAGGCAAAATCTTCTTTCAAAAATTTCTACTGATTTTAGAGGCTCATTAAAATTATAATTTGTCTATACTCTTACATTTAAGTGTAAATTTGCATTTAGATTTCAAATATTTACAATTTTGCATAGAAAATTTCAACAAAAATTAGCAATTTTCATGCATTTTCATTAGATTTGCATTGGCATTTTGCACATTAAAGCTTGAAATTCATTTTCAGATCTAATATTAATTCATTTTCACCATGAATTAGGCTTCAAAACATTCATATAGCATTTTGTGCCAAGATCTCAAACCTGGGGCTTCAAAAACAACGATTTTCACTAAATTTGGCCTTATCGACTCTATAAACTTGCACCATAGGCATGTTTTGAAGGATAATTTTGCATTAATTTTCTATTATTAGGGTAATAATTTTCTTCCCCTCCTAAAAATCTTCACAACACCCTTTTAACGGGCTCTTGTATTGAAAAATTTGGTGAAAAACTACATATTTTGGCTATTTTTGCCCTAGGGTTTGGCCTAGTTTGCACTCTAAGTGTGTTGTGACAAATTTTATGGATTTAGATGACAAATATCATTGATTTTATTTTCTAAACCTCCTATAATTCATTATAACACCCCTTTTTCTAGGTCTTGGAGTTGAAAAACCGTGAAGATTGCATATTTTGCTATATTTTCACTAAGGTTTGACCTTAAGTGGCACTAAAAGTGTGTTGTGTTGAGCATTTTGACATTAATTGGCTGTTATTACTGATATAATTTTATTTCCATCATCACTTTCCTCACAACACCCTTTTTTATTCTCTTTTGCATTAAGTTTTGGTGAAAAAAGTGCCTATTTCGACATATTTTCACTATAGTTTGACTTGGCATTATCTTGGATTTGCATCAAGATTGTGTTGAGAAGGATTATATTTCTATTTTGGACTGATATAAGACATATAACTTGCTTCCCCTGATCAAAATCCTTACAACACCCTTTGTTTCACCTATTTGCATTGGAAAAAGTACAAAAATCAAGCATTGACAACATATCCTAAGCCTAAAACTTGAGAATATTGCTGCATAAGTCTAATAACTCACTACCCTAAGAGAAATATTCCTCTAAGAAGAAGCATAAGACACATTGGATCTAGTGTCCTTGAAGAAGTTGGTACACTGAACACCTTCTTTACAAAAGGAGAGACTCAAATATCACACGATATTACACCCCTTACAACTACAATGGAAGAACAAACTTTTCATAATGTTGATGATACTATTGAGGTGATAGGATATGCATCTGATGAGAAAATAGAAAAATTGGATAAAGAGTTAGCCCAATTTCAATCATTTGTGGAAAATGAGAGAATACCTGAAGAAGTTGTCCCTATAATTCATAATATAAGAAAATTGATAAAAGAGGGACAATATGGTGTAAATGCAATTCGTGGTCTAGCACATATTATACAAACCAATATCATGTCAGTGAATGAATGTACAAAAGTGATAAATAACACTTTATCACCATCTCATACTCAAGTATCCATACCTATATTGACTACAGGAATATCAACTTTTACATCAACAATCTTAACAACTGATGCAAATTCTTATAGTAATGCTACCACTGGTATTGGAGTATCTAATGACACTAATTACAAAGCTATGGGATTTGATTATCAAAAATTGGTTTCTAAGGGGACCTCCTCTATGCATAATTGTTCTCAACTACCTATTACCTACTCACAACCATCTTCCACCTATCACTATGTCCAACCACCATTGACATATTCTTAGCCTCTGCCTATTGTAACTCAAACTCATTCACCTCCTCACTTTGGTTCCAATTCCTCACAACAAACTGCATCTCCAAATGATGCCATCCTAAACCAACTTTTACAAGGCATGCCTACTTTACAACAAAAGGTAACAAACTTGACAAATTCTTCACAACCTAGTCTACCAACATACCATGCCCGTAATCCCCTTTCCTATGTAATATTGATAACTCATATGCCTGAGAGGTTTGAGACTCCCTTCTTTGAAAAATATGGTGGAAAAGGTGATCCTAATATCCATGTGGCAACATTTACATCTATGTGTAGTGATTTTTATTTTGAAGAGGATTTGTTAGCAAAATGTTTTCCACGATCTCTTAAAGATACTGCTTTAGAATGGTTTTGCTCTTTGCCTCTGAATTCAATACACTCCTTTTTGTAGTTGATTGATCAATTTTTACAACATTTTCAAGCAAATATCAGACCCCAAGTCATGCTTATTGACTTGGTTCAATGCAAACAAGGTCTGAAAGAAAAGTTGACTGAATTCATTAGTCGGTATCAAAGACTTTATGCATAGATTCAATATTAGATGAAAGATGAAGATGTTCAAAAGATATTTATTACAAATCTACAACCTAATATTTGTGATAAGATCCTCTTGATAAAGTATAACTCCTTTCAACATTTATG
This sequence comes from Cunninghamia lanceolata, assembly GCA_027924645.1. Taxonomy (NCBI): domain Eukaryota; kingdom Viridiplantae; phylum Streptophyta; class Pinopsida; order Cupressales; family Cupressaceae; genus Cunninghamia; species Cunninghamia lanceolata. Next base: position 6,237,741 of record BSBN01000846.1, on the reverse strand, counting down.
CACTGCCCTTCATGATTATCAACTTTTGTCTAGTCAGTATGAAAACCAAAACTCATCAGCTCAAGTTGGTCAATCCATGGGTGGATCATCACAAAACAATTTTGAGAGGAATAATAATAACAAGAGCTTCATCAAGATTAATGGACTGAATAGGAACAACTTTTTGAATGTTTTAGCTATCACTAATCCAAATAAAGCATTGTATCAACCAAGAAAGTTTACTCTAATATCTAAGTCTTATCATTCTATCATGAATCAAGCTGTGAGTAATAACATTTAGAAACTTCCCCTGATCAAGCCTAATGATCCTAGTAAAAAAGGACCTTACTTTGATGTTAATGCCTTTTGTCATTATCATCGAACGCATGGACATGACACTGAATGATGTATGTGTCTTAAACATGAGATACATGACCTTATTGATTCAATTGTCATCCATGTATCAGGTGTGAATGATAATGGAAACAAGTTGGTTGCTTTGTTGAATCAAAATTTACAAATCTTCACTAATCCTTTCCCTAAACGTACTGAAAACAATATGTTGGAACAAGGTTTAATGGAAGTAGATGAGGATGACTACTTGGACTATGATAGTATTGTGGGAATGATTGAAGTAGATAAGAAACAAGTTGACAATCCACCTCGTCCATGAAGAAATGGAATTTATACTGATATTCCTCCTCTATTATCCTTATATGGATCAGGAGATAGTAAAAATGGATTAGAAAAGAAAGAACAACAACCAATACAGATGAGTGAGATGGCACATGATGATTCCCATTACTATGCTAGAAAGATTCAACAATGGAAACTCGCTAAAAATAGAAAAGAGTAAAATGACAATCAACAGTTGGAAATAATAGTGGTTCTCCCCCTCATAAGCAACAAAAAGTCTCATTTCAACAAGAAATCACAAAACAAGCATCATATGATAATAAACAAAACTTTCATAAGAACCACTCAAATTTTGCTTTAAACATGATCGAGTACCTCTCCAAGAGGTTTGCAAGTTCCAAGATCTAATATGAAGACCCTATAGGTAAGTATCTCTAACCCTTTATCTCTCTCATGATGTGCTTCCCCCATGATGTGTTATGTGTTGTTTAGGCCTCTTGGGATGACCCTTGACTCTCTTGTAAGGTCACAGATACTAGGAGACCGCCTCTATTGTGACCTTCTTCTATTTGTATCATCATTCTTCTAAATTGCCTCTCTCTCTAATTTCAACGTTGTGTGTTGTGTCTTACGGACATAGTGTTGTGGTTGGTGACTTGGGGGCACCCTCCTATGTGACTATCCCTAAGACACTATTTTCTCCTCTCTTATTTATTATTTCCCTTCCACTAGTGTTTCCATCTAGCGGGCGGATGATGACAAACATTTATACCGATGCGGACCTAGTGTCCCTTTTGAGAGGAATCAAAAAATAGACTTAGTTCCTAATATGACAATGGGGTTGTATATCTTATCCTACACTTGGCTAGTGGAAGCACTCATGTTTTTTGCATAGTGAATTTGATGTGTTTCTATTGCATTTACAAACCTTAACAATACTATTGCTCTATGCACCTTTGTTTTCCCTTGAATCTAGCCTTGGAAGTACTTGATTTAGAGAGCATTGTGATATAGCCCTACAGTTATCCTCAAACTCCAAATTCATGGTATAACCTTGGCTCTTTGTGTGGTTAATCATATGTATTGATGTTGTTGTTTATCATGTTTATGGACACTAACATGTTTCTTGCAGGGATGTGTTTGTGGGAACATTTGGCAATCGTGAAGTACATGTCACCTTCGAGAAGCATGGGCTTTGTGAGAGCTTGTGTTCCCTTGTGTGTTTTCTTCCTACCTTAACATGCTTGATATCGATGTATGATATCAACCACCTTAAGGTGGGGGCATATATAAGGTAAGCTATCTATTGTAGATGTTAGCTATGTGCTTGTCCTCAGATGCAGTTTAAAGACTAGCTCGATGAGTGCTTCCTGCATCCTAAGTTTGTTTGCAATCAATCAATCAATCATGTAAGCCCTCTACGGAGGTAGGATATTGCACATATCCTTTTTATCTTAAGCCCTCTACGGAGGTAGGGATGGTGTATTTCTTAGAGCAGATTGCATCATCCTGTCATTTTCAAAAGTCCTTTGTAGAGGCGGGGAGTGGTTCTATGACTAACTCAACCCTTAAGTGTGTCTTCAGCAATTGTTGTGGTGAAGCCCAATCATCGATGTGTGCCTGTAATGTGCCTGAGATGGTGTTGAGCCTAGAAATAGGAACACTCCATCACTTGTCTATTGTGTTTCCTCCATGTCTTCAAGTGTGTGTGTTTGGCATGTCTGTTGCCCCATATGTAGTCTAAAGACTAGCTCGATGAGTGCTTCCTACATTTTGGGAGGTTTTGCATGTATTGCATGTGTGTTACCCCATATATGTAGTTTAAAGACCAGCGCAATGAGTGTTTCCTGCATTATGGGAGGTTTTTTCACTTTCTATTAATTGCATCTACATTTCATATATATGAGAAAAAGAAAAGAAAAGAAATCATGCTTGTCTTCCATGCATTAATGTGTCTTCTATACATTTACTATATTCTCCATGTTTTGCATGCTTGTTACTGTCTTCTATGTGATTGGTGTGTCTTCTTTGTGCTTGGCATGTTTGTTGCGTTTGTGACTGTACTTTAATGCATGTATTAGCCTTGCACTTATACATACATTAAAGTGGGGGCTCAATGTAATGTTGGAAAATGTCCCCTTGGGGGCTTTTCCCTCATAAGGTTTAGCTCTTAGGTCTTTTCCATGCATTTAGGACATCTTACTTCATGATTTGGTATCCCGATGGAATGAACCCTAGGTATCTTAGCAAATAGGGCCTAGGGGAACCCCTTGATCTTGACCTTGCCCAAAATAGGGGGGAGGACTTGGGTGCCTGCACCCTAGTCCTGCCCTATTTTGGGGCAGTCTTAATTTTTGGGTGTCAGTTTATGACCGTTATTTGGGTCCTATGCTAACACGGTAAGTTTGAATTATAAAAATCTTGGTGGGAGTGTTTGTAGTTGCATATAAAATCATGTTTAGGCATTCATTTGTAAACTAGATGGCAATTAGATTTCAACTAGATGATCATTGTGAACTTTAGGCATTCTCAAGGTGATTCATGGCTTTCATTATGTTGCAAGAGTAGATTTATGTGGTTTATGTGTTTGTGTGTGCAAATTTGAGCATCCATTTCATCATGGAATGAAGAGCATCTTCCTCCCATTATATCTTCACTACAAGGTGATATTATATTGTGTTTTCATCATTATTTCCTTTGGTTTTTGCCTCTACCTCACAAGGGCATGCACTCTCTATCTGACAGCAGTGTTCAGAGACTTAAGTGTCCTCTAGGGCTTGACTGAGGCAAGCCTCTAAACACTACAACCCCCTCCCAAAGTTTTCATGGTTGCAGGTTACAGGTTGTGGAGCTGGACAAAGTGAAGTTGCAGGAAGGCATCTTGAAGTGTTGAAATTGTAGAACATAAGGAAAAACAGCCACCTGGACTTGGGCGCCCGCTCATTAGTCCTCCAACTTCCATGACAGGAAAATCTCTAGAACAATAGGGAAGAGTTACAGACTTTGTTTCTAGATCGAGATAAAAAGTAGGGCATTGGACTTGGGCACCCACTCTTTTGTCCCTGACTTTTCCACCTCAGAACCCTAAAAATTGATATTCTATAATTTGATATTTTGCTTCCCTTTGCAAGAGCTTTTTCTATTATTCTTCCATTTATAGTTGTATTTACATAATTAGGGTTTTAATGGTCAATTAAGAATAAGAGAAGGAAATTTGATAATTAAAAACTCTAATCCAAGCTTCCCTACATCTCACAATGACCTAGGGTATGATAGTGCCTAGCCATTCAACCCTAGATCCTTGAATGTATAGGGTGAAAGGAGGATTCAAACATCTGAACACTAAAAACTAAACAATCCCAATTTTACCCTAAATAGCACAATAAATTAGTCAAATTAAAAAATAAAAAACAACTAATTTACCTCACCCATTTTAGAGGCCACTAAAATGGTGTCATAACCCTCAACACTCCTAACGATTCTTATCCAGGAAAGATTCTCCACTCACTCTCATTCAATCTCCACTGTTCATCCACTTTCAAATCTTGACCATTCACATCCTCAACAAGACATCTATAAAATCCTCTTATCTATTCAAACATCAGCCTAGATGCCTAAATGTTTTAAATATCTATTATATTTATCCTTTATCCTAGCCACAGGTACATGCTTTAGAAATTTTGTACGAATCTTTGAGCATCCACATGCAAATCAATAGATAAAATCCACCTATCATAGACTCTACATTGGGTAAATTTGTTTATGTTTGAATTTTGTTATTTGCACTCTATCATATGCTCTATCTGAGGTTTTCATGAGTTTAGAATAGGAAGCCTTTCATTTAAATTTGTTTTCTATGTTGATTTCTAAATTTCTGCATACAATTAGAATTTAAGCTCCAACATAAATTAGGGAATTAGAATTTGTGATGGCATTATGTGCCACATGTTGGTACATTACAACAATTGTAGAATAATATTTTATTTGGTTATCTTTAACAAAAATGAGACAACCTACTTTTGTGGGATCTTATGATAGATTTTATGATGCGTAAGAACTTGTAAGAGGAAGTAAAATTGGAATCTTGACCAGCACTATGATGCATGTCATAAGCATGATTTGGAGAGACTATGGAGCCAAAAATGGAGAGGTATATTTGGGGAGTTTATGATGACATATGACAGGTGTAAGAAATTTACTATTTTATAATGGATTTGATTCCCCATGATTTGGCTGTTGGATTTTTCCACTGAATTTGGGTACCACATTTGAGGGTGGTTTTAGCTCATTGGTTTTGGGTTACCATTTGGTGGTTTCATGTATTGAATCTTCTATGAATTTGTGCTTGAAGAATTAATTTGAGTGTGAGATTTTGTAGGTATATAGGTGCTACTAAAATGTTGCTAAAATTCTTCCAAGTTTAATTTGTTGGTGATACTCCTATAATAACTTGCTCTGCAAGTGTGTTGTAGTCTTGTCTAGATTTGTTAATACATTGAGCAGGTTTTAAAGTGTGGGGTTTTTTTATCTTGAAAGAATTTTCCCCATGTATATTTGGTGTTACGTGTTTATTACTTATTGCTGATTTATATGTGTTTTTATACAATTTTTGTATTGTTAGATTAGATTTAAAAAGTTTTTATACATTAATCCTCTCAAGGTTAGTGTAAGAAGTTGTTCCACTACTTTAAATTCCTTAGAATTTCTACATAAGAAAACATTCAAAGACCAATAAACTACATGGAAGATGAAAATTCACTAAGAAGAAATGAACCCAAGATATAAAAGATTTTCAACATTGAATTATGTGCAAAGATAATAAAATTATTCCATGAAGAATTTTACACAAAACCTTTATAATGTTGAATTTAAAAATCTAAGCTTTACCCACAACAAAAGGAATCTTGAAAACTCTTCAAATTTTGATGTTCTTTTACCTTTAAAATTTCCTTCTTTTGTACACAAAATTAAAAATCTAAAACAAATACAAAATTAAAGTAATCCCTAAACTAACCAAGAATTTAAAAAAGAGAAAAAGAGATAAGGGGAGAAGAAAATAATTTAGAATTTCTAAGCTTGGAAATCCTATTCTCCACACATGATTCTATAAATAGACATATTTTATGAAACTGTTCCTTGTATGACCCATTCCTTTAATCACCATGTATGAAGGTGCAATATTCTATAGAAATTTGTGTGTGCAAGATAAAAATGAAATTCTATACAACACCTATGTGTTTAGGATTACCACATAGAACACTTCACCATTAGTCAAGTGTCAGTGGTTCAAATACATATCAAATTCATGTCAATATTCACTGAATTAAATATGTGAAGAAATAGGCACATGATTAGAGTTTGAAAACTCACACAAATAAAAATAAAAACTTCAAGTGAAGTCACAAAATTTCAATTGTATCATGAACAAAGATTTTCCAACCCCTTCAAATGATCATTACATTCATATTTATAGGTTTTGGGGAAAAGGAATTAATAACCATTCTCTCCAAAACCCATAATTATAGGTTTTGGGGAAAAGGAATTAATAGCCATTCTCTCCAAAACCCATAATTATAGGTTTTGGGGCAAAGGAATTAATAGCCATTCTCTCCAAAACCCATAAAACATAAAACAACAAAGAATGTGAATAGACACCTTGTCCTTTTGTACTTTTGTCTTATTACACAATTACAATTTGGTCAAAATTTTACATGTAAATGGAAGTCTCTAGTAGAACACTCTATCTAGCTACCTTTAGCCACTTCATGCTCCAATTCTTGCAAATACGATGCAAAATTATCTAATGCTACCTTGACAAGATGCATATCAAGTGCATCTGAGTGAGTGAACTTGACATCAATATTCATAGAAATATCCTAAAGCCTTTTCTAAATTGTCTTGATTTCTACTATATTTTGCTTAAAATCCTCACACAAGACCCACATCTTCATCAAATGATTAACTAATAATGCAACAAGATCAGGATCATTGAGAGATTCCTTTTTCACCATCTCCTAAAATTAATCCTTCAAAATTTGTAACGATCGAACACTTTGATCCTTGTCAAATAAAGTACATCCCAACTTTTCCACAAAATCATTCATGGCATTAAACACATCATGAACTAGAGACTATACCTTCTTGTACTTATTCTAACACCCATTCAAGATCTTCATCCAAAAATAGTAGGCCAACCTTAATTTCTGATGCACATTTGGGTTTTGATCACTCAAGATTCCCTCATCTACCAAATTCTTGAAATCCATTTCAACCATCTGAACTATTTGGAGAAAAATATTTTCAATAGCCTCCAATTTTCTCTTCACACCTACCATCAAGGTCTTGATAGCTTCCAATTCTTTTGATAATGCCATAGCCATTTCAACAATATCTTACATTATCTTATGCCCTAGATTTACAAATTTTGCATTGCAAGCATGGATCACTCATATAATATTTCCTAAATCCCCAACAACTAGCATTTCTTTCTCAATGATTAGAACATATTTAAGGATTTATCTGTAAAAGAAAAACCAATAGTGCCAACTAAATATTCAAATATGCTATGAGATGAGCAAATTTGTCTTTTAATTCTTCCTTGGTGGCCTTATCTTTATCCATATTTTGTATGAGCTAATCCATTGATGACTTGGCAATATATTTTCCTTCCTCTCTTAACAAACTTCCAAAAGAAATTGTAGTAACTATATAATATGAAGGCTGCATATTTGATTTAGGAATATCTAACATTAGTGTTATAATTTGGGCTTATCTATTTCCATGACTATTAGTTATTATTAAATATCTCTCTTTCTTATGGGCTTTGGGAACATAATAGCTAATTGAGTAAGATCGTCTAATGCCACCTTAGTAACCTTCTTTCTCTTTTGAATTATTTGATCAAACCACTTAGAAGTATTCGTAGTCCTTGATTCTTTTTTCTAAGAAAAATATACCTTCTTGATGATTTTGTGGTTTGCTTTGATCAGTAGGAAAAGGGGGTGGGGTAGGAAGTTTGGAGGGAGGAGATGGAGCTCTGTTAGGAGATACATAAGGTATCTTCTCAAGAGATTATGTAGGGGTTTTCTAAGAAACATACTTTGGAGAGATAACAAAAGAAGGATTTGGAGGTTGTATGATAAGAGGGGAGATAACATGAGACTAGGATGGTGATCTAAATATTTATTTAGAAGAGGACAATACAAGCTCGTTAAGCTAAGTTTGCACTACCTAAATAGCCTAGGAAGAAACTTTAGAGGGAATATTGTGGTTGTGAGAAACATCCATATTCTGAATCAAACCTTATCTTTGTTGGGTTATACTTGAACCATGAACTTTAGGTCTTAGAATATTTCTTGTTTCTCACCAACCTTATTTTTTCCTCTAACCCCTCTTCTTCCTATCTTTTTGCTATCACTACCTTCAAAAAATGGCATTCTTCTTGAAAATTCTTCAATGCTTCTTCAAGCCATTTTTTGCTTCTTTCAATCACTATGGAAGTTTTGGCTTCTACATTTTTGAATTCTCCCAAAGTCTAGTATTGCATAGGAAAAAGGTGATAAAAAATCTTATTATCTTCATATTAGGGATCAAATGTGTCACCATTATAATATAATCCTTCAGGGCCACAAGAAATATGGAACATCCTTATTTGTAGTGAAGTCATGTGATAATATGACATCTTATAGACCTCTATATAATCAACATAATTAGCCCACTAGTATTCTAGATGAGGCTTGTGTGGGATGGTAGTTTTCAACCCCTCAAAAAATTTCCTTGGGTTGAGTGAACTTCTTGCTTCATAAGGCCTTAGTGTCAATAAAGGAAATTCAACTTTCTCATTTATGGTTGCCTAGCTAGTTGGACAAGAGTTCCTCCCAATGGATAAAGGGAAATGTATCCCCTTCACCTTTTTCATTACAAATATCTTATGAACCTCCATACCTTGTATACATATTTCCAACAAATCCATTTCATCATTGATATAGGCTAGGAGTTTCAATGGCACCCTTGAAAATCCTATGATCTTGATGTAGGTGAAAGTAGAAAATTGGTAATACCAATTACTCCACTTCTAGATTTGCTCCATGGCCTTAGAATACATTCTATAAGCCTTATCATTCTCAAGCATCTTGATGATATTAAAAATAAAAGAATCATTGATGTTTTAAAATTCTTTTTTCTTTGCCTCATCTCCAACTGGGGGTAATGTTAGAACACACAGATATACTGAGAGGGGGGGTGAATCGGTATGTACCAATTTTAACTTCATTTCTACTATAACATCAAAATATTTACTGCACCTATTAAATTATGTAAGAACTAAGTAAACAAAAGCACATCCATACATCCACACATGAGAATACAAGATTTACGTGGAAACCCAGAAGGGAAAAACCACAGTGAGAAAAATTGCTTGGATCTACTACCCAAATCCAGCCTCACAAAAATGAGTCAATGAATTACAATATTTTGTCAACACCAACCCACATGAATTTCAACCTGAGAAGGACTGCAATCCTTTTATAGATCTTTAGGCACCAACCTACAAGAGACTTCAATCCCCTTATCAAATTGAGCACTAACTCAGCTATGAAGTACCAACTTCATCTTCTAAGCACCAACTCAGCTATGAAGACCAACTTCATCTTTTGAACACCAAATCAACTATGAAGCATCAACTTCATCTTCTAAGCACCAACTCAACTATGAAGCACCAACTTCAACTAACTGAAACAAAATCAATTTTAATTCCAATCAAAATATTTATCACACATTGTGCAAACTCTAGATCATCTTCTATTCATGCCCTTCGCACACTCATATTCACATATCTGTACACACCTATTTACTTTGATGTTCGCATATATTCCACACAAAAATGAACAAAATGGTCTGCTTTATATATATCAATCTGTACAATATAATCCTCATGTAGACTACATTGAATTAAAACATTCTCCAAAGTTAGCATGTGTATTTTAATTTCCAATGTCTATATTTCATAGGGTTGGCCTTATAATTTGAAATGTTTTAGGTTGGCCCCAAAATGAAATTGTTGCACATTATTATAATGGCACCAACATTTAAATCTTTGATTTGCATTGTTGTTAATCCATCTCACCAAGTGGGCCACCTTTTAATGAGGTTTTGTATTTCATCCTTAAGTTGACCTCAACCATATATTATATCTTCATATCATTACCTCCATGAACTTAACCTCTGTCAGAAAAAACTCATTTCCATAAACCACAACTTAGATGCCTTTATTAGAAAAAAATTATTTCTGCAAACTTTGGACTCTCAAGCATTTATCGACAAAAGTTGCTTTCCAGGAACTTAGACTTCAAGTTCTTCTTTATCACCAAATCAGCGAATCGACAAACTTAGAAACTTGTGAACCAATCAAATCTCCCTTTGTTGAGTTTGTGAACTTTAGATTTTGCTGATAACACAAGAAGACATGCTCTATCGACAAATCGACAAATCAGTAAACTTAAGTGTTCACGAACTAAAGACAACCTTTCTTCTTCAAGCTTTCATCACTAAACTCTCATGTTAGTTAATTGTCTGTCCAAGAAACCTAGTTGTCAAAGAAGTTGTGAGTTTGCAAACTGAGCAATTCTTTGACGGAAGGAAGAGATCATTCATTTATTAGAAACTTTTCTTTGTCATCTTTTCATCGGCTGATTGGTTGTCGGGAAAATTGGTTGTCGGTGAACCTGTAAGTTTGTGAACCAAGTGATTCCCTGACTAAAGGAAGAAATATTTAATGTCCTAAAAACTTCATGGATCATTTGACCTAAATGAAAATATTTCCAACAATCTCCCCCTTTGTCATTGATGGAACCAAAAATAAATGAACTCTAAATGTTCACTTATCAAACAAAAATAAACTCAGAATGTTCACTTTTTATATCTCTCCCTAAATTGTTACACAACTTTTGATGTTCTAAAATCTCTCCCACTTTGACATCAATGGCAAAGGGATGTAAAAAACCTCTTTCCTTCATGTAGTGGTTCTTCCCATTTTTTGTGAAGCTACCCCTGTCTATAATACTTCCTCTTGATCTTCATTAGCTGATCTATCTCTGAAGACTTCTCCATAGAGCTAAAAGATACTACAATGACTAGCTCCCCCTGATTGTAATGCTCCTCCTTACTATATCTCTTCCCTTAGTTGCATCAAACTTGATTATCTATAATATCTTCTATCTACCTACTCCCCTTGGGAGGTAGACATTGTCCAACCAGGGATGAAGGCTGTGCCTTGAGCTACTCCCCTTAGATAGATGTTCCATCATAAGATTTTACTAATTTGATGAGAGTGATATCACTCCCAACTTTTGCCTCAAGTACTCAAATGTTTCTTTGGGAAGGGGTTTTGTAAAAATATCTGCAATCTGATCCTTTGTGGTGACATACTCTATCTTTACTTCCTAATCTGCAACCTTTTTGAGAAGAAGTGATACTTAATGGATATATGCTTGGTTCTAGAATGCATCACTATATTCTTTGATATGTGGATGGCACTTGTGTTATCACATAAAATAGGAATGAGCTCATCATATAATACCTTGATACCCTTCGACATATGCTTCATCCACAAAACTTGAGTACAACAAGATGCTGCAGCTATGTCTTCTACTTCTGCTATTGACAGAGAGGCTAAATCATGCTTCTTGCTTAAACATGAAACCAATCTATCAACTAGAAAGAAAGCTCCACCACTTGTGCTTCTCCTATCATCAATTCTGCAGACCCAACTTGCATTTGTATATGCAGTTAGAGAGAAGTCTTTTCCATTCTCATACCACAATCCATAGTCCAATGTGCTCTTCAAATATCTAAAAATCCTTTTAACAACCTTTATGTGAGTCTCTTTTGGATTTGCTTGAAACTTAGCCACCATACAAACTACTTACATAATATCCGGCCTTGATGTAGTCAAGTATAATAAGCTTCCAATCATGGACCTATAATCTAATCATCTTGAGGTGACTCATCATCCTTTCTAAGATGACAACCTATTACCATAGGTTTACTTACTAGTTTGTAGTCATCCGTATCAAACTTTTCAACATCTCCTTGACATTCTTATCTTGTGAAATAAAGATAACCTTATCTGATTGAGCAATTTGAAGTCCAAGAAAGAATGAAAGTTTACCTATCATAGACATTTCAAACTCTTTAGGCATTTATTCTGCAAACTTTTTGCACATACCATCATTGCCACCAAAGATAATATCATCAACATATGCTACTACTATCAACATTTGCTCACCTTCTACCTTGATGTAGATATTACTATCTGCAATACCTTTCTTGAAGCCTTGTTGATGTAAGTACTTGTCCAACCTTGCATACTATACTCTAGGGGCTTGTTTGAGACCATATAAAGTCTTTCTAAGTTTGCATACCAAATTCTAATCTTCTAATAGCTAAAATCCTTCAGGTTGTTCTATGTAAACTTCTTCTTCTAGATCATCATTCAAGAAGGTAGATTTGACATCCATTTGATACACCTTGAAGTATTTGTTGACTACAAATGTAAGAAACATTCCGATTTCTTCCAATCTTGCCACAGGGCCAAAGGTCTCCTCAAAACCAATGCCTTCCACTTATGAATGGCCCTTGTAGACCAACCTTGATTTATTTCTAACCACTTCCCATCTTTGTTCAACTTATTTCTGAATACCCACTTTGTGCCAATGACATTCTTGTCTTTAGGCCTTGGGACAATTAGTTCCCAAGTTTCATTCTTCTTGATCTGATTTAGCTCTTCTTGCATAACATTGATCCAATTCTCATATTTACTATCTTCAGAGAAATTCTTTGGTTCTATCTTGGACAATAGTGAGAAGTTTACTTATTCTCTAATTTTTCTCCTAGTCGTAACTCCTTCATTTTTATTGCCAATGATCTGATCTTTAGAATGATTCTTCTAAAAAAATTTGTAGGTGTCTTAGTAGCCTCCTTGAGTGTTTCTTCTTCTTCAAATTCATCTTCTTCTTTTGTGTAGGGTAATTCATCTGAACAACAGTCTTCTTATTCATAGGTCAAATGATGTAGGTCTTTATCAATCCTAACTGTTGATGCTTAAAATTGTGCAAGTTCCAATCACCAACATGGGAAGTTTAAAAAATGGGGGACTTGCTACTTGAAACAACCTCCAGATTTAAAAGAAGCTGGCTCTTCCTATTTAAATGGAGTTTTGAGTAAAGGGGAGAGGAATAAACAAGATTACGGATACAATAAGCAAAATCTAATACCATGGCGATGCGCCTGAGTAAAAATGTGTTTCCTTAACTAGCACAATGAACAGATTCTTAAGATTCAGCTATATTAAAGAGAAAATGTTGCATGATTAATATGAACAGATTGTAAATGAACCAAAAGATCAAAGGCTAAACTCATAAGATTTTGCAAAAGACACAAATAATATCAGTAATGGCACATAACGGAGCTTCTTTCATTAATAGTTTGGAAAATACAAAAGGAACAGTTTCATGCACAGGTATATCAACCTTCTTATCAGAAATAGCTAGGTTAAGGCAAAATGATACAATCTAGTCACAACAAAGTCTCTAAAATTTCTAATTAATTCTTTATATCTTCCTAATTCTATATTTTACTACTGCTATCTTTCTATTACATTTATGACATATATATAGCCACAATCTTGGCTCAAGATTGCCTGCAACCACTCAAAATCTCAACGATATAACTGAACGGAAGTTAAATGGGACTCCTCTGACTCTAAGATCTTTTGAATCTGCAACTGCTATTCCCTATGCATTCATTGGCTGAGCAATGAAAATGTGGCACTCTAATTGCATTTCTGTTATGATGCGTGGCAACACCTGAGGGCTCTAAAGTTTCAAAAATGTAACCCGCGGTAGCTTCCGTGTAACTGTTAACCTCTTTACCTTCCAAACAAAGTACAAAAAATAGTGCCACTTGTCTCCATCCACAAGACCTTGAAAAATTATACGTGGTGCCTTCTGGCATAATACTAAGACACATGGCAACTTTTGTTGGAAGCTAGAAACTCTTTATCCTTATGCCCAAGCAACTGCCGCTATGACATTGTAACTCTCTGCAACACTTAGAAACTACGACATTAATTATGGGACCCACCACATACCTTTAAAATTCCTGCACAGAGAAAGAAAACTGCAACACATGGTGCTCTCCACATAAAACAACTTTAGACACGTGGCGCCATCTGACAATATCAATAGCTTATATAAAAAAAATCCTGAGGAATCCTATGGAGATTGACACTTGTCACACTCTGGTAGCAATTGAGAATTATAATGTGGCTCCACCTGAGAGCATTAAAAGAAAATAGTTTAGCCCTCCACTTCCACCATGTGGTGCACTCTACTGCAAGCTTCAAACTGTGTCTCTATATTTTGGGCCCACCACATATGCACCGGTATAGACAAAGCTTTAACAAAAGAATATACACGTGGTAACTTCCACTGATAGCACAAAATGACACACAACACAACCCACAAGTTTGTAGCATAAAAGGAACTTTTAGACATGGATTTCGGTATCAAATTGTGGCACACTCTGCTGTAAGCTTGAAACTTAGAAGGAAACATGTAGCAAAAACACGCAACAACGTTTGCTTAACACTATCGCTCTAACATAACATAACACATGGCGTGATCTGCACACTCAAGAAACAAATAGCCACAAATACACAGCCACTAAAATATACTACACTGGAAATATGCTGAGACAATATGGATGAAACAAAATGTAGAGTTTTTTAGCTCTACAATTCATGGCGATCACTAGGACTTCCGAGCCTGCTCAGAAAGAACAAAAAATTGAAGCAAAATTGTATGGCCACTATCAAATGAAAATCCAATCACAAATTCTACAATGCAGTCTGGTATATAGACCAATCTGAATTTGATAGCCCTTGTATGCTCTGCAAATCTTGAAAAGCAAAATCTAAATTAATAATATCTTTATGGGAAAAGGATTGTAAAATTTGAACTACAACTCGTAATTGAAACTCAAGCTGAGCCATTAGCACCAACACATTTTTGACTTCTCCCACATTGGATGAATCACTTAGACCCTAAAAAATAGTTTGATCATTTTGTTTTGTCAGTAACAAATCCTTTATCTCATCAATCATCAATACTGTATTATTGTTAGGGAAAGGTACAGACCCATTTGCACTAGATCTTAAATATGCTTCTTCATATTTTTGACTCTTTCTTTGACTAAATCTAGGAGCTCTTTACAATTCATAGCAGCAGAGTTGTAGCTCAAAACTTCATTCACCTTTTTTGCAACAACCATTTTGTCACTTATACCAACTGCAGATAGTGTCTCATCAGTTGTGTCATATAATTTCTGCAACAGAAGCTGAGAATAAAAAACTCTTAATAAAACAATAGACAATGTTGTCTGCATAGAAGATTCCACTTTCTCACACAATTGTTGGGAATTCAATAAGAAGGTAAGAGATGGCTTAAGCTATATAATCTCCTTAGAGTTATTTTCCACACAGACACATAATTCTTTCTCTAAATTCTAAACTCCTACATTCTGTGTTATATTTGCCAACTCAATTGTTAGTTGTTTTGTCTTTTATTGCTCAGCCATGTACTATGCTTGAGCTGCACTATTTAGATTTTGCTCCTTTAATAGTGTCTATTGCAATTGTGTTGCCTCTCACAACTTGTCTTGATATATTTTCTCAATGGTGGCTTTCTCCTACCTTAATGTGGCAACAACTTTTTCCTATGCCAACTCAGTCTTTAAGGCTGCAACTTGAGCCTGTGTCATTTGATGAATCTATAGAGAAATAGTAGATTGCAACTCTTTATTCAAGGTATCAATTTCTTTTACCTTGGCCTGTATCTCCCAAGTTAGGTTACTGCTATTAACCTTCTCTTGTGTCAAATCAGCTTCAACTTTCTGTAGCCTCTTGAATACCTTCAGGTAATTAGTGGCAACTATTGTAGCAGTTTCATTCATTAACTCAACTCGGTCCTATGGCCTAAAAAGGGACATGTCCATAGCCACTGCATTCATTGCATAGTTTTGTGGCTACATCTGCTCATTTGCTTTGATCACATTGGGAGATAAATGTGTGACAGTCAAAGACTTTTGGATGGGATCAAACAAAGACTTCATGTGAGCCACAACAGGGATTTTATTCTATTTCTTCCTTTTATTTTCCATCCAAGCTTCTCTGGCCTTTCTTTATGTATTTGATTGGGCTTAGAAAGTAGGAGGGGATGCAATATATCCTCCAGCAAATGGGTGACCATGCGGTAGGCCATAAAGAATGGCATCTATTTGTTGGCTAGGGTCAAATTGTGGTGAGGCCCTCTTAGGAATGGATGGCGAAAATAATGGTAAAGATCTAGCCTGTGAAGACATGGCCGGAGCACTGGCAATTGGGGAAAAGGTTTGTGAAGGCACAGCAGAAGTGGTAGGAGACATGGAAAATTGGGGTTGTTGGGTTGACACTCCTAAATAAGAAGAAATAGAGATAGGAGAGAAGAGAGAAGAAGTACTTACCTGAGCCACTGATGAAATAGTTGGAACTTGTAGTTGTTGGGGCATTGATTCTTCTTCCTTTGTTTCCTCCTCTGGTAAAATTAACCTTCTCATCTTCTGAGGCCTACTTGATGCCTCTTCTGGGTCTTCTTCTTCAACACCAATTATTGTTTGTTTCAAAGGTGCCACTCCGAGACCCCAAAATACTGAAGCTATATGGGTCTCGAGAGATGGTAGTGATATAGTTTTTTTTTGTTTCTCAAGGGTTCTTAAAGATGGAGGCCATGGAGCTCTAGGTTCAGCAGATGAGGCTTGCCATGTTTCCTGAATTTCTTGTACATCCTCTATTTCTTCCTCAGCGTCTTGAGACTTCCTTGGAATGTTGCTAGTATCTAGGCTTGAGACTAGAGATGGATGCCATTCATCCCAAATTAACTCCCAGGTTTCATCTGTCTCTATATTTCCAAATGTGTGAGTCAACTAAGAGATCTCTTGTATGTATTTCTAGTAAGCCTCCATTTTCATATGGTAGGTCACTCAATTCCACATAAAATGTAGGGTCATCCTCCTTTGGGGACCTTCTATCTTCCCAGAATAGGTATCCCTCATGAACAACTTTTGTAGAAACTTTGTTGCTGATAATCCACGAAGCTAGAAAATTACCTGGATCATATTTCCATTTATCTTCCACAATCAAGAAACCATAGGTAGCTAACTTCCTCAATAGAAGATTCGCAGTGCCTCTAACTTCAATTCTTATTTTCTCCCTTATCTAGGGGACATCATACATTTTCTTTTTCCTCTTCTTATGACCAAAATCATTGTCTATAATAGACACCTGACGAGCTACTTCTAAAAATGTGACCCTAGGGGTCAAAACCTTTAGTAGTAAAATAGGTTTTCCACTAAAACCATGGACTATGATTAGAGTTGTGTGAGCCCCAAAGAAATAATCACAAGGAATTAGATGATTGGTTAGGAAACCTTTGAGACTCTGTGTCATCCTATTTTCTACAGGCTCAGAACTTAATTGACTAAAAGTAGGGGCAACAAAACATTCTACAAATTCATAGGGGTTAGAGGTATCAGACATAACATGTGTCCATGCAGACATGGGAGCAGTTCTATTACTACCAGACTCTAGGTCATACATATTTAAAGACATGTATTGCTTGAAGAGACCAAAATTTTGATACAACATCAAATGGAATAGATATGTAGAGTACCTGAAAACATGCTTCTAAGGGAAGTTTGTGAGTTGTTCCACCATAGCTATAGAGATTTGTTCTGCAAAATCTAGCTGATACTCCTAGGACTTATCCACAGTTTTCAATCTAAAAATTACTGCCAACTGCCAATCATGCACTGTAGAATCTTCATTTTGACCGAATATAAAGGCTAGCATAGCAAGGGCATCTTGAATATCTGTGTGGAACTAAGCACGACCAGTGCACAGTGGAGGCAACTGCGTATTATCCTCACCTAGATGCATCTCAGCATTTAGAAACTTGACCTTATTATTGGTGTTTACCCATGTGCCTTGCAACTTAGAAATAGTAGTAAATGTGGCTTTCTTGTCATGCTGTAAAGCCAACATATCCCTAATTGCCTTGGGAGGAATTTGAATCATAAATGGACCATGTTGAATAGAATTTGATGGTGGGTGAAACAATTATGCACACAGGTCGATCAACTTAGACATAGGTGAACATTAGGAACTAGAAACTATGCCAATTAGAACGTCCACATTCTCATCCCAAAGGTTTCCCATTGCCCCTTTACTACACGGGTGAGGCATATCTAATGAGCTCCCTCTCAGAGACTCTTGGTATTCTTTTGCATGTGTGTGTCAAAGATATTATTAGCATAATCCTTTACCTGTGTTGGATCTATGCATACCCCTATTTCTGGGACCCTTATCCTCATATAGCTTTTAATTAGCTGTGCGGGTGTAGAAGCATAGGATTTATTGTTCATTAACTTATCAGATTGTTCATAGACCCCTAACCCCTCCTGTGGTGATTGTGTCTTTGAAATTTCTATATCTATTGTGAAAACTTAGGTACTCTTGACATAGAATATGAAAGAACTATAAAGGAGGTTGTACTTAACTAGAAATGCAAGCAAAGTTGATGCTTTTGACGTAGACAATGATAAAGAATGCAAGATGACAATAGAAAATGTAACTCTTGAAAGGAATGAAACTTAGTCCAGTGAGGCATAATAAAACAATAAATGACACATCATGTCTTATTAATGGCATGAATACCAAGAGATAGTTAGTGTATCTTTTGAAATCCATATTGGACAGAGTGTCAGACTCATACTAAGAGTGGCGATCTTCTAAAAAGATAGGTACTTTCTTGAAATTAAGGAACTACCAAACAACCTCAATAGATGCAACTGCTAATGAAAAGGAACCTCTGTTCTATTGACACGTGTTCTTGGAACACTTATTTAAAAGGGAAAAAGTGGGAAAGCAAGACAAAAGTAGGAAATGAATTTAAAAGTACCTAACTAACTATGATACATAGTGAGTCCCAGACTTCGGTAAAATGTTTCAAGAAGATCCCATTTACCGGAATATCTTCAGGCTCTCCATCCATAGTCTCCAACTTGAATGCATTTTACTACTTACAAGAATGGATCTTAAAAGGACCTATCCATAATGATTCAAATTTGTTGTGTTAGCCTGGTTTAGCAGCTCTTTCATCCCATTTCAGCACCAGAGATCCAACTTTAAAATTTGGATTAGAAGCTTTCCTATAAAACCATTTCTTAACCATATGTTGATGCTTTATTATTAATTCATGTATCCTTTCTCTCGTCTCTTATACCTCTAGCAACTCAACAAGTCTGACTGTCATTGAACCATTTTCCTCAATTTCCAATTGTTTTAACAATTGCAAAGTAGGAATCTCTATACTTAGTGGCATCATTGCTTGTTTTCCATAAACCAACTCATAGGGAGACATTTTAGTCACTTGCCTTGGTGTAATCCTATCAGCCCATAGTGTTGTGTTAAGTAACTTGTGCAACTCTCTTTGATAATTAGTTCCTATTCTTTTTATGAGACTGATCAGGTTCTTATTGGTGGATTCTGCCAAACCATTACCTTGTGGATAGTAATTAGAAGAAGTTTTTAGATATATCCCATTTCTTAAAGCAAACTTAGATAGTCTAGTCCCTAAGAATGCCTTAGCATTATCTGATATGATGGTATAGGGAGGACCAAACCAAGAAGTTATCCCTTCTAAAAACTCTAGGATCACCTTTTCAGAAGCTTCCTTGAGTGGTACTACTTCACTCCACCTTGTAAAGTAATCTATTGTAGTAAGAATCCACTTGTATCCCATATTTGACATTGGATAGATCATGCCACTAAAATCTAAACCCCACTAAGAAATGAGTTCATCCACTACTATGGGACTTAAAGGCAATGGTGCATTTCTTCTCTTCCTAGTATAGAACTGGCAATATTGACATTGTTTAACCATCTGATAGCAATCTGCAAACAATGTAGGCCAGAAATAACCAGCTTGTGTCACTTTAATTACAGTAGTCCTTGCTAAAAAATGATCCCCTGAGGTTCCATGATGAAACTCATGTAATACCCTTTGAGCCTCATCCTTCTCTATACATCTTAAGAGTATTCCATCAATATTCTTTCTAAATAAGAAATGATCAATCAATACAAAATGAACTCCTTGTTGCCTATAGTATCTTTTCTTATCAAGGGAGAGCTCATTTGGGAACACACCAATTCTCATGAACTGTATTCTATCTCTTACCCAAGAGTCTTTGTTAGTCTCTTGGAGTCTCAACACCCTTTCATTTTCTTCTTCTTCAGGCATTGACTTTTCTATGTCTTGAGTCATATATTGGTATAGCCCTTTGCCTCTAACCAATTTGGTAGGCCTTACCTCTACATCATATTCTAAAATCTTAGTTATCCAATTGGTTCTTTTTTCAGTGATCTCACCTTCCATGATGTATTCCCTTACACTAGGATGGGCTACTAGTACCAAGATTTTATTCCCTGTTACTAGATGTTTGAACTTCTTAAGGGCTTTCACCATAGCATAAGCTTGATTTTCAACAAAATTATACCATGATTCATACTCCCTTAGTGTTCTAGAGAAGAATGCTATTGGATGTTCCCCTTCTTCTTTGTCATCTTTCTGAGTCAGAACAACTACAACATTGTGTTCTTCTCCATACACATACATTATAAAAGGCTTAGAGAAATTTGGGTTTCTCAATACTAGCGCAGTTGAAATAGCTTTCTTAATTTCTTCAAAAGCCTGTCTCCCTTCTGTTGTCCATTTGAAGATCAAATATTTCTTCAGTAATAGAGTAATGGGCTTGACTAGCCTTGCAAAATCAAATATAAAGTAGCTAAAAAAATTAATCTTTCTTAAAAAGGATTGGACTGCTTTCTTGTTAACTGGCAAAGATAAATTCATTATGGCTATGACTCACTCTAGGTCAATGGAAATTCCATCCTTTGAAACTATGTGTCCCAAAAGTTTCCCTTGAGGCACATAAAAGATACATTTCTTAGGATTTAGGGAGATCCCAAACTCCTGACATTTTTGGAAAACAACTTCCAGGTGCTCAAAATGATCTTTGGTATCCTTGGTAAATATGGTCAGATCATCTAGATAAATCAAGATAATTTTATTTATAAGCTCCCCAAATACTACATCCATGGCACACTGAAAGGTAGCCCCAACATTTGAAAGACCAAAAGGCATCTTGGCATATGCAAATGTTCCCCACTTTGTAGTGAATGCTATCTTATGTTGGTCTTCATCTGACAACCAAATTTGATTATACCCTGAGAAACCATCAAGCAAAGAAAACCTCTCTGACCCAGCCACAATTTGCAAAATTCTGTTCCATAGAAGGTAGGGGGTAGTGATCCTTCAATGATGCTTTATTCAGGTCTATGAAATCTACATAGAGTCTTATGTCCCCATTCTTTTTCCTTATAGGTACTAAATTAGACACCCAAGTTGAATGCTTAATCAGAAAAATGATCTTAGATTCTAAAAGTTTTTGTAGCTCATCTACCATTAGTGGCTTAATTCTAGGATTTACTAGTCTCTACTTCTGATGGACTGGTTTTGATCCTTCAACAAGTTCTATGGTATGTTGAATGATGTCTCTATTATAGCCATAGAGATCTTCATAGGTCCAAGAAATCACCCAATCATACTTGTTACATAAGGAAATTAGCTTGTCTTTTTTCTCTTGGGTAGTAGCATTGCCCATCTTTAGCTTCCTTTCTTCACTAACCTAAATTTCAGAATAGTCATCTTTACTTGCCTTAAATTTCCTTTTATCTAGGCTTACATCATCAAGGTCAAATAAATTTTCTAGTGTGATCAATCCTTTGGGAAGCTTATTTGACTTTAGTTGAATGATTTGATCACCATAAGCTTCTTCAATCTTAGGCTGTAATTGATCAGCAAACTCTCTGACTGTTGTAAAAACAAGAGTACCTAAACATCACTGTTGAAAACCTGGCAATTCTGGTCATTATCTAGGATTGTTGGTCTCACTATAACTTTAACTAACTCACTATTGACAAGTAAGTCACTTGCTGGGTCAAATTGAGAACTAATTTGTGCCATTCTGTCTGCTTTAGTGTTTTGGGTCCTAAGGACAACTTCAATATTGAAAGCATCAAAACCATCTATTAGATCCCAAATTCTGTGTTGATAAGATCTCATTCTTACATTCTTTACCACAACTTTCTCTCTAACTTGCTTCACCACTAGTTATGAGTCTCCCTTAACTACCAAATTCTTGATTCCTCTCTTCTTAGCCAACATAAGACCATGCAATAAAGATTCATACTCAACATCATTATTAGTGCAAGCAAACTAAAAGAGTATGGCTCTAAGAATTTTCTCACCATTTGGGGCAATTAGACATATACCTACTCTAGCACCTTTTTTGCTCCTAGCCCCATCAAAATTTAAGGTCCAGATTTCTGAGTTTCTATCAGGTTCTTCTTCTTCATATACTTCTTTCCTTATAACATTCAGTATTTCTTGGCCTTCTTCAAAAATAACATAAGTGCCCAAACTAGTAGATTCATAGTTTCCATAAGGGTCACTTTGCATCATGGTCATCAATTGACTATTTTCTTCTTCTTGCTGGTCATGTTTAGTCCAATCACCTAGTTCTTCAACAAAGACTCTCTTCTTTATTCATCATGGCGTGTGATGCTTCAATCCTTGGGGATGGTTCATCAATGATATGGTCCTTGGACAAAGGTTCAGACAATACCTTCATCTTTGTTCCATACTTGGTTCTTAAAATTAGATGCGACCAATCTAGTGACATGTATCCTCCTATTTTGGCTGTGAAATCTCTAGATAGGCATAAACCAAAGATAGGGGGAATATCTATGACTACTACATCCTGTTTGATAGTTATATTGGGGCAGGTGTATAGTTGTAATGGGAGTTGTTTAATCCTTCCTATAGTTTGGACAAACTTCCCATCTAATTGCATGATTCCTCTAGTAAGTGGTTCATATTTTATTTTTAAAGCATTTGCTATTTGTTTTGGCATAACTGTAGTACTAGCTCCAGAATCTATTATTGAGTTGTGCAGTAATTTATTTCCCACTATTCAAGTCAGATAAAAAGGATATGGCTTAGATTTACTTACCTCTAGTGCAAAATTCAATAGAGTTGCTGTTTGCAAGGGTATAGTGTCTTTATTCTGAGCCTTTCCTTTATTAGCAACTCCTTTAGTACTGGTAGATTTGGGGTCAATTTGGCTTTGAAGTGCTTCTTGTAATAGTGTCTTTTTCTTAGGGATAGCCATCATATCCCAGATTGACACATGCACTGGGGTCTTTTTTAGCTTCTCTACCACATTCATAGGTCCTAGTGTTTGTGTCTTTGAGTAGTAAAGATATCTTGCTCTTTCTAGCATCTGGCTAGAGATTGCTTGATTCTAAACTGGCTGAGGTACTTCTTGCCTGGAAACTGGATTATAATGATTATGGAAAGGAGGAGCTCCAGTAGTCTCATTATTTGTGGCTTCAAGCTAATCCACCATTCTTCTATTTGATCTAGTATAATAATTAGACTGTACTAAGGGCTTCTTGGAAGTGGATGCTTCATTCAAGAACACTGAATCTTCATCTTCAATCCATGAAAATAAATCATGCTCAAGGGCAATTTCTTCTTCTTATTGAATAGACATCCCTTGCATCTGAGCCACCATTACTACATTCTAGACACCGAGTGACTGATATGAAGGAGCATTAGACATCATGACTTGCCCTTCTACCCTTCTCTGTTCTGCTATTTTTTGTTGTAAGTTGCCTCTGGGACAATCTCTGGGCATATGGGCATTGTTTCAAGGGAAGCACCAAGTATTGGTATTTTTTGCTAAATTATTTTGTCCTGGGACTATTTCTCTATTAGGATAATGAGGGACAACCTGTAAAGGTGTGGGAATTGTGACCAATTGATTTGAAGGCTGAGGGTTATTCGGTCTTTGAGGATCTTGATATTGATTTGATTGATATGGGGTTCTGCTTCCTTGGAAACCCTGATAAGAAGGCTTTGGATAAGAAGTTAGCTACCTTTTGAGATTAATTATCTCATTTGAAAAGGTCCTAAGAATGTTCTTCATATCATCCATTTTAGATGGAGGGGCAGAGGATGTTGACACAGTAGATTGTTGGGATGTTGGGAAGGTATACATAGACACAGGTGTAGCTGTAGGATTAGGAACCTCCTATGGCAGAGGAATTGAAATTTCTAGGAACATAGGCATGGGAGGCCTCGGAGGTAACTTTCCAACATCTATTAGATTATTCTCAGCCTTGACCGCCAACTCATATACTTTTGGTAGGATCTGACCTCCTAGGGACTGAATCATTATAGATATATCAGAATTGAAGGCTTTGAGATAGAAAACAATAGCCATACCTGATGGTAGTCTAGCTGTGGCAGGGATTCTGTCTCAAGTCTTTTGAAACTTAGTATTAAAATCTGTTATAGCCTCTTGTGGTGCTCTCTTTATAGTGATCAATTATTATAGTAGAGAAGATTTGTCACCCTTCTCTTTGAATCTTGCAAAGAAAGCATCACCAAGATGATCCCAGGTGGATATTGTATTCAAGGTCAAATATCTATACCAGTCTAGAGCCTTCCCTTTGAAAGAAGCTACCAACAATCTGATTGCCACATTTTATACAGTAATGACATGTACTACACACACATCTGATACATCTTGAAGATGCTCCCCTAGTGTCTTGGAATCTTCTCCACTAAATTTGGGCAAAGCTTTCAAAGCATTAGGTGGAATTAGATCCCAAGTAGCTAGTGGTACAGGAAGAATGAGAGGACTTCCAATGTTCCAATTTGCATAGTTCCTTGGGGCTACAGGTACTCCCATGTTTACTCCTGATGCTATTGCAACTTGATTCACTCTTCTCCTTGGAGTAGCAACTAATGGTGGCAATAAAATACTTGGATTAGCAGCAGGCTAAGCTCTCGTTGTCGATCCACAACTCTAACTCTTTGTCACTCTCTGGTTCATATGATCTTGATCAAGTCTTCAAGAAAGGTACCACCGGGCGTGCCAAAAACTGTTGATGCTTAAAATTGCATAGGTTCCAATCACCAAAATGAGAAGTTTCAAGAATGGGGGACTTGCTACTTGAAACAACCTCCAGATTTTAAAGAAGCTAGCTCTTCCTATTTAAATGGGGTTTTGAGTAATGGGGAGAGGAAGAAACAAGATTACAGATACAATAAGCAAAATCTAGTACTATGGTGATGTGCTTGAGTAAAAATACGTTTCCTTAACTAGCACAATGAACAAATTCTTAAGATTTAGCTATATTAAAGAGCAAATGCTTCATGATTAATATGAACAGATTGTAAATGAACCAAAAGATCAAAGGCTAAACTCATAAGATTTTGCAAAAGATAGATAATATTAGCAACGACACATAACAAAGCTTCTTTCATTAATAGTTTAGAAAATACAAAAGGCACAGTGTCATGCACAGGTATCTCAACTTTCTTATCAGAAACAACTAGGCTAAGGCAAAATGATGCAATCTAGTCACAACAAAGTCTTCAAAATTTCTATTTAATTCTTGATATTTTCTTAATTCTATATTTTACTATTGCTATCTTTCTATTACATTTCTGACATATATATAGCCATAATCTTGGCTCAAGATTGCCTACAACCACTCAAAATCTCAATGACATAATTGAACTGAAGTTAACTAGGACTCACCTTCGCTGGGCCAGCAAGCTTGTGGGTTTGAAGTCTTCTTTCTAGGGGATGAGGTCCCCCGTGTTGTAGCCTCACCGATTCATTGCTCTGGGCAAAAGCATTCATGTGGAGTTGGAGGGCATGTCGCACTAGCATCACCGATCACATTAAAAAGTTTACCAGGCATATTATAAAAAAAAAGTTAATTGGGACTCCTCTAACTCTAAGATCTTCTGAATCTACAACTGCTATTCCTTGTGCATTCATTGGTTGAGCAATGAAAAATGTGGCACTCTAATTGCATTTCTGTTATGACGCGTGGCGGCACCTAAGGGCTCTAAAAGTTTCAAAAATGTGACACACGGCAGCTTCCGCGTAACTGTTAACCTCTTTACCTTCCAAACAAAGTACACAAAATAACACCAATTGTCGCAATCCACAAGACCTTGAAAAATTATATGTGGCATGTTCTGGCAAAATATTGAGACACATGGCAACTTTCGCTGGAAGCTAGAAACTCTTTATCCTTATGCCTAAGCAACTGTCACTATGACATTGTAACTCTCTGCAACACTTAGAAATTGAGACACTAATTATGGGACCCACCACATACCTTTAAAATACCCGCACAGAGAAACAAAACTGTGACACATTGCCGGCACTCTCTGCATAAAACAACTTTGGACACGTGGCACCATCTGGCAATATCAATAGCTTATATAAAAAAAATGTGAGGAATCCCATGGAGATTGACACTTGTCACACTCTGATAGCAATTGAGAATTATAATGTGGCTCTAGCCAAGAGCATCAAAAGAAAATAGTTTAGCCCTCCACTTCTACTACTTGGTGCACTTCGTTGCAAGCTTCAAACTATGTCTCTATATTTTGGGCCCACCACATACACACTGGTACAAACAAAGATTTAACAAAAGAATATACACGTGGTAGCTTCCGCTGATAGCACAAAATGACACATGGCACAACGGCATAAAAGCAACTTTTAGACATGGATTCCAGTATCAACACGCGGTACACTTCGCTGCAAGCTTGAAACTTAGAAGGAAACATGTATCAGAAACATGTAGTAGCTTTTGCTTAACACTATCACTCCAATAGAACATGACACATGGCACAATCCGTGCTCAAGAAATAAATAGCCACAAATACATAGCCACTGAAATATACTACACTAGAAATATGCTGAGATAATATGGCTGAAACAAAATGTAGAGTTTTTAAGCTCTACTCTAACATTTGCACTTTCAACTATCTTCTACAGTCTGTTATTGTAGCATCTGTAAGCCTTACTTCTAGTTGAGTAACCAAGAAATATTCCTTCATTAGATCTTGAGTCAAACTTACAGAAGTTGTCTTCATCTCTTATGATATAACATCTACTTCCAAATATTCTAAAATACTTGATAGATGTAGGTCTGCCTTTCCATAGCTCATATGGTGTCTTAGTGTTGTTCACTCTTAGCTATCCTCTATTGAGAATATAAAGCAAAGTATGGACTGCTTCTTTCCAATACACATCAGGAAACTTGGCTTCATTTAACACTGTTCTTGCCATCTCTTGAACTGTTCTATTCTTCCTTTCAACTCCTACATTTTGTTGAGGAGTCCTTGCAGCAGAGTACTATCTCCTTATCCCATGATCTTCACAATATTCTTCAAATTCATTTGAAGTGAACTCACCACCTTTATCAGATCTTAGGCACTTGATTTTAGCATTCATTTCAATCTCAACCATAGATTTGAAAATTTTAAATCTATTAAAATCTTTTGATTTATCTTTCAGAAAAGTAACCATGTCATTCCAGAGTAATCATCAATGAGCAACATGAAATACCTTTCACCTTGGAGACTTCTTGTTTTGGTAGGACCACATTAGCCTATACGAATCAATTCTAATGGATTAGTAGAATAGTATTGCTTGGTCTTGAACCTGGTCCTTGTCTGCTTCCCAATTTGACATTCTTTACAGAAGGTGCTTGTAGGCTTGGCAATCTTTGGCATGTCTCTAACTACATGTTTAGAGATGATCTTCACAAGGTTGTCAAAGTTGATGTGTCCCATCTTCTTATGCCACAACCAATTCTCACTTGTCTATCTGATGTAGTCAAGGTAGCTTGCATCTTTAATCAAATAACTGTTGGCAAGAGATAGTACTCTGATATGGACTTGTATGTTATCATTGATGGCAGCAAGGCTTAGAGATCTTATCACCATGATAGGAGGAGATAACTCTGGAAGGTCACATTTGAATTCAAATCCAGTTGACAAGTCTGGTTGGTAGAAGTGGCTAAGTATTGACATTTACATAGTAAAGGATAGTCAATGGGTCACTATACTTCTGCAGATGATGATCTAGAAATATGGTTTGGGTATGATGTTAGTAATTGTTTGGTGGTGTCATGATCTAGAGATTAAGTCCTGACTTCCTCTGAAAGTCATTTGGAAGAATTATCTAAGTCTGGGTGAACAGAGGTATAATATAGACAGTGAATAGGGCACAATGTAATGGTCTGCATTCCTCCACAAGTGAGTATTTTGTTATACAATCTTAAGGTTTTGTAAACACTTGTATGAAGTGTCTAATTCTAGAGTTGTGAGATTTGAAGACCATCGAAAAGATAGTTACAAGCTGTTGAGTATCAGTATAGTGTTTGACAGAGTTTGACAGAGACAAAGTCTGAGTTGTAATGGTCTGCATTTCTCTGCAAGAGGATATCATGCCTTGCGGTTCTGAGGGTAAGACTGGGAATGTGTAAAGAGCCCTTGATATGATTTTGGAAGTGTTTTGTGATCCGTAGTAAAATTTGTAAGTATACAAATGAACCTGTTAAGCATTCTCTTAAGGAACATGCCGACTAATATAATAAATCATTGTGTGGAGAAGAGATAGTGTGTGAAGGATCTATTTAAGTAATTGAATGATTAGAGCCAACCTATTTGAACACATTTGGACAAAAATTTGGGTCCGCATAACATACAATGCATTGGATTGAGCCGACAAGCTACACCTTTCTATGTACACATTTCACTCCTTGGATGCTGACCTGATTAAGGATCAAATCATGATGTGGATATTTAAGAGCGATGAATTTTGGTTGAGATGTAGAGTGGATGTGTGTGGATGGATATGAATATGTGAATAGTAGAGAAGTGACACAGATTAGTGATAATGAAGACTTGGGGTTTAGAATTCAGTTGCTAAATGACTGCACCCTGGCATAGTGACAGATGCTTATGTAGTATTTAGTTTTCATGTGCAATTTGATTTGTACTTTGAAATGAGCTTTCTTCATAAAGGAAGTGAGCCTCCAATAGGGTTTAACAACAACCCTTATTGTAATCTTGCTAGGTTTAGGGTTGATGCAGTGAGCCTACTAGACCTAGTTGTACTTCATGGTAGTGAACCAGTATGTTCCAAGCCCATGGAGTGACCAAGCCTAAACATCATTATTTGTAAAGATTACAATATATATTTGAGAGATAATCCTCACCATGGTTTTTCCCATTTTGGGTTTTCCACATAAAAATCTTAGTGTCCATGTGTCATGTTTTTATGGTTTTTTTTCATATGCATGTTGTGCCTTTGTTTAATTATTTTTGGGAAATGGCTGAAAGTTAAAGTGCATGAAAAGATTTTTAGAACACTGATTCACCCCCCCTCTCAGTGTTCTTGACATTCAACAATTGGTATCAGAGCAAGGTTCCTTGGAAAAAGTCTAATAACTTAAGGATGATCTGGGATAGTGTGATCATGGCAGCAAGAAGATTTAGAAATTATGAAAGCAACAAGCAACTAGAAGCAGCTCTTATGGATCTTAAAAATTTTGAAGCAGAAATTAGGGATCTAAAAGAAAATTTGCAACAAGTTGATGAATGCATCTCAAAGCTAAAAGAGCAAGTCAAGAAATTCAAAGACAAATACAAAGAACTTAATGATCAATTGATATCAGCAAATGAAGCCCTGAATGAATTGGAAGAAGAAGTTATAGAAAGAACAAGAACAAAAGATGATCTGAATCTAATTGTGAAGAATAGATCAGAAGATTGTGTAAAACTTGAAAAAGAAATTGTAAGTCTAAAAATAGATCTAGAAAAGGCCAGAAGCTTTGAAGAAAAATTCAAGATAAGTATTGCAAAGCTTGATGAAATGATTTCTAGCCAGAAGAGTGCTGATGACAAGCAATGTTTAGGATTTGAGAAAGGAGAAAGTTCAAAATCTGGTCAAATAAACAATGAGTCAAGGCAAAATAGAGGATACCAGTTCAGAAATCAAAGAAGAAGACCTAGAAGACCTCCGGTCAGACAGCCAAATCCTTAGAGGTACCCATCCTTCAATGGTCATTGTTATAAATGCAATAAGTATGGTCATATGGCTACACAATGTAAAAGTAGAATGAATCAAAATTCTCCATCTTTCTCTAGTAAATGTTTCAATTGCAAGAAGATTCGTCATAAAGAAAATGAGTGCAAAAGTATGTAAAGAAATATGCCAAACTATTCTAGGAATGGTTAGTTCTTCAATGGCAAGTTTTTCATATGCAATAGATTTGGACACATGGCTAATCAATGCAGATCAAGGATGAATTGATTTAGAGGAAGAAATCAAGGACAAGAAAACATTGAATGTTTCAATTGCAACAAATTTGGACATGTTACGAGATTTTGTAGAAGCAAGAATATGAAGAGAAATTGCTATGATGAAGAAAGAAAAATAGAGCAGAGGCATGATAAGGGAAAAGAAAAGGTTGATCCAATGAAAACCAAGAATGAGATGAGTATGATCTGGATTAAAAAGGATGAGGTTAAGGATCGATCAGCACCAACATTTGGTGTAGACACTTCCTCTGGGAAGTAAATTGAGAGATTTGGCTCAGGGGGAGAAGTGTTGAAAATCCAAATCCCCCAGCCAAAAGGTGGGTGCCAGAATCTAGCATGAAGGTGTATGATGAAATCTGATGTGACACATTTTTCAAAAGAAAAATCAAAATAAAAAGGGACAATGTGGCATATTGCAAAGCAATCCTAATCGACTGTATTCTACAGTGAAGAGTTTTAACAACTTTTTGAATGAGCATTTATGATGACTTAGGTTAAGTCATGCGAAGGATAAAAGGGGACTTGTTTGGTTTCAAAATCACTTTACACTTGAAGCTATCAAGTATTTAGAGAAATTGGAATAGACTTTAAGCAATGACAACCAAGATTTGAAGCGCTTGAAGTATTTCAAAGAAAAGGAAACCCTAACTCAGCAAAACAAGGTATTTATCTAACTGTGAATTTATTGGAAAGAAATGGCAAACCCTTTAGTTGTTGATATCATTGAGCATCCATGACCCAAATTCAAGAAACATCCTCACAAAGCAATTGAAATTGATCAAATGGGTGCTTTCTCGAGTATACCAAATGGAGTCTTATATGTGGAAGATGTCAGGGTATATATTCATGTAGCCCTAGATGAGCATGGCGACAACAGATTCACATACTTATATCAAAATCATTTAAGTGATGATCACTTCCACCTAAAAGAAGAATACAAAATCCTGGAAGAAAAGAAATTCATCCAATATGCAGTGTTTCCTACATTTGTTGAGGATGAATGGGTTTGATATGTGCTAAGCAGGATTCATGATGAGTTCATGTGGTTGGGAAAGGGGAAACCCTTTAAGATAACAAATGATGCAATTTAGGTAGTCACTAGATTAAACCCCACCAGAGGTGTGCCATCATTCAAAGAAGTCAAGAATCAAATAGTTATAGATGCCATTGGAGCCAAATTTGACAAAAGGGTAATGACAACAAATGATATTATTGATCCTACGGTAAAGTTTGCTTCAATGGTCATAGGGTACAAGATTTACTTCATAAGTAGAGAAAATTTTGTCTTCGGTATGGCCATTTACACAACATACCAAATGATTAAGGAGAATACAGATTATGATTTGTGTGAGCTACTAAGAATTCATATAATGGACAACTTGAAAAAGATCAAGGAGAGAAAGAACTATCCTTTCAAATTTGGTACGCTTATTATCTGTTTATTCTTTTATTTTCTGAATGAGTTCCCTAATCACAAGGGCTTGATATGGTTAAGTAATCAGCCAGTAGCTATTCAAATAAGAAACTGTCTTAGCAATCTAGGTAACCACAATGAGAAAAAAGAATCTCTATGGGATTTTTCAAGAACTTTCAAAACATGATACAGTCAAGGGAAAGAATACCTAGGGCAATTGTTGAGAAATATAGAGATACCATTTGTTTCATGGTCACCAAGGACCAATGTTTAACGGAGGCTGTTGAGCCTAGAACAATTTGGATCATGCCCATGGGGTATGAAGTGGATGGTCAAGTATTGGACAGCTATACCCAACATATGCTAAGCAAACCTAAGGACACAAAGGAAGACAGGTTTGGTACATATGAAGAACTATCTATAAAATTGTATGTTGAACTCAAAAAACTAGAATCCACTAGGAAAGTGAGAAGAGCTGTAGAAGAAATTGTTGCAAGGTATGGTATTACCAAAGAACAACTAAAAGAAGTCAGGGAAAAGGTAGAGAACATAGAAGAAGTAAAACAAAAGAGTGAACTAGTACAGGTTCTGGAAGAATCTCAGATGAAATAGAACAAACAAGAAAAGGTCCAAAGGACCACTAGGAGCTCTACTACCTCCTCTGGTGCCACATCATCAATAAACCTAGAGAAAACATCTAAAGAATCCTCCGTCAAAGACATGAAGAGGAAAAAGATGAAGGGAAGAAGATTATATGTTAGTGTTGGTGAAAAGGATGAAGAAGAAATAGAGTCAGATGAAGAGGTCAAGAAGATGAAAGTTGAGGCAGTCAAAGCCTCTAGAAGCATTAAAGAAAAACCCTCTGGAAAAGAAAAATCTAGTAAAAGACAGAGAAAAGAAAATCTTGTAACTCCTGCAGATGTAATAAAAGCTGTCACAGTTGATGGAAATCTGAAGCCCATGATTGAACTCTATGATGGATATGGTGATGTTGATAAAAGAAGCTTGGAAGAAGCCATTGTGAAATATCTAAACATCTTCAACAGGGCTCTTATTGAGATCATCTCTGATCTCCCTAAAAGCCTAGCAAATATTCTGAGCATCAAAAAGGAGATTGCTAGAGCTAAGGATATTGAGCTAAGAAAACATGTGATAACTAGATTATGTCTGGAAATTACTCTAAAAGAAGAAGACTTGATCTCCAAGGAGACCAAGGACTAGTTCAGAACAAAAATAAGGATGAATTTATTAATGATGGGTGAGATTGATTAGGTGGTGAAAGAAACATAGGAAATTATTTTGGAAGCTCTGAAGCAACACAATCTTCCCACCACATGTGTCAATGAAGAGAATGATGTTGCTGATAATTCATCTGTTTCAGAAGTAAACTTGGGCCAAAAAATTGATAAAGATGATAGAGTGTCTAAAGAAAAGGAAGTACTTGCTGATGACTCTCAAATGGGACCCTCATCAGCACAACAAATTGAGGATGTTACTGAAAAGGAAAAGATTGAGGAAGAATTGGCCATGGAAAATCCTCTACCAGAATAAAAAGAGGAAACTCCTCCTAAACCAAGAGGCACTGCTGAATCAGTGAAAGAACTGTTGGAGAAAAGAAAGTAGGTTTTGGATGAATTAGAATTCCTACACAGTCTAATAAACTTGGATACAATGTTACTGACACAGAAGCTAAAGTTGGTCACAGTTGTTCAAGCCAAGGCTTAAGAAGAAATGTTGAAGTCTCACATTGAGGATAGTGAACTCATTGTTGAAGCATCCAGCATTTTGGAGAAGCTGATGTCATCTTATCAGAAAGACAACTCCTTGCCTCTAAACAACCAACTCAAAGGACTTATTAATTTGGTAAGTAAACATTTTGAATCTTTTGAGAAATCTGCTGAAACAAAAGTTAGACAAGAATTCAATGAGAAAAGGTTAGATGAGTTGGCAAAGTTGATAGCCCATGATAAGGCTCAGCTAGATAATAAGATATAGAATGTTCAAAGTGCTATTGGAGAAGATGGTGATGTATATAATTTTGTCTATCATGTCCGGAAGTTACAAAGAAGACAAAAGAAAAGATCAAGGAATTGGAAGGAAAACTGATGAATATTTCTAAGAACTTTGATCTAGTACATGAATCGCCCAACAACCAAGAAGCTCAAGTCATCAACATCCACAATGAATTGAATGGTTTAATAAATTAGAGGTATCAAATAAAGAGTAGAATGGGACAACTGAGAAGACTGATCAGTCCCAAATTGGATTTGATGACCAAGTTTGTAGCTAAAGCACAGCTTGCTGCACAAACTGCCACATCATCAGACTTGTAAATAGCTGAAACTCTAGTTTTTCTCTTCAGTGGACACATTTAGATTTTGGATAATGCCAAGAACAACTGGGATATTGAGTGGGCATAGATTAAGAACATATTCAATGACATTCTCAAATACATGTAATATAAAGATGAAGATTGTACTTGAAAATATGTGGCAAAGTACCTAATTTTTTGGAATTTTGACAATTTTTTGGTTCTGGATCACACCCTTTACCATTGATGTCAAAGGGGGAGAAGAAGATTAGTGAAAAATGGGGTAAAATATCTCAGGGCTAGTAGGAAAACAATGTGTATATAGTAAGAGGGAGTAGTTAAGCATTTTTCACTACTAAGTGTTGCCATCAATGCCAAAGGGGGAGATTGTTGGCAAGAGACACTGCTCCAGTATGGACTTGTATGTTTTCATTGATGGAAACAAGGCTTAAAGATCTTATCACCATGACAAGAAGAGATAACTTTAGAAGGTCACATTTGAATTTAGATCTGGTTGACAAGTCTGGTTGGTAGAAGTGGCTAAGTATGGGCATTTATAGAGTAAAGGACATTCAGTGGGTTAGTGTACTTCTATAGATGATGATCTAGTAATGTGGTTTGGGTATGATGTTAGTAATTGTTTGGTGGTGTCATGCTCCAGAGATTAAGTCTTGACTTCCTCTGGAAGTCATTTGGAAGAATTATCTAAGTCTAGGTGAATAGAGGTATAGCAGAGATAGTGAGTAGGGCACAGTGTAATGGTCCGCATTCCTCCGCAAGTGATTATTTTGTTATGCCATCTTAAGGTGTTGTAAACACTTGTATGAAGTGTCTAATTCTAGAGTTGTGAGATCTGAAGTCCACCGAAAAGATAGTTACAAGCTGCTAAGTATCGGTACAGTGTCTGACAGAGTTTGACAGAGATAGAGTCTGAGTTGTAATGGTTCTCATTTCTTTGCAAGATGATATCATGCCTTGCAGTTCTGAGGGTAAGATTGGGAATGTGTAAAGAGACCTTGATATGATTTTGGAAGTGTTTTGTGATCTATAGTAAAAATTGTAAGTCTACAAATGAACCTATTAAGCATGCTCTTAAGGAACATGCCGACTAATATGATAAATCATTGTGCATAGAAGAGATAGCATGTGAATGATCTATTTAAGTGATTAAATGATTAGAGCCAACCTATTTGAACACATTTGGGAAAATATTTGGGTCCGCATAACATACAGTGCATTGGATTGAGCCGACAAGCTACACCTTTCTATGTACAAGTTTCACTTCTTGGATGCTGACCTGATTATGGATTAAATCATGATGTGGATATATAAGAGAGATGACTTTCAGTTGAGATGTAGAGTGGATGTGTGTGGATGGATGCAAATATATGAATAGAAGAGCAGTGACATAGATTAGTGATAATGAAGACTTGGGATTTAGAATTCAGTTGCTAAATGACTGCACCTTGGCATAGTGATAGATGCTTATGCAGTATTTAGTTTTCATGTGCAATTTGATTTGTACTTGGTAGTGAGCTTTCTTCATTAAGGTAGTGAGCCTCCAATAGGGTTTAACAGCCCTAAGGGTTTAACAACCCTTATTGTAATCTTTCTAGGTTTAGGGTTGAGGCAGTGAGCCTACTAGACCTAGTTGTACTTCATGGCAGTGAGCCAACATGTTCCAGTCCCGTCGAGTGACCAAGCCTAAACATCATTATTTGTAAAGATTGCAATATATATTTGAGAGCTAACCATCTCCATTGTTTTTCCCATTTTGGGTTTTCCATGTAAAAATCTTGGTGTCCACATGTCATGTTTTTACAGTTGTTCATATGCATGATGTGCCTTTGTTTAATTATTTTTGGGAAATGGCTGAAAGTTAAAGTGGATGAAAAGTTTTTTAGAATATTGATTCACCCCCCCTTAGTGTTCTTGACATTCAACTCTAACAACATAATCAATCAGAGATGCAACAAAAGTAAATAGTTAACAACAGAAAGAAAGAGACATTCATCTACTCATGACACAAGATATACCCTAGGAAAAACCCAGCCTTCAAAGCTCATTCTTCTTATATTACATCTCAAAAACATATTACAGATGCCTCTTGGGCTTTACAAATGCAAGGCCATAGCCCAAGGTTACACAAGATTTGTATGATAACATTATTTCATGATTTTCTTTGTCTTCTTCCTCAATTCTCTGTTCTGCTACTTACTTTGCTCACTTCTCTACTCTATGTTTCACTTCTTTTTCTTCTTTAGATTAAAACACTTATGATATTGCTTCATATCTTCACATATGGAATTATTTCATCACTGTTATGTTGTAACTAATCATTATCCTTCATTTATATCCTCCACAAGCTTTCAAATCATTATCAAGTCAGCCTAATTGTAATGACTAGTTATGAAACATGTAGACATGGATAGGTTGGACCTAAACATAAGGTGTTACTTTTCTTGTGCATAAAACTTCATGTGGATCCCCATGAAGGTTAGCCAGGTCCTATACTTCATTGAATAATATTCCTTTAAGCTTCGCAAGTCATGGAATTGCTCTACAAGCTGATTAGACTTCACTGAACACTGTCGGCTCTACTCTCTGAAAATAGGTAAATGCAGGTAATCTTTTGATATTGATATCTCTCTAGAATTGAGCCCAAATGATCTAAATTTTGGATATGCTGTAGATGACTATGTCTAGATACTAATTCCAACTCCATAGCCTCTAATATGCAAATGTGATAAAATGCAACATTCTCCAAGGTTGCTCTCTCAGTACTCTATAACTTACTGTTAACTATCCCAATTGTTTTGAATGCTTTCAGATGCTCCTGCATCACACTCTCAGGGTTAATTGAAAAGTGAGCCTCTTCACTTTGGTCTAAATTATGTCAAAATCAATGTTGTTTCTTTGAATAGGTTTGGTGGTCTATTCCCAGGTACTTGCAACTGCCTCAAGGTTGATGGTCTGTTCAAGTCCCCCTACAAAACTACCTCAAGTTCTTCCAAGTTTGGCATTCTACTTGCAAGCCTTGCACTACCTCAATGATCAATGGTCTGAGCAAGTATTCTCCACAAGTTACCTCAAGCTCAATGTCAGCTTCAATCAATTAAGAGTCAATCAATACATACATGCATCCTCTGGAACAATCATGTGACTTCCTTTGATATAGTCAATACATTCCTAAATTTCTCTGCAACACTTTCTGCTCTCTATTTTCAGGTACATTTTCTCTCACACACATCAAAATCTTACAGTTTCTACTATGCTTATACTTCTTGTATACTTATCTCTACTCCTTTATCCATGTTTACTTTACTCCGGTACTCAAACTTTCTCCTCTGGAAGAATATTACGTTATTTCCTCTTTCTCTGCAATATGAACTTCCTTTTTCCTGATATGCTTCACACTTGTCCACACACAAACTTTCTCTTGCACTATTTTCTCTATTCTATAACACAAATCTCCTTAACATCAATGCTTCACCCTCTTTTGATTTCTCTATCAAACTTAGTGAGTCAATAGGTTCTTCTTCTGCATAAACTTCCTTTGCATCAGTTATTATTTCCTCATCATTAGCCTCTCTGGTAACAGGTTCTTGTTGACATTCACTGCTTGATTCTTTTCTCCTCCAAACTTGAAAATAGGTTCTTTTAAATGGTCTTCTATCAATTCCTCTTTCATCTCTTTTGTATCCTTCACTGTGATAAGAATTATGACTCCTGTCATCTCTCCCTCTGTAGTTTGAATTACTGTTCTAGTTCTACTTCACATAAGGTCTTCTTTCTCTACATCCTAATCCATATCTTCTTTCCTCTTGAACATATGAATACTTCCATCTATACAACCTTCTAAACATACAAGTAACATGTTTCCATTTTTCTCCATCAATCCATCCATAATCCATTTGCATACAATCTGTCATAGGCTTTCTTCTTCTCATTTTATTCCAACACATCTTTTCAGAATGATTCCTTAGTCCATAGAACTTACAAGGGTATAAATCCCAACACAATTCATTTTCATGTCCATGTCTATTACAATGAGAACAATACATATCTCTTCTTGCCTGATTTGACTTGTTTGAATTGACAGTAACATCCTTACCTCTGTCATATCCAAGGCCTTCACTTCTTGATCTTATTGGTTCAATAGGTTTTGTAATTCCTTACTGATGCTTTCCCAATCCTTATCCTTCATATCCCATTCTCTACATGATTTTGAAACCAATACCATTACCAATAACTGTAGGTTTAGTCATACTATCATCTTCAATCTCACTGTATAAAGAAACTTATGTATAATCACACAAATCATTAGCATCACAAGAATCATCACCAAGATTAGGTTTAGATCTTAGACTTTCATTCTCTTTTTTGCATTCTACTGGTGACTACTCTAACTGATTAACTTATTCTTTCAATCATGATATTTCACTCTTCTGTAGACTATTTTCCTTTTTATATTCTTCCAGATCTCTCTTTCTCTCTTCCACCTTCCCAAACAATTTGAATCCCTCTTCCAATTCCACAAATCTCTTTTCAACATCCTCAAATAATTTCAGCTTTGCCTCTAAATCTTCATTCCTCCTTTTTACATTTTCCAATTCTTCTTCAAGGGCATCATATTTTTCTTTTCCTAGTTCTTTTATCCTTTCCATCAATTCTGAATTACACCTCTTGATTTCACACAATTCTTCTTCTAGAATATCTTTTTTGCATATTAGGTTTTCATTCTCTTTCTTCATCCATTTTCCAATCTTCCCCATTGAAACAAATTAGATACACAACATAATTTGAAAAGCTTACCAAATCTTTCTTACCTTGATCTTCTTTAGCGGTAACACTTGTTACTTCTAAGGTTTCACACTTATTTCAACTTAGTCTACCATCCCAACATGTTTGCAACCATCCCAGTAGATTCGCAACTAGCTCTAATACCACTTGATGCAGTCAAGGTAGGAGGGTTTGATGAGGGACTGTCCTATCTTGCAGCCTTAATCAACTAACAACATAATCAATCAAAGATGCAATAGAAGTAAATAGTTAACAACATAAAGAAAAAGACATTAATCTACTCATGAAATAAGATATATCTTGGGAAAACCCTAACAGAGAAAAACCTAGCCTTCAAAGCTCATTCTTCTTATATTATGATCTCAAAAACATATTACAGATGCAAGGCCATAGCCCAGGGTTACACAAGATTTGTATGATAACATTCTTTCATGATTTCCTTCATCTACTTCCTTAATTCTCTTCTCTGCTACTTACTCTGCTCACTGCTCTACTCTCTGTTTCACTTCTGCTTCTTCTTTGAATTAAAACACTTATGATCTTGCTTCATATCTTTGTATATAGAATTATTTCGTCACTACTGTGTTGTAACAAATCATTATCCTTCATATATATCCTCCTTAATCTTTCAAATCATTATCAAGTCGGCCTAATTACAACAACTAGTTATGAAATATGTAGACATGGATAGGTTAGACCTAAACATAAGGTGTTTCTCTGTTGGTGCATAGAACTTCATGCGGATCCCCATGAAGGTTGGTCAGGTCCTATACTTCATTGAATAATATTCCTTTAAGCTCCACAAGTCACAAAATTGCTCTGCAAGCTAATTAGACTTCACTGAACACTGTTAGCTTTGCTATGTGAAAACAGGTAAAATAAGGTAATCTTCTAATAGTGATATCTCTCTAGAATTAAGCCCAAATGATCTAAATTTGGATATGTTGTAGATGACTATGTCTAGATGCTAATTCCATCTCCACAACCTCTGATATGCAAATGCAGTAAAATGCAGTATTCTCCAAGGTTGCTCTCTTGGTACTCTACAACTTACTGTTATTGAATGCTTCCAGATGCTCCTGCATCACTATCCTAGAAGGCAATTCCTTCCTTTGACTTCACTAAGATCATACAAGTTATTCTCTATCCTGCTTGCTTCTACCACAAGTTTTCCAGTGCTTTCTCTTCTGATTTCACATCCTTGTGCATGGCAAATGAGATTATATCCATTTTTACACATCTAACTTACACTAAGAAAATTTTGCTTGAGACCTTCTACATATAGGACATCTTCTGTTCTATTCTTTCCATCAATACTTACTATGACTTTACCACATATTCTTGCAATGGTGTTGTATCCAAACTTGAATGATCCACCATTCCTTTTGATAAGGTTAATAAAATTGCTCTTATCTCCAGTCATGTGACTTGAGCATCCACTGTCAATAACCCAAGTGGTGCAGGAGCACCTACCTGACAGCTGGCCTCCATGAGGCAGTTAGTTTGTTTTGAGTCTTGTTAATGTTTCCAAGAAGGTCTGATAAGACCAATACATGTAATAAGGTCATGTTGACCATGCTTTGCTATTTTTAGATAGTTGTTAGGTCAGCTGTTATGCTGTAGGTCCGGTTGGATCTCCCAGCCGCCAGGAGAGATTTCCTAGCCGCTTGGAGTCAGGTCAGTAGTACTCGCAGGAAAACCTATTTATGCATGAGGATCAGTTGGTATTGCATATCATCAATCAGACTTTGTGAGAGAGAGACAGAGTATTGTAATAGCAGCTGTTGAAATCAATAAAGAGATCCTGTTAGTGTTCATCCTCTGTTGAATTCCATTGTTTAATCGATTTGCTGTTTTGGTGGTTTCATGGATCCGCTGATCCATTCCACCAGTTGATTCGTTGAATCAGTGGAATGGTTATGTACAGTAGGTTAGGATTTAGTTTGTTTGTTCGCATGCAGGTGTGCAGGATCACCGTCGAGAGATGTTGAGAACCCTAGCATGGGTATGTGCTAGGTTGAGCTGATAGTGAGAGTTTGGAAGATCACCCTGAGAGTAGATCGGGTCATCCCAGGAGGTTCGGCGAATTGGAAATTTGCTAAGGTTGGAAGTTCATCAAAACGGCATCTTCAGGATATTTCTGCGTATATCCTGCAGTTACTTCAGGCGTCATCCGAGTAAGCGGAGATGAGCATGATGTAGTCGATTGCATGAAGTGAACGAGCGTCAGGGTGATCATCATTAGGTGTTGCCAAGGAGGAGCGTATCAGCATAAAGTAGAAGATCAGGTTGATAAAACCATCGCGGGCTGATAAAGTTAAGTTTGGCCGACAGCAGGAGGAGCTGCATATGA
Organism: Cunninghamia lanceolata; assembly: GCA_027924645.1. NCBI lineage: Eukaryota > Viridiplantae > Streptophyta > Pinopsida > Cupressales > Cupressaceae > Cunninghamia > Cunninghamia lanceolata. Next base: position 6,196,825 of record BSBN01000846.1, on the reverse strand, counting down.
CGTCATCGTCATCAGGATATTTGTCATCAGGATATCGGGCAGTAGGATATTGAAGGAGCTGCATGTGACGTCATCGTCATCAGGATAATCGTCATCAGGATATCGGGGTGACGTAAGCATCGAAGGGACGGTGCATGGAGTTGAGGGTCATCATCAGGATATATGGGAGGAACCGGATGTTCTATATCCTACTGATTAACATGATGTTGAACATCATGATGCTGAAGATAGTGAAGATAGAGGTTGTCGGTCAGGTGAACAGTGAACGTCAGGAGGATGTTCGCGCTTGCCGAATGTGATGATGTTGCCGATAGCCGAATGTGATGATGTTGCTGACAGACGAAGAGTCGAAGGTTTGTCTGCAGGAGGATATCGGTCGGTGAGAGAGTAAATATGATGATGCTGACAGTGTAAAGGGAAATATGATGATGATGATGAAGGGTTGCGGACATCCATGCTGTATGTCAAGGTTATAGTGTGGATGCCTCTGCATCATAGTGGTATCAGAGCTCAGCAAAAGGTCTGGGCTGTTGTGTGTTGATTCTGTCACCGAAAGGGCAGAAGTAGAGTTGATTCTGTCACCGAAAGGATAGAGGTAGAGGAGTGAGAGGTTGACAAAATGCCTCCGAAAGGTAGTGGTACTGCAAGGGAATTGCAGGAGATGAAGGAAAAACATGCCAGAGAGATGAGGAAGATGAAGGAGCTTGCTGAAGCACTTCAAGCCAGGCTTGTAGCCCTGGAAAGGAACAAAAAGAGGGAAGTGGAAGACAGTGAGTCTGAAGAAGATGAATATGCTGTTGAAGAGTATGAAGAGGTAGCTGAAGATCTGGATGCTGAAGACCAGAAATTTGCAAAACTGTTAAAGGCAGTGCAGAGTGATAAACCTAAGGTAAAGGTTGATGTTTCCAAGTATAATGGAAGTTTGAATGAAGATGAGTTGCTGGATTGGATTGCTGCACTTGATAATCACTTTGAATGTGAAGATGTTGCTGAGGATCAGAAGGTAAAGATTGCAAAGACCAAGTTAGGAGGTCATGCTTTGGTATGGTGGGATTATGTACAATCTGAGAGAAGGAAACAAGGGAAGTCAAAGATCACTTCATGGGATAAGATGGTAGCAAGGATCAAAGGTAAATTCTTGCCAAGGGATTACAAAATTCAGATGTTTAAGAAGCTGCAATTTTTAAGGCAGAAGGAAATGGATGTGAAGGCATATACTGAGGAGTTTTATAAGTTGAGTATGAGATCTGGTCATCATGAGAATGAGGTAGAAAAGGTGGCTAGGTACTTGACTGGTTTGAGATTGAACATACAGGATGAGTTAGTTTTAGCTAACCCTAAGAATGTGGAGGATTGTTACCAAATGGCAATCAGGATTGAAGAAAAGATGAATAGGGGACAAGATAAGTCCATGAGAGGAAGAGGAAACAATATGAGGGGAAGAGGAGCAGCCCCTACACAAAGGCAAACCAATGAGGGTCAAGAAGACACTGGTAAAGGACAGGGACAGTCTGATTTCAGAGGTGGATGGAAAGGTAATAGAGATAGATTTGGAGGTGGTAGAGGTTCTACTACATTTTCAGGAAAGTGTTACACCTGTGGTGAGTTTGGGCATCCATTTTTCAAATGTCCAGAAAGCAAAGGTTCATCATCCAGAAATGATAGAACAAATGACAAGAGAGTACAACTTGTGCAAGAAGAAAAAGTAGAGCAAAGTGTGCAGGGTTCAAACACTTATCAAAGAGATAGGGAGCCTGACAATTATGCATATCCTGAGGATGGAGAAGCATTGATGCTTAGGAGAATTAGTTTGCAGGCATCAAAGGATATGATGCAAAGAAGAGCTCTTTTCAAGACCACATGCAAGAGCAAAGGTAAAGTGTGTAAGGTTGTCATTGATACTGGTTCAACAGACAACATGGTATCTCAGGAAATGGTGGATAAACTGAATTTGGAAAGGATTCCACACCAACACCCTTACAAGGCATCTTGGGTGAGTGATAGTCAATCACTTTTTGTCTATGAACAGGCATATGTGGATTTTTAGATTGGAGCATATCATGATAGAGTTTTGTGTGATATTTTGCCCATGGAATGTTGTCACCTACTGTTGGGTAGACCATGGCAATTTGATAGAAGGGTACTGTATGATGGGTATGCTAATACCTACACCATCAAGAAAGATGGGAAGACTATTATGTTGATGCCATTACAGGAAGCAGCTGCAGCACAGGGGGCAGCCAAAATCATTTTAGTGGGAAAGAAGGAATTTGTGCAGATGCCTATAGGAGCAGGCATAAAGGCAGTTGGGGACACTGCAGGGAAAGGAGTTGTTAAGGACAACAGGTTGAAGAAAGTTACAGTTTTGACTGACAGAGGTCAGCAGCAGGTTCAGAAATAGGTTTGCAAACAGCAACCAGTTGAGAGGAATGACAAGGATGTTGTCATAGTTGGGACTATTGTTTGTCCTATAAGAGTTGAAAGAAAGACAGAGTTGAACATTGCAGAAGTTCAAGAGGCAGTTCAGACAGAGGTTCTAGTCAGACAATCTGACAAACACAAGGTATGTGAGAGAAAGGCCTACATTGACCGGCATGAGGATTTACTTGCAAGAAAGCAAGTTACAGTTCAGAAGTCTTGGAGCAGCCAAGAGCCAGCAGAGGACAAAGCTGGAACAGGTCAGAACACTGACATGGCAAAGTGTAAAGGTGGAGGACTTCCACAACCCAAACTCATGGGACATGAGTTCTTTTCTGTTGGGGAGTATGGTGCAGGAGCACCTACCTGACAGCTGGCCGCCATGAGGCAGTTAGTTTGTTTTGAGTCTTGTTAATGTTTCCAAGAAGGTCTGATAAGACCAATACATGTAATAAGGTCATGTTGACCATGCTTTGCTATTTTTAGATAGTTGTTAGGATAGCTATTATGCTGTAGGTTCAGTTGGATCTCCCAGCCGCCAGGAGAGATTTCCCAGCCGCTTGGAGTCAGGTCAGTAGTACTCGCAGGAAAACCTATTTATGCATGAGGATCGGTTGGTATTGCATATCATCGATCAAACTTTGCGAGAGAGAGACAGAGTATTGTAATAGCAGCTATTGAAATCAATAAAGAGATCTTGTTAGTGTTCATCCTCTGTTGAATTCCATTGTTTAATCGATTTGCTGTTTTGGTGGTTTCATGGATCCGCTGATCCATTCCACCGGTTGATTCGTCGAATCGGTGGAATGGTTATGTATAGTAGGTTAGGATTTAGTTTGTTTGTTCGCATGCAGGTGTGCAGGATCACCGTCGAGAGATGTTGAGAACCCTAGCATGGGTATGTGCTAGGTTGAGCTGATAGTGAGAGTTTGGAAGATCACCCTGAGAGTAGATCGGGTCATCCCAGGAGGTTCGACGAATTGGAAATTTGCTAAGGTTGGAAGTTCATCAAAACGGCATCTTCAGGATATTTCTGCGTATATCCTGTAGTTACTTCAGGCGTCATCCGAGTAAGCGGAGATGAGCATGATGCAGTCGATTGCATGAAGTGAACAAGCGTCGGGGTGATCATCATCAGGTGTTGCCGAGGAGGAGCGTATCGGCATAAAGTAGAAGATCGGGTTGATAAAACCATCGCGGGCCGATAAAGTTAAGTTTGGCCGATAGCAGGAGGAGCTGCATATGACGTCATCGTCATCAGGATATTCGTCATCAGGATATCAGGCAGCAGGATATTGAAGGAGCTGCATGTGACGTCATCGTCATCAGGATAATCGTCATCAGGATATCGGGGTGACGTAAGCATCGAAGGGACGGTGCGTGGAGTTGAGGGTCATCATCAGGATATATGGGAGGAACCAGATGTTCTATATCCTGCTGATTAACATGATGTTGAACATCATGATGCTGAAGATAGTGAAGATAGAGGTTGTCGGTCAGGTGAACAGTGAACGTCAGGAGGATGTTCGCGCTTGCCGAATGTGATGATGCTGCCGATAGCCGAATGTGATGATGCTGCTGACAGATGAAGAGTCGAAGGTTTGTCTGCAGGAGGATATCGGTCGGCGAGAGAGTAAATATGATGATGCTGACAGTGTAAAGGGAAATATGATGATGATGATGAAGGGTTGCGGACATCCATGCTGTATGTCAAGGATATGTTGTAGATGACTATGTCTAGATGCTAATTCCATCTCCACAACCTCTGATATGCAAATGCAGTAAAATGCAGTATTCTCCAAGGTTGCTCTCTTGGTACTCTACAACTTACTGTTATTGAATGCTTCCAGATGCTCCTACATCACTATCCTAGAAGGCAATTCCTTCCTTTGACTTCACTAAGATCATACAAGTTATTCTCTATCCTGCTTGCTTCTACCACAAGTTTTCCAGTGCTTTCTCTTCTGATTTCACATCCTTGTGCATGGCAAATGAGATTATATCCATTTTTACACATCTAACTTACACTAAGAAAATTTTGCTTGAGACCTTCTACATATAGGACATCTTCTGTTCTATTCTTTCCATCAATACTTACTATGACTTTACCACATATTCTTGCAATGGTGTTGTATCCAAACTTGAATGATCCACCATTCCTTTTGATAAGGTTAATAAAATTGCTCTTATCTCCAGTCATGTGACTTGAGCATCCACTGTCAATAACCCAAGGGTTTGCTTGTCCTTGTGCATGAAATGTAGCTTGGACAATCATTAATTTTTCACCTTCATGATTCTTCTTCTTGATTTTCCATTTCTTCTTTTGATCTATCATCTAATTTTTAGGAGTGTCATATTCCTTGCTGATGTCAATCATCCAAGTTCCTGATTTTACCAGTCCACTTTAGCAATATTTTTCTATGTGCCCAAAATTGTTTCAAATATGACATATTATGTTGAAATTAAACAAATGAGCAAAAGAATTTCTACTTACATAATCACTTCTTCTCATTCTAAATCTGCATTCAATGGATTTGTGACCATATTGATTGCAACTAAAATAATTAGAGAAAGCATAATTAAAGCTATTCACGAATGTCTGTCTTGCAGGAGTTGATTTTCTAAATTTTCTTCGTTGAGAGATGACAGGGATGAAATCAACTTCTTCAAATTTCTTGCTCTTTCTCATCATTATGATTTCTTCATTTGGCACTGTCTTCTCTGAGTTGGTATTTTTTACAAGAGCAGAAGATTGTGTGACTTCTTCATCATAGCCTAGGCTTGATTTTATGAATAGAAGTCTCTGGATGTTTATTATATCATACAAAATTTTAGAGCTCTTTCCAAACTTGATATTCTTATTCAACTGAGCATGTACCTTTTCAACTTCCTTTCTCAGTGAAACAATTTCTTCTTCTAGTTTTAAACACTCATCTGATTTGGATTTGAGGTTAATGTTCATGATGTCTACAATCTTTTTTCCCTCTTCAACTTGAATCTTCAAACTAACAATCATTTCCTTTGATTATTTAAGATTTACCTTTTGTTCTTTGTTTTCTTTCCTTGCTAATCTCAAGACTTCAATAGAAGAAATAAGTTCACCTTCAAGATCAACTTTAGATTCTTCTTCATCAATGGCTGTCATGTCTTCTTCATCATTAGCAGTGCTTTTTGAGTTGTCTAGGACTTCCATAGCCATGAATAAGGCTTCTTCCCTTTCATCTTCTGATGAGTAGTGATCTACTTCTTCTTCTAAAATGTAGTCATATTTAGAGTAGAGGCTCTTCTTGTTCTTGTTGAAGTTATTCCTTTTGAAACCCTTGTTGCTATCTTTACTTTTTCCAAGAAGACATTTAGATGCATAATTCCCAATTTTACCATAGTTAAAACACTTGAAAGGCAACTTGCCTTTGTACTTACCTAAACCATTCTTTAATTTTCTTACAAAGATTGCCTCTTCTTCCTTAGATCTACTACTTGGATTAGATGCTTCTTCCTTCTTTGCAGATTTGAAGGCAACTTCCATTTTGGATGTGTCTTTGCTTGCATTTCTCATCTCATAGGTAGTGAGAGAGCCAAATAGTTCATACATGGTGAATTTACTCAAATCTCTAGCTTCTTCTATAGCTAAGACCTTTGAGTCATATCTTTGAGGGGGTGATCTTAGTAATTTCTTAATGATCACTAAATCATTTACTTCTTCACCAAGACCTCTAATAACATTTACAATTTCATCTATTCAGAGTACATAGTCAGCTATGTTTTCCTCTTCTTTCATCTTTAGATTTTTAAATTTACCCTTTAGGGTATGTAGTTTTGCTTGTTTTACCTTGTCATCTCCTTCATAGAGATTACTGAGCTTTTTCCATATTTCTTTATCCATCTTGTGCTACATTACTTTGACAAAGTTTGTGTTGGTCAAACCACTTAGGATGACATTCTTTACCTTAGCATTGTTCTCACATTCTTTCTTGCTAGCTTGATCTATTGGAGGAGTTGTAGGAATAGTATAACCAACCACAACAGATTGTCAAACATCAAACCCTAATGAAGTCAAATAGGCTTCCATCCTTATACTCTAGAAAGCATAGTTAGATCCATCAAAGAGTGGTGCTCTATTAGATGAGGATCCTTCCTGACCTGCCATGTGTCCAAATCCAAGATCTACCTTTAGTTGTTAGGCTGCACCAAGGAACTTGGCTCTGATACCAACTGTTAGAACACACAAATATACTAAGAGGGGGTGATTCAGTATATACCAATTTTAACTTCATTTCTACTATAACATCAAAATATTTATTGCACCTATCAAATTATGTAAAATCTAAGCAAACAAAAGCACATCCACACATCCACACAAGAGAACACACAATTTATGTAGAAACCTAGAAGGGAAAAACCATGGTGAGAAAAGTTGCTTGGATCTACTACCTAAATCCAACCTCACAAAATGAGTTAATGAATTACAATATTTTGCAGGCACCAACACACATGAATTTCAACCTGAGAAGGATTGTAATCCTTTTACAAATCTTTAGGCACCAACCTCTAGGAGACTTTAATCCCCTTATCAAATTGAGCTCCAACTTAGCTATGAAGCGCCAACTTCATCTTCTAAGCACCAACTTTGTCTTTTGAGCACCAACTCAACTATGAAGCACCAACTTCATCTTCTAAGCACCAACTCAACTATGAAGCACCAAATTCATCTTCTAATCACCAACTCAGCTATGAAGCATCAACTTTAGCTAACTGAACTAGAATCAATTTTCATTCCAATCAAAACATTTATCATACATTGTGTAAAGTCTAGATCATCTTCAATTCATGCCCTTTGTACACTCATATTCGCATATTTGTACACGCATAATCACTTTGATGTTCACATATATTCCACATAGAAATGAACAAAATGATATGCTTTATATATATTATTCTATACAATATTATCCTTATGTCAACGTTGAACTAAAACATTCTCTAAAGTCAACCTATGTATTTTAATTTCCAATATCTATATTTCATAGGGTTGACCTTATAATTTGAAATGTTTTAGGTTGGCCCCAAACTAAAATTCCCACAAGTTATTGTAATGGCACCAACATTTAAATCTTTTATTTGCATCGCTATTAATCCATCTCACTAAGTGGGCCACCTTTTAATGAGGTTTTGTATTTCATCCTTAAGTCGGCTTCAACCATATATTATATCTTCATATCATTACCTCCATGAACTTAACCTCTGTCGGCAAAAACTCATTTCCATGAACCACAACTTACATGCCTTTATCAGAAAAAATTTATTTCCACAAACTTTGGACTCTCAAGCATTTATCGACAAAAGTTTCTTTCTAAAAACTTAGACTTCAAGTTCTTCTTTATCGCCAAATCGATGAATCAACAAACTTAGAAACTTGTGAACCAATCAACTCTCCCTTTGTTCAGTTTACAAACCCAAGATTTTGTTGATAACACAAGAAGACATGCTTTATTGGAAAATCGACAAATTGACAAACTTAAGTGTTTGCGAACTATAGACTTAACCTTTCTTCTTCAATCTTTCATCGCTAAACTCTCCTATTGGTGAACTGTTTATCTGAGAAACTTAGCTATTGGTGAACTCATGAGTTCACAAACTAAGCGATCCACTAACTGAAGGAAGAAATCATTCATATCTTAGAAAATTTTCTTTGTCATCTTTTCATCGGCTAACCGGTTGTTAGGAAAATAGCTCCTTGACAAAAATGTATGTTCGCGAACCAAGTGATTCATTGACTAAAAGCAAAAATCATTCATGCCTTAGAAAATTTGTGAATCCTTTGACATAAATGAAAATATTTCCAATAGGTAATATTGGTACACCAGTTGCTTCCCTAAACCCATGACACCTACTTGCTCCAGTATAATAAACTATTGTCTTCTTGCCAAGGCATACACCAAGTATGAAGTCATATAAAATTGCTTTCATTGGATAAATTCACACAATTTCTTATGGAGGTTGTCATTGATGAGGGTAGCCCAATCAATAAATTCTTTCCTAAAAATGACTAGAGCAGCGAATTGAAACATCCATGGATGGAATACTTTTGCAATATTGAGTCTTATAACTTGAATCAAGAGAGTAATTGTATCATTGATCTCTTCCTTGAACTCACTTCAAAATCAATTCTTAGGTAATCTAGAAATTACATCGCTTGACTTAGCCAATCAATTTTTATTTATGATCTTAATACATTGAACAACATGAGCCTCAAAATACTCTTTGGATGATTCCATGCTGATTTTTACCAAGGCATCCCTTTGTGGTAAATTCAACATCTGTTCAATATAGAGAGGTTAGATATGCATGATTATCTTCACATTGATAGTTCTAAACATCCTATCCTTCTTGTTGTAGAATCTGGCGCATGTTATCACATGATCTACAAATTGAATAGATACTAGAAAAATGTTGCTTCCACTAGTCCACTTAACTTGATATTTTATAGTAGCTTTGTCTTTTTTCTTTCCAGTATTCTCTTGTGAAATTTTTCTAAACCCATATGCCCAAAATCTATATCAGTGATGTTATAAATATTCAACAATAATTTTGAGGGTGGTACAACACCTTTTTACTTATATTTCATCTTTGTAGGTGAAGTCATTCCCTAGGTATAAGTTTCTACCAAAATTGGACACATCTTAGTACTTGTAGATAGAGAAATATTAGCAAGTTGCAATTAATAAAAGAATTATTTGAAACCTTTAATTGCACCTATTCAATAGGTTAGCATGATAAAAATTGTTAAAATTTACTTTTCTTGATTTTTTTGAGTTTTTATGACCATTTGGAAGAGCAGAGTTTAGAAAGAAATGTGACTTGAAATATGGAGTCTAGGTCTATTTTGTAACTTGCAAACTGAACTTTAGACCCAGTTTGTAGTTTTTAATAGCAATTAAAAGTGTAAACTATGAAAGGAATGCAATTTTTGAATTGCCCGCCAAACTTCAAATCTAGCTTGTTGTTAGGAATAACAGGCAAAAGATATCAATTAAATGCAAATAATTAGAGATTAAATAGAGGAATGAAAATACACAGAAATAAAACAATGAGAGACAATTTAACATGGTTCACCCAAACTTGGGCTACATCCACCAACAGAGAGTCCAATATTATTATCCAACAAAAATAGAACTGATTACAACCAACAAGATCTTGCAACTCTATACCACTACAATATGCTACAATACAATATCAATGGAAACCCTAACCTAATCCTTTTCTCCTTCTCTGGCCATTTTTATCAAGACTTATGGTGGTTATACAAAGTGGTTTTTTATATATCGGCTAGTAGAAAAATAACTATCGACACCTTTATTAAATAATAAGCAATTTTTTCTTCGGGGGCACTACCTTTGAGCCCCTAGTCGAGGGTGCTACCCCCATTAAGCCCCGCTGGTGGCGTTTCCCTCAAAACCCCCACCATTGACTCCATCCCTAAGCCCCTACCAGGGGAGTCATCCCCTCGGGCTTTGCAAGAGGTGCTCCAACCCCTTCCAATTCCCTCGTTAATTAATTTGGGGTAAAAACATGTTGACAAAAGTGGGGAATTTTTAACCTCTGAGTCTGATTGGGCTCCATATAACAACACTTGTATTTTACATAAAACTTGTGAATTCCAAAAAAAATTGAGACTCTAACTACACACTAGACTTTGGATCCAATTTGTAGTTTGTAAAAAGTTGCAAGTTGCAAAAATTTTTAGGGTTCCAATTGCACGCTGAACTTCAGATTTGGCTTATAGTTTGCATGAAACTTCCAATTTGTGAAACTTTTTGGGATTCCAAATTTAGACTAGGGTTTGTATGGATTATGTACTGAATTATGAAAACTCTAAAATGATGGCTTGGAATTGATGGGCTAGATCCAAAAATGAAATAAGCACATAACACAAAGAAATTTGGATGAAAACCTTATCACACTTGTACATGCAAAGTCATGAAGAAAGTTTTTCAACTTACAATTTCTAGACTTTTCATGATACTCTACCTATTAGGGGAAAATAAATGAAAACAATGAACAAATTTGCCAAAAGAGTAGCCTGGGAGATGTGACCAAGCATGCAAGGAAGAGGAAAAATGGAATGTAAAAAATTGAACAAACATGGGTTGAAATGGTAGGAAAATCATCAAATAGAAACCAAAATATAAGAAAATGAAGCCTCTATGTAAAAAGGGAAATGCAAAAAAAAGTTACACATAGGGCAAGACTGCAAAATACAGTTCGGGTTTGATTTGCAACTTGCAAATTGGACTTTGAACACAACTTGCATTTTGCAACAAAGATCAAAACCCTTAAAAAATCAATATTTTTGAAAATAGAAAAAGACTCTAACACTTCAAAATATTCCCTTTTCAACTATTTTCACCCATCCAAACATATTTAAACAAGTAATGCCAAATTGATTTAACAATTAAATCCTAAGGATGCATGGAAAATCTAAAAATAAACAAGCTCCCCAATTTTGACAAGAAAATAGAGGCATGTTGTGGAGGTCACAACACTCCTCATCCATTTTTACATCCACATAAGTAATTGACTCACCACAATGTTGAACACATTCAACTTTGTCTTAGAGTCTCGATCATTTCAATCTTTAAGGAGTACAACTTATTGCATAGAAAATGATTGTTTACTAGGGACTTTATTTGATACAAGTTGCATATCTTATTTTGAAGGTTCTTGATGCTAGTTTCTCCTAAAACATTTTGGAGCATTGAAATTCCAAGACATAGCCAAATTAGGATCCTTGCCTTTTCATCAACAACTACCCATTCTTTGTCTTTTATGCCAGGGGATTTTTAACTAAAAGTTCCTACCCATAAACCTCTATTAATGAGCAAATCCTCGAGATTGTTAGTGTAAATATTAGATTGTACATATTTTTATATTAAGTTTACTTAGGGAAATAAAGTTTCATTCTAGGTAGCTAATAATGACACATTCCATCCTTGTAAAAACATTATCACTTGCAACCTTTGCCTCATCGATACTTAATTGATGGTAATTAGATGCCACCTCTACTTATTCAAGTGCACCCACTATCACATTTGATTGAGTTAACTCATAGCCTCTTGGACATGTGTCACCATGACTCCTCCATCCAAGAGGCTCTATATATGTATAATTTTCTTTGAATTGTTAATGCAAGGGCAAATAAATATAGAATATCTTTAATTGTTCAATTGATTCTTTAAGTATAGTGTTTAATATATCTGATTTCTAAGCTTTCTAGTCTTGGGTAGGTTCTTTTTGCAAACGTAACATGGTATTAGAGAAATAATGTTTTAGGATTACTTTTTTTTTTTTATGTTGGGAGCACTAAGAGCTTAGTTACATGCATATTTGGTGAATGTGGTGGAGTCATTTTGAGCTCACTATTGTATCTAGAAACATCAAATTAGATAACATCAACCTTCATTTTGTCTATATCTAACAACTATAAGCTAGTTAATGAGGTCACTAAAGTTTGCATTAGTTTTTGTAGGTATATCTTGTAATAAGCTTCTTAGTGAAAAATAGACTATCATTGTATCTCAAAGTCATCAATATATTAGGATTGATAATAAACATGCCTAGTTTAGACACAACAATATGAAGCCTCAAAAATAATATTACTTTCTAGTATGCTTGCATGCAGAACAAGACAAGTAAGTAAAATATAGCATAATTTTAGAAAATTTATATGTTTAAAAAAATTACAACTAGCAAGTTGAAAATTAAAAAAATAAATCTCTTAAAATGGAGAACTATAATTAATACGAGTTCTCTTTTTTAAGAGGAGCACTCATTTCCTCACTTGTAAGATCCATGCACTTCAAAGGAGCATTCTATGTACCTTTGATTTACTTCTTTAAAGCTAAATTTAACCTTTTAAAATGAGTACCATAGATTGTACTAAACATGTAAAACATTTTTTTATCTTTCTATCCACTTGTACACCTACATCATCAATACCTTTCTTACCTCATCTGTCACCTTTTTGTCTAGTCATTGACTACATTAGAATTCAATATGCAAATAGTTAGTGCTAGGTCATGTTAGGAAACATGTCTCAACCTTGCATCCTAATGTTAAGAACAAAAAAATTAATGTTAGAGGGATAAGTGATTATACTTGTATACTCATTTGATTGTGAATAATACAAGTTTGGGGCTCTTTGGTCATGGGGTTTTTCTTATAAGTGTTTCTCCATGTATATACGGTGTTTATATAGTTTGAATTTTTATGTTCACTTCTCCATTGTTACAATAATCTAATTAGATTAATCACATGCTTAATTAGGTTGAATCACTATTTTATTAATATTCTCAATGTGTCATTTACCTTGTTAATCAACATTTGGTATTAGAGCTATGAATTTATTTTAGAAGGGGATGGCTTTTTTATATTGTTGTGGATTTCTTATGGTTGTGGGAGTGTTTGTATAGTGGTTTGTAGGTTTAAGCGTGGTTAGAGAAGTCATGTCAAACACATCCCATTCAAAGATTGAGAAGTTCAATGGCTCTGCAAATGAGCTATAGAAACTAAAAATGGAAGATCTGTAATGCCCCACCATGCGACCCTAGAGAAAAGTTCAACTAAAGAAATAAAAAGGTGGAATTTTTTTTATATAAAGAAATAACAATAACAAAATCTAACATAATCTAATTGTATCAAGTTAAACTAACATCTCTATGGATTACATAGCTGCATTATTGATACAACACAATATTCAACAACATATATAACTTATTCAAATAAGTCAAAGAGTCAACTAACAACTTTTGTAACATCATCGGATAGATACATCATCCTTTTAATAATAATTACAAGTACAAATAGGGTATTCTACAAAAGGAGTTACATAATTTCAATGATACATAAGCTCTTTCATGAATAAATCAATTTACAAAATGAATTCCATTGATACAAAAATCTAGGTGCAAGTAGTACAAATGTTTGTCCTCAGATATAGATGCAAAACTGGAAACATGAGAGACACATCCTCTTCACACATGAGCCTTGATGCCAACAAACCAATGGAATAAAGCACAACCACCCAACCATGTGGAACCTTAAGGTCCACCCCCTGTGCTAGGAGATAACAATGAGGTCCCATGACAATAGACAAACAGGTAGATAGTAGTCTAAAAAGGAACAAGAACTACACATGACTCCACAACATAGGTAACTATCACAAGTAACTCAATAACACTTCCAGAAGCAATCACACAACGAATGAAGAAAAACAATTAGGGAATGCTAGACTGTAGTAGGGATGAGTGTAATCACATGGTCCTAACATGGGTTACCCTGATAGTCTAGCTAGACGTCAACCCCCATCCTTGGGTTACCCTCACAGTCTCTCACTAGGTGTCGGCCCCCATCTATGGTTACCATGATAGTGTCTTACTAGATGTCGGCCCCATAGGGTGACACATGCAGAACCAACATTCCTTTTATGAGGACAAGGAAATTGATCTTGCCAACTAGGCCTTCTCATCCCATCCTTAGCCTGAACGAGCACTACAAGCATGGGTGAGGAATCCAATTATCTTAATTAGTGTGAAAACTACCCAACCCCTAGATTTATTAGGTTATCACTTGATTATAAAACTCCCAATGGGTTACCATGGCTACCCACTTTTGGCACCATTCCCACATTGGAAGCCACTCCCCCTTCACTACATCTAGATTCTCACAACACATACAATAAACCAAGCATGAACTATCACATTCTTCAAAATATACATCATTTCACATTACACAAGCAAGGAATTTCCATCTTGCATGCTCATCATAATCACATGAATAAGTACACTGAGCAAGGCATTCTCCATCTTGCACATGTGTCATTCCAACATGAATAATAAACCATATTTAAATAATGCATTTCATTCGACTCATAAGATGCACACATAGCCAAACCCCACATAATCACACCCTCCTAGGCCTCTAGAAACCACTTTCCCCAAATAACACAAACACATGACACCATTAAAATGCAATGGTCATACATCACATTCACTTTCCAAAGCACATCATAAACCAAGATCCATATTTCAATAACAAAACCACAAATGTAACATATGATCTAATGCACTAATAATGGTCTTAAAGAATGTAACATTATTCCAGGCATGATCAATCATCTAACAATATAAGGTAACTCTATCCCAATAATGCAGAACAATAATAACTTGAAAGGGTTACCAATTATTCTATAATAGAAAATTCAGTCAAACAAGATACTACCCATTATTAGACTAAACCTCTTTCTACATTGATGTGGATCTTATTAAAATTTTAGATAACTTTGTGATTTCTATTCAAAATAATTGTATAAACAAAACATAAAGGATCAAAAGCACCCTAAGCCTTTGAGCAAACCACTAAAATGTAAAGATTAATACAAACATTACAACTCATTTCTAAATCATTCCTACTTACTTCTATAGGCTTGTATTTTCAACAATATGAACTACTGATAGAATTTACAATACCCATAATTTGAAAAGGCACTAAATGAGCAGAATTCCTAAACTAAAGACATAATCATGAAAGAATAATAGTTAAACAACATTAGATTAACATGATGACAAATTACATTAATACAACAACAATTTTAAGGAGCTATTTTATCCCTTATCCTATTTTTAAACAAAACTAATGATCTTTTTAGAACATCATCATTACAACATTTAACTAAGATTTAAGTTAATAAATATTCTAGTGCAAATTATTAATGAATAAATATTTTTTTTATAAATAGGTAACATGACTAAATACCTATTATCCTACTTCTCTAATAATAAATTTACTAATTTTAATTAACAATTAAGTATCATATTTATACTCTATTTGAACTAGATTATATCCTAATATCTAGATTTACTACATTCTAATGAAATAACCATCATAAGTATTATATTTACAATCAAGGTCAAAGGATATTAAATACATAGTCTCCACAGAACATAGAAATATAAAAATCATTTTTAACTACAAAATTTCCAATTAAATAATACTTTCTTAATACTATATTGACCATTTATGACTATTTCAATAATAATGATATAACCATTAAAACTAAATTAAAATAGAATTGAATAATAATAATGGAAACTAAGCTTAACTAAATATTTTGGTTAAAAACCTCTAATCAACCCATAATTAAATATCTTACAATTTAGATATCTATTCCCTATTAATAAAAATACATTTTAATAATAAGTAAAGCTTCAAAACATATATATATATATATATATATATATATATATATATATATATATATATATATATATATATATAAACTTACTCTTCCTAAAATAAAAGAAGTGTGTTTCCTAATAGAATGACAAACTTAAGTTTATTAATACATAGAAAATCAAAAAAGAAAAAAAAAATATACTTTTAAAAAGAAACTTGACAATAATAAAACATCTCTTCCTACAACATAATAATAAAAGTAATAATGAAAAAAAAGCAAGGCTCCAATGTAAGAAATTCCATTCTGTTATAATAATAAATAAATAATTACATAGCTTCCAAATGAATTATTAGTAATACATGAGCTACTTTTATGAGATAATAACTTCCTAAGATAAATGCCATCACATTACTCCTCATGGGATAGATATTATTTAAATGCAAAAAGCAATATTATTTACAATTGTAAAAATTTAAAAGAAAAATGTTTTCTAATATCCCTATCTAAAATTTAGTTACACATTAGTGTAATAAGGAAACTATCTATTCCACTTCCTATTCAACTAACCTTTAAGAGTTAATTACTATTTCACTAAAAACTTACTATTTCTATTTTCTATCAAGGTTCAAATTTATTTATGCAAAGAGAGATTCATTTATTCCCTTCTATTCATTATGAAAGCTATTCATTTATTCACTTCTATTCATTATGAAAGCTTTTTAGAGGATCGAGGAAATTGATTAGAATGCATATATGAGAGACTGTACAATGATAGCTACAGGTTGTAGAATGAGCTCAAGCATGGCTTTGATGTCAGTATGCCAGGAGGATAACAGATTTATACTACACAATTTTCATTTTTAGATAAGAGGGTTGATATGATTCCTTTGGATTGAAAGAACAATGTAAAGTTTACTGGAAGAAATTATACCAATTTGCTTCTAAGAATAAGACAAAACAATTTGTAAATTTTGAAAGAAGGATGTCGAAGGGTTGGAGCATGCTAAAAGAAATTTGTTTGTAGAAAATGTTTTTTTCTTGCTTCACCAGAAGAGACGTTGACAAATACAAGTAAATGGATAGGGTCGTTGATAGAAGAAGCACTTGAAAAGATTGGTTTTATTTTGTAGAGAGAAATACTTACATTCTCAGAGCAATTTTGACCAAAAAGGTAATTATGAAAGAGGATTCACGAAATGTAAATAGTTCTCATAATGATGAGGTAAAAGAAGGTTCTTGACGGGTCACCACATATGGGCCATCTTCCTAATTTTTAATTTCAGAAGATAATCAAATGAATTTTTCCTTGTAGAGATGTCTAATAGGAAGGCATTATAGTTATAAATGCTAGAGAGTAAAATAATACATTCAATTTTGAAAGCGAGACTGGCTAAAGTATACGCCCTAGTTTCAAGTTTAATCATGCTTTTAGAAATGATCCCAAAGATGATCAATCTTCCATTACCAAAATGGTACCAAATGAAGATTGAGATACCAAAGAGAATGATTCAAATTGAAAATTACAAGAAACCTCTTGGCAATAGGAGGACAAAACATGATAAAGGTAGAAACAAATATGGTCTAAAGACAACTAGGTAACAACAAAGAAACCAAAAGAGAGTATCGTGTATAGGGCTATAACAATATAGACATACCCAGATTTAAACCTTGAGACTCCAAATTAGTATCCTCTAGTTCTTCTTTTCTTCCTTTCCCCCAATTCTTGCTCTGCAAAACTCCCAAAATTTTTGTGTGTGTTTTTTTTTCCAATTCCCCTCCATCCTCCTCAAATATTTCCTCTATTACAAAAATAGTCATGTTCATAAATTCCCACTCCACCACATCTCTGAAAATCCTTGCAATAAATCTCCACTTACAGGAAGATTCTCCAATCTGGTAATTTATTATTTACCACTCATGACAACTCACTACATTCCAATAAATTAATAAATAATATAAAATAATATCTTTCAAATTATACAGAATAAATATTTATTCCTCTAATATATTATTAAATACTTATAATTTATTTGTTATTATTATTATTAACTATTAAAAATTATTAATTTAATTCCTATACCTCAAAAATTAACATTATTTATTTAACAACATAGACAAATATTTAATATATTTTAAACTTAATATTATTTATTTACAAAATAGATTAATAATCTATTTGATGAAAACAATAGACCAAAAAAATAAATCAGGGACTACATACCAATCATTTATCAATGATAATATACCATAGAATGACAGAGACTCACAATCAAGCTCCAATCGACCAACTGATGAGACCCCTGATTGAGAACTCATCCTCATCAAGGATGATGACAAACTGAAGGAACCTCATGTTATCTCCCTTCCACAACATCCATTGGCATGAAGGCATGCTTAGACTTGCCAATTTAGGTGGAGTCGATGCCTAGTACCTGTAATCTTGTAGCAAACAAAAGTGTTGAATACAACATATATATAATCATCCAACAGGCACACTATGACAGGGAGTCGTAGTGTAGTAGGGTACTCATCATGAGTAATACTACCCTGTCCCTTCACAAAAAAAATCACAAATATCCACATTAAACAAGTTCATTAGTAACTAAACAACCAAATAACACATAGTCAGATAGTCACATAATTCACGTAGTAAAACAAATCTACATAATTACTTAATCCATAACTAATCACAACATAAGCATAATGTACTAATCATAAAGTATTAACAGTGTCATCATAGTAAAAATCAATGAATGTCATTAACTACATCATAATAGTAAGCCTACCATCAACATGTCTATCATACCCTAAGTATTTCAAGTTTTTTTTTACCTTCTTCTTCATGCTTCACAGCCCAACCACCTGCTCATCCAAGGTGAGAATGAAGGGGCACTACATCCTCCCCCCCTAAAACTTGACTTCCTCCTAGAAGTCACAGACTAGGGTGGAAACATAATATATTAGTATTGCAACTTTCTATTTCCAATCGTACGCATCCATATCAAGCAATTATTCATAAGACATGCACAATTGTTCAATAAAGACAAGAAGAACATAAATTATTTCCCTTTAAGGCTTATCATGTGATCTACTTATATCTAATTACACACATTTTAAAAGTTTCATATGATTTAGAGAATTGCATTCACGTATAATCAAGGAAAAATACATCTCATATCTTATTTCCACTATGCTTTCAACTATTTACCAACATACATAGCACAATTCTCCACAGAGTCCTCCCTTGAACATACTATCAGAGGTTCTACATGAACATGATAGAAACAACACTTAACACAAAATGGGGCCAATAGAAACAAACATTCGAAATAGCCACCATAGAGATTTTAAAAATAAATGCAAACCCAAGTGGGAAATAATCAAATCCAACTTTAAGTCACAGAGTGCCAGCAATTTCCAACAATAAATCAAGTATAAAGGAAAGAGTTTTGGTGACCACTCCTGTCATAAAAAAAAATCAAAGAAAGAAAATTCACTCCTAACCCCCAACAACACATGAAACAAGCATTAAAATTTTCAAAAAAACCAAATTACACAACAAATTCACATCGCGATGTGACTAATTTACCCACAAAAAGGGAGTATTTGCTACTCAACACTCAAGGACACAAGGTCGAGAATGTGTTAGAGAACATACACCATACACACAGACAATTAAGTTATCTACATCCTCATATCTAACCTACTTTTATACAAGGATTTAAGGCAATACAGTTGCTACTTACATACAAACAACTTCTATCATTAATACAGTACAATTTCCTTTTACTAAGCTATGAAAATATGCAATTACTTCCTTATGCCAAATGATATTTACATAGAACATGTATGATGTCACACACAAGAATAATTGCCAACTATAATTGACTTATAGTATCACATTCATGATCTTATGGGTCCAATACAAGCTCCAATTTGAACTCTTGCACACTGTTCTCACACATGCATACAAAATGATGACTTTCTTAAATTGCAACAATTCTTCCATATGAGGTCATGACCAACTTGGTGATAAATGTCAGGTTATCAACATCCACGTAAAGATACCCCACACATGACAACATCATTCCAATACTTAAATACATGCACTAATAGTAACCATGCTTCTTTCTTATAACTTACCAGTGACCACAAGAGAAACTCAAAGCCTCAACAAAACAAAAAACACTAACATTCAGGAAAGACATATTGTTAGATATAACATCACATTTCCATAAAAGAAGGAGAAAGAACACATAGCAGGCACATAAGTAAAACAAGGCATTAAGAATTTATTTCTTCCAGGGTCAAAGAATAAGTCTGTAAACTTATCAACTTTCTAATGTCATACTAATGCACATAGGTGGAAGGTACCATTACCAACTCACCATAAAGAGCAAATCACTTAACCTAGAGCAACAACAACAATCCAGAGGTCTCAGTATTGCAACCTAGGCTCTGATACCAAATGTAATGCCCCCATGCAACCCTAGAGAAAAGTTCAACTAAAGCAATAAAAAGGAAGATTTTTTTTTATAAAGAAATAACAATAAAAAAATCTAACATAATCTAATTGTATCAAGTTAAACTAACATCTCTAGGGATTACATAGCTGCATTATTGATACAACACAATATTCAACAACATATATAACTTATTCAAATAAGTCAACGAGTCAACTAACAACTTTTGTTACATCATCGGATAGATACATCACTCTTTTAATAATAATTACAAGTACAAATAGGGTATTCTACAAAAGGAGTTACATAATTTCAATGATACATAAGCTCTTTCTTCAATACATCAACTTACAAAGTGATCTCCATTGATACAAAAATCCAGGTGCAAGTAGTACAAATGTTTGTCCTCAGATATAGATGCAAAACTAGAAACATGAGAGACACATCCTCTTCACACACGAGCCTTGACGCTAATGAACTAATGAAATAAAGCACAACCACCCGACCATGTGGAACCCTGAAGTCCACCCCCTGCTAGGAGATAACAATGAGGTCCCATGACAATAGACAAATAGGTAGATAGTAGTCTAAAAGGAACAAGAACTACACATGACTCCATCACAACATAGGTAACTATCACAAGTAACTCAACAACACTTCCAGAGGCAATCACATAACGAATGGAGAAAAATAATTAGGGAATGCTAGATTGCAATAGGGATGAGTGTAATCACATGGTCCTAACATGGGTTACCCTGATAGTCTCTAGCTAGACATCGGCCCCCATCCTTGGGTTACCCTGATAGTCTCTCGCTAGGCGCTGGCCCCCATCTATGGTTACCATGACAATCTCTTACTAGATGCCAACCCAATAGGGTGACACATGCAAAACCAACATTCTTTTCGTGAAGACAAGGAAGTTGATCTTGCCAACCAGGCCTTCTCATCCCATCTTTAGCCTGAATGAGCACTATAGGCATGGGTGAGGAATCCAATTATCTTAATTAGTGTGAAAACTAACAAACCGCTAGATTTATTAGGTTATCACTTGATTACAAAACTCCCAATGGGTTACCCTAGCTAGCCACTTTGGGCACCGGCCCCACATTAGAGCCACTTCCCCTTCACTACATCTAGATTCTTGTGTATGAGGAAAATCGACTATGTTTAAATGACAAACACAAACAAGATCAAAAGCCCATAACATAAAGAAAACTAATCTAAATAAAAGCCATTACCAATAAATCAATGAAATATGAAAGCTTTTACCGAGATTTGTATTGTTCCCTTTGGATGAATGTGGATTGTTTAATAGTGTTGTGAAACCATGTTTTCAACAAGTAAGTAAAGTGCTCAAAAGTGCTCAAAGATCTCAAAAGATCGTAAAGTGCTCAACAATGCGGTGTATGCTCAAAGCGCTATAAAGGATGCCTGAGAATAAGTGATCGAAGAGGATTTGTGAAGGAGATGAGGGGGGTTTATATAGGTTTCAACAAAGATCGATCAACGGTCCAAATAATTCAAAAGAATCAATAGGGGAGATAAATCAAATAACCATGATGAATGTGCACACGACATGTGTCAATCCATAAGGATATTTTTATTAAGATATGATGAAAACAAGATTGAATGAATAGATAACTCAACTTATAATTTTGCCTTTTTTAGAGTTCTAAAAATAAGACTGATTGTGCACGAGGTAACAAGAGATTTTAAGAGGAATTGGAAGATAACTAAAATTAAATAAATAAATTTATTTAATTGTTTGTGCATGATTGAGGAATAGAAGATTATAAATAAAATATTTGATTTTATTTATTTTTAGGGGAAAAAGAAATTTAAATAAATAAATTTATTTAATTGCTTGTGCAAGATTAGATGAATATGAAGATTATAAATAAAATACTTGATTTTATTTATTTTTAGAGTATTGAGATAATTTAAATAAATTTGCATGATTTATTTAAATTTAGAAGAACAATTGATTTAATTAAATAATGTAAATTATTTAATTGTAGATAAGAAAGAATTGGATGAATTGATTAAATAATTGGATTTATTTAATTAATGTAGACTTGAAATTGGAAAGTGGATAATGATATAATTAAATAATAAACATTATTTAATTTTGGAAGAATAAGGTTGATTTTGCTGAAATTAATTAAATAAAGGGGATTTATTTAATTAATGTTGAATTTTAAAATTTTGGAAGAATTTGATGAAATTAATTAAATAATTAGATTATTTAATTAATACTGAATGTGGGTGATTAGACAAATTTAGATGAAATGCAAGTGATGTGATGACTTGGTCATTTTAAGGTGTCTACATTTTGCCCCTCTTTGATGCAATGCAGTTTACAGCATTGCGTCAAAGAAAATAATTGTTGAAGACATGATACAATTTTTGATGCCCCAGTGTAGCTGGTTGCCCCAATGTAGTTGGCATAGGGTGCCCCCTCAAGAGGAAAGATAGGGAAGTGACAAAAGAATTGTGTTGATGCTTGACTAGAAGATTTTGTTGGAGACAGATGAGGTTGGGTTGATGATAGATAGAAGAAAGGAGATAGGAGAGAACATGAGAGAAAGACTGTTGATCGATCATTACTAGAAAACTATATAAGGCCATGGGAAAAATAGATGGTGTAAATGGATGGGCTTGTTGCAATGTTTTCACAAATGTTTATAAAGAGCAATCCTTATTTCTGATATAGTACGTGGATAGTTTGCTACCAAGGTATAAACGACCAAGGTGCTGTGATATCTGAGTACATGGACGTTGACTCTGCAAGCAAGCAGTTTGAACTTAGATCCCCTTAGACATAATATGACCTTGTCGTACATGTGAATGAGCCATAGTCTTGAACATAAAATAAACTTCAATACATGTAAATGCAAGAAGAGTATTAAATATGTAAGATGCTAGGACGTAACACACACAAGATAAATATGCTGCTAAGAAAGATACTAAAGATCATTCCTCAAACATGGCACACAAAAGCAATGACTATGCCCCCAATTCGTATTGCATCGCAACATACCAAGATTATAGATAAATCAAGGTAGCCTTAAATAGGTAATGGACCAAGGAGCAAAAGATAAACCATAAAGAAAATTGACTAACTTACAAAGTAAACATACAGCCAACATATTCTCTTGCCAAAGAGGTTTCTCAGGATAGATTGGATAGGAAAGATAATAGCCTTATCGTAGGAGCTATGTGTCCATTAAAGGGTGCTATCTACCTAAAAAGACAATGCCTTGCTGTAGGAGATGCTACATGTTGCAGGAGACACATGTGTTGGTCTTGACAATGGAACATTCTACAGAAGACAAGCTTGTGGATCTGGTGCTGTGGTTAAGTTGGACTTAGCTGATGTTGGCAATCGGAATAGTAGGACAGTAGATGACTCTGGAAGAAAGCTACTTTACTTTAGGTTTGATAAGGACTCTTGCTTTGAAAGGATGCGCTAGCTTGCTGTTTTGCTGCTTGAGTTAGTCAAGTCGAGGTGAATGGATTTTGATAAATGGAAGATCAGAAAGGTGACATGTCAATGGATTGAGATGGGTGGAGAATGATGAATCATATGTGCCTAAGTAATGGATACATCCTTCGTATTCCAGACTACCTACATACCCTGTATCTATGGGATCAAGGCACGTTACGAGGAAATATGAAAAATGATAATATGTAGTTCTAGATAGAGTGATGAGTGGGTCAAGGTGGTGAGGAGGAGATCTTATGTACCTAAGTACTGGATACTTCCTTCGTATTCTAGACTGTCTACATACTGATATCCATGGGATCAAGGTACCTTAAGATTGAAATGAGATGATATGTAGTTCTGGTGGTTGTGATGATGTAGGAAAAGTGTTGAGAAGATAACAGCCTTATCATATGAGCGATGTGTCTGTTAAAGGATGCTATTTGTGGAAAGGAGAAAGATTGAAGTGATTGTGAACCACGAACAAGGATCCATTCCTAGATCGAGGTTAAGGAAAGAGTTTCTCCCATTCTAGTAGAGGAATTTGCATGGATGACTGATGAAGAAGACATAGAAAACTTGACCTAGGACAAGACAGTGATAACTGCTAACACAGATCAAGGCATGGGATGATGATGATGGACATTGACAAATTTCTAAGCTACACTAGATAGGGAGATGGAAATGCAAACAAGGTCAATGGTTTTATTATGGATGGATGGATGAAGCTTGTTGTAAAATGGACATGGAAGGAACAGGACTCGATAGATGATGGATGTTGACTCTACACATAGCGCCTATTTGCCAAGTTTTCATTATGTACTTATCCAAGGTGCTTGTTTACTAGGTATTTGTTTTTTTTTGTTTATATATATATATTTGTAATACTCTAAGGATTAGGCATAGAACTTCTTGAAATGAACATTGTTAAGTGGCTCATCCAGAGGAATCCATCAGGTGTAGCTAAAGTATAAGCTCCTGATCCATATGCTACTATCACAATAAAGGGTCCTAACCAGTTAGGCTCAAACTTGCTCTTCTTTTCTCAGTCTGCTTGATTTCTCTGATTCTCTTTGAGTACACGATCACCAATTTGAAACCATCTTTCTTTGATCTTTTTACTGTAATTACACTGGAGGTAGTTTTGATAGACATGGAGATGATTAAGTATAGCAAGGTGCCTCTCATCTAGTAGTTCTAGCTCAGCTAATCTGGAAGTGCGATACTCCTCTCCGCCGATCAGGTCCTACATGGATACTCTATGTAGCACCCCTCCATTCTCACCTTGGATGTGCAGGTAGTTTGGCTAAGGAACCTGATGATGAGGATGGAACAAGAGCTTCTGTTAATACTTTTGGGAGCATGATGCATATTGTTATTATGCAGAGATTTATTTGGATAAGGTGATGCAGTAGTATGTTGTTAGGATAGGTGGAAAGGGTGGCATCATACCATTGGACGTATGGGTGACATATGAGTATGAGATATGATTGCTAGAGTCCCTTCCCTAGTGCTTTGGCTATTATGTACATGTGCTCTAACTTGTATGTTTGAGTGAATAGGTACTAGGCATTGACTCCACCTAAATTGGCAGGTTTGAGCATGCCTTGCACCCAATGGAAGTAGTTGACCAGAGATAGCACTTGGTCCCCCACCCTAACCATCATCCTTGAAGAGGATGAGTACCTAGTTTGATACCTTGTCAAGTACTATCAGTGGCCAGTCAGTGTTGCTTGAAGTTTTGCCTTTTGACCCTGGTTAGTGGTTAGGTAATTGTTTTGGCTTTTGGTTTAACTTGTCTGATAATATGCCTTGGTTATCTTATGCATTAAAATGGATTGATAAATAATATATATAATCCTAGTTGATAATAAAATAAAATTATAGTGTAATATTATAATTAAGAAATAATAATAAAATAGTAAATAAATAGAATATTATAAAGTTGGTTATATAATTAATTATAATATGTGAGTGAGTGTGGGTAAATGGTTTTACCCGTTTGTGTAAAATTATTTATTGTGTGTATGTTTAAATTATGTTGGTTGCATATATTTTATTTATTTTTAATAAGGGTTAGTAGGTAGTTAGTTGGGGTAGTTGTAAATTTATTTTGTACGGGAGTGGGAAAAATCACTTCCCTCCCTTCATTATTTATTAAATGGGGAGGGGGAATTTTGACCTAGAGAATTTGGGGGCTTTTTAATCTTTTTGGAAATTACTTTATTGGGAACACTGTGCATTATAAATTTCCATGGAGTTTTTTTTTAAAAGGTGGCTGCAATATTTTAGACCCGAAGAATGGTAAGTGCATTATATTTTATAGATTTTGTCACCAATTTTTACTTATGTTTTCTACACAATGAAATTTAAATTATTATCTTTTCATTGTTGTTTATAATTATATTTTGTTAGGGTTCAATATAGTGCTATAAAATAATATTTTATACTATCTTTTAAATTTACATCACTCTATTTTATTTACAAGTGTGGTACAATATTTTATATTTTATAAAGGTTATTTCCAACACTACATTTTATTTACTGTAAAGCTGGTATAAAATATACTATTAGGGTAAAATATACTACTTTATTAGGGTTTATTTCCATACTATATTGTCATGTCCCCATATTAAAGCCTTGTTTAAATTGAAGATTTAAACAATATATTTAATTACACATAAATATTAATAATTAAATATTAATAAGTTATATAATATATTATCATATTACATGAATATAAATATCAAATATTATTATTATTATACTCATAAGATATTAATAGATATAAATATTATTATAATATATATATATATATGTATATATATTCAAAAAAGTGGTAAAAAACCACTAAAATATATTAATAAAAGTAAAATTACAAAATTTCAGATTCAGAGAGGCATACCGGCAGGAAAGAATCTGGACAAGAAAACCTTCAGTTATAGCCAAAATATGAGCAAATGCAACAAAATCGACTCAAAAAGAGTCGCACCAGTATTAACATCTGTAATTAAACTTCGGGATGAAAATCATATAAATTTACATACAAAACATTTAACTGTAATAACCTGAAAGTCAAAGCAAAGCACTAAGGATGCAAAGCCTAATCAATCTGCAATTTCAATGATCTGAACAGCATGCCCCTCATCAGGATCTTCCACATCAGCTTGCTGGGGAGGAGGAGGCAATGGAGGAGGAACGTAGTTAATTAAGAAATGTAAAGCATTGAAAACCTCTGTAGCTTTAGCTGCCACATGATTCCCCAGCTCTCTCCGATGGCAATGGATAGCATTTTGGAAGGAAACCAAATAGTTATTTTGAAGCCCGTGCATGAAAGCATTGTAAAGACAGTGGAGAGCAGGCGTTCGGAATAATAACCTGCAGTCAAACAGACCTCCAACAAGAGCAGATCCCTCATGCAATTCATAGTCTGCTAATGCAGAATTAAAAGAATCAACAGGAAAATGTATATTCTGTATAAACATAACACCCAAAGCCCTTACCCTTTCGCCATCTTGCAAGAGATCCATCACATTAGAAAGAAAATGCGAAGCAGCTTGAGAGGGATAGATAGCTACTAGAGAAAAAAGGAAAGATGAACCACAAACCTGGACAATCGCTCTGCCCACAGAAGCCTCATATACTTTAAAGACTTCCTACAGAGAGTGTAAGTTAGAAAGACTAAGAAGAGGCCGCTCCCAATTCCTAATTAACCAGGAGATTCAGGAGTTTCGCTGAACAGAGCCCATGGTGAACCTGCAAAAGCTGAAGGAATACCAATTGCAAAAAAGGAAGAAACGTTTGGAGACAGCGCTAAGCTTGATCATCACACAATCAAAATAGATGAGTAAGAATCGATCATAATACATGAAATTAAGACCAAACGATATGAAATGCCAACTCCCTCGTGCCAACTCTACCATTGTGCACTAATATCATATATCAAGGTACAACACAGCCGCCAAGAGGATGAGGATAATAAATAAATGACATCAGATAATACGCATGGAGAACCGGAGGACAGAAATAAAAGGAGATATATATAACTAAGTAAAGTTAGCCAAAATTACTAAAATTAAGACAAATTATCCTTCTCCAAAATAGCGCTAACTCCAGGAATTTGAGCAAAAGATTCAGAATCCCATTCAAGAATATCATCATTAGAACTAAAAGCCAGATTAGCCAGAAAATCTGCTAAAGTATTACCTTCACGATACGTATGCAAAATTTGATAAGATTGAAAGTGTTTCAAAAGATCCCTCCCAAAATTTAAAATATAGCCAATTTTCCAGCTTGGAGATGACTCATTAGAAAAAGCTCTAACAGTATTAAGAGAGTCACCTTCCACAATAAGGTTTGTGAATCCACATCTGGAAGCTAAATTCAGCCCAGCTAACAAAGCCAAAGCCTCAGCCTCATTATTTGACAACACACCCAGCTTAACTGACAGGGCTTTGAGAACTAATCCCTGATAGTTTCTTATAACACATCTAGCACTTGACATTCCCGGATTACCTCTACTTGCACCATCGAAATTAAGCTTAACAAATGATTGAGGCGGAGGGATCCATTTGACAGCAGAACGATCGATCTTCCCTACTGACGTAAAACAATTAGAATTAGGCAATTTTAACTGATTCCAATTTTTTAACATCATGTCATCCCAATTGGTGAAGATAAGAGAACCCTCCTTCTTAGAAAGAAAGGAAGCTAGCACCACTTCTGTGATGGATTTTTCAACTTTACCCAAAAGAACATGGAGAGGATTACTTATTTTCTTGAACAATCTACTATTTCGTTCTAACCATAAAGACCAGATTAAAATGCTAGGTGAAACAACCCATAAGACAGAAAAAGTAGACTTTGGGCACAACAAAGGCCAGCTTTGAAAAACTTGAAGTAAAGAGAAAGGAAGGGGGCCCAACCAATTTAATTTTGAAAGGAGCCAATACCAGACTTGAGAGGAAAAACTACAATTTAATAACAAATGATCCATCGACTCCTCTTCTTCAAGACAGAAAGGACAGAAGAAAGAGTCTGTAATCCCAAGATTAGATAATCTATCACTAGTTAATATACGATAGTTCAGTGCCAACCAAGAAAAAGCTCCTGCCTTAGGGAGACAAGGCTCACTCCAGCATAGCTTATAAGGCCAACTAGAATCTGAATAAGAATCCTTATTAGTGAGACTTAAATAGCCAAGTTTAACTGTGTAATGACTAGATTTGGAAGGGGCATATATTATTAATATGAATTAATTAATTAAATAATATATATATTAGATATTAATATTATGTATGTGACTCTTTGAAGAGTCACCATTCTTCGTAAGAGGCATAATGGAACATATATAATATAAATAGCAACAGCAAGGAAGGAAAGGGGATTAGATTTGGGGATATAAGAAAATAAGGAAGTCTAAAGTAAGCAAACAGAAGTCTTTAAATATGAAAGTCAGAAAGTATGGAATAACAGTAGCTTGCATTTAATTTAAGAGGAAGTATTATAAATATATGGGAAATAAATTAAAAAAAGGAATATTGGCATTATAAATAAATATAATTAAATCCGCATTATATTTATATATTTAAATCTGCATTATATATATATATATATATATATATATATATATATATATATATATTTCTGAGTCATAAGTGGGAAAGATATCATAAATACATATAGAGAGGAATTATTCAAGTAAAAATAAATATATATATATATATATATATATATATATATATATATATATATATATATATATATATATATATACAATAATATTAATAGCATATATAATAATATAATATAGAGATATTATTAATATTATAACAAATACTATAATATATAAATATTAAAGAATAGGCAAAAGAGAATAGAATCTAGTGAACAGATTCAACAAGACAAGCAGCATAAAGAGGTACGTGCACTTTCCTTTATTAATAGGTTAGGTAATATAAATGTTGTAGATGAATAATATGAATATAAATAAATGAATACTGCTTATATCAGCATAATAATAATTGGAATATATTACCATCATTGATGTATATACATTCATTATGTATAAGTATGCGTATAGAATAGGTATAATAATATGAGAATAAATGGGAGTGTAGAAATAAGGTAAATCTGCTTACATATATGAAAATGGATATAAATATGAATATGAAAGTGAATATAAAAATTATTATGAATATGAAATGGGATTATGAGATCATAAGCATAAGGACATAAGTTTGAAAGGATTTTTAACTGTGTACTTATCAATTAAATCAAGCTTTTAGTGATGAATAAATATATTGGTCAGTGGTTTGATAACTTCTTATAGATAAGTCATTGAGAGTTGGGGACATTTAAAATAAATAAATTACATTATGTCTAATTATAAACTTTGTTAGGAATAAGTAGTTATAACGTTTCTTATACCATTTAAACAATGTTTTGTTTATTTTGATTTCTCATTAAATGTTCATGAGATTCAGTTAGGAATAAATGAAAAGGTTATATTCTTTACGTAGAATAAATTATTTATAGATGACAATTGAAATATATTCTTCTAGTTAGAATTTACAATATACTAGTTGCAGAGAAATTAAAACCATACAACAACTCTAGAGACTTAAGTTCCAAATTAAGGCTTAGTTGATGTTTTAATTGAGTAGAGTCATGTATAGGTAAGAATAGTAAGTAGTTAATCTTAATTAGATTTTAATTAATTATGAATTATCTTTTTACATGCTATCTTTGAATAAAGAGAGAAAGAGTTATCATAGAAGGATCTCATGTTTAGAATATAGGATTTTCTTAATTTTCTATTATAATAAAAGTTGGCTCTTTGTGTTAAGTAAGAATAGATTATTGTGAAATAATTACATATAGGTAATTGTGTTTTATGTTTACTATCTACTTACACTGTGCATAGAATTATGAAATTGGTCTATTCTAAAATTGAGATTGGATAATAACCAAGTTACAATCTTATATTGATAACTTTGTTATGATAAATTCTCTGTAGTAACCAATGTATCTAGACTATTGGATTAAATGTTCATGCTTTTGTTATAGTGGGATGTAAGTTCTATGTCATTGGGAAGTTGGATTGTAGAGGTTAAGAAGGGTGTAGTTGTGTGTATGGTCCTTGTGATATGTAACCCTAAAATGTTGTCTCCTATTCTGACATGAACTCATTTAATTGTGATGAACATTCAAAGATGATTAATGCCTTGTTTGGTGTATGGATTATGTGGTTATGATGGTTGTGCAAGATGGTCAATGCCTTGCCTAGTGTAGGGTTTACTAGTTGCAAAGTAGGGGGAGTGGCTCTCAATGGGGGCTGGAACCCAAGTGGTGTCCAGGACAACCCATTGAAGGATTTCTTAATCCAGTGATAACATTAATAATGAAATAGGGGAATGGGTAGAATTCACATTAAACAAGATAATGTATGCCTCACTCGTGGCTCAAATGCTCATTTAGGCTTGAGATGAGATGAGAAGGCCTGGAATGGTAAGATCAACTACCTTGTCCCCATGAAAGGTACATTGATTCTGCATGAGTTTGTATGGGGACCGGGGATCAGGAGAGGCTGCCAAGACAACCCAAAGATGGGAGTCAGGGCCTAGTGAAGTCCACCAGGACAACCCATATCAATCCATGTGATGACACTCCTCCCTATTGCAGTCTAGCACTCCCTAGTTGTATTTCCTCCCTCAATTGCGTAAGTGCCTCTGGAAGTGCAGTTAAGTATATCAGTGATGTTTATTGTGGACAATTTGATAATTGGTGTCATGTATAACCCTACTGCTTGTGTTAGTCTATTGTTCTCCTTACTATCTGTGAGTGTGGGATCTTGTGTTATCTCCTAGCTTGGGGGGTGGACCTTAGGGTTCCACATGGTTGGGTGGAAGAGCTTTTATTTTCATTGGTTTTTCCCTTGCCGATGTTCGTGGGTGAGGAGGATGTATCTTGTGCATTAGATATTAGATCTTGTACCAGTTTGAGGAAGATGATTATGCATACTCATTGTCTAGCCTTGTGTGACAGTCGATTCATAATGTATGTATTCAAAAAGGTGATAATGTAATCAATGTAATGAATTACTCATGTGTATAGGAATTTGTACATTCACATGTAATCTTGATCATGTCGATTATTCATCTGATGTTATGATATGGAGATGTATATGTTTATTCATTTAATGCTATAGATTTAGAATGATCTACTAATGATAGTTAATAATGTATGTTGAATTATGTTAATTGATTTGGCAAGTAATGCAACCATGAAATCTTAGAGGACAAGTCGTTAGTTCAAATGATGTGTATAGATGTGTTAACATTACTTTGTTATCTTATTCATATAAAAAAAAATTATCCTGCTTTGCATAGCATAGATATGTTGTTCTCTAAGGTGTTCATGGTAGGGCATTACACTCTAAGGGATGGGATCTTGACCTCTATAGGTAGGATGGCTTCAGAGCCATAGACCAAGGCATAGGGTGTGGCACCAGTTCATGTTCCGATACTAGTGCGGTAGGCCCATAGGGCAGGATTTAGTTGCAGGTGCCAATCACGACTAGCTTCATTGACCATTTTCTTAAAGATTTTGAGAATGGTTTTATTGGAAGCCTCAGCTTGGCTGTTACTCTGCGGATAGTAGGGAGTTGAAAAGTGATGTTGGATATTGTATTGTGTGCATAAGGCACGAACATCTTGATTCTTGAATGGTCTCCCATTATCAGTGACAATGGCTTGGGGGATACCATACCAGAAAATGAGGTAGTTAAGGATAAACTTGGCTATTTGGTTACTGGTGATATAGGTCATGGGAATGGCTTCAACCCACTTCGTGAAATACTCAGTGGTGATAATAATGAATTTGTGGCCATTAGATGAGGATGGGTGGATTTGTCCTACAAGGTCGCGACCCCATTGAGATAAAGGCCATGGAGTTGTCATAGGTTGTAATTCATGAGTTGGTGCGTGAATCAAATCTCTGTGCTGCTGGCAATGTAGACATTTCTTAGCAAACTATACATCATCCTGTTCTATTGTAGGCCAGTAGTAACCTATTCTGAGTATCTTCTTAGTGAGATTAGGACCGGTAGAATGTGCACCATAGACACCTTCGTGTATGTCTTGTAAGGTAGCTTCGACTTCTTCCGCGTTAAGACATCATAAGAGGATACCATCGAGACTCCGGCGATATAGTGTATCACCTAGAATGGTGTAATGGGAGGATCATTGGATAAATGTTTTGCATTGGGTGGATGAAAGGTCAAAGGGAAAGGTACTATTTTTAAGATATTCATAGATATCTTCGTACCATGGGGAATTGGGACCAATAAGTTTGCAGATGATTTCAGTAATTGGAATGTCAACGGCGGGTATCAACAATTGCTCGATCAAGAATTCATATTTATGTGTGTTAGCAGGCATGTCTATAAGTGACCCTATAGAAGCCATAGAATCTACAGCTTTGTTATACTCTGTTGGAATTTGCTCAAATGTGATGCTAGAAAAGTGTGGTTTGTAGGCATCCACTAGTTGCTTGTAGGGGACCAACTTTTCATCCTTGGTTTGGTACTCATCTGTGACTTGGCAAATGACTAGTTGTGAGTCTTCATATACCTGTAATTCTATGATGTCCCATTGAACTGTTGTATTGAGACCTATGAGGAGTGCTTCATACTCAGCAATATTGTTGGTGCAAGGGAATGCAAGCCAATATGACTTAGGAATATAGTCATTTTGAGGTGTGATGAACAAGATGCTGGCCCTTGATCCATGCTATGTGTAGGAACCATCAAAGTACAATTTCCACATTATTGAGTTTGCAAGAGCAAAGAGATTCTCATTTGGAAAGTCTACTACCATAGGGTGTGTATCTATCATGGGTGTGTCTGCTAGTTGATCTACTAGGGCTTATCCTTTGATTGCTTTACGATTCATATACTCAATGTCGAACTCACTGAGGATCATGACCCATTTAGCTAGTCTACTTGTGAGACCTGCTTTCACTAATAGATACTTCAATGGATCAATTTTTGCTATAAGATTTATGTGTTGGTTTAACATGTAATGTCACATCTTTTGGGAGGTAAACACTACTGCTAAACAAGCCCTTTCCATCGGTGAATAATTAAGTTCATATCCCACCAAGGTTCGACTAATATAGTAGATTGCATGCTCTTTTCCTGATTCATCATTTTGTGCTAGAAGAACCCCGAGGGATGAAGTTGTAGTTGAGATGTATAATATCAAAGGTTTATCAGCAACTGGTGGAACCACTATAGGAGGTGTAGCTAGACACTCTTTGAGCTAATCAAATGTTGTTTGACACTTATCATCCCATCCGAATGAGACATCCTTTCAGAGAAAGTGTTGAAATGGTTGACGATTATCTACTAGCTGTGAGATGAAACACCTAATGGATTGTAACCTTCCCTGAAGGCTCCTTAATGCTTTGAGGTTCTTTGGTGGAGGCATCTCTACTATAGTCTTGACTTTTGCAGGGTCTACTTTGATGCCTCTGTGAGATACAATGTATCACAATAGCTTCCCTAATGTTACACCAAAGACACACTTCTTTGGATTGAGGCGCACTTGGTATTTCTCAAGCCTGTCAAAGATCTATCCTAGAACTTGTATGTGATCTTCCCTAGAAGATTTAGCTAGTATGTCATCCACATAGTCCTCCATGATATGATGAAAGAGATCATGGAATATCATTGTCATTGCTCTTTGATAAGTTACCCCTGCATTCTTTAGACCAAACAACATGACACACCAACAATAATTACCCCACGGACAAGTAAAAGTGGTTTTATGTTGATCTTCTTTTGCTATCCTTATTTGATTGTAGCCTGAGAATCCATCCATGAGAGAAAGCATTTCATGACCTGCTATCAAGTCTACTATAATATTAATGTTTGGTAATGGAAAGTCATCTTTGGGACATGCTTTGGTGAGATCTCTAAAATCATTACACATGCGGATGTGCCCATTGGGTTTAGACATAGGTAAAATGTTTAAGACCTAATCTGAATAGTCAATAGGTCAGATAAACTTTGTATCTAACAACTTCTGTATTTCCACCTTTACCAAGAGGGCTATCTATGGGTGCATCTTCCTCAGCTTTTGCTTGACTGGTTTAACTGTTGGATCCACTGTGAGATAATGAACTACTAGCTTAGGGTCTAGCCCGGGCATGTTAGCATAGGTCCACGCAAAGTTGATGGTTCTCTATAAGAAGAATTTGTTAAGATTCCTGTGTTTTGTTTCTGATAATGATGCTGCCAAGAATGTGGTCTTTGGATTTTGCTCTGTGCCAAGGTTTATCTCTGTAGAATCTTCCACTAGGAGAGCTGACTTCTGTTGATACTTAGATGGTAGGGGAAGGTCAAATCCTCCATCCTCAGGTGCCACAATTGGGTTTTCACCATTGGATACGTCCTTTGTTTTTACTATTTTGTAATCGGGAGGTGCCATAGTGTGGTTTTCACCTAGAGATCTTTCTTTTTTTTTACTTTTGCGACTGGAGGATTTGGCATTCTCACCAGAATAAACTATTGGCTCTAGTTCCATTACAAAACCTACTTTATGATCACCAAGAGGGATACCATCCTGGAGTCCCATGAACTCGGCTATAGCTTCGTCATTCTGAAATACATCTATAATGGGGGACCCTTGTTGGTCCTAATCAATAAGTTTAGGGTAGACAAGTGTTACTTTCTGGGTATTTGTGGTGGATGTTAGGGATACAGATGATAGCATAAATACAGAGGATTCTATAAATAGGTCAGTCATATGGAGGGGAGAGTCATCGATGGTATCCTCATTAAACGTCAAATCTATGAGAGAAGTTTTAGCCACCTTGTCAAGGATACCCTCGATGTCCAAGGTGCGCGGTACCTTTCTACCAAATCCTAACCCCTTCTTGTCTAGTTTCTTTGTCACACTAATGGGCTCCATTGTTCCTTGATTCTATTTCCTAAGGCCACCTTTGCCTTTATAGCCCATGTTTTTGACTATCCTTAAGCCATTGCCATATTGCTTGACTGGTATTGTGACTGGTTCTTTCTCCTTATAGAGCCAAGAAGAGATATCTTCAATAGTTTCCTCTTCCAATAATTTTCCCTCTTGGAATTAGGTTAGAAATGTTGGGAGAGGAATAGCAACTTTTTTAGTAACTTTGGTAATGGGTGGTTGGTTGTAAGATTTAGGGGATAAAGGCATCCGCCCTACACAACAAGATTTTGAGATATCATATGTTCCAAAGTCTATATCATGGATGTGAGCTTTGATTTCAGGAAGAGGATAAGGTTCACTTGTAGAGGCTTCTGTCAGATTTTTAGGATCGACATATAGTGGGGATTCAAGGGTTTTGTCATTATTGGGCACTTGGTTGCAATTCTTATAACTGCCTTGCAAGACATGACATAATTCAAAAGGATTGGGGTCTCCTAGGATAGTTGTCTTTGTACCATTGAATGGGAACTTTAGAGACTGATGGTACATTGAAGGAACAATTTTCATTGCATGGATCCATGGGCGGCCTAGGATAATGTTGTAAGGCAGTTCAATGTCAAGGACTTGGCACTTGGTTTCAAGCATGACAGGGCCTAGTTATATAGGCAAGTGGATAACACCTTCTAAGCGGCATTTAACATCATCATATCCCTTGATTGTAATACTTTGATCAATGTTGACATGATCCTCAGAGTATCCCAATTGCTTAAGTAACTTTAAAGAATAGATGTTGAGACCAGTACCACCATCTATGAGTATGCATTTGATTTTGCACTTATGGATGAGAACCTCAATATGAAGGGCATCATTGTGACACGGATCATGGGATGGAAGGTCTTTCTTAGAGAAAACCACATTATAGGGTGAAGCAATGTTACCTATTATAGCTCAGAAATCCGCGACCGCTATGTTGTTAGGAACTGAAGACTCTTGGAGGGCTTTTTCTAGCACCACTCTATGTGCAGGTGATGACCGTAGAAGGTCCAAGATAGAGATCTGTGCTGGCATTTTCCCTAGGTGTTCGACAAGATTATAATCAGATTGAGTTGGGAGATTAGGTGTAGGACCACAAATGGTGACACGACCACGACGAGTTGTAATAGTGCAATCCATAGATTTACCTTTGAATGTGAGGGTAGATACCTGACTCTCTTCAAAATGACCCACAATAGAGTCAAAGGAAGTAGAAGCATGATTGACACCTTTACCTTTATCCTGCAGAGGAGGTGGACCATGGTGAGGGAATGGTTCCTTGTACATGTTGAGATCTTTGTTTGTGTGTTGAGCTAGTGGATCATCTTCAAGAGATATTTGGTTGCCTTCAATGAGATTTTGGATTAGGTGCTTGAGTTTCATGCACGATGTGGTTCTATGCCCTTTGCTCCTATGGAATTCATAGTATTCATTTTCTCTGTACCATGCAGTTTTGTAAATAGGTTTGCCATATGGGGGAGCATCAGGTAAGGTGATGAGGCCTTTGTGTAAAAGCTTTTGTAGGACAGATTCAATGGGCTCTCCCAAGGGAATGAATTGATGCCGCGGAGGGTAATCTTGTTGAGGCCACTCTTGTTGTTGTTGTTGTTGTTGGTTTTGATATGGTTTCCATTGTTGTTGTTGTTGTTGAGGTTGACTTGGTTTGGAAAGTTGAAGTGGTGTTTGCAATGTTTGGACATGTTTAGAGTCAGCCACCCCATCATTGACCACATTTTTATTTTTGTTCCAATATTTAGGTTTATCGTTCGTTTGGTGTTGAGGAGCATTGTCTTTAGTTTCTTTGAAGATTTTGACCACACCCTTAGCAATGAGGGCCTTTTTGATGTTAATTCCCTTGTACATGATTTCGTCGAAGGTTGTAGCACTAAGAATTTGCAAATGGAAACCTAACTCTTGGTTGAGGTTCTGTACAAATATGCTAACAAGCTATTTTTTGGGTATCTTGAAAGGGAATTTGCTAGCCATTTGTCTCCATCATTGAAGGAAAGAAATGAAAGTTTTTCCATTTTTCTATTTGTTGTTGCATAGATTAGTCATGGAGATCTCATGCTCTACGTTGTAGGAGAAATGGGTGGTAAATTTCTCTACTAGCTCGTTAAAAGATTTGATACCCATGGGTAAGTGTGAGAACCATTCTATAGCTTGACCTCCAAGACTGCGAGGAAAGAGATGCATAAGATATGTGTCATTATGTGAGAACTCGAAGCAAGCAAGATAGAATTCCCTAAGATGGTCTTTTGGGTCTCCTTTTCCTTTGTATTTATCAAATTTGGGAATAGTGAAATTTTGAGGAAAAGGGATCATGGGTAATGACTGATCAAAAGGATAAGGACACACTTCCTCTAAAGAGAAGGTCTTCTTAGTGTGGCCAAATGTAAGATCAGATAGTTGTTGTTGAACTTCTGTGATTTTTAGCTCCATAGTCATGGGAGGGATTGGAAACATCTCATGTTGTCCTAGAAGTGGTTCTTGTTGCCCATATGGAAGATTGTAGTGTAAGCCATGGGTATTGGTATTATAAGGGTCATAGGATTGGTTGGGGTCGTATGTGTTGTACGTTGGGTTGAGATTGGGTTGGAATTGGATGCTTTGATTTGGAGGAGGTGGGGGTGGTGTGAGATAAGAATGTAGGCTTTGTGATGGTTGAAGAAAAGAGTTTGGTGGAGGAAAGCTAAAGTTCATTGGGTTAGGTTACGATTGCGGACCATAGCTTTGGGAAGTTGGGTTTTGGGAATGTTGAGGGTGGCTAGGCAATATGTGAAAGAAATTTAGCGTTGATGAACATAATGGAGGAGGGACATAGGTAGATGTGTTTTGCGATGATTGAGGTTGATTGAGGATGAGTGTAGAAGAGTGTTGTGGTTGGGATTGCATGACTCTAGTTGGTTGAGAGACATGAAGGTTTGATGATATGGGAGGTGGTATTTGTTGAGACCCTTGTTGCATGGCTACATAGTTGTTCCCTGGATTGTAATTTGGTGGGAAACCTATTTGTGATGGGGTAACCAAAATTCCACTTGCAATTGGTGTAGACACTTCAGGATTTTGTTGTATATTTGATTGAGCTATGGTGGCTTGTTTAGCTAGCTTTGCTTGATGTTGAAGAGTCTCCTGTTGGTGTTTATAGATTTCCATAGGAGTCAGAAGTGATGATATGGCCCTCTTTCCTGTTGGGTTTTGATAAAGGGGATTCTCATATTGTGCAATCATTCTCCCTTGTGAGCCTTGTTTAGGTAAAGGCGTGGTCACTGTTGACATGGTTTGCACCACTTGTATGGTGTCTTGGGTGTTGTTAGGCTCACTAAGCATGGATAGCTCAAAACCTTTGGGTAGTTTGGCTCCTTGCTCTGCTAGAAAGAGAAAGAAATGATCTTGGTTCTCACTAAGGATTTTGTCAAAGGCAGCTACGACTCTAGGATCTTGTATGAATTCATCAAGATCTTGCCCATCTTCTTGAGAGGATTGACCTATTTCAAAGTGTCACTCTTCTTGAGATGGGGCTTGATCTGCGGTATAACCTTGTGGGACAAAATTTGGAGGCATGCTGGTGGTGTAGTGAGGTGTAGTTACCAAAGGGGCCCTTCCTTCCTAAAAAGGGACTTGATCAATAGTATATCCTTGTGGAACAAAATCTGGAGGCATGCCAGTGGTATAGTGAGGTGTACTTACCAAAGGGACCCTACCTTCTTGAGAATTGCTTGGTTGGTCAAGTTGCGGCATGTTGGGAGAGTTGGTAGATCTTTTCGTGGGTGTCCTAGGAGTAACCTTGGGAGTAATGTTGAGACGGCCTGATTGTGGTGTATGAGGAAGTGATTTGCACTTCCTAGGGATAACTTGCTTGGACTTCATAGTTTGCTGGAGCCTAGTGGTTACCATGGAATACACTAGGACAAAAAGTAATGCTGGGATTCTATTTGCGTTTTGAGAAAGACAAATTCTTGATGCATAATTTATTGGACCAAAGATGCTATACTATTTGACCAGAGGCGCAGGACTGTGCAACCAAAAGCATGCTACTGTAATACCAAAGGCGATGGACTGAGCTACCAAAGGTGAGGCACTGCTATACCAAAGGTGAGCTACGGTGACCAAAAGTGAGATACTGTACCACCAAGGGTGAGTTGTTGTAATACCAGAGGCGCTGAAGTAGTGTCTGATGTTTTAAAAGGCAAATTTTGATAGATTAGGTTTTGTTTCTGATTGGATTTGCTTTGGCAAGAGAAAACACAACAAACAAAGTTAGCAAAAGGGACTGACACAACAGATAGTGTATGTTCGAGGCTCACAAAAAAACCTAATGTTTCCACAGATCAAATACAATTACAAACAAATATCAAGCACTTTTTATCCCTAGAGACAAGGTTTCATTGTAGTAGATCAGCTCACAGCTTAATACTCCGTCGATAAAAATGTCATTCCATATAGGTGTCAGACATTTTGTATCTTTGCAAGAGATGATAGGTAAGGATATCTCACCCTCCCCTTGGAAAGCTCAAGTAGGTCACAAGAGCTTTATGGCCAAGGGAATACTATCTCTTCTTAAGGGAGCCAATGGTGAGTATCTTAAGGGCTTAAATCGATTCCCCATGCACTGGTGATTACCGTAACCTTCAGAGGTAGATCAGGTAGTCACTATCTAGAATGGTTCTTAGTAACTTTGAGGGACCAACGCCTTATGAGCAATGTGACAAGCTACTAAAAGCTTTAACGAATCCTATTAAGAGTATCAAACACTTTGCTTGATATGAAAATTGTTTCCACAAAGATCTAGTACGCCTGTTTTCAGTTTGGCACCACAAGGTAAGGCTGACGTTGGTTAGGACTTGACTTTCGCCTTATCCCTCTTATATAGCGGTTCAAAGGAAAACTCTGCTTAGGTTTGTCCCTTTTGGATGAAATGCAATCCAAAAGCAAGCCCTTTTAAAGGAATAACTAAAATGTAAGAGCAAGCACGTCAAACAAAGTTCAATTGTCCCGTTATAAGAAAAATAAGGTGCAACTAAATTAGGCATACACATGTTTGTAGTTGTCAATTGTCCCTTATGAAATTGAAGTGTTTGGCATTCATGTCCATTGTCCCTTAAAAAATTGAGGTGTTTTCGCATACATGTCCATTGTCCCTTAAGTAAAGCAATATGTTTCTAAGACTTAGATTGCCAAAAGTGATTTGTTCAATTGTCCCTTAAGAAGGCAATATGTTTCTCAGACTTAGTTTGCAAAGATGATTATTCAATTGTCCCTTAAGAAAGCAATATGTTTCTAAGACTTAAAGCGATAGATTTGTCAATTTCTTCAAAGTTCATCTTGCATGCACATGTTAGAGAAACTAATTTGCTCTGTTTGAGTGATAAGACATTACAAAAAGTTGATTAGTTCCACACAAACTCAAAAGTTAGCAAGTGTTTGAAGTCATAGATTGAGAATAGGCCAATGAGTGGTCTTAAAAAATAAATCTTAGAAAATCCTTGAAATGATATTACCACTGTGTAGAAGACAAAAAAATATCAACTTAAAAAAAAAAATCACTTGAATCCAAGTCTGTTTGTGAAAGTTATGAAGCTTGGAAGGTCTAAAAACTATGACGAGATAGAAACAACAGTAGGAAAATAAGTTTTTTGAAAAAATAAAGAATCTTGAGAAAAAACCAATTTCACCATGATGTAGATCACGAAATTCTAGCCTATTTAAAAAAAAAAAAATTCAAAAACATGTTCGTATGACCAAGATATTGAGGTTTGAAAACTGCCTACTAAAAAAAGCTCAATGAGAAGGGGTTTGACTTAGCCCCCTTGTGAGTAACCCTTGGTCACTGATGTGACCTACTGCTGGAGGGTGCTTTTTTTAAAATAAAGATTTAAAAAAAAATAAAAGTCTTACCTTATCTTTTTTTAAAAAACTTTTATGCTTTTCTATTTTTAAATGTGTTTTTTTTGGTTTAAAGAAAAGCTCAATTTTTTTTTTGTTTTTTTAAAGAAATGCAAGACAAAAAGGTACGTGGGACAAAAAGGACAAGGTACCTACCTGTGCAGGTACCTGTCAACATAGTACCTATGTAGGCAGGTACGCTTATGTGTATTTTTTTATTTCTTGCTTTTTTTTTTAATTTTATTTTATTTTTTGCTTTTTTGCTTTTTTGCTTTTTTATTATTTTTTATTTCTTTTTTAATTTTGCTTTTTGATTGATGTATGAGGAAAATTGACTATGTTTAAATGACAAACACAAACAAGATCAAAAGCCCATAACATAAAGAAAACTAATCTAAATAAAATCCATTACCAATAAATCAATGAAATATGAAAGCTTTTACCAAGATTTGTATTGTTCCCTTTGGATGAATGTGGATTGTTCAATAGTGTTGCGAAACCATGTTTGCAACAAGCAAGTAAAGTGCTCAAAGATCAATGTCAAAAGATCGTAAAGTGCTCAACAATGTGGTGTATGCTCAAAGCATTGTAAAGGATGTTTGAAAATAAGTGATCAAAGAGGATTTGTGAAGGAGATGAGGGGGGTTTATATAGGTTTCAACAGAGATCGATCAACGGTCCAAATAATTCAAAAGAATCAACGGAGGAGATAAATCAAATAACCATAATGAATGTGCACATGACATGTGTCAATCCATAAGGATATTTTTATTAAGATATGATGAAAACAAGATTGAATGAATAGATAACTCAACTTATAATTTTGTCTTTTTTAGAGTTCTAAAAATAAGACTGATTGTGCATGAGTTAATAAGAGATTTTAAGAGGAATTGGAAGATAACTAAAATTAAATAAATAAATTTATTTAATTGTTAGTGCATGATTGAGGAACAAAAGATTATAAATAAAATATTTGATTTTATTTATTTTTAGGGGAAAAAGCAATTTAAATAAATAAATTTATTTAATTGTTTGTGCAAGATTAGAGGATATGAAGATTATAAATAAAATACTTGATTTTATTTATTTTTAGAGCATTGAGATAATTTAAATAAATTTGCATGATTTATTTAAATTTATAAGAATAATTGATTTAATTAAATAA
Organism: Cunninghamia lanceolata; assembly: GCA_027924645.1. Taxonomy (NCBI): domain Eukaryota; kingdom Viridiplantae; phylum Streptophyta; class Pinopsida; order Cupressales; family Cupressaceae; genus Cunninghamia; species Cunninghamia lanceolata. The sequence goes on along the minus strand of BSBN01000846.1, from coordinate 6,154,173 downwards.
TGTAAATTATTTAATTGTAGATAAGATAGAATTGGATGAATTGATTAAATAATTGGATTTATTTAATTAATGCAGACTTGAAATTGGAAAGTGGATAATGATTTAATTAAATAATAAACACTATTTAATTTTGGAAGAATAAGGTTGATTTTGCTGAAATTAATTAAATAAAGGGGATTTATTTAATTAATGTTGAATTTTAGAATTTTGGAAGAATCTAATGAAATTAATTAAATAATTAGATTATTTAATTAATGCTAAATGTAGGTGATTGGACAGATTTAGATGAAATGCAAGTGATGTGATGACTTGGTCATTTTAGGGTGTCTACATTTCTCACAACCCATACCATAAACCAAGCATAAACTATCACATTCTTCAAAATATGTAACACCCTGCCATGAACACCTTAGAAAACAACACATCTATGCTATGCAATGCGGAATATTATTATTATTATTATTATTATTATTATAAGATAACAAAGTAACAATCAGTACACATCATTAATCTAACAACTTGTCTTCTAAAGTTCCATGGGTGTATCACTTGACATATTTAATCAACATAATTTAACATACATTATTAACTAACATCAACAAATCATTCTAAATCTATTGCACTACTGATTAAACATATACATCTCCATTTCATGACATCAATTAGATAATCAACTTGAACAAGGTTACATATACATATACAAAAGACTATACATATGAGTACATCATTATGTAGTTCACATTATCACTATCCCGATTACAACTGAATATATACAATATGATATGATTGGTACACAAGGCTAGTACATGAGCATAATAAATGTCTTTGTAAATAGGTACAAGATCTGATGTCTGATACACAAGATATATCATCCTCGCTCACGATTAGCGGCAAGGGAAAAACCAATGGATTAAGCTCTTCCACCCGACCATGTGGAACCCTGAGGTCCACCCCTCGAGCTAGGAGTTAACATAAGGTTCCCACTACAACAAATAGTCAGGTAGATAGAAGGCTAAAAGAACAAAGACAACACATGTCTCCAACAACACAAGTCAATAACATAAACAATTCAACATCACTTCTAGAGGCAAACACTTAACAAATGGGGAGAGTACAACTAGGGAGTGCTAGGCTATAGTAGGGAGAGTGTCATCGCATGGTCCTAACATGGGTTACCCAGGCTATCTATCACCAGAAGCCGGCTCCCATCTATGGTTACCCTGGCAGCCTCTCTCTAGGCACCGGCCCCATAGGGTGACACATGTGGAATCAACATTCCTTTCATGAGGACAAGGAAGTTGATTTTTCTAGCCATGACCTTCTCATCTCATCCTTAGCCTGAACAAGCACTACAGGCATGAGTGAGGCATCCAATTATCTTGTTAGTGTGAGAACTACCCAACCCCTAGATTAATTATTAGGTTATCACTTGATTACCAACTCCCAATGGGTTACCCTGGCAGCCACTTTGGGCACTGGCCCCACATTGGAAGCCACTCCCCTATCTACACCTAGGAAACCCTATCCATCAAACATAACATCAAATATACATAACAATGCAAGGCATCAACCATCTTGCAACCAATCACAATGTAATAAATCACCAGAGCAAGGCATGGGTCCTCTTGCTCCAACATTTCGACCATAACAAGGTGTAATCCAGAGCAAGGCATGGGTCCTCTTGCTCCCAAAATTTTAACCATAACAAAGTGTAATCCAGAGCAAGGCATGGGTCCTCTTGCTCCCAAAATCAATCCTTTACACAGACCAACATAGAATTTTAAAACAAGCTCAACACAATAGGGAACCACAACCTTCAAGAAGAGCTCAACAACATGGATTCAAGACATAACAACAGGACTAGATATACTGAGAAAGGCTTTGTCCCTCTTACACAGTCGTTAAAATCATATAAACCATAAGCAGAGAGAAGTCAACATCACATAAAACCAAAACATGCTCATCCTTTAACCAGAATGCAATGATACAAGGATCAAACCCACAACTACCCCTACTGGCCTCTGGAATAAACTTTCACTAGACACCACTGTAACACAACAATCCCAAATTAACATTTACTCTTAAAAGCACGACTCCTTCAAATAGACCAATCCAATTAACATACCCTAAGTGAAATATATAATATGACATACTAACCATGGGTCTTCAAACAGTACCATACTCATAAGATGCCCATGAATCAAAACAACATTCACTTTAATTATTCTACTAATCCTTGTAACTAAGAAGATATAAATAATAACATAATTTATTATATCAAATGTGATCCATGAATGTGGACTTCGTTAAGTAAACAAAATTGTACTCATCAACAACAACCCATCTTATAAATAATTTATGTTTATTTAAACACTAATTGACTATATAAGATTACAATTAATAAGGTTGTTTAAATTAATTAACATTATCAAATTCCAACATAACTTGCACATTTAAATAACTAAATAAGATTAGTTGCTAAATCTATATTTAGTTACATTCTAAGAGATATAAACACAATACAAATATACTTCTTGTTATAAAAGAATAATTTAATTTCTAAGGCATAGACTTTGGTTATCCAGTTTGAGGCCTCCTTACTATTGTCATAGAATTAAATAAAATACGAGGATATAGATATAATTATATATCGAAATGTGTAAGTATAAAACTATAATGCCAAAAATGTAAATTGGGTAAATACCTACTAATATTCTTTATTGTATTCCTTTCAAACTATAGATGAATCAAATGGTCCAATCTGATAATTTTCAATAATTTAATTCAATAAAATCACTTAACTATAATATTTGATTTACAATTGTCTTTAAATGACAATCTAATACAAGATATATATGTATGTATAGCTCATTACCCCGATTAATTAACTTACTTGATGACTTAACCAATCCTACGAAGGAATTGCAATTATCATTAAAAATAAATAATAATATTATTATAAAATTTAGACATTTAACTAATCATCTTTTTTTTTTAAATCTTGAACTAATAATAATAATAATAATAATAATAATATAAATACCATAGATTATTGAATAGCTAATATTTTTCATCCCATAATAAGCATAGGGACCAAAATCAATTTAATTTATCACCAAGGGTAGACAAAGGCCACCACCTTTTCAATAGTTATCACAAGAAGCCATTTAGAACCATAATTTATGTTTATCTTAAACACTAATTGACTATATTAGGTTTCAATTAATAATGTCGATTAAATAATTTAACATTATCAAATTCAAACATAGCTTGTAATAAGATTATTGGCCATATATATATATTCAGTTACATCCTATAAGACGTAACACAATCTAAATATTCTTCTTCTCATTGTAACAGGATATTATTATTATTTCTAACCTTGACAGGGTCACATTGGACATGTATGACCTGAATTATAATTAATGCAACATTTGTTTATAATACTTTCACTAATAACATTAAGCACATTTGGCAAGCATTATAATCCAATAGGATTACTTTTTGTGAAATTGTGGAAACTTGGCATCTGATTGGGAATTTGCTGAATCAGAATTTCCCACAAACATAATCTATTGATGCTCATAAACAACATGCTAGTAGATATAGGACAGGGTTCTATTGTACGTGGCACTTGTATCCATTTTGTGTTTTCTCATGTAGGAATTTTCTTAGCTTGGACTCTGTACTACGTTGACTTATTAAATTGTTACCTAATTGGAATCTAGCATATCAAATTGGAACTCACTGGCAATTCTAACAAGGAACAAGAATGACATTAAGCAAACAGTGATTGTTGTTTAGTCTATATGGCTACATGGCCTCTACGTGTTGATGGTTAAATCTTGCTTTTCATTTTTTATGAAATGCAGGTGCATGATAACCTATTGATGGTCCAGATTACATAAAATCCATCTTTGAATGTGATTTACGAAATGTTAAACCCTTTATACTTCTGCAAATGCTTGATTGTGAATATTTAAGTATAAGGAGTTGACAGATGTTGAAGCTAAGACCAACAAACAACAATTGTCAACTAGTCGCCAATATACCAAACATAATCTGCCTTTATTATAGGATAATTGCTGGAATTGCCACACAAATATTAATCTGTGCACCCAACAAAAAAAATGGAAAGGAATAAGAACCTTTGTACAATATTGGACAAAAAGTGCTCAATAAAGAGAGTAAAAGCATGAATTTAATACTAATATCGTGAGCAACCTCCTTCTAAGATTGCAGAAATCAACGAACTGATGCCTACTAATTTTTTTAGCATGCTTCTTTGGGTGCAATATACATCTGCTATAGATCAAATCCAACACCCAAAGAGGGTTAAGGGCTGGTGCCATTATTTTCAGCATAAGGCTTCTCATATCTGATACCATTGCAAAAATGCAAAACCTTCTTGCCGGGTATGAAGACGGGGAGACCAGTGAGCTTTTAATGTTTGTAGGGCTGAGGTGATTCCTCTTACAACATGATCAAATCTGCAGGCCACCAGGATTACCCTAACTCCAAGAACTACTTGTATCCTCTGCAGGACATTTTGTCCGCAACAAAGCTTTGAACTTGGATATACTGATAAGTATGGGTTAGCATTTGTGTACCTAGCCTCAACCTCTTAAAAAAATATTGGACATTATGACTAACGTCTGTTGGGCTCTAAACTAATGGACTAAAGTTGCTAAGGAGCAAGTGTTGCTGAAAGTAGACAAGTAGGACAAAATAGTCTTTCTGAATGGCGAGGCATCCATTTCCCATGGTTGACAAGAATTAAAATCTTATAGAGGATATAATCATCAAACGACAGGCTTCAGATATGGTGTATACTATATACTTGGATTATATTCAAAGCAAGCATGCTTATCTAAAAATCAACATGCATTGGATTTGAACCATTCCCTCACTATAGAAAATGAAAATGATCCTAAGAATTGCAAAAGAAAAAAGAAACATAGTGCTCAAAATTCAGATCACAAAAAGCACGAGAAACTAAAACGCAAGGACACCATACCTGCAACATCCTAGCCATCAAAAACACCTCTATATACAGCTCCAAAAGTGCCTTGGGCTATTTTTCCCTTTAGAACTAATTTCTTAAGGTCAATTTCCCATTCCTCCTTTGCTCTTTTAGATTCCTTTTCCATTGTCCATACCTTGCTCAAGTGTTTCTCCAGCTAGGCATCCAGATTCTTCAGATCAATCTGGTCTACCCTAAAAAATCCTTCCTTCTTCTTGGAGCTCTTACCACCCTTGCTAACCCCTTTCAACCTGTTAGCCATATTATTCTCATCTGGTTTCCCATTTCCAAACCCCTCCCCTGTCTTCAATTTAGAATCTTTCTCCATTGTTTTACCAGGCCCAACAGATTCCTGTGATACAGTGCGTATTACCCTGCTGGAGATCGTCTGGGATTGTGATTGAAGTAGAACCTGTTGTGTGGTTACACAACACGCCCCATTTTGACTTGGCAAAATAGGGACCCAACTTTTGTTTTGGCTTGTGTTGTCTGTTTCTGGCGGTTTGGTAAAAATAGGTCAGGTGCATCATCATCATGAAGGTCAGGATGAGGTAGGTCATCATCATGAGGTTAGTTTCTCAAAGTTCATATTTTGTTTCTATGACTTCATAGTTAGAAAGAGCTTGAAATTCCATGCAGGTTTGCCTTTTACATCACTTGAAAATTCGTCCATATGAGAGAGTTATGAGCAGTCAAAGTTTTGGTCAAACCTGATAATTGCTGTATGATGAACATCATCATCATGATATTTGAAAAGCTCTCCGATAATATCCTGAGGTTGAAACATCCGGACGTCAAGTTTAAGTCGTAGTATCCTTTCCCATCAGGCGGTCTTTTGTATCGCCAAAGGTCATCATCATGATCTTACTCTATCACCTGATAAAAATCATGCAGTCCCGAAACATCCGGACGTCAATCTTAAATGCTAGTGTGTTTTACCCGTCAAGCGAGCATCATGATATTCTAACCTAGCGAGCATCATGATATTCTAACATCATCTTCATCATGATATTCTCACATCGCGAGCATCATGATATTCCAACATCGCGAGCATATTATAATATCATGCTGATGAATCATCATCACCTTGCTTAAGAAACCCGCCATCTGCATAATTTGCGCGCGCACGACCAAGTCCTGGTGATCATCATCATCAGGATCTTTCAAGGCAGGATCGCATTCCGAAACATCCTCCTGATCTCCTTTTGCATGATCATGATGATCACCTTATCTTCCGAAGCGGAGGGTGTTATTTCATTCTTGCCTTGTTAACAAGATCATCATCATCATGATCTTTCTCTACCTGACATTTCGCAATATCCTCCTGCCGAGATGCATAAACTTTTGCGGATATGATGATGACGATGACGTCATCATCACCTTCTCCTTCGGCAGGATATTTTCCAGGGTATGATCCTGTTCGCCAATATGATGATGACGATAACGTCATCTTCGAAGATTAACACAAGCCACGGATATCCTGGTGATCATCATCATCAGGATCTTTCAAGGCAGGATCATATTTTGGATTACCCAGTGCGGACATGATGATGATGATGTTCATCATCCTGATCTTTCGAGCGGATAGCCTTGGCCGAAAAGGGTCATATTGCAATTCATCCACGCGGTCATCTTCCTTGGAGGTGACCCGATATTCCATTTATCTCCTGCTCTTAACGAAACATGACGGTGACATCATCCCTTTGCATTTTATTGAAGCCTGATGATGACGATGACGTCATCATGATTTTCCCCAACGGCAGGATCATTTTCCGGGTCCTCCTGTTTGTCAATATCATGATGATGATGACGATGTCTTTCTTTCCCAGTATGCAGAAGTGAACATCCTGATGTGCTTTTCATCAGAGCATTAGGAAAGGAGGATCATCATATTTCAAATATCCTGCGGACAGACAGAAGGCATATAGTTGGTCATCCTCATGATGTTTGGCGTCGGTATAACTGTTGCCGTCGGCCTAAGGTAAATTTGTCAACCTGATCATATGTGTTCGCACCCAGTGCGAACATGATGATGATGACCCGAAACATACATGCAGGGCATGCGAACCGGTTTCAAAGGATGGTTGAAGGGCGATTATTTCCTTGTATAATTTGAGGTCATCATGATCATATTTCGAACCCGATACACATGAAAATGGGCGGGAAAGCATGAAGCGATGAAATTTTGAAGACCCGATTGCCTGTTGCTGCGCATTTTTGGGGGTTTGTTTAATTAAGCGTTTTACTTCCTGTTGTTTATCATCATGATGATGAACTTAATGTTTGTCTGTTTACTTGCAGGAAGAAATGATGATGCTGCTGAAGCTGAACATTGAAGTCATGATGCGGTTAGAGCTGCTGCTGAAGCTGATGATTACAAGGTTGCGCATGGAGTCAGCATGAGCCAGAAATGAAGAGGGTATTGTCAAATATGCTGTTCGCCAGCTGGAGACCGAATCAAGTTGAAGATACTGGAATATTATGTGCCAGCTGTGCATTTGCCAACTGGCGAAACATGTGCTTTTCATCTGGATCGCTAATTGCTATGAGGCGATCCTGATCCTTGGATCATTGTAACCGTTTCTGGCATTTGCTCTATATAAAGGCCAGAGCCTGAAGCATTAAAAAAAAAAAGAAATACATTAGAATACACAGACGCATCTGGGGCAAAAAGTCAATTACTGTAGAATAGATTAGGAGATCGGATTACTGAGACTAATGAGGATAGAATTGTTGAAATGTCAAGGTTCTTTCTTCAGATCACTGTAAATGTACCTGTTCTTGAGCATACTGAATGAATATGAAGTTCCAGATTACATCCTGATGGTAAATTTTACGTAATCTTCTTGTTGATTTCTGGATATGTACTGGTGAATGCTGTGTTCAAATGGAAGCGCTTTCATTTCATTACATGTTGTTGTCAACTTTCCTTTGAAGCTTTGTACTAGATCATGCGGATTTGTGGAATGTCCTGGTGAAGTATGATTTCTAGTTTTCCTTCTTTTCATTGCAAGTATGGGAGCTTGTATGTGAATCAGTGATCTAAGTCCAGTAATTTTAGGAATCTCACTCTCTAACCCTTTTCCTTTTTTTCAATTTCATTAATTCATCACCATAACTGCAAATCATGATAAATAACAAGCAAAAACAGTGAAATATGCTAAAATCCCGTAGGTAACTGAAGATCATTAGCATATTTGAGTTAAATGCATGTAGTATTGGAAATATCATGCAAAGAATCATAAATAATGATAGAAATCATGCAAATATCAGCCTGTATGCACATTATTTGACTAAATTTACAGTGCAGAGGTAGAATTGTTGGAGGCTTATGCAGAGCGAACATCCAGAGCAGGATATTTGAAGATGATGATGATGAACAGTGCAGAAACACGTAAGGCCCCTGAATGGAAAACAGCAACACACATCAACCACTGAGTAACGTCAGTAGATTAAGACCTAATCAACGGAGACTTGGGATCATGAATTCTTTGAATTCATCGTATCTTTCAAGATGAGTAAAGGTTGTTGTGTAACTTTTATTCTATGTTTGCGAATGACTAACATCATGACCAACATAAATTGGCGCTAGAAGGAGGGCAGAACTGGAAAAGACATCGCTGCTTCAGTCATCATTCATATGTGCAGGCCCCTCGCTTTTAACGCAACATCAATTTTCGAGAAGGCAGGGCGTGAGCTGCGAATTTTTGGATTTTCTGCAAATATTGCATAAATATTTCAGCATTTGAGCTAAATGTCTGCAAATATCTCTTACCTGAGATGTTTTGGTTGCACCTTTGCAAAGATCTAGCCCAAAGCATCAAAAATTTGTTTGATTTTCTGGACTTTCAAAGTTTTAGTCTGAGATATGATAGATCTCCTTAAAATTGCAAAATAAAAAAAAAAATTTGAAGAATAGAGTCTCATTTTGATGGATGCATATGAAAATAATTGTCAAATTAACATTCCTTTATTTCAGGAAACTCTGAATGGGCAGATTTACCCTCACAATTTGTCTAACTTTGGTTTATCTACCTGTTGCAGGATACACCAGACTACAGAACACAGTGAAATAAATTGTTTAACTTTCCTCACAAGGTTGGATTTATACTTGAAAGGACTAATATTCTTTCTGGACGTGTTCAGGGTTGAAATTTGCCAAGAAAATGAAGAAGTTTGCTAGGAAAATAAAGAAATCCGCCAGGAAAATGAAGAAATTCTGGAGCAACAAGCAGATGCAGCACCAGAAGTTATTAATTGTCCAGACACTGAAGTAGATCATTCTGAAGATTTTGAATTATACTTGTCTAGAAATATACAGTGTAGTCAAATATTAGGTTTGCCCATTGATGATGTCTTGATTGAAAGCTGGTGCAGATTACATGATGAAGAGCATTCAGAGAGAGATTGCTACCCTTGCTTGGTCATGTTGAAAAAGATTCTAGAAAATACAATAGCTGAGTCAGTTCCAGAAGGTAATGAAGAGGAAACATCTTTCCTGGATTCATTTTATGGTGGGATTGATAGGAGTTCTCTACTTCCTAATACAAGTAAGGATCAGTCAGTATGCAGGTATGAATCTTGTGAAAATTTTAGAGAAGAAATCACTCATCAGGATAATATTTTTGATTCTGATCCTAATACTTTTGATAAAGAAGATGAAACATCTTTCCTGGAGTCATTCTATGGTAAAGAGAAGTGTAAACAGATAGTAGAACAATTTAAATGCACTCCTAATGATGAAGTTCCTATGATGGTAACTCAGGGAGTCATAGAGAAGAAAATAAATGCTGATTTATTACCTGACTTCTTTGAATTAAATGATCAAATGCAAGAATGTTGCAGGTTAATGGAACCAGATCCTTTACTAGATAGAAGATGTGAATTATTCAATGAACAATTCCTGAAAGATGAAGACGTAGAAGACTTTGGAGTTGTTGTGCATAATCAGATGTCACTCCAGAAATATTTAGAAAATGAAACAGGGGAGTGTCCTCATCAAGTGAAAGTTGTTTCTCCTTTACAGTCAAATGATTTAGAAATGATAAATTTCTGTATATCAGGTTGTGATAATAAAGATACTTATTTAGATGCTGATGTGCAGGAAACTGAAGAAAATACTGAGAAGTTTCCTAAACTGGAGGATAATCTGAACATCCAGAATGAAGGGATAAGGCTGGATAAAGATGAAGAATTAGTACATCAAAAGTCATACATCCTTCAATTTGAAGAGGGACCAGGCACTGAGCCAAGCAGTGAAAATATAATGACAAATGGAAGACCAACTGCCAATGAAGAAGCATGTCCAGCAAAGCCAGAAATACACCAGGTTGTATTTCTCCTTTCCACAGTAAATGATGTTGAATACTATTTTGATTATGGAAATTCAGAAGATAAGACATGCATATGGATTAATCATGAACATGGTGAGCTTCCTCAGTTGCTGATCATCAAGAGTTGTTCTGTTGGATACAGTGAATTCAGAATATCAGAATATTCTTCAGAATATAAAGATAAATTTGCTAGGTTGAGAACCATAACTAATACCCTGATGCTCCTGCACAATCAAAAGAAGTATGCAAATGCAGGTGTCCTTAGGTCTTTTTCTGGTTTTTGTTTGCCTAGTAGTGTGTTGTATATAATTTTGTAGATTAGTTGTTTGTACAGTCTGCTTGTTTTGCTTTCTTGTTCTGTTCCTGTTGTTTCCTTTTTGTAGGTTAGTTGTTTGTATGGTGTTGTTTCTGTTTTGTGTTGTTTTGGTTGGGACCTTGTTCTGGTAAGTCAGGATGATGCACTTCATCACCTTAAGAAAATAGTTAAATTGTTAGGATTCAAGTGATGAGATCAGATTTAAAGATAGGTTATGATTCATTCTAAGAAGTGTTCATGATCAGGTTTATGATGTCTTTTCATCAAGGTGCCTTTTCTTGTCCAAAGTGAATCAAACACAATGAAACACCTAACAGCCTTGGGCTTGTTGAAGATATGAGTATAGGTGTTAAGTGAAAAATCTAAAGGGACTCCCTTGCTACCAATACAATCTCCAACCTAAAGCTGTAAGTGACTACACCTTGTACAAATGAGCAGACATGATGATATCAAATTTAAATTTTTAAAGGAAAATCAGAAATGAAATAAAATTAGGCCATCTAAGTAACTCTACCGGGGCTATGGACGCCTGCTGGCAGTGGAGCCCTACTTAGGGAGATTGTATAGATAACCTTGCCGGGGTTATAGACACCTGCTGGCAGCAAGGCTCTATCCAGGTTGGCTATGAGGGATGATCTCCAACTATGTAGTTTAACACCAGTTACTTATGTCTTCAACTTGCTTTCAAGATGAGGATAATTAATCATCTGCACACACCTGATCCTTTGTTAGCTTTATCACCATAATGAAATTTTATCATTCAAAGATCATGATGATTTACTTAGACAGAATTAGAATACTATAGATGAATATGATCATATCACTTGAATTATTTGAATTTTGTTGTTTTCTTTGGTGGCAAGTTGTTGTGTGGTTACACAACACGCCCCATTTTGACTTGGCAAAACAGGGACCCAACTTTTGTTTTGGCTTGTGTTGTCTGTTTCTGGCGGTTTGGTAAAAATAGGTCAGGTGCATCATCATCATGAAGGTCAGGATGAGGTAGGTCATCATCATGAGGTTAGTTTCTCAAAGTTCATATTTTGTTTCTATGACTTCATAGTTAGAAAGAGCTTGAAATTCCATGCAGGTTTGCCTTTTACATCACTTGAAAATTCGTCCATATGAGAGAGTTATGAGCAGTCAAAGTTTTGGTCAAACCTGATAATTGCTGTATGATGAACATCATCATCATGATATTTGAAAAGCTCTCCGATAATATCCTGAGGTTGAAACATCCGGACGTCAAGTTTAAGTCGTAGTATCCTTTCCCGTCAGGCGGTCTTTTGTATCGCCAAAGGTCATCATCATGATCTTACTCTATCACCTGATAAAAATCATGCAGTCCCGAAACATCCGGACGTCAATCTTAAATGCTAGTGTGTTTTACCCGTCAAGCGAGCATCATGATATTCTAACCTAGCGAGCATCATGATATTCTAACATCATCTTCATCATGATATTCTCACATCGCGAGCATCATGATATTCCAACATCGCGAGCATATTATAATATCATGCTGATGAATCATCATCACCTTGCTTAAGAAACCCGCCATCTGCATAATTTGCGCGCGCACGACCAAGTCCTGGTGATCATCATCATCAGGATCTTTCAAGGCAGGATCGCATTCCGAAACATCCTCCTGATCTCCTTTTGCGTGATCATGATGATCACCTTATCTTCCGAAGCGGAGGGTGTTATTTCATTCCTGCCTTGTTAACAAGATCATCATCATCATGATCTTTCTCTACCCGACATTTCGCAATATCCTCCTGCCGAGATGCATAAACTTTTGCGGATATGATGATGACGATGACGTCATCATCACCTTCTCCTTCGGCAGGATATTTTCCAGGGTATGATCCTGTTCGCCAATATGATGATGACGATAACGTCATCTTCGAAGATTAACACAAGCCACGGATATCCTGGTGATCATCATCATCAGGATCTTTCAAGGCAGGATCATATTTTGGATTACCCAGTGCGGACATGATGATGATGATGTTCATCATCCTGATCTTTCGAGCGGATAGCCTTGGCCGAAAAGGGTCATATTGCAATTCATCCACGCGGTCATCTTCCTTGGAGGTGACCCGATATTCCATTTATCTCCTGCTCTTAACGAAACATGACGGTGACGTCATCCCTTTGCATTTTATTGAAGCCTGATGATGACGATGACGTCATCATGATTTCCCCCAACGGCAGGATCATTTTCCGGGTCCTCCTGTTTGTCAATATCATGATGATGATGACGATGTCTTTCTTTCCCAGTATGCAGAAGTGAACATCCTGATGTGCTTTTCATCAGAGCATTAGGAAAGGAGGATCATCATATTTCAAATATCCTGCGGACAGACAGAAGGCATATAGTTGGTCATCCTCATGATGTTTGGCGTCGGTATAACTGTTGCCGTCGGCCTAAGGTAAATTTGTCAACCTGATCATATGTGTTCGCACCCAGTGCGAACATGATGATGATGACCCGAAACATACATGCAGGGCATGCGAACCAGTTTCAAAGGATGGTTGAAGGGTGATTATTTCCTTGTATAATTTGAGGTCATCATGATCATATTTCGAACCCGATACACATGAAAATGGGCGGGAAAGCATGAAGCGATGAAATTTTGAAGACCCGATTGCCTGTTGCTGCGCATTTTTGGGGGTTTGTTTAATTAAGCGTTTTACTTCCTATTGTTTATCATCATGATGATGAACTTAATGTTTGTCTGTTTACTTGCAGGAAGAAATGATGATGCTGCTGAAGCTGAACATTGAAGTCATGATGCGGTTAGAGCTGCTGCTGAAGCTGATGATTACAAGGTTGCGCATGGAGTCAGCATGAGCCAGAAATGAAGAGGGTATTGTCAAATATGCTGTTCGCCAGCTAGAGACCGAATCAAGTTGAAGATACTGGAATATTATGTGCCAGCTGTGCATTTGCCAACTGGCGAAACATGTGCTTTTCATCTGGATCGCTAATTGCTATGAGGCGATCCTGATCCTTGGATCATTGTAACCGTTTCTGGCATTTGCTCTATATAAAGGCCAGAGCCTGAAGCATTAAAAAAAAAAAGAAATACATTAGAATACACAGACGCATCTGGCGCAAAAAGTCAATTACTGTAGAATAGATTAGGAGATCGGATTACTGAGACTAATGAGGATAGAATTGTTGAAATGTCAAGGTTCTTTCTTCAGATCACTGTAAATGTACCTGTTCTTGAGCATACTGAATGAATATGAAGTTCCAGATTACATCCTGATGGTAAATTTTACGTAATCTTCTTGTTGATTTCTGGATATGTACTGGTGAATGCTGTGTTCAACTGGAAGCACTTTCATTTCATTACATGTTGTTGTCAACTTTCCTTTGAAGCTTTGCACTAGATCATGCGGATTTGTGGAATGTCCTGGTGAAGTATGATTTCTAGTTTTCCTTCTTTTCATTGCAAGTATGGGAGCTTGTATGTGAATCAGTGATCTAAGTCCAGTAATTTTAGGAATCTCACTCTCTAACCCTTTTCCTTTTTTTCAATTTCATTAATTCATCACCATAACTGCAAATCATGATAAATAACAAGCAAAAACAGTGAAATATGCTGAAATCCCGTAGGTAACTGAAGATCATTAGCATATTTGAGTTAAATGCATGTAGTATTGGAAATATCATGCAAAGAATCATAAATAATGATAGAAATCATGCAAATATCAGCCTGTATGCACATTATTTGACTAAATTTACAGTGCAGAGGTAGAATTGTTGGAGGCTTATGCAGAGCGAACATCCAGAGCAGGATATTTGAAGATGATGATGATGAACAGTGCAGAAACATGTAAGGCCCCTGAATGGAAAACAGCAACACACATCAACCACTGAGTAACGTCAGTAGATTAAGACCTAATCAACGGAGACTTGGGATCATGAATTCTTTGAATTCATCGTATCTTTCAAGATGAGTAAAGGTTGTTGTGTAACTTTTATTCTATGTTTGCGAATGACTAACATCATGACCAACAGAACCCAGTGTGCGTCTCCACTAGCTAGGCTTTAAATCTGACAAGTTAATATATGTGTTGCACCTATTTGAGCCCTGATCCTCTCCAGCTCAGAATCGACAAAAGCAAAAGAAAACCTGAAACGAGGAGGAATAGTTCCAGCTGCTAGGACTACCCAGAACAGACTTTTACAGGTCTTTGGATCGAATCCCCTACCATCAGATTGGTTGGAACCTCAATTGCAATGAATTCATGGTCTTCTGTTTAAGGAGATACATCCAAGCATATATAGATGGATCATGAGGGACTTGTCTCTTGACTGCACTCCTGGAGTCCAAATCCAACAAAGCTTCCTTCTCCCCTTATTCGTTTCCCCAATGGTTGATAAAACTTCAATGTTTCGAAGCCATCGAAATGTTTAACGTTCCCCCTTTAAAACATGGAAATGATTCCTTTTTCTTGGTCTGTTACGTGGTGGAGGAAAAAGAAAGTACTAGGGATTAGAGAAAGGCAGAGGGCTCAGAGCACGCGCTGCCAATGTTGGACACGAGGAGTTTTCTTTTCCCTTTGCCGAGGTCTGGTTCCACCCCCGAAACTATTCAACGGTGCCCTTCCTATACTCTCATGTGCCTTAGCATTAGAAAATCATATAAAAAGAAAATAAAATAATTATGGCTAAAACAAGGTGGTGCACTTTAGATACTATGACGTGACTTGGTAAAAGTAATTCATTGAAATGAAATAAATTATATACTCCACCATCTACCCAATGATGAGACGGGAGTTGACGCGGGGATTTAAAAAGGCTAAACCTAGAAAACTTGTTATACAAGTTTGCCATTGTGAACTCATCCTACATTAGAAAACTTGTTTTGTAGTACCATCAGGCCTCTATTCACTCAGTACGCTGCAGCTTTACTTCTTCCTTTAAAAATATTTTAGTTGGTGTCCTGACCTTCCTTCAAGGCAGAGTATAAATTAAATTAAAAAAATATTTAATTTAAATTATAATGCATATATAAATAAATTTAACATATCATCCTAACCCATAGATATCCCTACGATAGGGATATGATAATAAACAAAATAAATTAAAAGATCTTCCAAATAAAAAAGAGGGTGGGGTCAAAGAGTGAAACAACTAAATGGAGAAAGGACGGGAGGGATAAATTTATGATGCAAGTATGGACGCCATGGTAGAGAGAGGGGTCGCTACATGTTGTAGAAGGAATGGCATCCATCTACTCTAACTTTGTTGGAAGTGGCAGAGATAGGCGCAGGGTATGGACATCCGTCAAAGTTTAAAGGATAAAGGAATTTCATGACACGGGGAGTGCATTTTCCAACGAAGTTGAAATTGGTTCATCTCAACTCTTGTCCATATAGTTGAGCCTTAATAAACTTTCATGGGAAGGAGGTTTGACATTCAAGGAACACACATTCGATTCAATTAAATTTTTAAAGCATTAGTGTTCACCCAACAATAAATAACTCACAAAGAGATTAAGTGGCAAGGACAAGTTTATTTTAACTCAAAATTAATCTTTATTTTAATGAAACACTCACCAGACTTAAATCAAGCATTATGAATTTGATAAACACAGCCTACAAGATGACACCTAACCTTCATACAAGACCATAAGGCATGACCAAGACGCAGGAACAAATAGTTCAACAGACGATGACGACAGGATACAATACTATGAACTCATCCTCTTCAAGGATGTTGACTGAGCAGGGGACCTTAGGTTAACTCCGATCAATGAATCCATTGGCTAGGGCATGCTCAGACCTGCTAGTTCAGGTGGAGTCGATGCCCGGTACCTACATCCTGCAGCAAACCACACAGTCAACCATGAAAATATATATATATATATATATATATATATATATATATATATATATATATATATATATATATATATATATATATATATATATATATATCATCATACAGTGAATGGAAGTCGCAGCGTGGCAGGGTACTCAAACATGATTTATGCGACACTGTTCCATTCACATAAGCACATTGACAAGTCACTATGTTATACATAACAACTATCTACTGAACAATCAAGATGGGACAATCAGTTACATATGATCTTATACAAGTAGTTATCAATGGTAACATCATCACAAAGATCAAATAAAACATAAATCTTTGAACTTAATTAATCCACCACATCTAATATGTCCATACAACTGTGAAAACATAAAATACCAATAGTTAAAACTTCAACAAATGTCATCATAATAACATGTCCATGAACAACTAGGATAATAACAGAGAATCCATCATCAACCAAAATGTCATAATGACTAGTCCTACTAGGATAACTATTAGTCTGACAAAAGACACAGTGAGGGGCACCACAAAATATACATCATTTCACATTACACAAGCAAGGCATTTCCATCTCGTATGCTCATCATAATCACATGAATAAGTACACCGAGCAAGGCATTCTCCATCTTGCACGTGTCATTCCAACATGCATAATAAACCATATTTCAAGAATGCATTTCACTCGACTCAGAAGATGCACACATAGCCAACCCCCACATAATCACACCCTCCTAGGCCTCTGGAAACCACTTTCCCCAAATAACACAAACACATGACACCATTAAAATGCAATTGTCATACATCACATTCACTTTCCAAAGCACATCATAAACCAAGATCCATAATTCAATAACAAAACCACAAATGTAATATATGATTTGATGCACTAATAATGGTCTTAAAGAATGTAACATTAGTCCAATCATGATCAATCATATAACAACATAAGGTAACTCTATCCCAATAATGCAGAACAATAATAACTTGAAAGGGTTACCAATTATTCTATAACAGAAAATTCAGTCAAACAAGATACTACCCATTATTAAACTAAACCTCTTTGTACACTGATGTGGATCTTATTAAAATTCTAGATAACTTACTCTTCCTAATATAAAGGAAGTGTGTTTCCCAAAAAGAATGACAAAGTTAAGTTTATTAATAAATAAAAAATCAAAAAAGAAAAAAAAAAATTGTACTCTTTAAAAAGAAACTTGACAATAATAAAACATCTCTTCCTACAACATAATAATAAAAGTAATAATGAAAAAAAAGCAAGGCTCCAATGTAAGAAATTCCATTCTGTTATAATAATAAATAAATAATTACATAGCTTCCAAATGAATTATTGGTAATACATGAGCTACTTTTATGAGATAATAACTTCCTAAGATAAATGCCATCATATTACTCCTTATGGGATAGATATTATTTAAATGCAAAAAGCAATATTATTTATAAATTGTAAAAATTTAAAAGAAAAATGTTTTCTAATATCCCTATCTAAAATTTAGTTACACATGAGTGTAATAGGGAAACTATCTATTCCACTTTCTATTCAACTAACCTTTAAGAGCTAATTACTATTTCACTAAAAACTTACTATTCTTATTTTCTATCAAGGGTCAGAGTTATTTATGCAAAGATAGATTCATTTATTCCTTCTATTCATTATGAAAGCTATTCATTTATTCACTTCGATTCATTATGAAAGCTTTTTAGAGGATTGAGGAAATTGATTAGATTAGAATGTAGATATGAGAGACTATACAATGATACCTATGAGTTGCTTGAGCTTCAATGTCAGTATGCTAGGAGGATAACAGATTTATACTACACAATTTTCATTTTCAGATAAGAGGGTTAATATGAATCCTTTGGATTGAAAGAACAATGTAAAGTTTACTGGCAAAAATTATACCAATTTACTTCTGAGAATAAGACAGAACAATTTGCAAATTTTGACATAAGGATGTCAAAGGGTTTGAGCATGCTAAAATAATTTTTTTTGTAGAAAACATTTTCTTCCTATTTCACTAGAAGAAACATTGTAAAATACAAGTAAATGGATAGGGTCACTGATAGAAGAAGCACTTGAAAAGATTCTTTTTATTTTGCAAAGAGAAATACTTACATTCTCCCTTCTGGCTCATACTTCAAATAGATCAATTTTGACTAAAAAGGTAATTATGAAAGAGGATTCACAAAATCCAAACAATTCTCATAAAGATGAGGTAAAAGAAGGTTCTTGAGGGGTCACCACATATGGGCCATCTTCTTAATTTTTAATTTTAGAAATAATCAAATGAATTTGTCTCTTGTAGAGACATCTACCAGGAAGGCATTATAGTTATAAATGTTATTGCAAAGAAGGCTTAGAGAGTAAAATAATACATTCAAATTTGAAAGAGAGACTGGCTAAAGTATATGCCTTGGTTTTGAGTTTAATCATGCTTTCAAAAATGATTCCAGAGATGATCAATTTTCCATTACTGAAATGGTACCAGATGAAGATTGAGATACCCAAGAGAATGATTCAAATTGAAAATTACAAGAAACCTACTAGCCATAGGAGGACAGAACATGATAAAGGCAGAAACAAATATGGTCTAAAAACAACCAGGCAACAACAAAGAAACCAAAACAAAGTATCATGCATAGGGCTATAACAATATAGACATACCCAAATTTAAACCTTGAGACTCCAAATTAGTATCCTCTAGTTTTCTGTGTTTTTTATTTTTTCTAATTCCCCTCCATCCTCCTCAAATATTTTCGCTATTAAAAAAATAGTCATGTTCATAAATTCCCACTCCACCACATCTTTGAAAATCCACCATCTCCCCAAAATAATTGCAATAAATCTCCACTTACAGGAAGATTCTCCAATCTGGTAATTTATTATTTACACCACTCATGACAACTCACTACATTCCAATAAATCAATAAATAATATAAAATAATATCTTTCAAAATATACAAAATAAATATTTATTCCTCTAATATAATATTAAATACTTATAATTTATTTGTTATTATTATTATTATTACTATTAAAAATTATTAATTTAATTTCTATACCTCTAAAATTAACATTATTTATTTAACAACATAGACAAATATTTAATATATTTTAAACTTAATATTATTTATTTACAAAATAGATTAATAATCTATTTGATGAAAACAATAGACTAGTAAAATAACTCAGGGACTACATACCAATCATTTACTGATGATAATATACCATAGAATGACAGAGACTCACAATCAAGCTCCAACCAACCAACTGACGAGACCTAAGACTGAGAACTCATCCTCATCGAGGATGATGAAAAACTGAAGAAACCTCATGTTATCTCCCTTCCACAACATCTATTGGAATGAAGGCACGCTCAAATCTACCAATTCAAGTGGAGTCGATGCCTGGTACCTATAATCCTGCAGCAAACAAAAGTGTCGAATACAACATATATATAATCATCCAATAGGCACACTATGACAGGGAGTCGCAATGTAGTAGGGTCCTCATCATGAGTAATACTACATTGTCCCTTCACAAAACACATCACAAATATCCACATTAAACAAGTTCATTAGTAACTAAACAACTAGATAACACATAGTCAGAGAGTCGCATAATTCACATAGTAAAACAAATCTACATAATCACTTAATCTATAACTGATCACAACATAAGCATAATGTACTAATCATAAAGTATCAACAGTATCATCATAGTAAACATCAATGAATGTCATTAACTACATCATAATATAGTAAGCCTACCATCAACATGTCTATCATACCATAAGTATTCCAAGTTTTTTTTACCTTTTCTTCATGCTTCATAGCTTGACCACCTGCTCATCCAAGATGAGAATGGAGGGGCACTACATCCTCCCCCCCTAAAACTTGACTTCCTCCTAGAAGTCATAGACTAGGGTGGAAACATAATATATTAGTATTGCAACTTTCTATTGCCAATCATACGCATCCATATCAAGCAATTATTCATAAGACATGCACAATTGTTCAATAAAGACAAAAATAACATCATTTCTTTACTTTTAAGGCATATCATGTGATCTAATTATATCTAATCACACATATTTTGAAAGTTTCATACAATTTAGAGAATTGCATTCACATATAATCAAGGAAAAATACATCACATATCTTATTTCCAATATGCTTTCGACTATTTACCAACATACACAATAGAGATCTCCACGGAGTCCTCCCTTAAACATACTATCAGAGGTTTGACATTAACATGATAGAAACAACACTTAACACAAAACGAAGCCAACAAAAACAAACATTCTGAATAGCCACAATAGAGATTTTAAAAATAAATGCAAACCCAAGTAGGAAAATAATCAAATCCAACTTGAAGTCATAGAGTGCCGATAATTTCCAACAATAAATCACGTATAAAGGAAAGAGTTTTGGTGACCACTCCTATCATAAAAAAATTCAAAGAAAGAAAATTCACTGCTAACCCCCAACAACACATGAAACAACCATTAAAATTTTCAAAAAAACCAAATTACACAACAAATTCACATCATGATGTGACTAATTTTAGCCACAAAAAGGGAGTATCTGCTACACAACACTCAAGGACACAAGGTCTAGAATGTGTTAGAGAATGTACACCATACACACAGACAATTAAGTTATCTACATCCTCATATCTAAGCTACTTTTATACAAGTCCATTTAAGACAACACAGTCACTACTTATATACAAACAACTTCTATCTTTAATACAGTACAATTTCCTTTTACTAAGCTATGAAAATATGCAATTACTTCCTTATGCTAGATGATATTTACATAGAACATGTATGATGTCACACACAAGAATAATTGATAACTATAATTCAATTACAATATCACATTCATGATCTTATGGGTCCAACGCAAGCTCCAATTTGATCACCTGCACATGGTTCTCACATAGGCATACAAAATGATGACTTTTTTAAATCACAACAATTCTTCCATAGGAGGTCATGACCATCTTGGTGATAAATGTCAGGTTATCAACATCCACGTAAAGATACCCCACACATGACATCATTCCAATACTTAATTACATGCACTAATAGTAACCATGCTTTTTTCTTATAAAGCACAAGTGACCACAAGAGAAACTCAAAGCCTCGACAAAACAAAAAGCACTAACATTCAAGAAAGACATATTGTTAGATATAACATCACATTTCCATAAAAGAAGGAGAAAAAACACATAGTAGACACATAAGTAAAACAAGACATTAATAATTTATTTCTTCCAGGGTCAAAGAATAAGTCTGTAAACTTATCAACCTTCTAATGTCATACTAATGCACATAGGTGGAAGGTACAATTACCAACTCACCACAAAGAGAAAATCACTTAACCTAGAGCAACAACAACAATCCAAAGGTCTCAGTGTTGCAACCTAGGCTCTGATACCAAATGTAATGCTCCCATGCAACCCTAGAGAAAAGTTCAACTAAAGCAATAAAAAGGAAGAATTTTTTTATATAAAGAAATAACAATAACAAAATCTAACATAATCTAATTGTATCAAGTTAAATTGACATATCTAGGGATTAGATAGATAAATTATTGATACAACACAATATTCAACAACATGCATAACTTATTCAAATAAGTCAAAGAGTCAACTAACAATTTCTGTTACATCATCAGATAGATACATCATCCTATTAATAATAATTACAATTACAAATACGGTATTCTACAAAAGGAGTTACATAATTTCAATGATACATAAGCTCTTTCTTGAATACATCAATTTACAAAATGATCTCCATTGGTACACAAATCTAGGTGCAAGTAGTACAAATGTTTGTCCTCAGATACAGATACAAAACTAGAAACATGAGCGACACATCCTCTTCACACATGATCCTCAATGCCAATGAACCAATGGAATAAAGCACAACCACCCGACCATGTGGTACCCTTAGGTCCAACCCCCGTGCTAGGAGATAACAATAAGGTCCCATGACAATAGACAGACAGGTAGACAATAGTCTAAAAGGAACAAGAACTACACATGACTCCATCACAACATAGGTCACTACGACAAGTAACTCAACAACACTTCTAGAGGCAATCACATAATGAATGGCGAAGAAACAATTAGGGAATGCTAGACTATAGTAGGGATGAGTGTAATCACATGGTCCTAACATGGGTTACCTTTACAGTCTCTATCTAGACATCAGCCCCCATCCTTGGGTTACCCTGACAGTCTCTTGCAAGGCATCGACCCCCATCTATGGTTACTTGGATAGTCTCTTAGTAGACGTCGGCCCCATAAGGTGACACATGTGGAACCAATATTCCTTTCGTGAGGACAAGGAAGTTGATCTTGCCAACCAGGCCTTCTCATCCCATCCTTAGCCTAAACAATCACTACAAGCATGGGTGAGAACTCTAATTATCTTAATTAGTGTGAAAACTACCCAACCCCTAGATTTATGAGGATATCACTTGATTACAAAACTCCCAATGGGTTACCCTGGCTAGCCACTTTTGGCACCAGCTCCACATTGGAAGCCACTCCCCCTTCACTACATCTAGATTCTCACAACCTATAACATAAACCAAGCATGAACTATCACATTCTTCAAAATATACATCATTTCACATTACCCAAGTAAGGCATTTCCATCTTGCATGCTCATCATAATCACATGAGTAAGTACACTGAGCAAGGCATTTTCCATCTTGCACATGTGTCATTCCAACATGAATAATAAACCATATTTCAATAATGCATTTTATTTGACTCACAAGATGAACACATAGCCAACCCCCACATAATCATACCCTCCTAGGCCTCTGGAAACCACTTTCCCCAAATAACACAAACACATGACACCATTAAAATGCAATGGTCATACATCACATTCACTTTCCAAAGCACATCATAAACCAAGATCCATAATTCAATAACAAAACCACAAATGTAACATATGATCTGATGCACTAATAATGGTCTTAAAGAATGTAACATTATTCCAAGCGTGATCAATCATCTAATAACATAAGGTAACTCTATCCCAATAATGCAGACGAATAATAACTTGAAAGGGTTACCAATTATTCTATAACAGAAAATTCAGTCAAACAAGATACTACCCATTATTAGACTAAACCTCTTTCTACACTGATGTGGATCTTATGAATATTCTAGATAACTTTGTGATTTCTATTCAAAATAATTGTATAAACAAAACATGAAGGATCAAAAGCACCCTAAGCCTCTTGAGCAAACCACTAAAATATAAAGGTTAATATAAACATTACAACTCATTTCTAAATCATTCCTACTTACTTCTATAGGCTTGTATTTTTGACAATATGAACTACTGATAGAATTTACAATACCCATAATTTGAAAAGACATTAGATGAACATAATTCCTAAACTAAAGACATGGTCATGAAAGAATAATAGTTAAACAACATTAGATTAACATGATGACAAATTACATTAATACAATAACAATTTTAAGGAACTATTTTATCCCTTATCCTATTTTTAAACAAAACTAATGATCTTTTTTGAACATCATCATTACAACATTTAACTAAGATTTAAGTTAATAAATATTCTAGTGCAAATTATTAATGAATAAATATTTTCTTTATAAATAGGTAACATGACTAAATACCTATTATCCTACTTCTCTAATAATAAATTTACTAATTTTAATTAACAATTAAGTATCATATTTATACTCTATTTGAACTAGATTATATCCTAATATCTAGATTTTACTACATTCTAATGACATAACCATCATAAGTATTATATATACAATCAAGGTCAAAGGATATTAAATACATAGTCTTCAAAGAACATAGAAATATAAAAATCATTTTTAACTACGAAATTTCCAATTACATAATACTTTCTTAATATTATATTGACCATTTATGACTATTTCAATAATAATGATATAACCATTTACACTAAATTAAAATAGAATTGAATAATAATAATAGAAACTGAGCTTAACTAAATATTTTGGTTAAAAACCTCTAATCAACCCACAATTAAATGTCTTACAATTTAGATATTTATTCCCTATTAATAAAAATATATTTTAATAATAAGTAAAGATTCAAAACATATATATATATATATATATATATATATATATATATATATATATATATATATATATATATATATATATATATATAACCTAAAAATATCTAAGATTCCCCTTCCAAAAATATAACTTACTCTTCCTATAATAAAGGAAGTGTGTTTTCTAAAAAGAAAGACAAACTTAAGTTTATTAATAAATAGAAAATCAAAAAAGAAAAAAAGATTATACTCTTTAAAAAGAAACTTGACAATAATAATTACATAGCTTCCAAATGAATTATTGGTAATACATGAGCTACTTTTATGAGATAATAACTTCCTAAGATAAATGCCATCACATTACTCCTTATGGGATAGATATTATTTAAATGCAAAAAGCAATATTATTTACAATTGTAAAAATTTAAAAGAAAAATGTTTTCTAATATCCCTATCTAAAATTGAGTTACACATGAGTGTAATAAGGAAACTATCTATTCCACTTCCTATTCAACTAACCTTTAAGAGCTAATTACTATTTCACTAAAAACTTACTATTCTTAGTTTCTATCAAGGTTGAAAGAAGGATGTCGAAGGGTTAGAGCACGCTAAAATAAATTTGTTTGTAGAAAATGTTTTCTTCTTGCTTCACCAAAAGAAACATTGCAAAATACAAGTAAATGGACAGGGTCGTTGATAGAAGAAGCACTTGAAAAGATTGGTTTTATTTTGCAGAGAGAAATACTTACATTCCCCCTTCTGGCTCGTACTTTAGATAGAGTAATTTTGACTAAAAAGGTAATTATGAAAGAGGATTCATGAAATCTAAACAATTCTCATAATGATGAGGTAAAAGAAGGTTCCTGACGGGTCGCCACATATGGTCCATCTTCTTAATTTTTAATTCCAGAAGATAATCAAATGAATTTGTCTCTTGTACAGATGTCTACCAAGAAGGCATTATAGTTATAAATGTTATTGCAGAGAAGGATTAGTGTAATGCCCCTCATCTCGTCATCCATCAGATTGATGTTTGTTTAGACTTTGTGATAGTGTCTTAGACCGTAGATGATGGATCTCTTGTTATCTTGTTACTACTTTATGACCTTAATTGTTGTGATAATAGATGTTGATGTAAGAATAGGTTATTTTATGCTTTAGAATTTGATGAATAAACTAGATGTTATAGATGTTTGATGTTAATTGCGATATTGGATTGAATGTTTTATGTTGTTGATTAATATCAGAACACTTTGTTCAACATAGTTAATCGTTTATTCATAAACGTGAATGGAACAGTGTTGTATTACTCGCTCTCGAGTACCCTACACCACTGCGATTTCCATTCACTAGAGGACTGCATGTGATGTATATATATCTTGAATGCTTAACCGTGCATTGTTGCAGGAATGCAGGTACTAGGCATCGACTCCACCTGATTACAGGTCTGAGCGTGCCTTCGCCAATGGATTAGTTGTTGGAGTTAACGTGAGGTCCCAAGTCAGTGTGGTCTGGTTGTCAGTTTATTCTTTTGGTCTTTGTCTGTCATTCGATCATGATTTGCAGACAAGTAACCTTGCACCTTGGAGTCTAACTAGGTTAGAAAGTGTCTAAGTGTGTAAGGTGTCGTTGTGCTTTAATTAGAATTATATTACGGAAAGTATAATGTGGATAATTAAATGTAGTTGTAAAAGATAATATTGAGTCGATAATTGTTGATTATTGTTGTAAATAAATTATTATTTTATTAGTAGTATAGTTGTTAAATAAAGATTGTAAGAGGTTTTGTATTATTTAATATAATATTATTTGCATTAAATATTTAAATAAACTAAATAGTTGTAAGTTACTTTGTAATTAGTGATTTGCAACTAAATTAATAAAATAAATTAATATATAGTTGTACTATTATAGATAGTTGTAATATTATAACTTTATTAAATGCTTTATGCTTGGTCAGCTATAAAATAATTAAATGTTGCCAGAATTGTGTATTAGTATTTAAAAAAGGAATAACCTCTTGAGAGTATGAAATTAAATAAAAGTCTATCTCGAGGAGGGAGAAGCACGGGATCACGTGTTGAGTTCCCTGGGTCGATAGAAGGGATTGTGTTATAAAAGAAAAGGCTGGTAGAGGCAAAGAGGTCAGCATTGCAGGTAGAAGAAGAGAGTAGAAGGCTGGGAAAAGAAGCATGGAACTTCAGCAATTGAAACGGATTCGACGATTCGATAATCAAAGCCAGGTAAGGTTGATGTATGAAATGAGGGAAGAGGATAAAGGAGAAATATCAGGTCGGTCAATGAGTTCCAGCACAAGGGAAAGCATAACAGAGGGTGTTCATTGGCTCACAAAGCAGAATTCAACTCTAGAAAATAGTAACCCTCTGGCAAGATGAAAACCACGTTCAGCACTACTCTGGAGACTCAAGTTATTGTAGCTGCGGCAGCTGGAGTTGCGGCAGGAGGGTTATCACCTCAGGGTGCAAAAGTTGAAGCAGAATCAGCAGCATACCTATCTGTGGCTTTGGCAGAAAATGCTATTGTTGTTCTGATGCTTGTTGAAGATCATCTTTGTTTTCAATCCCAGATATACAATACAGCACCATCTGTTACTGCACCAGGCTCACTTGTTTCGGTTGCATTTTCTAGTGGGGGAATTCATCCTCTTTTGGAAAATCAATATCAGAGGCTGTGGATACTTCAGGACCTCGAAGAGTTTCATCTTTCAATGAATCTGGAGGCTTCTCTTTAGGAGTTCTTGCTTCAATGGCGGATGCCAATGGGCAAATTTCTGCAGCAGCAATGGAACGCCTTTCAGCGGCTGCAGCAGCCGAACCTTATGAATCTGTTCGTTGTGCTTTTGTCTCATATGGGAGCTGCACAGTGAACTTAGCTGAAGGATGGAAGCGTAGGAGCCTTATGTGGTATGGAGTTGGTCTTCCACTTAAATCTGAAAGTTTTAGTGGTTGAGTATCCGTCCAATGTAGACCCCTCGTTAGAATTTGTGGTGATGAGTATAGATATCACTGGTATTTTGGCACGGCGACTGCAATGGAGATAGATTCAATATGGTCCGAATTACTCAATGAGGGAAACTCTGTCTCATGTGTGCTATAACTATTTTATTTCACTGGAGAGAGGCGACTGAAGAAGGGCAAATTGGCTGTCTTCATTAAGGGCGATCACATTTGGCATAGGCGTTAATTAGAAGGTCAACAATCAAGGAGCGATCACCAGTACCGGCAACTAGGAGTCCTTAAGTGCCAATCATACATCCATTACTGGAGCTTGGTGGCGGACTTAAGATTGCAATTCTTTTGCAATTGATTTATGTTAGTTCAACTAGCGTGGATTGTGGAAATCTGGGACCCCATTGGAATCATTGTTAACAAATTCTTGATCTGTATTTAGGCTTGAGTTATTCGCTGGGATTATTTGGCATAGAAGACATGTTCACCTCACAACAATCCCTTCATCAAGGTCTTGTGCCTTGGGTTGAAGCTCATATGGAACTCTTGCAGCAGTGCCTTCATTCTCACTTGGCATCACTATCCTGTACTCATCTATCTCAAGGGCTGTCCATTTTCAAGATTCTGGTAGAGTGTATAGAGTATTATCCCCGACAAAGCACAGAAGAAATTTGGATAACTACAGCTTTGGCTAAAGAACTTGTGGATGCACTTAAAATTATCATGAATAAGCCAACTGGACAGGCAAAAGAAGAAAGATTATGTGGTTTAGAGCTCTCAAAATATCTGGTTTCACTTTGTAACGATCTCAGCAAACATGGCCTTGGTAGTTCATCTGTTCTCGTGCTTTTAAAACATTCATTAGAGGTGCAGATGGATAAAGGTCGGGATTATCTTTGTGATTTTGATTCCATACTGATTGCGTTGGCACATATGCTGGCTACCATGCAATATGAACATGAACAACTTCTACTACTCAATTTGGCAATTGTTTCCCTTGGATGGAAACAAGAAAGTGGTTCTCTTCTTTGTTTCTTAAATGTCAAGATGCAGCAGTCCGAGTTGGTGGCTGGATTTCTGAAGCTTCTCATGATCGCCTTCATGTTGAGTCTGCAGAAGCCCGTCATTGTTAAACTAGGTTAGTTGTGCTTTCTTGTATGCATTTCATCTTATTGGTTTAGATTAACCCTAAAGAATGTTTATTTTCTTTACAATGTGTTTGAAAGCATGTGCGTATTAATAGTAGTACAATCGATATCCATGCTATTATTAGTATCATTGTTATAATAATGGTTATTATTATTATCATTATTGTTATTATTACAATAATAATAATTATTATTATTTTTACTATTCTTATTAATAGGTCAAAACGGAAAGATGATGGTCAAATACCTAATTTAATAATAATGTTATTGCTATTCCATTGTAGGAACGATTAGGTTTTATGGTAGGATAATTTGTTTTGTATTATTACTTTCTAGAGCCAATTCAAGTAAAGGGTTTATCGAGGATTTAGTGAGCAACATGATTTGGAAGTTATGAATAATTAATTCATAATGTTCTTGATTAGTGGAATAATTCTTTTAATGCTTCAACCGTATAATTGATCCGTAATACTTATAGGTCTAACTATTAGCATTCTCTATAAGTTCAATTTCTTATAACCTTGAAACTTTAGAAATCTTTGGAGTATATGATAATCGAGTGCATGAGTACTAGGGAACTATGGAGAAATGGCATAGGATACTTCAATTATTGTCGTATGAGTTTTATAATGAGCTGTTTTAATAGATGGATTTAAATACTTATTGGTGATGAATCAATTGATGAATGTTTTGAAGTTATTGATTATTATTATTATTATTATTATTATTAATATTATTATTTCAAAAGTATAGTTGATTGTTTAAGAGCCAAATGAAATTGGGAATTTAGAATAAAGTTGTCATTATTTATTTAAAAGGAAATCGCTGTGATTATATATTATGGTTAATGAAATTTAGTTTAGTTTGACATTGGTTTTAATTTGGTTTCTTCTTTTTGTAAAGATAATGGATCAAGGATTAGGTATATGATTATTATATTGGAAATGTGATTTAAAGGTATTAGATAATTAGTTAGTGTGATTTGAAATTGTATGAAATGGTCAAGGTGTAAGTTGTCAAGTGTTCATTTCCAGAGGCCAAGGTTGTTGTGTTTGATTTCATGTAATGTGTTGATAAGTGTCCTAAGTTATTGAAGTCATGTCGCCTTTTGCCATGTATAAGGAATTTGGTTGGCATTGTGAAAGAATGTAAATATTCTATATGCATCATGATGTGTAGAAAAGTTCTTCATGAATGTTGTGATTTATTTGTTTGGGATGTTGTATTGGATTAGACAATGGGGAGATGTCAGTATTCATGAAAAAGTATTTTTCTTATGAGTTGCTTCATTGGAAGCCATGGAAAATGTATTAAGAGTATGTCCTTGTAATTGAGATGATATGCAAGAAGGTAAATGCCTTGCATTATTACGTGTATAAGTTCATATCAGAATAATGGTTATGCAAGATGGATTATGCCTTGCATGTTTTATGTATCATCGTCGTCATGATGACGTTTGCTATGTTTGTTGAGTAGGGTCTTCTAGATGCAGGTAGGGGAGTGGCTTTCAACGTGGGGCCGGTGCCCAAAGTGGCAGTCAGGATAACCCGTTGGAAGTAGATTAATCAAGTGATAACCTAAATAATGAATCTGGGGGTTGGGTAGTTAGGCACACTAAACAAGATAAGTGGATGCCTCACTCATGGCTCAAGTGCTTGTTTAGGCTTGAGATGAGATGAGAAGGCCTGGTTGGCAAGATCAACTTCCTTGTCCTCATGAAAGGAAGGTTGATTCCGCATGTGTCACCCTATGGAGCCGGTGCCTAGTGAGAGGCTGTCAGGATAACCATAGATGGGGGCTGGCACCTAGTGAGAGGCTGTCAGGATAACCCATGTCAGGACCATGTGATGACACTCTCCCTACTGCAGCCTAGAATTCCCTAGCTGTACTCTCCCCATTAGTTATGTGTTGCCTCTGGAAGTTCAGTTAAGTTGTATTGTGTTGTTTATGTTATCTGTCATGTGTTGTATTGGCATTTGGTCGTCTTTGTTCTTGTTTGTCTTTGTCTACCTGACTGACATTGTGTGGGACTTCATGTGAACTCCTAGCTCGGGGGGTGGACCTTAGGGTTCCACATGGTCAGGTGGAAGAGCTATTTTATCCATTGGTTATTCTTGTCAAGATCATGTGCAGAAAAGATTTGTTTCAGTTGTACTTGTCCCAGTTGATGAAGATGCATGTGTATAATCTTGTACCAGATTTGTGTAACAGATCAATCATAATGTAAGTCATCCTGATGCAGTCTGAAAATGGCAATGTAATGATGTACTTATGTGTAATAAAAGCATTTCAGTTATGTTTTGATCTTGTAGATTGTATTATCTGACGGTATGTAATGAATATGAATCAGTTATTCAATTATGCATTTGATTTAGATCAGTTACTGATGAATGTTAAATTATGTTAGTTGGTTTGTAAAGTAATGCAGCCTTGTATCCTTAGAGAATATGTCGTAGTTAGTTATGTTAACATTATTTGTTATCTTAAACATTTAAAAAAAAAAATGTTCCTGTTTCATGTAGCATAAATGTGTAATTCTTTGAGGTGTACAAGGCGGGCATTACATCTGGTATCAGAGCCAGGTTTGCTAACACTGGGTACTCTGGGATTATATTAGCCCATCAAGCTATACTAGTTGTTTAAACTCTGAAGAACATATTCATTCGTAGTCCTCGCCTAGCAACCTGAAAATGTTAAGTAGCCTCTGGATCTAGGGTAACAGTAGACTCTCTTGTGTATTGTTGCAAGTTGAGGATAGGTCCCTTATCTACCATGGCAGATCTTTGCATTATACCACTAGGATCCTATGACAGAGTGTTGCGATGGGTTGGTTGGATGCCCATCGTGTAGTGAGGAGACTTCAGCTACTAGGGAGATGCGTCCCGAATGCGAGAGCTATATCCATATTTGTTCACAGGCTTCTAGGAGTAAGCCTGATCCTAGGGGGGGAGGATGTAATGCCCCTCATCTCGTCGTCCATCAGATTGATGTTTGTTTAGACTTTGTGATAGTGTCTTAGACCGTAGATGATAGATCTCTTGTTATCTTGTTACTACTTTATGACCTTAATTGTTGTGATAACAGATGTTGATGTAAGAATAGGTTATTTTATGCTTTAGAATTTGATGAATAAACTAGATGTTATAGATGTTTGATGTTAATTGCGATATTGGATTGAATGTTTTATGTTGTTGATTAATATCGGATACTTTGTTCAACATAGTTAATCGTTTATTCATAAACGTGAATGGAACAGTGTTGTATTACTCGTTCTCGAGTACCCTACACCACTGCGATTTCCATTCACTATAGGACTGCATGTGATGTATATATATCTTGAATGCTTAACCGTGCGTTGTTGCAGGAATGCAGGTACTAGGCATTGACTCCACCTGATTACAGGTCTGAGCGTGCCTTCGCCAATGGATTAGTTGTTGGAGTTAACGTGAGGTCCCAAGTCAGTGTGGTCTGGTTGTCAGTTTATTCTTTTGGTCTTTGTCTGTCATTCGATCATGATTTGCGGACAAGTAACCTTGTACCTTGGAGTCTAACTAGGTTAGAAAGTGTCTAAGTGTGTAAGGTGTCATTGTGCTTTAATTAGAATTATATTACGGAAAGTATAATGTGGATAATTAAATGTAGTTGTAAAAGATAATATTGAGTCGATAATTGTTGATTATTGTTGTAAATAAATTATTATTTTATTAGTAGTATAGTTGTTAAATAAAGATTGTAAGAGGTTTTGTATTATTTAATATAATATTATTTGCATTAAATATTTAAATAAACTAAATAGTTGTAAGTTACTTTGTAATTAGTGATTTGCAACTAAATTAATAAAATAAATTAATATATAGTTGTACTATTATAGATAGTTGTAATATTATAACTTTATTAAATGCTTTATGCTTGGTCGGCTATAAAATAATTAAATGTTGCCAGAATTGTGTATTAGTATTTAAAAAAGGAAGAACCTCTTGAGAGTATGAAATTAAATAAAAGTCTATCTCGAGGAGGGAGAAGCACGGGATCGCATGCTGAGTTCCCTGGGTCGATAGAAGGGATTGTGTTATAAAAGAAAAGGCTGGTAGAGGTAAAGAGGTCAGCATTGCAGGTAGAAGAAGAGAGTAGAAGGCTGGGAAAAGAAGCATGGAACTTCAACAATTGAAACAGATTCGACGAATCGATAATCAAAGCCAGGTAAGGTTGATGTATGAAATGAGGGAAGAGGATAAAGGAGAAATATCAGGTCGGTCAATGAGTTCCAGCACAAGGGAAAGCACAACAGAGGGTGTTCATTGGCTCACAAAGCAGAATTCAACTCTAGAAAACAGTAACCGTCTGGCAAGACAAAAACCACATTCAGCACTACTCTGGAGACTCAAGTTATTGCAGTTGCGGCAGCTGGAGTTGCGGTAGGAGGGTTATCACCTCAGGCTGCAAAAGTTGAAGCAGAATTAGCAGCATACCTATCTGTGGCTTTGGCGGAAAATGCTATTGTTGTTCTGATGCTTGTTGAAGATCATCTTCGTTTTCAATCCCAGATATACAATACAGCACCATCTGTTACTGCACCAGGCTCACCTGTTTCGGTTGCATTTTCTAGTGGGGGGAATTCATCCTCTTTTGGAAAATCAATATCAGAGGCTGTGGATACTTCAGGACCTCGAAGAGTTTCATCTTTCAATGAATCTAGAGGCTTCTCTTTAGGAGTTCTTGCTTCAATGGCGGATGCCAATGGGCAAATTTCTGCAGTAGCAATGGAACGCCTTTCAGCGGCTGCAGCAGCTGAACCTTATGAATCTGTTCGTTGTGCTTTTGTCTCATATGGGAGCTGCATAGTGAACTTAGCTGAAGGATGGAAGCGTAGGAGCCTTATGTGGTATGGAGTTGGTCTTCCACTTAAATCTGAAAGTTTTGGTGGTTGAGTATCCGTCCAATGTAGACCCCTCGTTAGAATTTGTGGTGACGAGTATAGATATCACTGGTATTTTGCCACGGCGACTGCAATGGAGATAGATTCAATATGGTCCGAATTACTCAATGAGGGAAACTCTGTCTCATGTGTGCTATAACTATTTTATTTCACTGGAGAGAGGCGACTAAAGAAGGGCGAATTGGCTATCTTCATCAAGGGCGATCACATTTGGCATAGGCGTCAATTAGAAAGTCAACAATCAAGGAGCGATCACCAGTACCGACAACTAGGAGTCCTTAAGTGCCAATCATACATCCATTACTGGAGCTTGGTGGCGGACTTAAGATTGCAATTCTTTTGCAATTGATTTATGTTAGTTCAACTAGCGTGGATTGTGGAAATCTGGGACCCCATTGGAATCATTGTTAACAAATTCTTGATCTGTATTTAGGCTTGAGTTATTCACTGGGATTATTTGGCATAGAAGACATGTTCACCTCACAACAATCCCTTCATCAAGGTCTTGTGTCTCGGGTTGAAGCTCATATGGAACTCTTGCAGCAGTGCCTTCATTCTCACTTGGCATCACTATCCTGTACTCATCTATCTCAAGGGCTGTCCATTTTCAAGATTCTGGTAGAGTGTATAGAGTATTATCCCCGACAAAGCACAGAAGAAATTTGGATAACTACAGCTTTGGCTAAAGAACTTGTGGATGCACTTAAAATTATCATGAATAAGCCAACTGGACAGGCAAAAGAAGAAAGATTATGTGGTTTAGAGCTCTCAAAATATCTGGTTTCACTTTGTAACGATCTCAGCAAACATGGCCTTGGTAGTTCATCTGTTCTCGTGCTTTTAAAACATTCATTAGAGGTGCAGATGGATAAAGGTTGGGATTATCTTTGTGATTTTGATTCCATACTGATTGCGTTGGCACATATGCTGGCTACCATGCAATATGAACATGAACAACTTCTACTACTCAATTTGGCAATTGTTTCCCTTGGATGGAAACAAGAAAGTGGTTCTCTTCTTTGTTTCTTAAATGTCAAGATGTAGCAGTCCGAGTTGGTGGCTGGATTTCTGAAGCTTCTCATGATCGCCTTCATGTTGAGTCTGCAGAAGCCCGTCATTGTTAAACTAGGTTAGTTGTGCTTTCTTGTATGCATTTCATCTTATTGGTTTAGATTAACCCTAAAGAATGTTTATTTTCTTTGCAATGTGTTTGAAAGCATGTGCGTATTAATAGTAGTACAATCGATATCCATGCTATTATTAGTATCATTGTTATAATAATAGTTATTATTATTATCATTATTGTTATTATTACAATAATAATAATTATTATTATTTTTACTATTCTTATTAATAGGTCAAAACGGAAAGATGATGGTCAAATACCTAATTTAATAATAATGTTATTGCTATTCCATTGTAGGAACGATTAGGTTTTATGGTAGGATAATTTGTTTTGTATTATTACTTTCTAGAGCCAATTCAAGTAAAGGGTTTATCGAGGATTTAGTGAGCAACATGATTTGGAAGTTATGAATAATTAATTCATAATGTTCTTGATTAGTGGAATAATTCTTTTAATGCTTCAACCGTATAATTGATCCGTAATACTTATAGGTCTAGCTATTAGCATTCTCTATAAGTTCAATTTCTTATAACCTTGAAACTTTAGAAATCTTTGGAGTATATGATAATCGAGTGCATGAGTACTAGGGAACTATGGAGAAATGGCATAGGATACTTCAATTATTGTCGTATGAATTTATAATGAGCTGTTTTAATAGATGGATTTAAATACTTATTGGTGATGAATCAATTGATGAATGTTTTGAAGTTATTGATTATTATTATTATTATTATTATTATTATTATTATTTCAAAAGTATAGTTGATTGTTTAAGAGCCAAATGAAATTGGGAATTTAGAATAAAGTTGTCATTATTTATTTAAAAGGAAATCGCTGTGATTATATATTATGGTTAATGAAATTTAGTTTAGTTTGACATTGGTTTTAATTTGGTTTCTTCTTTTTGTAAAGATAATGGATCAAGGATTAGGTATATGATTATTGCATTGGGAATGTGATTTAAAGGTATTAGATAATTAGTTAGTGTGATTTGAAATTGTATGAAATGGTCAAGGTGTAAGTTGTCAAGTGTTCATTTCCAGAGGCCAAGGTTGTTGTGTTTGATTTCATGTAATGTGTTGATAAGTGTCCTAAGTTATTGAAGTCATGTCGCCTTTTGCCATGTATAAGGAATTTGGTTGGCATTGTGAAAGAATGTAAATATTCTATATGCATCATGATGTGTAGAAAAGTTCTTCATGAATGTTGTGATTTATTTGTTTGGGATGTTGTATTGGATTAGACAATGGGGAGATGTCGGTATTCATGAAAAAGTATTTTTCTTATGAGTTGCTTCATTGGAAGCCATGGAAAATGTATTAAGAGTATGTCCTTGTAATTGAGATGATATGCAAGAAGGTAAATGCCTTGCATTATTACGTGTATAAGTTCATATCAGAATAATGGTTATGCAAGATGGATTATGCCTTGCATGTTTTATGTATCATCGTCGTCATGATGACATTTGCTATGTTTGTTGAGTAGGGTCTTCTAGATGCAGGTAGGGGAGTGGCTTTCAACGTGGGGCCGGCGCCCAAAGTGGCATTCAGGATAACCCGTTGGAAGTAGATTAATCAAGTGATAACCTAAATAATGAATCTGGGGGTTGGGTAGTTAGGCACACTAAACAAGATAAGTGGATGCCTCACTCATGGCTCAAGTGCTTGTTTAGGCTTGAGATGAGATGAGAAGGCCTGGTTGGCAAGATCAACTTCCTTGTCCTCATGAAAGGAAGGTTGATTCCGCATGTGTCACCCTATGGAGCTGGCGCCTAGTGAGAGGCTGTCAGGATAACCATAGATGGGGGCCGGCGCCTAGTGAGAGGCTGTTAGGATAACCCATGTCAGGACCATGTGATGACACTCTCCCTACTGCAGCCTAGAATTCCCTAGCTGTACTCTCCCCATTCGTTATGTGTTGCCTCTGGAAGTTCAGTTAAGTTGTATTGTGTTGTTTATGTTATCTGTCATGTGTTGTATTGGCGTTTGGTCGTCTTTGTTCTTGTTTGTCTTTGTCTACCTGACTGACATTGTGTGGGACTTCATGTGAACTCCTAGCTCGGGGGGTGGACCTTAGGGTTCCACATGGTCGGGTGGAAGAGCTATTTTATCCATTGGTTATTCTTGTCAAGATCATGTGCAGAAAAGATTTGTTTCAGTTGTACTTGTCCCAGTTGATGAAGATGCATGTGTATAATCTTGTACCAGATTTGTGTAACAGATCAATCATAATGTAAGTCATCCTGATGCAGTCTGAAAATGGCAATGTAATGATGTACTTATGTGTAATAAAAGCATTTCAGTTATGTTTTGATCTTGTAGATTGTATTATTTGACGGTATGTAATGAATATGAATCAGTTATTCAATTATGCATTTGATTTAGATCAGTTACTGATGAATGTTAAATTATGTTAGTTGGTTTGTAAAGTAATGCAGCCTTGTATCCTTAGAGAATATGTCGTAGTTAGTTATGTTAACATTATTTGTTATCTTAAACATTTAAAAAAAAAAATGTTCCTGTTTCATGTAGCATAAATGTGTAATTCTTTGAGGTGTACAAGGCGGGCGTTACAATTAGAGAGTAAAATAATATATTCAAATTTTAAAGTGAGACTGGCTAAAGTATACGCCCTGGTTTCGAGTTTGATCATGCTTTCAAAAATGATTCCAGAGATGATCGATCTTCCATTACTAAAATGGTACCAGATGAAGATTGAGATACCCAAGAGAATGATTCAAATTGAAAATTACAAGAAACCTCTTGGCGACAGGAGGATAGAACATGATGAAGGCATAAACAAACATGGTCTAAAGATAACCAAGCAACAACAAGGAAACCAAAAGAGAGTATCATGCATAGGGCTATAACAATATAGACATACCTAGATTTAAACCTTGAGACTCCAAATTAGTATCCTCTAGTTCTCCTTTTCTTCCTTTCCCCCAATTCTTGCTCTGCAAAACTCCCAAATTTTATCTATTTGTTTTTTTACAATTCCCCTCCATCCTCCTCAAATATTTCCCCTATTACAAAAATAGTCATGTTCATAAATTCCCACTCCACCACATCTCTGAAAATCCACCTCTCCAAAATAATTGCAATAAATCTCCACTTACAGTAAGATTCTCCAATCTGGTAATTTATTATTTACACCACTCATGACAACTCACTACATTCCAATAAATTAATAAATAATATAAAATAATATCTTTCAAATTATACAAAATAAATATTTATTCCTCTAATATAATATTAAATACTTATAATTTATTTGTTATTATTATTATTATTAACTATTAAAAATTATTAATTTAATTCCTATACCTAAAAAATTAACATTATTTATTTAGCATCATAGACAAATATTTAATATATTTTCAACTTAATATTAGTTATTTACAAAATAGATTAATAATCTATTTGATGAAAACAATAGACCGACAAAACAACTCAGGGACTACATACCAATCATTTATCGATGATAACATACCATAGAATGATAGAGACTCACAATCAAGCTCCAATCGACCAACTGAGGAGACCCGAGACTGAGAACTCATCCTCATCAAGGATGATGACAAACTGAATGAACCTCATGTTATCTCCCTTCCACAACATCCATTGGCATGAAGGCATGCTCAGACTTGCCAATTCAGGTGGAGTTGATGCCTGGTACCTGCAATCCTGTAGCAAACAAAAGTGTCAAATACAACATATATATAATCATCCAACATGCACACTATGAGAGGGAGTCACAACGTAGTAGGGTACTCATCATGAGTAATACTACACTGTCCCTTCATGAAACACATCACAAATATCCACATTAAACAAGTTCAGTAGTAACTAAACAACCAGATAACACATAGTCAGATAGTCGCATAATTCACGTAGTAAAACAAATCTACTTAATCACTTAATCCATAATTGATCACCATATAATCATAATGTACTAATCATAAAGTATCAATAGTGTCATCATAGTAAACATCAATGAATGTCATTAACTACATCATAATAGTAAGCTACCATCAACATGTCTAGCATACCCTAAGTATTCCAAGTTTTTTTTTACCTTCTTCTTCATGCTTCATAGCCTGACCACCTGCTTATCCAAGGTGAGAATGGAGGGGCACTAAAAGATCTCTTAGATGAAATAGATCAATGGACAACTATGATAGATAAGGAAAAACCTATTGGATTATCAAATGAAGATTGAAAGATGCTCAAGGAACAATATGACTATTTCTCTTGATTCTATCCTTTTGAATTTCTTTGAGGAGATTACTGTATACAGTTTTTGGAGAAATATAGGTGAAAGCTACCAAACTAAGAGTCTTTCTAATAAGTTATATTTAAAACATAAATTATATTCCTTAAAAATGAAGGAAGGAGACTAGGTATTTGAGCATTTAAATGCTTTTAATCCTATTTTGAGTTAGCTAGGAAGTATAGATGTCAAAATTGATGGGAAGGACAAATGTATTTTTTTGCTTTGATTTTCACTTGAATATTGGGAGAATATAATAGTTGCAATTAGTGGTGGTACTGTAGAACCTAAGATGGATGTCCTTGTTGCTTTTTTATCAATGAAGGAATGAAGTGGAAATACACGAACAAGGGTTCCAAATATGCACTACATGTTTAGGGTAGAACCATGGAAAAAGGTGGTAAGAAAAAGAGGGATAAGGAGAGGCCTAAGTTAAATGGATCTAGTCTAAAATCCCTAGTACAAGTAGAGTGAAATGTTGGAACTATGGGAAGTGGGGCATGTAAGAAGGAATGTAGAAATAGGAAGTCTTCTAGAGATTCCTCTAATGATAAATCCTTTGATGATGAAAATGATGCTTTATTCATTTTTACTAACATTTCTATTGATGACTCATGGTTGATTGAATTAAGTGCCTCATATCACATGAATCCTCATATGGAGTGGTTCTATTCATATAGAGCATAAGATGGCGACAAGGTGTTCAATGATGGGTGAGTAAAATATCATAGATATGTTACACATTCTAGGATAAAGAAAATTAACTTTCAATTTCTAAGATGAATGATGTTGGAGTATATTTCACATTTGACAAGAGTGGTTGCATGTTGGCTAGAGGGAATCTGGTGCTAGCTAAGGGATTGTGGTACTCTATTGAAGCTTGATGTATCTAATTATTAGAACTCAACCTATGTAAGTGAGAACTCTAATTCAAGTATGTTGTAGCACCACAAGTTGTGCTACATTGGTGAAAAAGATCTTAAGATCATACTTAATAAAAATATGATGGATGGTGTAGGAACCCAAAATTCTCCACCATTCTAGCCACACCTACCATATTTTATCCTATTAATTAAATAAAATAAAACAATTTATTTAATTAATTAGTCCATTTCCTAACAGCTTAGTCCTAAATAAATAAATACCATATTTATTTATTTTCCCCTCTCACATGATTTAAACAAACTTTATTATTTAAATCTCACCCCTTTATATATAGAAATCGATAAAGAATTATAAGATCCCCTTTTATCCTCCACCATCCATTTCACAACCAATTAACCAACCTAATCTCAACCTTTGATCTCTCAACCAATTCTCTACCAATCTTGACCATCAATCTACCTATTTGAAAATCTATAAATTGACCCTTCAGGAGCCATTTAAAAAAAAAACATCTATCATAATGCAACATCATGTTGTTGCCATGAGAAACTAGATTCAATATTTCAATCAACAAAAAATCATTTTAGCACAACCACCCTTTGATACAACAAGAATCTTGTGTGGGTGAGAAACTTCTATTTTATTTGTTCATGTGTTTGTAAGTTTCTTTCACTCATTCGGAGGTGTAGGTGGATGTGAAATAGGGTTTTAATCTAAGGATTTGAATCTTGTTTTTGTTTCATATTCTCTTATCACATTTCTGTCATACCCAGTGGGATCTTGTCCCTCTTTAACCCTTGTTTTTGTAGGTTTTGCTAACCCAATCTTATAGGGTTTCATTCTTTTTTAGAGAAATTTGGAGGTGAACTTTTATAGGGAACTACGATTTGGGAAAAGGTGAAGACAAAGACCCTTTTTTTAAGATTCACTTATATCTTCCAAACAGATGTGAATTTTTCTACAATTTTTTTAGTAAATTTTTAGGATCATCTAAGAAAGCTACTGTCCAAAAATCAATTTTAGATCATTGATAATGAGTGAGTTATTTTTTTAAAGATTCACTTATGTATTTCAAATGGATGCAATTTTGTTTGCAAATTTTTAGTGAATTTTTAGGATTATTTAAGGATGCTGCTATCCAAAAATTAGATTTAGATCATCGATATTGAGTGAGTTATTTCAATTTTATGATTTTTCATAAATTTGCTTTCTAGGTTGCAAATATTTTTTTTCTAATATCTTTACATTTCTAGAAAGTTCACCAAAATTTATTAGGAGTCTATTCTTTGTATTTTTATTTTGAGTCTACAAACATTTAAAAATAATTAGATCTATGTTGAGTATGTGGTAGAAATATAGAAACCCTAGTTTCAATGGGCTATTCAATCTTCTAATGAGCATATCTTTTGTAAACAAAAGCCTATTTTAATGATTATTTTTTGAAATTGATCAAAACATCATAAGGACTATCATGGTAACCTGTATTTTTTTGTCATAACATTATTTTCTAATTTTTGTAGGGGTTTGATTTTCATTTCTAACACATTTTTGCATCAAAATCGCTTTTCCAAGATTGTTTCTAAAAATGCTAACACATTTTGTGTATGTTTGTCGAATACCATCTTTTAATCACTAGATTAGTTACACACATTATATGCTTTAATGGGAAATGGACATTGTTTATCATACTTGTGAGAACCTATAAGTGTGTATTCTCTCTCCTCACATCAAAAAGGTGATCTTGGAGATAAAAAAATACTTGTTCTCTTCTTGTTGTGTTAATCCTAAGAAATCAAGTTGTGTATGCTCTTCCTTCGCATCGCAAGGTGATCTTAGGAATCAAAATCACTTGATATTATTTCCCTTTAGTAGGCCTTCCCTTGGATTTAATCACCTTGGGGGATGACCTAAACCCTTGTGTTCTGGTGGGGTATACAAATTTTGGAGAGAATCAAAAGATTCTCCCACTGGGGGACACTTGTTTCTTTTGGCTAAGTATGGAAGAGATTTATAGCTTGCAAAGTGAAGGAAGAGAGTGGGTTA
The DNA here is from genome assembly GCA_027924645.1 of Cunninghamia lanceolata. NCBI lineage: Eukaryota > Viridiplantae > Streptophyta > Pinopsida > Cupressales > Cupressaceae > Cunninghamia > Cunninghamia lanceolata. The sequence continues at coordinate 6,112,144 of BSBN01000846.1, read as the reverse complement.
CCCTCTCAAACCATGCCATCATACATACCCCTCATTTCATGAACTTTGACCTCATGTACCTTGTGTATAAAGAGTCCACATCCCCTATAATCTTGTTTAGCCTAGATATGAAGATTTTGGCCATATATACTTGTTATGCATCAGTAAGTAGTTATCCCTAAGAAGATACTCACTACAAAAGCTCTAGAGAAAGTGTATATGCCCCTAGAACCAGATGTGCATGTTGTGTATGCTCTCCCCTTGCACATTTTGATAGATCTTGGGTGATAAAAATGGTTAGTTTCCTCATCATGGGACTTGCACATTATGACTAAACAAAGGAAACAAGGTGGGATTACAAGTGTATATACACCGACTTGAATAGAATAGACTATTAATGTGCTTGATTCTTCTTCATGTGCTAAAGTTGTAAACATTCTTTACATCCTCACTTAGACCAATGTACTTGTTGTTTTTGATGTGTCCTCTTGCAAACAACCAGTGAATAAATTTTGAGTCCAAACTTCAAATTTTGCAACCTCAAACATCTCAAGTCTAAAATCCAACTTTGGAAGAACCATAACCCAAATCCTCCTACAAATAGTTGAAAGCATTCCAAATCCATTTATACAAATCATATGCACATGCCCCCACCTTGTGTAGAATCCAATATCATAATCCTTACCAAATTCAAATTTGCATCCTAAATTATGATAAACCATCTCCTAGGTCATCTAAATCAAAAGCAAGTTCATCCTTGTTCAATCCATCACATCAAATCAAAATAAATCAATCTCAATTGAATCTAGATACCAATGTCCATAAAACCAAATCAAAATCCAAACAACACATGATTATCACCAATCCAATTGGTTTCATTGATAAAACTTCATCTTCTAATAGTAATTTATCACCAATCTCTCCAAGGTCATAGATCTTATCAAACCTCATTCAATCATCATTCCAAATCCTCATCCCAAATCTTCATCCATCCATCAAGTATCATCCTAAACCTTAGTCCATCCAATCATCAACAGCAACCCAATAAACCAATCAATCATCACATCCTATGCTTTTATAATCAAAGACAATTATCATAGAAAGTATCCTACCTTTCTTCAATCAAATCAACCCATCAAAAAATCCATCATCCAAATCAAACACGATCTTTCACCTTAGTTAAATCAAATCCTTGTCCAAGATCTTGTACAGGTCAATCCTAAATCACAATTCAATCATCATTCAAAGATCTTTGCACCTAATTTAATCCTATTCAAGCCAAGTTCCAATCAAATCCAAATCAAAATCAAAATCCAACAAGGTCTTATATCTTCATCCCAAATCCATAATCAATCTTAATCTAACCAAATAAAATCTCATCCAATCCAACTCAAACAACATATAATCAAGCATCAAGTGCCATGAACCCTTGACCTTCATCCATTCCATCAGATCAAGTTGTCTAAGGTCTTAGATCCAATCTCTCAAATCCAAAATTTCCAAAATATTTCGACATCAACACAAGTCTTAAGGTCCAAATCATCAAAATCCAAATCCATCAAGTCATCCTAAATCCCATTGTCTTAAAATCAAGTCCTCCAAATCATCCAAAAATCAATCAAATTATAATCCAACCCACCATCAAACATCATGAAATATTTTTAAATCCAAATCAAACATCATGCATCCATTCTATTTTGACAAGTCCCCTCATAATAAGAAAAATTGAAACCCCTTTGATGATGATGAGAGTCTTGTAGATCAAGAGGAATATCACAATGATGATAATTTTGATGATGTTCAACTCTTGATGAGATTATTGCATGAAAACTTTCCATAAACTTTCATTGCTCACCTATGAACATGCAAGAGCCTTTCAATCAAGAACTGATTAGCACTAGCTGTCATGCCAATCCTAAATGCATATCCATTGGTCATCCTTATGGTACCTTTGATAAAGGAAGCAACACTCTAAACCAAGGTCTTCATAGTCAATCTATATTTCCAATTCCAACCTCATGAAAGCACCTTATAGCTTCCACATCCTATGTAATTCCTTTATCCTCAAAACCTATACAATTCAACTCAAAACCATCCTATAAAAAAATCTTATCCACAATCCTATCAACCTAATACAAGCCCATACAAGAAACCCATGAAGGATTTTATCCAAGGCTCTTAGAAAATGATAACATCTACCTAGAAAGCATAAAGTCATTGAGCCCACATCTACCAAGCCTATCCAAAGGTCACCTAGTATCTTCCAAAATAAAACACCATCATACAATCCAATGTCTATCCAACCTATCAAAGAGTCTCCTAGTACTATCCTTATCCAAAATCATAAATTGTCATGCAAATCAACACCCATTAAGCCTATCAAAGAGCCTCTTATCCCAAGATGAAGTTAAAATCCATTGTGAAACTATGTTGTTGACCATCCAAAGCATATCATGGTTATACAAGAACCACCTATCCTATCACTTAAACTATTAGAGCTATGTCAAGAATAAAATATAAAGTAGGATAAAACTTGCACTCAACCAAATAAAGATCAATGTATCATAACTCATCCTACCTATGATCAAGATCAAACTATCCAAGCCACACCTATCTATGATCACAATCCTATCTACGGTTAAGACAACAAATTTGATCCCCTCATCCAACTTTATGCTATCCATGATAAATCCAAGTTAATCCTATCCATCATCTACTCAATCCTATTCAATATCCAACTAGTCCTATCCATCAGCCCACAACATCCACTTCCCATGATGAGACACTTGGTCCCCATAAACACATAGATAATAAAGAAAATGATATGGATCACATCAAATATATCAATGATCAAGATGCCATTGAGCATTCAAATGATCAAGGAACAACAAGTGTACACAATGAGAAAACACAAGCATCCTCTCAACTAGGATCAACCACATTCATCCAGTCAAGCTTTCTCGCAGATGAGACAATACCAAGTTCTAATAGTTCTTGGTAGCACACCAATGGGATAGCATCATGCTTCGACAAAATGTATCCTATTGCAAATGAGATATGTAAAATCATGAACTATCAAGGAAAAGGATTGGGCCTTTCTAAGGAAGGCATCCTAGAGCCTATCCCAAACTACATCAATCATGGTGAGGGAATTGGATATCGATCATTTGATTAATCTAATGATGTTAGTGATACTTCAACAATCACTAAGGCAACTTCATCTAATGAAAGCATCAAGATAGGGACCATTGTTATGATCCTAATATGATATAGTTCTGATTATAATAAGTTAAGCACTTATGGCATGATTAACCTTAATATATTCATTTATTAGTCTTAGTTATTCCTTAAGATAACTTAGTTAGGATGAAGGGGTGTGTCCCTACATTGTTATGCATATAAATAAGGAAGAGAGAGACTCTCCCAAACCATCATATCATCTAATATTGAATTCACATATTATTTTCTGATTATTGGAGGTCACCCACTCAAAGTGGTTTGCTATTTTACTGATTTTTACATTTATTTCCAAGAAATATCATAACAAGTGGTATCAGAGCTATGATTTGGGCCAAGATTTTTGTTTCCACCATAAATCTCAAACTATTGTGAATTTGGAGCTAATCTTTTCCAGGTTTTGAAGTATTTGGTAGGTAAGGTTTCAAGTAAAAAATTAGAGTTCTATCATAAGTTTTACGCAAGTTAGTTTAATTTAATTTTTTCATTAATTGGCTCTATAGGCCGCATATTTTAGTTTTTTTTTTTAATTTACATTTTTTGAAAGATAACAAAAAATTAGGTTGGGTTAGTTATTTGAATTTTATTATTAGAAATAAAATATAGATCACAATTTAGTGGTCAAAGTTAGGTCAAAGTTTTTATTATTTTTCTCTATATGCCACAGTTTTTGGGTTTTTTGGATTTTTTTTATATTTTTGGAAAGATATTGAAAAACTAGAGTTTAAAATACATACACATAAAAATCCATATCATCTTTAGGATTCAAAGACTTTTCTAAAAAAATTGAATCCAATGACCTTTATTCTCCACCACCTAAAATTGAGGGTAAAATTCCTCCGAGATGTGAAACAATGGTACATTTTATTAAGGATAATTTGATTGACCCATTTGCATCATATTTCAATAAAGGTTTAGCTAGTCTAAAACAATAACTATTATATGAATTGAAGTCCCAACAAAACCACCTAGTTAGGTGCAACCCTAATAGACAAAATCAAGAGGTAAAACAACCTTTTCAAAATTGAAAAATGAACTTACCCAAAATAAATATCCCTAAATTTGATGGTATTGATGTAAATTCATGGATAAGTATCATGGGACAATACTTTAAGCTTCATAATATAATAGACAATGCAATGGTTGACATAACCTCACTACATTTAGAATATGAACCTTATCAATGGTACCTATGGATGATGAGTAAAAAGCAAGGGAAAATGCTTAGTTGGAAATAATTTACAAATGAATTAGTAGCCCATTATGAGAAACCATGAAAGGGAAGCTATTTTACCCAACTAAAAAGTTTAAAACAAATAGGGTTTGTAGCTGAATATAATGATGAGCATATGAGATTAGAAATTCAAACTCAAGATGTGACACCTTATTAGAGGCTACAAATCTACATCAATGGACTTAATGACCATATTAAACATGATGTTCATTTGTCAGAACATTGGACAGTTAGGAAAGCTACGCAACAAGCATTACATATTGAGAAACATAAATCCACTACCAAAAGTTCCACAAAAGGTCAAACCACAAGATTGGAAGATAAAATTGTGACTAATCCTATTGATAGAAATGAGGACAACTTAGTATTAGAAAAATTAGTAAGCACTAGATCCTCAATAAGAGGAAACTAAAAGAGAAAAAGGTTTATGCTCAAATTATGATAACAAATGGTTTAGGGGTCATAATTATGCCAATAGTGATATAAGACTAACAATTATCAAGAATGAGGTTGAAGAAGAGAGACAAGTAGCTACAAAAGAACCAAATGTGGAACTTGAGAAAAAAACTCCACCACTAAAAGTTCCACACCAGTTCAAACCATGGGATTAAAAGACAAAAATAATTCTATTGAAAGAAATGGGGAAAAATTATTTAACCCAAGACAAATTATTAATCTCTCTACCTCTTGTTGGAATGGTGATAGAAAATGGACTAGAAGTTTTAAGTTTACTAATAGTGAGAAAACACTAATGACTATAAAGAATGAGGTTGAATAAGAGAGAGAAGTAGTTACAAAAGAACCAAATGTGGAACTTGAGCATGAGAATTCTAAGGAAGTAGAATGTACTACTATCTCCCTACATGCATTTAATGGCACAAATGCACCACAAACACTCAAAGTAATTGGTTATATCAAAAATAAAAAGGTGATAGTTTTGGTTGATTCATAAAAAAATTCTAGAGTTACTAAGCATTGAGGGCAACACTTTTCTGAAGGGGATGGGAATGTCATGATCCTAATATGATATAGTCCTAATTATAATAAGTCAAGCACTTGTGGCATGCTTAACCTTAATATATTCATTTATTAGTCTTACTTATCCTTAAGATAACTTATTTAGGATGAAGGGGTGTGTCCCTACATAGTGATACATATAAATAAGGAAGAGAGAGACTCTTCCAAACCATCATATCATCTAATATTGAATTCACATATTATTTTCTAATTATTGGAGGTCACCCCGTCGAAGTGGTATGCTATTTTACTAATTTTTACATTTATTTCCAAGAAATATCATAACAACCATTCATAGTCCCTACAATAATATTACTACCAACAATTATTCCTCATCCACTATCCATACCATCAAAGTTTACCCTCCACATTCTCAACCCATTGATTGGGACCAAAAAAATTATAAAACATAGAAAGCAAAAGATCTAAATCAAACATCAAAGGCAAATGAATCCAAAAATTAGGGAAGACACATAAAGCAATATGGGTTCCAAAGTAAAGTGGACCAATCAAATGAAGAAAAGAAAATATCTAAATCAATAAATCACTCAAAACATGGAGCCACATCAAAAGAAGTACCTTGCACATAATAGGTGTCCATTTCCTTCAAAATTATCATCATTCCCAACATATAAGTGTATAAGAATATTGCATATAATTGGTGTTCACTGCATTCCAGGTTGCAAATGAATGTTGGTCCTTATCTCCATCCTAATCCAAAATCTAAATTCCATAATCCACCATCCCAAGTATGGCAAGTCAAGAATCCTCCAACCTATCCAACTAAATCCTACAAACCTCAATCACCTAATAACACATCTAACATCCCCATCCAAATCCAAAATCACGCCTCAAATCCAAATACCAAATCTGTCACATTGTGGTAGCAACACTTTATCATAAGGGCTATGATGATACCCTATCAAGATGTAAACATTCAAATAAATCCAACTCTATTATCAATGAGGATCATAACAACATCAATGGATTGTAGATGAACTCTTTGATCCTAACAAAGCAATTACTCTAGGTAGGTCACTATTAGCATGTTATGATAAGAGCATCTTGTTGGTCATGATGTTAGTCATTCGCAAACATAGAATAAAAGTTACACAACAACCTTTACTCATCTTGAAAGATACGATGAATTCAGAGAATTCATGATCCCAAGTCTCCGTTGATTAGGTCTTAATCTACTGACGTTACTCAGTGGTTGATGTGTGTTGCTGTTTTCCATTAAGGGCCTTACGTGTTTCTGCAAAGTTCATCATTATTTCTTTAAGTATCCTGCTCTATATGCCTGCTCTGCATAAATCTCCAACAATTCTACCTCTGCACTATGAATTTAGTCAAATAATGTGCCTACAGGCTGATATTTGCATGATTTCTACCATTATTTATGATTCTTTGCATGATATTTTCAATACTACATGCATTTAACTCAAATATGCTAATGATTTTCAGTTACCTACGGGATTTCAGCATATTTCTCTGTTCTGCTTGTTATTTATCATGATTTGCAGTTATGGTGATGAATTTATGAAATTAAAAAAAAAAGGAAAAGGGTTAAAGAATAAGATTCCCAAAACTACTTGACTTAGATCACTGATCCACATACAAGCTCCCATACATGCAATGAAAAGAAGGAAACTAGAATCATACTTCACCAGGACATTCCACAAATCCGCATGATCTAGTGCAAATCTTCAAAGGAAAAGTTGATTACAACATGTAATGAAATGAAAGCGCTTCTAGTTGAACACAGCATTCACCAGTACATATCCAGAAACCAACAGGAAGATTACGTAAAATTTACAATCAGGATGTAATCTGAAACTTCATATCCATTCAGTATGCTCAAGAATAGGTACATTTACAGTGATCTGAAGAAAAAACCTTGACATTTCAACAATTCTATCCTCATTAGTCTCAGTAATCTGATCTCCTAATTGATTCTACAGTAATCGGCTTTTATGCGCCAGATGCGTCTGTGTATACTCCTTAATGTATATCTTTATGCCTCAGGTTCTGGCCTTTATATAAAACAAATGCCAGAAAACAGTTACAATGATCCAAGGATCAGGATCCTCTCATAATAATCAACGGTCCAGATGAAAAGCACATGCTTCGCCAGTTGGCAAATGTACAGCTGGCACAGAATATTCCAGCATCTTCAACTTGATTCGGTCTCCAGCTGGCAAACAGCATATTTGACAATATCCTCCTCACTTCTGGTTCATGTTGCCTCCATGTGCAACTTTGTAATTATCAGCTTCAGCAGCAGCTCTAACAGCATCATGATTTCCTGCAAATAAACAGACAACATTAAGTTCATCATCATGTGGATAAACAACAGGAAGTTAAACGTTTTATTAAACATGCCTCAAAATGTACAGTTACAAGCAATCGGGCTTCATACCTGTGGAAAATATGCACTAAATGCATAAACAGCGTTAAAAACACTCGGGTCAACCATTGTTTCATTTTCCCGCCCATTTCCTTGTATATCGGGTTCAAATATGATCATGTATGTCAAAATATACAAGGAAATAACCACTTTTAACAAATTATTTCAAATCCGGCTTCGCATGCTCTGTTTGTATGTTTCGGGTCATCATCATATTCGCATCGGTGTGACCACCTATGATCGGGGTGACAAAATTAGACTTGGCTGATGGCAACAGTTATACCGATGCCAAAATCATGATGATGCCCAACTCTATGTCTTCTATCTAGCTGCAGGATATCATGAAATATGATGCTCCTCCCTTCCGAATGCTCTGATGAAAAGCACATCAGGATGTTTCGCTTCTGCATATTGGGGAAAGAAAGACATCATCGTCATCATCATGTCAAAGGAAAATAGGAGGATTTGGAAGATGATCCTGCTGCTGAGGAAAAGAATATGATGGTGACGTCATCATCATATTCGGGCTTCATTAAAATGCAAAAGATGACGTCACCGTCATGTTTCGTTAAGATCAGGGGATAAATGTAATATCGGGTCACCTAAGGAAGATGATCAGGTGATGAATGTAATATGACCCCTTTGCGGCCAAGGTAACCCTCTCGAAAGATCAGGATGATGATGATCATCATCATCATATCCGCACTAGGTGATTTAAAATATGATCCTGCTGAATGTCTAGATGACGTCATCAGGATATCCGGGGCTTTTGTTAATCTTAGAACATGATGTCATCGTCATATTCGCGAACCGGATCATGTTCTGGAAAATATCCTGCCGAAGGAGAAATGATGGTGATGTCATCCTGATATTTGCTTCTTCGTTTATCAGGTCGGGATGACGTCATCAGGATATTTGCAAAAGGTTATATTTCTCGGCAGAAGGACATTATGAAATATCGGGGAGACAAACAAGATCATGATGATCTTGACAACATGACTTAGGAATGGAATATCACCCTCCCTTTGAAAGATAGGGTGATCATCATAATTGTGCAAAAGGAGATCAGGAGGATATGAAATATGATCCTGCCTTGAAAGATCAGGATGATGATGATCACCAGGACTTTGACGTGCGCATGCAAATTATGCAGATGGTGGATTTTCTAAGTAGGGTGATATTATAATATCAGCATGATATTATAATATCAGGTGATGTTAAAATATCATGATGCTCGCGATGTGCCCAAGGTCATTTGACGGGTAAAACACACTATCACTTAAGATTGACGTCCAGATATTGGGACTGCATGATTTTTATCGGGTGATAGACCAAGATCATGATGATGACCTTTCGCGATACAAAAGACCGCTCGACGGGGAAAACATACTATGACTTAAAGTTGACGTCCGGATATTTCGACCTCAGGATATTATCGGGGGGCGTTTCAAATATGATGATGATGTTCTTCATACAGCAAAACTGAGTTTATAAAATATGACCCTCTTCTTGCGAATATCAGGTTTGACCAAAACTTTGACTGTGCATAACTCCCTCATATGGACGAATTTTCAAGTGATGTAAAAGGCAAACCTGCATGGAATTTCAAGCTCTTTCTAAATATGAGGTCATAGAAACAAAATATGAACTTTGACAAACTAACCTCATGATGATGACCAACCTCATCGAATATCATGATGATGATGCACCTGACCTATTTTTACCAAACCGCCAGAAAGTAGACAACACAAGCCAAGCCAAAAGTTGGGTCCCTGTTTTGCCAAGTCAAAATGGGGCGTGTTGTGTAACCACACAACACATCTATATCAACTATATCAAATAGATAGGGACCATGCAAATACCCTTTGAATATAAAGCTATCAATACTATAGAATCAAAAAAATAAAAAAAAACCAAAATAGTAAAGAGAAAATTTGTCTAATGGTAAAAACCATTTCATGGAACCTTGGATAAGTACCATGATAAAAACCCATTCATGGGCATCATGTGTAAGTTTATTGTCTATGTACCTTGCACTTGGAGGAAATTTGTCTCATATATCCCATCATATCGTCCTAATCCATCATATCCACATATCCTTGCCATCATTCCCATCCATCCTCCTTGCTTGCCTTTAATATTGAAAAGGACTAGGGCATGATCTTGAAACATGATTTGACAATCTATAGACATAAAAATCCTTCTACAACAAATCCTCCAAGCATCTTGTTATAGCTTATGCATTGCACTATATCTCTTTAGTCTAGCATCATGAATAATATTTATATAGTGGGGCATGTTATTCCTTTGTGACATAGTCATTGGAGATCCTTCATCCATAAAATTCCTAATCCATAAATCCCATCATCTTAAATCAACCTATCTCCCATCATTGTTTCTAAGCTTGGTTTTCCCTTGTCACTATTTATCATATGGAGACAACAATCCCATCCAATAGTCAAAATAAAAAGACTATCCACATGCAATCCAATGTCATAATCCAAACACAATCCAATGTAGTCATCCCAAGAAATCCAATGTAGTAATCCTAAGTAATCCCAAATAAGTTGATCTACCTCAAGCAATACTAATCCATACAAATCTTTCCAAGAAATATAGCATATCATCCTAAAGAATTCATGTATTTTGTTCCTATCCTCACTATCAACCATAATCAACTTAAATAAATCATCATCACATCATGATATATCATTCCTAATCCTCATGTTCTCAAGATATATAAAACTCCCACATCAACAACACTATCCTTACATTGTTCTCAGGATATATCATTCCCAAATCAATAATGCTATCATCATCATCATCATCATCAATCAATCCATCAATCATCAATTTTTAGTTTGACCAAGGGAAACATCTTGTTTGCCTTTTCATCATTTGTGCATGCTTGCTTTCTTTTCTTGTGTGTGTGTGTTATAATTTTTTCTTGCATCACACCTACCACAATGACATCATGGTGCCATAGGCATATGCTTTCTTGCAACCTTTAGTCCTTTATGCATAGGACACATTCTCACCATTGTCTTTATATGATGGTGCATAATGTCAAGTGTAACACCTGTTGGGAATTAGGGTGTCTCAACCATGCAATTCCTAGCATTGATTATTAATTATTTATTTAATTATTTGCCTATGATGTAATTTATGTTGCACATCCTGTTTTGTCATTTAGTGTGAAGTGGCATGGTGAATTGTCACTCAACTTGGAAGGTGACTAGGATGGTAAACTCATCCCATGTGGATATAGGTGTCCCATTTGAGGTGGCACTAATATGCCACGTGTCGACATCTTGTGGTATGACAGATTTGTTATTGTGTATGACAAAATCTATGATGCATAAGAGCCAAGTATAGAGATTCTTGGGACAAGTGAAGACAAGTGTCGTAAAGTATCTTTACATGTGGAGAAGACATCTTTGGGTGCCCAAGTTGGGCTATGATAGTTTGTAAGAGGAATATGCTATATTTAGTCTTGTATGACAGATTCTCTTACAACATTTAAGGTTGTTATGTTGGGCAGATTTTATGACATCTGTAAGATGCGTAAGACAATCTGTCATAGCTATTTTTAGCCTGGAGAACTCCATTCTTGGGAAGTCAAATCTACCATGTATGACAGATGTAAGAGAGATAATTGTAGCTTGGACAAGTGTCCTATGATGCGGGAAAATGACCATGTGGCCAGGATGGACGCCCATCTCTAGAAGCTTCCTGTTTATGCCTTGTAACTCTATATAATGCATTATTTTGGAGTACATAGTGTTTTTGTATAGGTACTATTATGCTGCTGGAATTACTCCAGAAATGACATTTGTAGACTCCTGGAAGAACTTGCATTGCAAGTGTATTGTAATCCTTTCACATATTTGATAATACATTGTGCAATTTTTGGAGTGTGGGGTTTTTTACCTGAAAAGGTTTTCCCCATGATTTATCTTGTGTCACTTTCTTAATGTGTTGTGTTGCTGTTGTAATATTTATGTTATGTGTTTAACATTGCTGCAATTGTAAGAATTAAAAAGAATTTGCATACTATGTCCCTCATTAGGTTGGTGTAGGAAGTGTGTTTCGTGTACCTTGCTTCCTTTTAGTTGGTATCAGCGCTTGATCACTTGTGATCCTAGTTGTTGGGTTGGGGTTTTTTGAGCTAATCTTTGATTGAGTGGGAGTCTGTGCAGAGTATTCTATAATCTTGTTGTAGCAAGAAGATGGTAGGTACATCCGAAAGAATAGAGTTGGAAAAGTTTAATGGTAGCAATTTCAAGTTGCGGAAACTCAAAATGGAAGACATGCTTGTTGACAGAGATCTATGGGAAGTAATTTCTAGCACAAAACCAATGGCAATGCCTCAAGATGAATGGGATCTCAAAGATCAGAAAGCTAAGGGTCTTGTGAGACTCTGTTTAGTTAATTCTGTCCTGTTGAATGTTCATGAAGAGAAGACCACAAAAGAGCTATAGGAGAAAATTGGTGATGTTTATCAGGCTAAATCCCTGGTAAACAAGTTATTCATAAGGAAGAATTTGTATTCTCTAAGGATGGATGATGGAGGATCAGTTGTAGACCACCTGAATGCTTTTAACATGCAAGTTGCATAGTTGACATCCATTGTTGTAAAGATGGAGGAGGAGGATCATTGCATGACCTTTCTTTGTTCTTTGCTAGACTCGTGGGACCACCTTGTCATGGCCATTAGGAGTACTACAACCACATTCAAGATGGATGAAGTGGTGTCTTCATTGTTATCTGAAGATATGTAGAGAAAGTCTTCTGAATCAGCAAAGGAGGCTCTTGCGGTTCATGGTAGACCTAAAGAGAAAGGGAAAAATAAAGATAAGAAAGATGAAAAGGACAAATCCAAATATCATGGGAGATCCAAATCTCCTAGAAATTCCAAGGTAGTGTGTTGGAACTGTGGAAAAACTAGGCACTTCCGAAAGGAGTGCAAGGAGGAGAAGAAGAAAAAGAAGAATGTCTCTTATTCCGATTCTAACAAGTCACAAGATGATGGTGATGCTTTTGTTGTAGCCTTGGCCACCCATGCATTAGAAGATGTGTGGTTGATTGACTCTGGTGCTTCCTTCCACATGACTTCACATCGAGGTTGGTTTACAAAGTATGAAGAATACGATGGTGGGAAGGTGTACTTGGGTGATGACTCACACATGAAGATAGTTGGTTGTGGAAGAGTCTTGATCTGATTCCTTGATGGACGAGTGAAGGGGATCAATGGGGTTATGCACATCCTCGGTTTAGCACAAAACCTTCTCTCTATAATTAAATTGAATGATACAGGTGTGCAGGTTGTCTTCATAGGTGGAGGATGCAAGATGACGAGAGGAGCTATGGTGCATGCTAAGGGTACTTGGAGAGGCACTCTGTTTCAACAGGATTCTTGCACTACTCAATGCAATAGTTCTTATGTTTCAAAGAAAAGACCTTTAGATTCTTCGTCCTCACCATTGGAACCCATAACAAAAAAATGTATTGCTTCTACTTCCAATGGTAGTGCTTTCTAGGTACCTAAGGGTGCTCGTGCTTTGGAAATGAAACTTCTTGATGAAAAGACAATGTTGTGGCATAAGAGACTTGGTCACATTGGTGAGAAGGGTCTTAGAGCCCTGAAAAATAAAAACCTCGTTGAGGGGTTAAATGATTGTAATCTTGAGTTTGACTTTTGTGAACATTGTGTATATGGAAAACAAAACTATGTTAAGTTTCACTCGAGTTCTCATAAGTCTTCTAGTGTGTTGGATCTTATTCATTCTGATGTGTTTGGTCTTATGAATGTTCCTTCGATTTCCAAATCATTATATTTTGTATCATTCATTGATGATTACAGTAGGAGGACATGGATTTATTTTCTCAGAAGAAAATATGAAGTCTTTAGTCGGTTCAAAGAGTTTAGCTTTTGTAGAGAATTAGACTGGTAAAAAGATTAAGTGTTTGAGAAATGATAATGGTGGTGAGTTTTGTTCTACAGAGTTTGACAAGTTCTGTAAAGAACATGGGATTGAAAGACATAAGACAACTCCATACACCCTATAGCAAAATGGAGTTGCAGAGAGGATGAACAAAACATTGATGGAGAGGACTAGGAGTATGCTTAGTGGTGCTAGCATCAAACAAAAGTTTTGGACTGAAGCTATAGCCACTTCTTGCTACTTGGTTAATAGGTCTCCTTCTTCAGTGCTCATTGATAAGACATCCATTGAGGTGTGGTCTGGTAAGAAGCCTTCATTAAGACATCTTCATGTTTTTGGTTGTGATGCATATGCACATGTGCCTAAGGAAAAGAGGTCAAAATTGGAGAACAAGGAAGTTAAGTGTATTTTCATTGGCTATGATGTCAATGTCAAAGGGTGCAAGCTTTGGGATTCTGTGGCTGAAAAAGTCTTCTATAGCAGAAGTGTTATCTTTAGAGAGGTAACACCTTTTCCTATTGTTTTATAACTAGAAGAAAAAGAAAAGAAAGAGGATGTGGTTCAGTTTCCTACTACCCCTAAGAAGACTGAACTGAAAGACCCTGTTGGACCTGATGATGAGGAGAGCTCTAGCAGCTTTGAAAGTTTAGAAGAAGTAGAACCTCCACCTCAACCTTTGAGGAGGTCCACATGAATCAGGAAGCAACTTGACAGGTGTGTTTTATTCATTGCTTGATTCTAGTTGTGTTTTTGCCTTGATTTCTAACACTGATGAGCCTAGAACTTTGAAAGAGGCTATGTTGTTATATGGAGCCTAATCAGACTCGGATGTTAAATTTTCCCCACTTTTATCAACGCAGTTTCCCCCCAAATTCCTACGGGGTCAAGGGGTAGCACCCCTTGTGGGGGTTTGGGGGTAGTGCCCCCAAGACGGGGTCAAGGGGCAGTACCCCTTGCGGGGTCTAGGGGCAGCACCCCTAGCGCGTTCCCTATCGCAATATAGGGCAGGGTCGAGGGGCAGCGCCCTCGTGGGGGCTCGGGGGCAACGCCCTTGAAACCTCACACGATTTTTTATTATTTTATAAAGCACTGGGAGTTATTTTTTCATTGACCGACATAAGAAAACCCTATTTTTGTAACCGACAAAAAGCTTAATAAAAAGCGGCCAAGGGTTAGGGTTTGGGGATTGTATTGTAGCATTTGCAGCGGTATTGAGTTGCAGGGATTGCTGATTGTAATCAGTTTGATTTATTGGATAATAATATTGGACTCTCTGTTTGGTGGATGTAGCCCGAGTTTGGGTGAACCACGTTAAAACTTGTCTCGCTATTATTATTTCTGTGTATTTCCATTCCTCTATTTAATCTTTATTTGCATTTAATTGTTATCTTCTTCCAGCTAACCCTAACAGGCTATGGACATGAAAGATGCATGTTCTTGGAAGGAGGCCATGGAGGATGAGATGGCTTCTTTGAAAAAGAATAAAACTTGGGATTTGGTGCCTTTGCTTGATGGACAAAAACCTATTAGATGCAAATGGGTGTTCAAGAAGAAATTTGGTGCAAATGGCAGTGTTGAGAAATCTAAGGCTAGATTGGTTGCAAAGGGGTATTCACAAGTGGAGGGAATTGATTATGGTGATATTTTCTCTCCATTACAAAGCTGGCATCTATTAGGTTCCTATTATCTCTTGCAGAAACTTATGACTTAGAAGTGGAACAAATGGATGTGAAGGCAACTTTCCTTCATGGTGACTTGGAGGAAGAAATTTACATGTCATAGCCAGAGCACTACATAGTGAAAGGTAAAGAAGATTTGGTTTGCAACTTAAAGAAGTCTTTGTATGGATTGAAACAATCTCCTAGGATGTGGTACTTGAAGTTTGATGCCTTTGTGTTGTCTATTAGATTTCTGAGATAGAAATCAGATCATTGTGTGTATTACAAATTTGACAATGATCGTATTCTCATTATTGCCTTGTATGTTGATGATATGTTGCTGATTAGGAATGATAAGAATATGATTTCTGATTTGAAGTCTTAGTTGTTAGCACAGTTTGAAATGAAAAAATTAGGGGCAGCCAGGTACGTTCTGGGGATAGAGATCAAAAGAGACAGAGCAAATAGAAAACTTTGGCTAGGCCAGAGTAAGTATGTTAACACTGCGTTGGAGAGATTCAGTATGGTGGATTGCAGACCATTGATTGTTCCTGTTATGATGGGGACAAAGTTATCTGTTGATGATTGTCCAAAGTCTCCTTCTGAGACATAGGATATGAGTAGAGTGCCTTATGCTAGTGCAGTTGGCAACTTGATGTATGCTATGGTTTGTACAAGACCAGCCATTACCCAAGTAGTGGGAGTCCTTAGTCGGTTTATGGATAATCATGGATGGGTACATTGGGATGGAGTGAAGAGAGTGTTTAGATATTTGAGGGGTACTTCTAAGTATTCCTGTAGTGCCCCTTTGTTTTCACCTTGGTGGTGCAGGTAGTCTAACTAAGGAATCTAAAGATAAAGAGGGAACATGAGCCTCAGTAAGTAAAATGCATATTGATATGTTAATAATACAGTCATATAATGTAGTAGTATGTGGTTATGATGGGTGGAAAGGAAGACATCATACCATTGAATGTATGGACATACGGGAATGAGATATGAATGTCAGAGTTCCTTTCCCAGGGCTTCAGCTATTATGTGTAATCTAATTTGGGATGTTTGAGTGAATAAGTATCAAGCATCGACTCCACCTGAAATAAGAGGTCTGAGCGTGCCTTAACCAATGGAGATTGTTAGATGGAGATAATGTAAGGTTTTCCCTCAACTTGTCATCAACTTCGAAGAGGATGATTTTTCTAGTCTCGTGTCCTGTCGATTTGGTTGTGGTTACGAGTCTTTATTGTTCGACTCTATTTTGTCATTGGATCATGTGTGGTTAGTAGCTTGTTAGGTTACATTTTGATGGTTAACCATTTCTCTATAAAAGAATTAATAGTTCTCTTTAATAAATAAGTATTTGGTCTATGGAGGTAAATAAAATATTTTGTTATGGTGATTTAATTAATGAATTTAATGTGAGTAAAAATCTTGAATTAATTAACACTCTTTGTGTTGCCGTGAAATAAATTTTATGGCATGTGTGCATTAAGATATTCTATTTTTATAGTAATATTTTAATAACATCTTTATGAGCCAGAAAGTATTATTGTCTGGTTGTAAATGACTGTTATAGAAAATTGTAAGGAAGTGTTGCATGTGAGGAATCTTCTGGAGGATTTTATCTCTCTATTATAAGAGATAATTTTGAGCTATGAGGGGAGCTCTCAGGGGGATTTGGGAAAACAATTTTTATTTGGAGGATCTGGATGGGGATTGTGAGAGGAAGGAGCCATTAGCCCCTTGAAATGGAGCTTCTAGGTACATTTGGGATTTACTTTCTTCCCTTTCTCAAGATGATATTATGCCAAGGTAGTAGCAGTGGCTTGATATGCCATACTCACATGTGTGGTGCTACTAATGACAAAATATTTTGAGGTATTCGACCAATTATTTTATGTCTTGTTTATGTTCCCACAGTTGTATGTACCTGAAGAGTCTGAATGTATATCCTAGAAATGACTTGTCTCTGATCCTCTCTAGCAACTATATTGTGTGCTTTGTCTATGCTTGACATAATCTGCATATGGATATCTTCTTTTCTTTACCAGTTGAATGGAGAGATCCTCAAATTATTTTAATTATTTTATCATTGCACCATGAGTTGGATCAATTAAATCTTTTCACCATGCGATCTTAAAAGTATAACAGGAATATTAATATTTTCTTTAAGTTTATGCCATGACTGAAGTTTTATTTTAGCCTTTAAGGCAAACCCTTAAGCATCCATTTTGTGTTTCTATTTGACCATCATATTCTGGCGCAAATTATTGTAGCGAAACTGCTCTCAAACCTTCATTGGTTCCTTTACCATCTGATTTCTTTTTGGGTTTCAAATTTCTGAATGCATCTGGTTCATCATTCATTTGTTGAAGGATTGCAATCTGTATACAAGCACGAATGTGGCTCACTCCTGATCTTAGTATGTGTTATTACCAATAAAGGAGCACTCGAGCCAAAACATCCTCGCCAGTGCCACAGGGTTTCTTTCTAACTTTCATCTTAAAGTTTAGAGTGTTCTCCAGATGACTCACATGGCCAAGAAGGTCAGCCATGCTCACAGAAAGATCTGTTGCAATTGTAAATACTATAGGGGTTCCTAATGTGATAAATATATGTTCAGCTCTCACCTTCCAACCTTCCAGTCCGCGCACCATTTAATCAGCCAATCGCATTTGCTTGAAATCTTCTATAACTTTGCCATTAAATCCATTATCATTGCAATCTTTGAGATGATATCTCTTTGGATGTCTTCCCAAGAAAATCATATTCCTTGTTATGTTTTTTTCTCATCTTGTATTCATGTCCATCAGAGTTTGTAATGTACATGTTGTATAGTTTCTAATTAAGAATAGATCTTGGTGCATCTTTAAATCTCTATGTCAATGGCCTTTAGTGATGTATCTATGCCTTTGTTCCTCGCCAGTCGGGATAAGAGTCACACCTCTATATTTAGGTTTTGGTCACGCCAGTGTTGATTTGTTATGACAAATGATTTAGTTTTTAAATAGATTGCTCCATCAGTATTTCCGTTGTTATTGAGATTACTCCATCAGTATTTCCGCTGTTATTGAGATTGCTATATTCTTGAGATTCCTATATTTAGCATCTTCAATAAACTCCATCAGTATTTATGTTGTTATTGAGATTGCTATATTCTTGAGATTGCTATATTTAGCATGTTATTGGTCTTAGCTATGGCCTCTATCTTCTCTTGACCCTCAGAGATGTGTTTTTTTCCTGGCAACTTTACTTCTAAAACTAAAATCTCAACCTCTATTTTTTTTCCTATCATTCTTGTATCCTATAGCATGGTTCACTTAGCGTAAACCCCTGCTCTCTAACGTCGTGCTTCTGCAGATCATCATAACTCCATGAGGATTTATCCCTGTTAAACTAGAATTCAATTGTATCAATCCCAGAGCAAAGTATTTAAACCGTTAATGCTTTCAACATGAAAATTCTATCTAATGGCCATTTAGGCTGATCGCTTCCTTTTGAGCTAACTAGATGTCAAGTCATTCAGGTCTCTGCTTGTTCTGTCATTTGATCCATGCAATCTGGTACAATTCGTGCTTGATATGTAGATATGTAGTATTCTTTCACTAAAGTAAGTTGATGTGGCCATTTACTTACAGAAAATAAAGCTTTCTAAATTCTTTTAGATTTGTTTTAGTAAGTTTCTTATTGTCCTTGTCATAGTATGTGGTAACCATATTAAATCCAAGCAAAAGTAGTAATGAAATTATCTTTATTAGAAGTTCTCCTTACAAGAATAGATTCTATTATTCTTTTATTTGAGCGATTCTAGGAATATAATAAAGTTAGAAATTTGGTATATTTGTGACTAGTGTACAATAGGGTTTTGGAATTTTATATTAATGAATTCTTGTATTAATTTGGGGTATTGATTATCATTATTAATAACCATTAGGGTGTACTTAAAGAAATTTGGTTTCTTTTAGAATTGTAGAATGTATTTATAGTAGTTTTACCAACTTTGTGTTCAATTCAATTATGGCATGAGTGTATTGTTAGATCAAACCCCTATGTATGCAGAATGCAGTAGGATGAAAGTATAGAAAATATCAAGTCGATTAGTTATGAATGTTGGTGATAGATCTTATATATATAAGCTTCCTTTAATGATATCCTTTATCACTTTATTAACCTAACTAGGTAAAAAAAAATTAGTCAGTCAAGACTTATTCTTAGTGCATTATATTATGCTGTTGTTCTCTAATTTTAAGAGTGTATAGACTATTGTACTATTCTTTGATGAAGCATTTTGGATTTATGATGAGATGTTAATATTGACCTTAAGTGATGGGGTTTTGTAGTAGTGTAATAAAATGCTAGGGCATAGATTGTATTTTTGAGATGGTTGTTTGAGAAACATAGATAGAGAAGAATTGTAAATAAAGGCTAACTTCCTTAGTAGGCATGAGATGTTGTCCTTATTTGGGTTTGTTTTGAAGATTGAATTTATCTTATGTGTAATTAAATTATTCTTGAAGGATCTTGGTTGGTTTATTAGATGATGTTGTGCATTTGAGAGTGAACGTCGATGTGGGGCCATTGTGTTAGAGTGGTGTCTAGTTTTTGTGTCATCGGGAAGGTGGATTTGAGAGGCTAGGATGGGTAGTTGTGGGTTGACCCTTGAGTCATTGCAATCTTGTTATATGATGAACTTGTTTTGGTTTATGTGATATTGACTTCTCTCTATTTATGGTTTATCTGATTATGTCGACTATGCAAGAGGGATAATGCCTTGCTCAATTTACCTATTCCTATTGATATGTCTTGAATCCATGTGGTAGAGTCCTTCTTAATTGTGGTGGTTCATTATTGTTTTAATCATGTAATAAATTTCTGTGTTGGTTTATTTAATGGTTGAAATTTTGGGAGCAAGAGAACCCATGCCTTACTCTAGTGATATATTATGTTGAGATTGGTATTTAAGAAGGTAAATGCCTTGCATGGTATATGGAATCTTGTTCTTATGTCTTGAAGTGGTTATCAGGATAACCCATTGAAATTTATTAATCTAGTGATAACTTAATAATAAATTTGGTGGGTGGGAGAGCTTTCACATTAACCAAGATAAAGTATACCTCACTCATGGGTCAAGTGCTTATTTAGACTTGAGATGAGATGAGAAGGCCTAGAATGGAAAATCTACTACCTTGTCCTCATGAAAGGTATGTTGGTTCTGCATGAGTTTGTATGGGGGTTGGCAGTCGGGAGAGGCTACCAAGATAACCCGAGATGGGGGCTGGTGCCTAGGAAGACCTACCAGGGTAACCCATGACAAGCTATGTGATGACACCTTCCCTACTGTAGCCTAGCATTCCCTCATTGGTGTTCTTTCCTTATGTTGTTTGAATGCCTCTGGAAGTTCTATTAAGTGTAGAAGTGTTGTTTATGCTGCTTGTGTTGTCTTGTTGACCTGAGTTATACTTGAGTCATGTGTAGTCCTTGCACCCATCAGTCTTCTTTCTTCTTGTTTGTTACTACTACGGAACCTTATGTTATCTCCTAGCACGGAGGGGTAGACCTTAGGGTTCCACATGGTTGGGTGGTAGTGCTATTTTCTCCATTGGTTTTCCCTTGTTGTTGTTCATGTGTGAGAAGAATGGATCTTGTGATGCATATTCTAGATTATATTCCAGATTGATGATGCAGGTATTTATTCTCATGTTCTAGTATTGTATATCAAATATATCATATTGTAAGTATTCCAATGTAAGTAGGAAAGTGTTAATGCTATGATGTAATAATGTACCCTCTTGTAAAGAAATCATGTATGTACTGGAAGTTCTAATTATATGATCTTGTTGATTACTTATCTAATGTTATATCATGGAAGGTATGTGTTCATTCATGTGATCCAATAGATTAGAATTAAACTTTTGATGTTAGTTAATCCTTGATCCTATTAATAGATTAGAAAATAATGTAGGTGTGGAACCTTAGAGGACAAGTAAGTTTATTGATATGTATTGATGGGTTGACATTACCTTGTTATTTCTATCTTTTAAAAAAAAATTATCCTTTTTTTTTTTGCATAGTTGTGTTGTCCTCTGGGGTTTCCTAGTGGGGCGTTACAATTCCTTATGCTATCATGGTTATCCTACTAGACCTCAGCATTCTATGAGTATTCGTCGATTTGTGGATTCTGATAGCGCAGGTGACATCGACAATAGGAGAGCCACTAGTGCTTATGTGTTTACCATGTTTGGTGGTGCTATTAGTTGGATGAGTAAGCAACAACCTATGGTTGCTTTGTCCATGATAGAAGCAGAGTACATGGCAGCAACTCATTCTTGTAAGGAAGCCATTTGGCTTAAGAGGTTGTGTTCAGATGTTGGTTTTGTTACAAGACAGATTACTATCCATTGTGACAGTCAGAATGTGATTTGCTTAGCAAAGAATCCTACTTTCCATGCTAGAACAAAGCACATTGATGTTCAGTTTCATTTTGTTAGAGATATGGTAGAAGATGGGAAGGTGATGTTGGAAAAGGTTGACACTTTGAAGAATGTTGTAGATACATTGACTAAACCTGTGGGCACAGATAAGTTTAGATGGTGTTCGGAGTCTATGGGCCTTTTGGCCCCTAGCAATTAAATCTTGTCTTTCTATTGGCTCTTGCAAGGTGTTCGACAAGTGGGAGAATGTTGGGAATTAAGGTGTCTCAACCTTGCAATTCCTAGCATTGATTATTAATTATTTATTGAATTATTTGCCTATGATGTAATTTATGTTGCACATCATGTTTTGTCATTTAGTGTGAAGTCAACTTGGAAGGTGACTAGGATGGTCAACTCATCCCATGTGGATATAGGCGTCCCATATGAGGTGGTACTAATATGCCATGTGTTGGCATCTTGTGGTATGATAGAGGTGTTATTCTGTATGACAAAATCTATGACGCGTAAGGGCCAAGTATAGAGATTCTCAGGACAAGTGAAGACAAGTGTCGTAAAGTATCTTTGCATGTGGAGAAGGCATCTTTGGGCACCCAAGTTGGGCTATGACATGTTGTAAGAGAGATATTCTATATTTAGTCTTGTATGATGGATTCTCTTACAACATTTAAGGTTGTTATGTTGGGCAGATTTTATGATAGTTGTAAGATGCGTAAGAGCGTTTGTCATAGCTATTTTTAGCTTGGAGTGCTCCATTCTTGGGAAGTCAAATCTACCATGTATGAGAGATGTAAGAGAGGTAATTGCATCTTGGAAAAGTGTCCTTTGATGTGGGAAAATGACCATGTGGCCAAGAAGGATGCCCATCTCTAGAAGCTTCCTGTTTATGCCTTGTAACTCTATATAATGCATTATTTTGGAGTACATAGTGTTTTTTTACAAGTACTATTATGCTGCTGAAATTACTCCAGAAACAACATTTGCAAACTCCTGGAAGAACTTGCATTGCAAGTGTATTGTAATCGTTTCACAGATTTTATAATATATTGTGTAGGTTTTGGAGTGTGGGGTTTTTTACTTGAAAAGGTTTTCCCCATGATATAACTTGTGTCACTTTCTTTATGTGTTGTGTTGTTGCTGTAATCCTTATGTTATGTGTTTAACATTGCTACAATTGTAAGGATTAAAAAGAATGTGCATACTATTTCCCTCATTAGGTTTGTGTAGGAAGTGTGTTTCGTGTACCTTGCTTCCTTTCAACACCAAACATTACGTTGCTCACACTGACTAGCATGATGATCCTTTCATCTATCATTAGCATCTAATACCCTATCCTCATATTTCCTTTCCATCCAATTCAAGAGCATACCCATGTCCTTTAAACCCACCTATCCTATTATGGGGGAAATTCCAATCATCCTTACCTCATTCCTCCTCATCACTCGCCCTTCTAGTGGCTAGGACAAATCTCTCAAAAACCACTAAGTTTTATGTTTCTTTGACATCATGCGACTTCCCTTAGTTGCAACACAATCTCAATGAGGAGCAATATGTAGACACCCAAAATCTTCCACCATCCTAACCACACCTACCACATTTTATCCTATTAATTAAAAAATTAAAATAATTTATTTTATTAATTAGCTCATATCCTAAAGTCATAGTCTTAAATAAACAAATGACATATTTATTTATTTTCCTCTTTTACATGATTTAAACAGACTTTATTATTTAAATCCCACCCCTTTATACATAAAAATCAATAAAGAATTATAAAATCCCCTTTTATCCTCCACCATCCATTTCAGAAATATTTAACCAATCTAATCTCAACCAATTTTGACCATCGATCTACCCATCCAAAAACCTATAAATGGACCCTTAAGGAGACATTTTCAAAAAACATCTACTAGAATACAAAGTCATGTTGCTACCATGAGAAACCACATTCAACCTTTCAATCAATAACAAATAATTTGAGCACAACTTCCCTTTAGTGCATCAAGAATCTTGTGTGGGTGAAAAACTTCTATTTTCTTTGTTCATAGTTTTGCAAGTTTCTTTCGCTCAATTGAAGGGGTAGGTAGATGTGAAAAAGATTTTTAATCTTAGGATTTGAATCTTGTTTTTGTTTCATATTTTCTTATCACATATGGTTTATTTGGTTATTCTGTGGATTTTAATTTTAATGAGCACTATGTGTTTGGAAAATACAATAGACTTAAGTTTAATTCTAGGGGCACTAGAGCAAAGAGATTATTGAAGGTTATTCATAGAGATGTTTTTAGTCCTGTGAATGTTGCTTCAATTGGAAAATATCATTATTATGTTTCCTTTATTAATGATTACTCACATTATACTTGGATTTATTTTTTGAGGCCTAATCTAAAGTTATTAGCAAGTTTAAAGGTTTTAAAGTCCTTGATGAAAATTAGATGGATCAAAAAATAAATTATTAAGGTTAGATAATAGAGGGGAATATTGTTCTAGATAATTTGATGATTTATAAAGACCTACAAGCATTTTGAGATAGAAAACAACTATGTGTACACGACAACAAAATGACATCATAGAGAGGATGAACATGACATTAATGGATAGAGATAGTAGTATGTTGAGTAGTGCTCAGTTGGATCAATATTTCTACACCGAGGTTATAAGTAATGCTTGTTATTTGATTACTAGATCTCTATATTATGCTCTAGTTGATAAAACACCATATGAAATGTGGGGTTGATAAAACAACATATGAAGTGTGGACAGGTAAGATACCCTTTGTTTTGCACATTAGAATTTTTGGCTATGAGGGTATTGTTCGTTTACCTAAATAAAAATGGTCTTAGTTGGACTTCAATGGTAACAAATATATTTTTGTTGGTTATGGTGACAATGTTAAGGGCTACAAGATTTGGAATCCTCTAACCTTGAAAATGGTATAGTTTAGAGATGCGATTTTCAAGGAACTTAGAGTTAATCTTGATTAGCTAGAATCAAAAAAAGGAAAAGAGGTCCATGCATTTTGAAACCAAAATAGAGAAGTAGGAAGATGCATAGGTGGAGGGAGAATAGGTTGGGCATGGTGATGTAGAGGAAGAATAAGGTTTAGATATAGGGAGTTTAGAGGAAGAACAAGAGGACCCTCTTACTACACCATTGAGAAGGTCCACAAGGCAAAATAAACTGGTAGAGAGGTATAGTGTTGGTGTAAAATTATATTTACACATTAGCATAAGTTAATTAGGGAGTAATTAATTAGGATAATATTTCCTTTTATGAGTTTCTTATCCTTGTGACTTGTATCACAAGATATGAGTGCCTTTTTGCTTTTTGCTTTGTCTATTTTTTCAGACAAATGTGGAATGCATATCTATGTATTATTCCTTTGTGAATAACTTAATGCACAAGAAGTATTGATTGCAATTTGATCCTCTGGTTTTCTTTTTGAAGTAGCTCTTTTGTGTAGAATAAATATTGTAGATGATCTTGGAATATAATAGGAATCATTGGAAGCTCTCAAAAAAGAAACATTAGAATACATTTGGATATGGATTCCCTATTCATATAGGATGTGGGAATGCATTCTACAATCACTAGTGTATCTATTTCTTCTGAAGGGGAGAAATGTTTTTTGTAGGAAGTGGTTTGTTTTCTATATTTAGGAAATCATCATTGTTAAAGGAGTTGCTTCTTGGAGGGGATTCAAAATATCATTCATTTGCTCTCTTATGGGGAGTCACCAGACCTTTTCTTTACATCCTCTCATATGGGGGTTTTACGTACCTACTATTTTCTCTCTTTTAGAGAGGGGTTTTGTCCCATTGGGTTTTCCCATTTATTCCTTTTATGAGAGATTCTTATTTGTAAATGGGTTCCTGATCAAGCCTTGTTGTTGGGACCTATCTTTATCTTTCTTTTTAGCTTGTGTGTATCCTCCCTAAACTTATGGGAGGTGTTGATGTAAAAGTATATTTACACATTAGCATAAGTTAATTAAGGAGCAATTAATTAGGATAATATTTCATTTTATGAGATTCTTATCCTTGTGACTTGTATCACAAGATAAGAATGCCTTTTTGATTTGTTTATTTTTGACAAATGTGGAATGCATAATTTAATGCACATGAAGTATTGATTGCAATTTGATCTTCTAGTTTTCTTTTTGAAGCATCTCTTTTGTGTAGAAGAAATACTGCAGATGATCTTGGAATCTAACATAGAGCACACTAGATTTCGGTTGTGTATTTGTTTTATCATGTACTGATGATGGACATAGATCTGTGAAGGAATAACTTCCTTTAGGAGAATGAGTCTTGGATGGAGGCCACGGAGGATGAGATGATGGCCTTGGACATATGTGACACATGAGATCTTGATGCAGAGGCATCCACACTATAACCTTAACATACAGCATGGATGTCTGCAACCCTTCATCATCATCATCATCATCATCATGTTTTCCTTAATACTGTCAGCATCATCACATTTACTCTGCCGACCGATATCCTCCTGATGACAAGCCTTCGCCCTTTCGCATGTCAACAGCATCATCTTATTCGACTACCGGCAGCATCATCATATTCGGCAAGCGCGAACATCCTCCTGACGTCCACTGTTCATCTCACTGACAAACTCTACCTTCACTATCTTCAGCATCATGATGTTCAACATCATGTTCATCAGCAGGATAAAGAACATCCGGTTCCTCCCATTTATCCTGATGATGACCCTCAACTCCACGCACCTTTCCTTTGATGCTTACGTCACCCCGATATCCTAATGACGATTATCCTGATGACGATGACATCACATGCAGCTCCTCAATATCCTGCTGCTCTGCAATATCCTGATGACGTATATCCTGATGATGATGATGTCATATCCTGCTGTTGGCCAAACTTAACTTTTTCGGCCCGCGATCAACCTGATCTTCTACCTTATGCCGATACGCTCCTCCTCGGCAACTCCTGATGATGATCACCCCGACGCACATTCACTTCATGCACTCGACTGCATCATGCTCATCTCCATCTACCCAGATGACGATGCCCGAAGCGACTGCAGGATATACGCAGAAATATCCTGATGATGCCGTTTTAACGAACTTCCAGCCTTAGCGAATTTTCAACTCGCCGATCCTCCTGGGATGACCCGATCCACCTTCAGGGTGATCTTCCAGACTCTAATCTATCAGCACGACCTAGCACATACCCATGCTAGGGTTCTCAACATCTCTTGATGGCGATCCTGCACACCTGCACACAAATAGAAAGCAAACTAAAACCTAACCTACTGTACATCGCCATTCCACCGATCCGACGAATCAACCGATGGAATGGATCAGCGAATCCATGAAACCACCCAAAACAGCAAATCGATCACACAGTGGAGACCAAACAGAAAATGAACACAACAGGAACTCTTATTCGCTTTCAAAAGATGCTATTACAATATTCAGTCTCTCCTCTCTCTCAGCAAAGCCTGATCGATGATATCCAATACCAACCGATCCTCAGGCATAAATAGGTTTTCCTGCGAGTACTACTGACCCGACTCCAAGCGGCTGGGAAATCTCTCCAGGCGGCTGGGAGATCCAACCGGACCTACAGCATGACAACTGTCCTAACAAACTACCTAAAAATAGCAAAGCATGGTCAGCATGATCTTAGTACGGTCAGCATGACCTTATTACATGCATTGGTCTTATCAGACCTTCTTGAAAACATTAACAAGACTCAAATTAACTAACTGCCTCATGAAGGCCAGCTGTCAGGTAGGTGCTCCTGCACCATACTCCCCAACAGAAAAGAACTCATGTCCCATGAGTTTAGTATGTGGAAGTCCTCCACCTTTACACTTTGCCTTGTCAGTGTTCTGACCTATTCCAGCTTTATCCTCTGCTGGCTCTTGGCTGCTCCAAGACTTCTGAACTGTAACTTGAACTTCTGCAATGTTCAATTCTGTCTTCCTTTCAACTTTTATAGGACAAACAATAGTCCCAACTATGACAACATCCTTGTCATTCCTCTCAACTGATTGCTGTTTGCAAACCTGTTTCTGCACCTGCTGCTGACCTCTGTCAGTCAAAACTAAAACTTTCTTCAACCTGTTGTCCTTAACAACTCCTCTCCCTGCAGTATCCTCATCTGCCTTTATGCCTGCTCCTATGGGCATCTGCACAAATTCCTTCTTTCCCATTAAAATGATTTTGGCTGCCTCCTGTGCTGCAGCATCTTCCTGCAATGGCATCAGCAGAATAGTTTTCCCATCTTTCTTGATGGTGTAGGTATTAGCATACCCATCATACAGTACCCTTCTATCAAATTGCCATGGTCTACCCAACAGTAGGTGACAACATTCCATGGGCAAAATGTCACACAAAACTCTATCATGATATGCTCCAATCTGAAAATCCACATATGCCTGTTCATAGACAAAAAGTGATTGACTATCACTCACCCAAGATGCCTTGTAAGGGTGATGGTGTGGAATCCTTTCCAAATTTAGTTTATCCACCAATTCCTGAGATACCATGTTGTCTGTTGAACCAATATCAATGACAACCTTACATACTTTACCTCTGCTCTTGCATGTGGTCTTGAAAAGAGCTCTTCTTTGCATCAGATCCTTTGATGTCTGCAAACTAATTCTTCTAAGCATCAATGCTTCTCCCTCCTCAGGATATCCATAAAGTTCAGGAACTCTATCTGTTTGCTCTACTTTCTCTTCTTGCACAAGTTGTACTCTCTTGTCATTAGTTCTATCATTTCTGGATGATGAACCTTTGTTTTCTGGACATTTGAAAGATGGATGACCAAACTCACCACAGGTGTAACACTTGCCTGAAAATGTAGTAGAACCTCTACCACCTCCAAATCTTCCTCTATTACCTTTCCATCCACCTCTGAAATCAGACTGTCCCTGTCCTTTACCAGTGTCTTCTTGACCCTCATTGGTTTGCCTTTGTGAAGGGGCTGATCCTCTTCCCCTCATATTGTTTCCTCTTCCTCTCATGGACTTATCTTGTCCCCTATTCATCTTTTCTTCAATCCTGATTGCCATTTGATAACAATCCTCCACATTCTTAGGGTTAGCTAAAACTAACTCATCCTGTATGTTCAATCTCAAACCAGCCAAGTACCTAGCCACCTTTTCTACCTCATTCTCATGATGACCAGATCTCATACTCAACTTATAAAACTCCTCAGTATATGCCTTCACATCCATTTCCTTCTGCCTTAAAAATTGCAGCTTCTTAAACATCTGAATTTCATAATCCCTTGGCAAGAATTTACCTTTGATCCTTGCTACCATCTTATCCCATGAAGTGATCTTTGACTTCCCTTGTTTCCTTCTCTCAGATTGTACATAATCCCACCAAACCAAAGCATGACCTCCTAACTTGGTCTTTGCAATCTTTACCTTCTGATCGTCAGCAACATCTTCACATTCAAAGTGATTATCCAGTGCAGCAATCCAATCCAGCAACTCATCTTCATTCAAACTTCCATTATACTTGGAAACATCAACCTTTACCTTAGGTTTATCACTCTGCACTGCCTTTAACAGTTTTGCCAATCTCTGGTCTTCAGCATCCAGATCTTCAGCTACCTCTTCATACTCTTCAACAGTATCTGCATCTTCTTCAGACTCACTGTCTTCCACTTCCCTCTTTTTGTTCTTTTCCAGGGCTACAAGCCTGGCTTGAAGTGCTTCAGCAAGCTCCTTCATCTTCCTCATCTCTCTGGCATGTTTTTCCTTCATCTCCTGCAATTCCCTTGCAGTACCACTACCTTTCGGAGGCATTTTGTCAACCTCTCAATCAACACACAACACACAATCAACTCTACCCCTGCCCTTTCGGTGACAGAATCAACACACAACAGCCCAGACCTTTTGCTGAGCTCTGATACCACTATGATGCAGAGGCATCCACACTATAACCTTAACATACAGCATGGATGTCCGCAACCCTTCATCATCATCATCATCATCATCATCATGTTTTCCTTAATACTGTCAGCATCATCACATTTACTCTGCCGACCGATATCCTCCTGATGACAAGCCTTCGCCCTTTCGCATGTCAACAGCATCATCTTATTTGACTACTGGCAGCATCATCATATTCGGCAAGCGCGAACATCCTCCTGACGTCCACTGTTCATCTCACCGACAAACTCTACCTTCACTATCTTCAGCATCATGATGTTCAACATCATGTTCATCAGCAGGATAAAGAACATCCAGTTCCTCCCATTTATCCTGATGATGACCCTCAACTCCACGCACCTTTCCTTTGATGCTTACGTCACCCCGATATCCTGATGACGATGACGTCACATGTAGCTCCTCAATATCCTGCTGCTCCGCAATATCCTGATGACGTATATCCTGATGATGATGACGTCATATCCTGCTGTTGGCCAAACTTAACTTTTTCGGCCCGCGATCAACCTGATCTTCTACCTTATGCCGATACGCTCCTCCTCGGCAACTCCTGATGATGATCACCCCGACGCACATTCACTTCATGCACTTGACTACATCATGCTCATCTCCATCTACCCGGATGACGATGCCCGAAGCGATTGCAGGATATACGCAGAAATATCCTGATGATGCCATTTTAACGAACTTCCAGCCTTAGCGAATTTTCAACTCGCCGATCCTCCTGGGATGACCCGATCCACCTTCAGGGTGATCTTCCAGACTCTAATCTATCAGCACGACCTAGCACATACCCATGCTAGGGTTCTCAACATCTCTCGACGGCGATCCTGCACACCTGCACGCAAACAGAAAGCAAACTAAAACCTAACCTACTGTACATCGCCATTCCACCGATCCGACGAATCAACCGGTGGAATGGATCAGCGAATCCATGAAACCACCCAAAACAGCAAATCGATCACATAGTGGAGACCAAACAGAAAATGAACACAACAGGAACTCTTACTCGATTTCAAAAGATGCTATTACAATATTCAGTCTCTCCTCTCTCTCAGCAAAGCCTGATCGATGATATCCAATACCAACCGATCCTCAGGCATAAATAGGTTTTCCTACGAGTACTACTGACCCGACTCCAAGCGGCTGGGAAATCTCTCCAGGCGGCTGGGAGATCCAACCGGACCTACAGCATGACAACTGTCCTAACAAACTACCTAAAAATAGCAAAGCATGGTCAGCATGATCTTAGTACGGTCAGCATGACCTTATTACATGCATTGGTCTTATCAGACCTTCTTGAAAACATTAACAAGACTCAAATTAACTAACTGCCTCATGAAGGCCAGCTGTCAGGTAGGTGCTCCTGCACCAGATCTAGTTGAGAATCTGAAGGTAAGAAATCCTATTGTTTGCAAGTGGGTGTTTAAGAATAAATTTAGAGTCGATAGATAGTTGGAAAGGCACAAGGAAAGATTGCTGGCAAAAGGTTACTCCCAGGTTGAGGGAGTTGATTTTGATGAAATTTTCTCTTTTGTTGTAGAACTAACTAAAATTAGATTTCTTATTTGTATTGTTGCTACTTATGATTTATAAGTAGAGCAAATGGATGTTAAGACTATTTTTTTACATGGGGATCTTGATGAAGAAATTAATATGAAATAACCTAATAGTTTTGTGGTAAAAGGGAAGGAAAATGTGGTTTGCAAGTTAAGATGATCATTGTATGGTCTAAATTAATCACCTTAGATGTGGTATCTATTAGGATAATTTGCTATTTAATTGCAATCCTAATATACTAATGTTAAATCTCCAAACATCTTGGAATGGGTACTTGGACATCCATGTAGGTGGTTGAGAGGTTAATATTTTATTATTTATCCTTGTAGCTTGGAATATTAATTGTAGTGGCATTCATAAGGGAGATGGAGCATGATGGTGATAGTTACAAGTTGACTTGACTTCATTTAAACCACTTTCCCATTCCCAGGTACTAGGAAAAGTGAAGGATCATAACATGTTAGGTGGGTCCATAATGTGTAGTGGATTGTAAAACGGAGTGCTACTTTTGGGGATGTGTGCCCACTCTTTACATGGGTCAGAGATACTATTATTATTGACCTTGTTCATGGTGCATTGATTGATTTTGTTATGGGGGTTTTGTGTGGTCTTGGTTTTAGAAATCTACTTATGGTTTCCTCTCAAATCTTCTCCATAAATTTTATGCATTGGATGGAGGTATTATGGATTTTTTATAGGTACATAGGTGCTGTCAAAATACTTTTAGACTTAGGAGAAAGTTGTTGTATTGATGCAACACATTGGATTAATGTACATTACTGGTGCTCCCTTTGGTGGTGAAGTTTTTTTCTTGAAAGGGTTTCTCCATGTATATTCGGTGTCATGTGTTTGAATGTTATGATTTTCTGATTTAAACTTCTACATATCTAATTTATGGTAAATCAAATTCAATGGTATAATTGGAATTTCACATTTATATACTTGGTTAACAAGCTTTCATTTGTAGTAGTTTACCCTGTTTTATAATATTTAGTATCAAAGCATTGGTTTTGTTGAGAAGGGGATGCTTGCCTTGAAGTTTTGTGGGCTTTTTGGCTACAATGGGAGATTTTTACTTAAGTGGTTTTGTAGATTTCTAAGTGATTGAAACCATGGCTTCTACCTCTTGTTCATAGGTTTAGAAGTTGAACAGTTCTAGGTATGAGTTATGGAAGTTAAAGATGGAGGATCTCTTCTTGAAAGAGAGGGATCAATAGAATTTTTTTTGTAAAGAAAATAAAGTCTAAAGGAATGTTTGATGAAGATTGGAAGAAGTTGGACAAGAAGGCATGAGGAACCATTTGATTGTATCTTGCAGAATTTGTCCTCTTGAATTTATTAGAGGAGCACTGCATTTATATTGTTGAAGAGGATAGGTGATATTTACCAAACCAAAAGTCTAACAAATAAATTTTATTTCAAAATACATTTGTATTCTTTAAAAACTTGGAAGGTGGTTCTATTGAAAATCATCTAAATGTCTTTAACTTGATTTTGAGTTATCTATCTTCAGTACTACCCCATAGATAGTACGGGGCCATGATCCCTATCCCTAAAGTGGAGATGGATGGGAGAGTTATTTCTCACTACACCCCATACTATTGATAGGGTGGATAGAGATCCTAGGTTAGTCAAGTGTCCTCCCCCTCCCCACTCCTTATATAGGTGGATAGATGGAGAGTTTATATAGGGTAGAATAGATAGTTAATGGATATTACTCATTGTACTCTGTTCTTGAATCAAAATATGACCCCACTATCCATAGGGATATTAAGTGTTGTTTGATGTCTCTCAAAAACCTAACAACCATACCCATCTATTAGATTAGATTCATTGGTATGAGTTAATCTCCCATGGCTGTATCCGAGCTTAGTGGCTCACCCAAGTTAGATCAAGTTGATCTCTCTTGTTCTACCAATGTCATTCCTATGCACAAATCCCTATTTATCTTGCTCAAGTGAATAAGTGTTGGAGGTATTATATCCAAAACATAATGCTTGACTAGCTCTCTTGTTTCCATCTAAAGATTTTGAGTGCAACCCCCCACAATAGAAAGGGTAGATAGGCCACTAAGGAAGTTGCTTCTAGAACAACATTATAACAAATCCCCTCAATTAGGGTGGGCCCGTCTATCTTTCATGTAACTAACATATTGATGTGACCTATCTATCTTTGGGTACACTTTTCTTCGAGAGAAAATGGTTGAAAGAAAGCAGCCTAACTAGATTGTAGGGAAAACTATAGTTAGTTGCACTGGAGAAGGATAAGGCCTGACAACTACCAAATAAAGAAACCATGACAATGCCATAGACCTTTACACATATAACAAATTCAATAGAAGTGGCTCCAATGTAGGATGCATTCTAGTGCAATCTGACTGTAGCCTGTGCGTTTGACAGACGTGAAAGGCGGAGAAATGATGAGATTATGAGAGTGCAATATTTTGACCGACTGCAGAAGAAATTTTCCATGTTTGCTTTCTGACTCCTCTCATTTCCATCCACGCTATGCTTTCCCATTCACAACAACCGCATGATGTGATCAGCTCGCTGCCCCTTCACTGCTCCACCTGCACCAGAATGTATTGAATATATAAAAAAGTAGCTTTCAGCCCATTTTACAGCATTTATATTGTTCTCTTCCGAGTTGTATATTATGACAGGCGTGGAGAACTGGCCTCTGCCAGAGATGGTGACAGTTGAAAGAATCTTGTAACAGCTTGGAGCCTTGCAACTGACTTTTCAATAAGTTTGGCCCTGAGGAGATTGCGGAAACTATTTATTCATGGACTGTTAATAAACATGGAGGAGGACAAGATATTGATTTTGTTATTGTAATGGAGAAATTTGCATAACCATGCCATTTCTCATTTAGTTTTGGCTTCATTTCAATTGGATTGGAACGTTTTAATGTAATAACATAATGACAAGTGATATATTTTTGTGTTAGGTTTTGGTTTATGTCTCAATCCTTGTCTATTTATATTTATTCCCACTCGTAATTAGTCCTATAGATTGACCATTTACCTTTTATTATTGCACCCTTGATTGCACCTATTTCCATACATTCACTCCCTACCTTGAGATTATAACTTCCCTGCCTAGGTTCATTTTTGCATTACTCGAGATTGATCCCATATCGTGCAAGAATGAAGTTAGAATTCAAATGATAAAATTTAAATTCCAAAATTCTTCCCACTTCCTACTAGCCATTATGAACTGACTTGGTATACATTGTGCAATAGGTAGCTATGTTTTAGTACTTAAAGACATTCCATGTGCTATTAAATCATATGCAAGGATCATAAAAAATCTAGGGATCAACGAGGAGAAATCATTAGAGCACACTTTAATTTTCTAAAGCTACAAAGAACTTCATTTGGAAAGAGGTGAATGTACAATCTATAAATAAGCACATTGTTATCTTCTTAGACTGGTATGCAACCAGGGCACTTTTGTTTTATTGCAAACATACATGTTAAAGTTAGGTTGGGTAAAATAAGATCCACAAACCTTGGGTGCAAGCTGGGAGATGTTGATATATTCAATTACTTGAATAAATTTTCATTGAAGACGTTATAGAGGTAGTTGACCCATCTAGGAGTTTGACCTAGGAGAACTTGGCCCTAGCAATATGATAGATTCCTCTAAGATGCTTATAACTATTGCCATCCTTAAAATCTTACCAAACATTAGAGAGCAAGGCAAATAAGTTTAATAAGTCTATGTTTCACTAGTTTAGATTTGTGTGTTAGAGTTCAAATTCAAGGAATTTAGGATTGAACCCATGATGCTTGGGATTCAACCATAGGGTTTTCTACACTAGTTTAGATTTTGAGATTGTCATCATAATAAGGACATAAATTATTGGACAATGATGATTCACTTCTACATAACATCAACAATATTATTGCATCACTAGTTCTAGAGCTAAGGACCCCCTTATCCTCTTATGTTTAATTATTGCATTTATTACTATTCATCTATTGACTCAACTCTAAGTTATCTAGGTTAATTGTGTGCTTGTTGATTGCATTTATGTAATTAGCCTAGATTTATGTAAAATGAATTTTATTCCTTATAGTTATATAAGTATGATATTAGATGCTTCTAAATTTTTTTCTAGTAAACTTGGGTTAGACAGCCAAGGGCCACAAAAAAGAGTACTGGAGCCTAGATTTTGGTAACATTGAGTTCACTAGGTCCATCTATACTATTTTATCATTTATATCATATTATCATCCTTCTATTTCCAACTGAAACTTAGTTGGACCATATTGATTCATGCAAAAATACTAAAAATACTCCACCTTCAATGAGAAATTATGATTGATAAAAAGTACTTCACTCAATCCACATATGATTGTGCCAAGCAACCATAACAGTAACTACTGAATACTCCATTTTATAAAATATAAAGTTCTAATTCTTCACAAAAAGGTGGAAAGGTGTTTAAACTATAAATTCATCACTTGTAGGCACCCGACTAGGCCAAAATAAACACCACAATTTAGAGTACGGACAAAAGAGACCAATCACATTGATGCTTGAAACTAGAAAACCATTAACCAAACTCACATTGAAAGGAAACATATCACAATTTACAAAAATGAGGAAAGGGAAAATTATGATGGCCCTCCATCCACCACAGTCATGGATATTCATAGATTTTAATAGTTGAGAATGGGGAGGTAGGGAAATAGGGCTTGCTGAAGCCCCTTGTGCCATTTTACATTTAATACACTTCTCATGCTTCATAGGGGGGCACTTCAACTAAATCATCCTCACTTTCATCACAACAAACATAATAAGATATTTACATTTAGAGGGAGCTTAACATTACGTACCTTTGCAATTTACTTGATCTGCTAATATATGTTTGCCTACCTTTCCTTGAGAATGTGGAGATGCTCCAAGTTGTAATTAAAGAAGGTTTCAACTTGGTCGACCACTCTCCCATGTAACAAATATGCACCTACTACAAGTGAGAGCATAGAAGCATAATTGGGAGATTGAGCAATGTCAAAAACATTTCTTCTACCTAATCACTATCTAGGATCAAGAAGTAGCTTAGTCATAACATTATTGATTCTAACAAAGTGTGACCCATCCATCTCCTTGGCAAGTTCCTAGATCCTCAAAACCCATGAATAGATGTTTGGGTTTGAGATTTCATGCTCTAGGTAATATACAAAATCCATACTTATAGGCATTTCTTCTTTCCTCTCTTGCTACCCAAGGAAGAGGCTATGTGGAAAGGTGCATAAACATCAGGACCAAGGGAGATAGGAGTAGAGAAAACCAAATATAGATAGTCCTAACCTTTGTGGAAATATGAACACACAAAATCTTAAAATAATGGCTTATTCCTACTAAGCACTCCTAAATATCTTGAAACCCTAATGCTAAATCCCTATGCGTCCCTAAGTACTTTTTTCTATATCAATGATACAATGTGCCACAGTGTTAAAAGTAGTACTCTCTTTCCAAAAATAAAGTCCCCTATTTACTACAATCCATCCCACCCCACACTCTTCAATCATTTGGTTCCCATCATTTCATCACACTTCAAATGATAAGCCTTTTATTAAACAAATACATGCTTCTAGATTGATATGATCTTATGTTTTTATATAAATATATTTACAATATCTATATTAATTTATAATTAATTAACTAATAATTTATTAATTTACACATATCAAATAATATTATTAACAATTATATTAATATTGTGAACATACAAAAGTGAACCATCAAAGAGTAAATTAAGATAAGTTAACCTATTCTATTCACTATCATAAATGACCTCTAGATTAGACAAATAAGGCTATGAAACAAGGATGAAAACACAAACAAAAGTTCTCGACAAAGTCTCCTTGATGCACCAAGCATATGGTGGATATGTCCAAGGATGAGATGGGGAGAAGTTGGGATGTTTGAGTGCTGAAAGTGACAACATAACTTTGCATTCAAGAGTTGTGTCCAAATGGCTTAGAGAGGGTTCTATTTATATATATTTTGGGAGGATGGATGGAGGGATAGGATCAATTTGAAGGATCAAGGGCTCTCATTTCATGAGAGGATTGGAGGCATGAGAAGCCTTTAAGTGTCATGCATTGGATGGTGGTCAGAGATGCTCCCAAAATTCAAGGAGAATTAAGAGTGTAGACTTTGCATTGGAGAAAGTGGATGGTGGAGATGAAAAAGTGATTTCTTGGAGTGTAGTGCAAATCTTTCCCATGCCTCCAAGTACCCCTTATGTACATGTTGAATGACATGTGTACCCCTTTAGGGACTCATGCATGTAATGCCTTGATTAATCATACTTAGGCATGTACAAATGATTAATGATGGTAAATGATGTGGTTTGGTCAACTAATAAAAGGTGCACAAAATAGAGAATTAAATAATATTTGTGATTTGTTTAAATTTTTGGATGGGGTGTGATATGCTTAGATAAATAGATTTATGTATTTATTTATCTAAGGTTGGACTATAGAAGAAGATTAATTAATTGAATAAATAGTCCAAATTTATTCAATTAATTGTAGGTGAACAATGATTAATAGTGCATGAATAGTGATTTTATTAATTAAATAATATAATATTTAATTAATGTTGGGATAAAAATTGGATAATTAATTGAATAAATAGGAATTTATTCAATTAATTATAGAGGAAATAGTGAAGTGATGTCTTGGTTAGAGCTAAAATGGTGATAAGATGATTTCAAGTGTCTACATTTTGTCCCTCTTTGAAATGACATTAAAATAAAATCGTTTCAAAGAAAAATGAAATATAGCACTTTTTGATGAGGAATGGGTTACTGGATGCCCTAGTTAATTGAAGAATTATGATGATGAGATGATGCCCCCTCGAGAGGTCAGGTAGGCAAAAAGAGCATGGGTGAGCTCTCAAAAGATGAAAAAGATAGAAAAATGAATAGAGGAGGAAAAATTAGAATGAATGGAAGAAAAACGGAGGAAAATATATATGAAAAATAAATTAGTTATTGCAAAATGAGTAAAGGAGGTGTGAAAAATTAGGGTTGGTGGGTGTATAAATAGGGGTTGGAGGGGTGAATAGGTCACTTTCATCCTCAATCTTAGAAGAATTGGAGCAAAGTAGAGAAGGAGCACAAAGCAAAATGTGGAATGTACTAGTGCATACCCATTGGGTAGAGTGAGTGAGTGAACACAAGTAACTAGAGATGTGGGACTTACCGGTATGCAAAATGTCAACCCTCTTTGTCATTAATATAGCATATTTATTGCTAGTTAGTGGGAAGGAAAAAGATGCCAAAACATGGATCAATGTGCATGTGGGGTGAACAAGTGTGGCATGGGCTAGATAAGTGTGGGAATAGGATAAACAAGCACTTGCATGGGATGGGCATGAGCACATGGGAACTAGCACCTCCGTTGAAAAATAAAGTGCTCCCATGGGTAAATGTGGGTATTAGGGATGAATACCTCCATTAAAAAATGGAGCACCGATGTAGACAAGCAATTGGGTGAATAGATAAGCACCTCTATTGAAAATAAAGCACCTATAAAGACAAGTGCTTGCACCATGGAGGGGTGTTTGCATGAGAAAATGAAGTGCAGGTGTGCTGGGAGAGGAAGAATAAAGATTGTGGCGAAGGCCAACATGATTTTTGGCTGGATGTAGGAGTGATTGGACCTTATAGTGATGTAGGAGTAGAGGTCTACAGTGGTGGACCTGATGGAGGATTAGATAGAGGAGGATTGGGGATACTTGGATCTTGTGGGGAATTGACATGTGACTATGATGCCATGCCTTAGGGTACACAGGACCATGTTGTCTCTTTATTTTCTTGTTTTTTTCAACTTTTCTTGTTTTCTTTTAAATCATAGACATG
Organism: Cunninghamia lanceolata; assembly: GCA_027924645.1. NCBI lineage: Eukaryota > Viridiplantae > Streptophyta > Pinopsida > Cupressales > Cupressaceae > Cunninghamia > Cunninghamia lanceolata. The sequence goes on along the minus strand of BSBN01000846.1, from coordinate 6,072,848 downwards.
GTGGACTTCAAATGTAGAATGTAATTAATTATAACTATTTTAAAGTAGGATAAATGGTGTGTTTGGGCTTGTTTTTTTAATGATTAATTATGCCTATGATTATGTAATATCTATTTTTGCACACACACACATGTCTTTATCATGTCAAGAATAGAGCTAGGAATCAAGAACTGATTACTACAGAGCTCTTTGGAGCCACCCTTGCCTCTATATAGACAACTTCGGGATCACACCAATTAAGCTCCAAAATGCACGAGAGAAGGTGATGCTAGCCCAGATTGATTTTTAGATGATTCCTAGTATTGGTATTTCATTTGTAATAGAGAAATCATAGAGGACCACTTTCATCTACATGTTTCATGAAACATAGGATCATGATGAGTACTTTCAGCCATCACTTTTGTGAAGTAACTCTTAATTGCCTAATTTTGAAATCCGAACACAACACATCTTGTTCCAATAGATTTGACTACTTTGATTTATTGTATAATTAAAATGACTTCTAGTTTAGACTTTAGTTTTTCCTTAAAGCTTAGAGATATCTCAAAATAGAACTTGAGTACATATTGTTTTATGTCAAAAAATTTACAATAAAGGACTGGTGCATGAATTCCATCCGACAGTCCCAAGTTAGTTAGCCATGTTAGACTAAGGGTCTTAAGGACTCCATAAAACAATCTTTTGAAAATAGGATAAAAAGGAGGATAGAGAAAACAATAGATAGAATATAGTTAGAATACAAAGAAAAATGCACAAGGTAGTTTTTGATATAAATAAAAGTATGCCAACTTAGTGCTCTAGCAGAGTAGAAGAATTGATCCTGAGGGTTGGGTAGGGCCTACTCTTCCCGAAAGAGAAGGGGATTCATTATGGTATTCTCTATTTTCTTTTGCAATCTATGTTTACATTTTCTTTTCTAAAACTAATTTATGTTGTGTGTTTTTTAATATAAAGACTTGTAGGCATATGTGATTTATTATATCAAAAAAGATAAAAATAATCTTTCATTTATTCTCTATTTTCATGCAAGGTGTGTTTCCTTTTTTTCAATTGTGTTTATTCCTTATGCAAAGTGTGTTTCTTTCTAGTAATCATAGGTTAATCAAGCTTTTACTTTCATGAAAGTGTGGTTTACTTTCAGCAAGCATATATTAGATGCATTTTGTATTTAGTAGGAGAATAGACTAGTAGATGAAATTCATTAAGAAAAGTATCATTTGGAGAAATCCATATCCTATTTCATATAGTCTTTGGACACCAACCTAGATTGACTATTAGATGATTAAATGAAGGTAAAATTAGGAAACTACAATGACCTCATCACACAATGTAGGATCAGAGCCTGATAGTGCTAGACCTAATGGAGGATTGGCTGAAGGAGGAGTGGGGATACCTAGATCTAGTGGGGGTTTGGAATATGATTATGATGTCATGCCTTAGGGAACACATGCCCATGTTGACAGTGTTGGCATTCAAAGACTAGCACCTTTCATCTCCTTATAGGGGAGATTATAGTTATGCTTGAAGTTGTATGAAGAGTCCTACGATTCCCAATTAGGGCTTGTAAAGTGTATTATAGGGAACAGCATGATGTGTAGGTACTAGAGAGGCTATTCGGTAGGTCAGATCTACTAAGAGATGGTATGAAGTTAGATTTAGCTACGTGCATTGGGATGGTGGATGGCAGCCCTCTAGTGATGCAGCCATTACTGACAAGATTGAGAACTTATTTCCCATTGGATTGGCACACTATGTAAAAGATATGTTCACTAGGGAGGAGATATGTGCATGAGGGCCCTATGTACTAGAAATGTTGTATACGGATCTTCATTTGATTACATATAGCTAGGAGTGCAGCCTTGCACACAAGACTCTACTGAAGGTATGGGTCTAGGAGCACATCGCAATGCTCAAGACCATTGGAGATAGGGGTTGAAAAGAGAAGGGGATCCATATGCATTCTTTTGGAGAGGACAGAGGAGGTATGCCCATGTGTGTGACCTAGGCCATTTGTAGTGAGTATTGGATGATGTATAGGTAGTTATCTAGAGACTATATTAGGATTGTGAGATATGGCCTGATGGTGTCAATGTATATCCATGCTAAGGACACATTGGATTATTGTGTAGATGTCTTATATTATAGAGTGATATGGACCATATAGGGTGTTGAGGAAGTTTTGGATGTGGTAGAGGATCCCTACGGAGGGTGAGCATGTATATGTGTATGTATCATGAGAGGAGCAGACATGCTGGGGTCTATGAATGGACAATTGATAGGCATGGATAGACTAGGCACATGTGATGCCAATGTTGTATCTATGGAGACTATATGTTATAGATGCATGTGTTGCTAGATACTATCAGTAGTGGTGGGCGTAGAGACATTTGATTAGGTTCACAAGGCCATTTCTGCCATAGGCATAGGGGCCATTCATAGAGCTATTAGGATAGTGAATAGATAATGTGTTTTTGTGGAGAGGATGGGTTAGTAGTGAGGTTAGCTTACAGGATAGGATAGGGGGTACATGGAAGGTGCAAAGAGTATTTCTAGAATGGGTGGGTTAATGAGGATAGAGTGGGCACAATAGGTGCCATGATAGGAATAGATACAACAGTAAGACCCAAAACAAGGAGGGGATGAGAGACAAGAGGATGAGGGCCATGATGTAGAGGCTGTGGAGGTAGATGTGTGATGTAGGGGCATCACTCTCCATCTAATTTTGGTTTGCATTTTGTTTTAGTTTCTTTTTGTGTTTGTTGCAGCTTCCTGTTGCTTTAGCATTCTATCCTTTTGCCACTCAGGAACCAGTGTTTGGGCTTCCTGTCATTGTTCGTCAGTTGCACAATGCAAAGAAAAGAAAGTATTTGTCCCCAATTCTTGGTTGGCTTCAATACTTGGCTAATGGTTGAGGCTCGACCGTTATGGAAAGAAGAAGTAATGACAGGTAGTGGAGTCTTATGGGTGTTTCAGTCAAGATTTCTGGTGGCAAGTGGAAGGCATTCAACATCAACGTTACATTTGAGATTCCTTATGGTGACTCTCTCTGCCATCCACTCGAATGCTGGTGTCATTCTCTACTATGTTGGTGTTTATTCTCCACTTGGAGGAGTGGCTAGCAGTCACTTAATATATGGGCATACCCCTTTAATGTTTGGTGGGGGTGAAGGCCTTTCATGTTGGTCGTGGAGACTTGATAAAAGGAGAGCATGATAGGAAGAGTGTTGGAAAAAAATGTGAAGTCTGAGTTTGAGAAGAGAGGTCCAAGATGAGAGGAAGCAATAGGAGTTCGAATTAGAATTTTGATATTATGTCTAACAAAGAGGCCAACTGTGGTGGCCAAATTGTGAGCAGATGAATGATTTCTATAATTGAATGAGAAAATTACATTACTCTATTTCATGTGAGGACTATTTCATGGCATCAATGGATTCCTGTCTCTAATCACTGATAGTATCTGTTTGTATTGTTATTCCTCTCATTGACAAAATTTCATGACTTAGAGTCCATACTAGAATGTGTGTATGTTCTAGAGTCCTGAACTTCCTATCATTATGGTGGGGGAAGTGATCTTGAGTCTCTATTTAGTTTAAAATTTATCTTGTCACCAGAAATGCTGCTATCAAGTGGTATCAAAGCATAGAAGGTTCTGTGTCCATGGGTAGAGCACCGATAGTGAGGCAACCTATGCTAGGACTGGTGGGTGTGGGAAAAGAGTCAAGTGGTTGTGTCTCAAGTGAACCCTAGGAAATTTGTTGTAGAGGGTAGAGAAGGAGGCACAAAAGATTGGTTACAGAGTATGAGTTGGCAAAGTATTGTAGCAGTGAAGAGGATGAAGATTGCAGTTAGAAGGCCCATTGTAATACCATCTTGGGATAGATATTGGGATGGTGTGGAGAAGAGAAAGCTATATGAGATATTGCAAAAGATCTCAAATCAAATGGATGCATTGGAAAAGTCTTATTTTCCTAACTCTATGGTGATTGCAGAACATTCGAAGAAAGCCAAGGAAAGAGAGCCCGAAGCAAAGCCAAGTCATGAAGAAGACTACAAACATTTTGTCAATGTTAAGGAAGAAGATCACCAAGTGACAGGAAATGACAAAAATGTAGATTTTCAGAGGTTCAAAATTGATCATTTTGATACTCAAAGAAATTTGGAGTTCAATGCTGGGGAAATTATAGTTCATGCTTTTATTTCAGAAGAGGACAACTGTAGTGAAGATGAAAATAAACATGTGTTTGCAAAAGAGGATGAGCAACTAGAAGTGCATAATAGTTTGAAAAGACATTTGGAAGGTGAAAGTGTGGACTTGGTAAAGGTGATTACAACTGTTGGTTCCCAAATCAGCAAAGGGTTTGCCACTTCCTATGCTCTAGTTCAAAACGATTCAGCCAACAAAGATGGGAGGTTGTGTGAATGTGCCTCCCCTTCACTTTAGGTTCTGCCACACCTAGGGGGGTATCCCTTCTACAAAAGATTTATCTTTGACGCACTCAAAACAAAAAGATTTGACTTTTCAATACCAAGTAGAATGCTCTCATGTATGGACCAAGATTTTTGAGATAAACCCAGATCGGCAATGTTCTTGGACTATCTAATTGGTTGAGGATGAGAGCATGCAACTAAACCCTACTCCTACAATCTAAAGTTTGAGATTTTGAAATGATTTTGTTTTTTATTTGGATGCACGATTTAGGGATTTGGATCATAACTTCAACACAAAATTAGATTGGTGCCTATCTTAGGGCATGGAATCAAATAGACATATGTATGTGAATGATTCTCATAAACTTAAGATAGCACTCAAGTTTCAAGGGGCTTTGTTAGCATTTGCCTTACAAACACTACCCATGAAAGAGTATTCAACTAACTCTTCTTACAAATATCCTTGCTGCAATACATTCTTCATCATGCTTAACCCAAAATAGTTTAATCTACTCCTTAAATAGATGTCAAAGATTAATCATGCAATACAAAAAATCCATATTCTAGAATCTCAACAACCCTTAATTATCAGATTCAAAATAAGAGATGCATTCAACGCTAGAGACAATTAATAGAATACATGCATATAGCATTTCTCATTTAAATCAACATGAAAATAAAAAATAGTTATGGAGAAATGCATTCAACATACAACTCATATACTCACAGCAAAAGAGATAGAGCAACCTAACTGAACTGTATTTTTATCACTTCTTCAAAATACCAAAATCTTCAACAACAACAAAAATGAGAGCTCAACTATTTTTATGCTCAAAATATGTTGCCCTAGAAATTAGCTGCATTTTGGAGGTAGGTGAGACATTTTCCATTTCATTTTTCCCTCCAAAATGCACTTGGGAATAAAAAATTACAATATATTAAAAGAGGAGAGGAAAATGAATAAAATGCACATTAATATCCCTCTTTTAATTTTTTACATTATTTTAATTTTTTCCCAAGCTTGAACGGTTGTAGCTGGAGACTCCCATATCCTCCAAATTGATGTAGAATAAACTCTGAGGCTTCCTTCTTTAGGTTCTCCATGATTGCATTTAGCCTCTGAGAAGAAAAAAAGCAGCATCATTCATTTCAAATCTTATCCAACTGATCAATTTTGGGTCGTTTTTGGAGAAAAAATGGCATTTCTGGCCATTTTGGCACTCAAAAAACATTGCAAATAGCCAAAAAACCTTTGCCAATAGATTAGATATGGATTGAGGAAGATTTATGAGCATAAAATTGCATAGTTGAACCACAATCTACCCCCAAAAATCAACCTGAAGCTAAAAAACGTGATCAACATATTCAATCTTCCACAAAATTTGTTTGAAACAACCTCAAATCCGTCGGAAACACCCCAGAATAGAAGGAATTGCATAGTTATTTGTCGCAGAGGGGAGAAAAGGGCGTAAAGGACTATGCGATGGGCATATCGCACCATCCCATGGGCTTTTGAAGAGACAACATTAATGGTTGCGATGGCCATAAGCACCATCAAGCCTTTATTTTCCATATTATAAACTTTATTAAAGTTTATTAAAACTTTAAAACTCTTCCCTTTATAAACTTGATCTTTCCTTATGCTCACGTGCAGATTTTTCAACTTTTAATTTGCGCCTTTTTTAAAAATGCAATTTAATATTTGCATTTTTTTTAATGAAAATGCAAGTTATCTATTAAAATAAAATAACACTTCACAAAAAAATAACAGGTGGTTAAAAGGCACACCCCGAGAGTCACATGTGCTAAGCCTAGAAAGATCTAGGACAAAGTATCAAATGGTACATGACCCATATAAAAACAAAGAAAAAACAAAATTAAGTAGCCAATGCCATTCGTGCAAATGGCAGATCCCTATCATCTGGTTTCCCCCAAATGTCCATAGGGTCCGAGTTAACATCAAGCATAGCCCAGCCATCTTCATTTTCCTATTCTTCATTCTGAACATTTGGCTCCTTGTGCTGAGGTGAGATAGACAAATTTAACCAAGGGAAAACCTTAGCATTATCCCACCCTGTAGTTGGTGCATGAGAAGAACTAGGAGCATTCCAGCCTGCATTGTCCATTGCAGGCCAACCAGCATTACCTGCATTATCCATAACAGGCCACCCTACGTTACCCCCAGCTACACTAGTAGCACAACTAGAGGTCCATCCACGTGGACGTGGAAAGGCTGAGCACCTTCGTTGGTGAGCACCACGATGTAGAATAGGCTGGAAGCGAGGTCAGGAATCTTTGGCTGAACCACTTTTGCATCTGTTAGGAGAGCGAACTCTAAGAGAGGATGGTGAGGGAGGAACATGAGCCATAGTGCAGGGAGAATTCCCCCAATGATCCAACAACTCTTGTAAGTGAGCCACTTCCAAGGCAATTTTGTTAGCTCGCACTTGAATCTTTTGAAGAACATTAGAATAGATAATAGTTTTAATGTATAGAGAAACATAAGTTCTAATTTTGCTTTCTAAAAATATACAAGAATTACAATCTTTCCATAATGCAAATAAAATCTCCACCTTGAAAAAATGCCAAATTTGAGTAAATTTTTTAGGAAACCTAGGTGAATCACCCTGCAGGATGATTTGCCAGGTTAATGGGGAAAAAATTCATGAATCCATAACTAGAATTGTTAAGCTCTGGTGCAATACTAGAAGAGATGTTGAATCGTTTCATCCTGTCCACAAAAAGGACAACAGGGATCCTGGACCCCAAGGTGAAACAACCTAGTACCAACAAGCAAGCCTTGAAAGAGAATGCACAGGCAAAATGAGCAAGTTTTGGCTCAAGAATGGCAGACCAAACATTTTTAAACCTGGAATGCTAAAGACTTAAAGAGCTATGAATAAGCCAACACTAATTAAGAGTGGCAGCCATGGGTAAATGAGTTGAAAGCCACCTGTAAGCCATCCGTGGCTTGAAATGATGCAAAGGTGTGTTTGGATACCATTTCCAATCCTTCCACTATGGCTTGTTGGACTAAATTCCAACCTTATGCAACATTGCAGGTGGAATAACCATGATGATTTTGTCATAAATAGGCTTATCAACTTTTGAAAGAGAAAATTTTACATAGAATGCTTCCCAAGCCAAAAGGCTCATAGTGGGCCTGTGAAACATATCCTGAATGGTCTGAACACCTTTTTTGTGGAATTTGAGAGCCTTTAAACCTTGCAGTTTAGCCAAAGGCTGAGTTGTAGAAGCTAGGAGAGGTGACCACCAAATATTAAGGTGATTGAATGAAAGACCAACACAAAAACTATCATCAGACCAGCATAACCAAGGTTTAATTTTTTCCTAGGCTTTCCAAATGCTCTTAACTACAAATGTGCCTGAGATTTGAATTGGTTCTCTCATGACAAGGAGATTAGAAAAACCAATTTGTTTCCAAGCCAGTTTGTGCATAGGATGTCCCATTTCAATGTTATGCTGGAGTAAAACCTTCCATGCCTCACAACTAGTGAGCGCATGAACAATCCATTTGATAGCCAAGACAGTTCCTTGGTGGTGAGTAGAAATAATACCAAGTCCTCTAGAATCTCTGGGAAGGCAGCAAAATTCCCATACAAGATGGTGAAAACCATGGCGAGTATCAAAAGAAGTCCATAGGAAATCCTACAAGAGTTTTTCCAGTTTGGCATAAGAGCTTTTTGAAGGAGCCCAACAAGAAGAATAATAAACATGGGTTGCAGCCAAGATCTTAGAACAAACCTAGAATTTACCAGCCAGTGAAAGAGGCTTAGTAATCCAAACTGCATGTTTTTGCTCCACACAAGTAAGAATAGCTTGCCATAGGGTGGCAGAAGTGCCCTAGAATGCAAAAGGAATACCCAGGAATCTAAAAATTTCACCATGGCCAACCCAATGCTAGTCATATTGTTGAAGCCAATGAGGAGTGGGAAGTATAGACTGTCTATAGCATAACATCTTGTGCCACTGAATGGAAGAACTTGAGGCCAAACAAAAGGTCTCCAGACAACCAAGAGCATTTTTAACTAAATTTTCTTCTTCTAGTAAGGTTAAAAAGGAGTCATCAGTAAAATGACCATTAACCAGCTGGCTGGTAGAATTTGGTAAAGAAATACCTTGAACAAGCCTATTGGAAACTAAATTAGCAAGAAGATAACCAAAACCTTCTGTTGCAAGAACATATAGGCTTGGGGCAAGAGGGCATCCTTGGTGGATAGATCTAAAAAGGCCAAAAGTATGAGAGTGGTGGCCATTGATAATGATGCAAGTAGAAGCATCTGAAAAGAGCATTGTGATAGATTGAATAAAAGAGGGTCCAAATCCTAATGCTACAAGCATTGCAAGGATAAAGCACCATTCAATGTGATCATAAGCCTTAGCAAATTTTTTTTTTTTTAAATTTATTTTTGGTTTGATTTTTAGGCCCATTCCATTCCCTCCCAAACTGTAATGATATTATCTAATATATATCTAGACTTAATGAAGCCTGTTTGTTCAGGGCACACAATCAAAGGAAGCAGGTTGCGGAGTTTGAGCGAAAGGGCTTTAGCAATGATTTTGTAGGAGACATTGAGGAGGGTAATGGGCCTCTAGTTGCAAATATCCTTTGGATCACCAGTTTTAGGTATGAACTTAATGTTTCCTTGATTTATAATATTTCCTAAAGAATTGGAATGAAATGCTTCAAGGTAAACATTGTGTAAATCTTTTCCTAAACAATCCCAAAGGGCTTTGTAGAACTCACAAGGAAATCCATCAATTCCAGGCACTTTCTCATTTGCCATAGAGCAGACAGCTTCTTTAAGGTCTTCAATGGTCAAAAGTTGACCACACAAGTGAGTCTGGGCTGAGGATAGCCTGTTTGGAACAACAGCAAGACAATCCTGCAAAGCAAATTGTCGCTTAGGAGTGTAATCTTAAGTAGTGAAAACTTTTTCATAATGTCTTACAAAAGCCTAGAGAATGTCTGGCAGATCTGTATGAGCAACATTGTCCTCTTTGATTTGCTTAATACCATGTGAGGAATGTTTAGCTCGAAGAGAAAGAAAGAACTCCTTAGAAACACGATCTCCAATTTTTAGCCAGTGCGTTCTGGCTTTAAGTTGCGCTCCTCTGGCAGCATGGCAGTCAGCCATTTATTTTTGATGTCATTAATTGGCAACAAGGACTTTCTTAGAAGGAGAAACAGGCTCAACAACCAAGCTTCAGAGGCAAATTTCAAAGTAGTGACAGTAGCTTCATAAGCCCTTCTCCTGAAATTGGCCAGCTGACGACCATAGATGTGAAGAAACCTCGCTGTGTGGGTAATAGCATCATTCCACCACTTAATCTAGCTAGTAGCATGCAATGACCAACATTGTAAATTCCAAATAGTTGAAATGTGTGCCAAGGTGGGTTGATGAGCAAGCAAGGAAGTGTTTAGAAAAAAATGAGATTTCATGGAACGTGGTTGAGTGAGCTGCCACTCAATGGCAAATTGAATTGGAAGGTGATATGAGAACATCACATCCACTAACAGCTGCACATGAAGGGTGGATGATGTGGAGAAGCTAAAAAAAGATTGTACAAAAATCATAGCACAATCAAGGCATTTAAAGACCCTATCATTTCAAGCCCGAAAATTGCACCAAGTATGCCATAAAGGACTAGAGTGACAGTGGCCAATATTGGGATAAAAAAATCCCAATTTATTTCACATATGGAACCATGCCTCTCTTTCACCAGCTGGGCACCAAAAAGGCATAATACCATCCTTGTTAGTAGCCATTTCAACCATATTAAAATCTCCACAAATAAGCCACGTGGCCACGGGCAATGAATCTGCAATCCACTGCCACAAAGCAGATCTTTCTGACGCATCATTTGAAGCATAGACATTAATAATCCCAAAAGAGTGATTATTAATATTAAGAAGCATCTAAACTAATTGGTTGGTGGGATCCACCACTGAATCATGCCACCGAGGGGACAAAAGAGTAGTTACACCATCTTTTCTAGCCTCATGGGCAGTGGAAAATAGTTTACTAGCTAGCCAAATACAATGGCAAGCCGAAGACAAAAGAAAGCCTGTAACTTTAACTTCTTGTAGGCACAGAACATCAAGAGAAACATAATGATGGAGAGCATCATGAATGGAGTACTTCCTAGAGAGGTCAATGAGACCTCTTTCCAAGAGAGAAAATTCATTTAAAATCCTCCACCATCTCACTAGAATCCAGGCTTCCAAATGAAGCAAAACTATTTTGAAGAAAATCGGTGGGGTTTGACCCAAATTGGAGAGGAGGGGTTTGATGTTTTTTAAGATTCTGAACAATTTCTCCCTCCTCAAGAAGCTCATGGCTATGAGAGCGCTTGTGAAGCGTCACAAAAGAATTGACATAGGCTTGTTGGCAAGAGACACTGTGTGGCTTCATGATTATTGTCATTGATGGCAACAAAGTCTATCCCACACATCTACAGAGCATAGTATGTCTATACCAGAAGTCAGATTGAAGAGTGTTTTGGTCTAGTGAACAAGAATAGAGCATGCAACAAGGTTCGATAATCAGGTCCGGATCTCTCAGAGGATGTATCTTAGCAAAGTACAAACTTGGGAAAGTCAAGAGGAGTACCATGACTACTATATTCTAGAGATTGAGCCTCTGGTGATGAAAGTGTGAAAAGATATGAGCATCTAAGTGTTGGGTTCCTGATAGACAGAGCAAACTAAGGAAGAACTAGCCGGTAGAACATCAGAGTTTAATTTGGATGAGAAATGGTCAAGTTATTTAAGAGATAATACATGGTTGGCTGACTTGATTGATGACTTCTAACTCTATGTCTTGGATATGCATCACATTTTAAGCATGGATTCAGCCGACAGATTAGTGTTTAGTAAATATCTTGAGTATTCCAATTACCGACTAGAAAGATGTTGAAATCCTTGGTGTGGATATATATACCAGATAGATTTCGGTATGAAGGTGTATGTATGGGGATTTAGTGTGTGAAAAAGGGTAGAAATAAGTGTGAAAGTAGCAATACAAGTTTGGTATGTGACAGAACAACAACACTAAAGAAGAGGAAGTATGAAATGAAGTAGATCAGTATATTGAGCCTAATTGGAACTGAGCCTCAACATATGTGGATGCCTCTCTTCAGTTCAAACATATGGTTACCTTCTATATTCTTGTAGACAGTGAGTCTCTTGTAGGCAGTGTGCCTCTTGTGAGCAGTGTGCTCGGGCGGTGAGCCCTAATTGGCAAGTACCATTTTGTACTTCTTATTCTTTTAACAAAGAATACAATCTTGGGTTAGTCACCCCGTGGTTTTTCCCTTAACAGGGTTTTCCACGTAAAAATCTTTGTGTTATGTGTGTTGATTTCTTTTCTACTCTCATGATTATGTATGTTTATATGTTTTGATGCTACACTAATTGATAAAGAAGAAAAGAAAGTTAAATATTTAAGATAACTGATTCACCCCCCCTCTCAGTTATCTACCTTGTTTCCAACAATTGGTATCAGAGCTATGTTCCTCCAAACAGAGCCTAACAACTTGAGGAATATCTAGGAATCTCAATGGATATGTATGGTATGAGGGAAAAACTTCAGTTTGCCCTAGATGATCTTGAGCAATCTCACTCTGAAGTCAATTACATGAGGGAAAGATTCAAACAAGCTGATGATTTCATAAATGAACTAAAAGAAAAACTGAGTATCTCTGTGAAAAAGAGAAAGGAACTACTTCAACAATTAGCAAGTCAAAGTGAAGCCAATGATACTAATGAAGATCTAAATGAGAAAAACAAGTTATGTGAGAAGCTATCAAAATAGGTCATTATGGTAAGACATGAAATGAAATTGGGGGTTATGAAATTCACCCAAGAAATTGAAGAGAAAAGAAAAATTGAAAATAATCTAAAAAAATCTCTCAAGGAGAAGTCAGAAGACTACCACAAAATAGATAGAATCATCAGGCATTTGGAATTTGAGCTTGAAGAAGCTAGAGATAATGAAGAACAACTTGAGAATCAAATAGACACTCTTAAAAGGGATCTTCAAATAGCAAATGAATACAAAGAGAAATTCAATATAAGCTCTGCTCAACTTGAAGTTTTTCTTGAAAGCCAAAAGAGGGTAGATGACAAGCATGGCTTGGGATATGAGAAAGGTGAAAGTTCCAGATCTAGTCAAAAGAACTCTGGATCAGGAAATCCAAGGAACAGGCCTAGAAGATCTCCGGTAATGCAACCAAATGCTCAAAGATATCCATCCTTCAATGGATACTGCTACAATTGCAACAAATTCGGTCATAAAGCAACTCAGTATAGAAAAAGAGTGAATCGCACTAATTCGTCCTTCTCTAAATAGTGTTTCAACTACAAAAGGTATGGTCACAAATCTCATGAATGTAGAAATATGCAACTAAACAATTCACTCAATGGTAGATGCTTTGCATGCAATAGAATGGGACATATGGCTAATCAATGTAGATCAAGAGGATATCAGCCAAATATGCAAAGAAATTTTATTTTCTACAACTGCAATAGATCTGGTCATATTGCTAAATTCTGTAGAAGTAAGAAATAGGATAAAAATGGTCCGATGCATCATAATCAAAATCAAGACAAAGGAAAAGGAAAAGTGAATGGAGATGAAGTTCAAAGGGAGATGAACAAGATTTGGGTAAAGAGAAGTAGTGAAAATGTTGGGAATGGATCCACACTAAAATCTGGTGTTGATACTCCTTCCAGAAACTAAATAGATCATCTCTGGCTTAGGGGGAGTCACAAAGGAAAATAAATTCCCCCAGCCAGTCAATCAGTGCCTAAAATTGAAACATGAAAAGTTACGGATTAAAGGGTTCTTAGAGAAATATCTAAATAACCCTCGGTAAAAATATGAAAGATCCGCAAGGAGTTTTGAAGAGGTTAACCATCCAAGATTGATCCGGTTTGACAATCATCTAGTAAAAGTAGGATTTTCACAATTAGATCTGGTATGATTCAAAATTGAAATATCTTGATCTGCGGACAAATGGAATTATTGGAGAAAGGGAGATACATTGTCAATTATCACCAAGAATAATTCTAAGTGCATCTCAGTGATTCGAAAGGATCTCTCTCAGAACAAGGTCAAAACAAGGGAACCAGAATGACTTAAGGTGTGTATTTATTGCAATATGATATTAGGGTTTGTGCAGAAATATAAGGGTTCTCTTATTCATCATTTACACATTTGAATTCGAGAAGAAGAAAGAAAGAGCTCTGCAAACAAGATTGCTTCAACCCTCTAAAAGATCAACCACAGAATCTGATTCAACCAACGATCTTTTTTGGCTCATATCGTGAACCCTAGAAGCGTAAAAAGGTATTTCCATTCTTGAATATCTCTCTCTGAATCTTTTGCAAGATGGCTACTCCAAATGTTGTTAAGATCACTAATAGGCCACGCCCTAAGTTCAAGAAACATCCTTACAAATCCCTAGAAGTTGATCCCTTAGGCGCCTTCTATAGCATTCTGCATGGGGTTCTGCATGTAGAAGATGTTAGGGTATACATCCATGCAAATATTGAGGAATTTGGAGAATCAAAGCTGATGGATATCTACCATAAACAACTAATAGATGAAACCTTTGATCTCAAACCTCAATACAAGGCCATCCAGGATAAGCATTTTGGACACTGCATCCACTTTCCCTGTTTTGCAGAAGATGAATGGGTCCGATATGTTCTTAGTAGAATACATGACAACTTCATGTGGTTGATGACCATTCAAGATAACAAAAGAGAAAAAAAACCAAGGCCACAAGGTCCTATATAAGTCAAGGGATGATGAAGAAATAGAGACTGATGAGGAAGTTAAGAAAATGAGGAAGAAAAAGAAAACATCAGGTGAATCCTCTGTCGGTGCAAACAAATAAGAAGAGGTAGAAGTATTTGTTCAAAGGCCTACTCTCTCTATTGATGATATCATCAAGGTAGTCACAGTGGATGGGAACCTGCAACCAGTCACTGAATTTTATGATGATTATAGTGATATTGACAAGAAAATCTTGGAAGATGCTACAGTCAAGTATTTAAACATCTATAATAAGGCATTCATTGAAATCATCTCTCTAATTCCCAAAAGTCTAGAGAAGGAACTTGAAATAAGAAAGGAGAATGCTAAGGCAAAGGACCTTGAGATCTAGGAATAGATTGCAATTCAACTCTATCCTTCCATTACTCCAAAACAAATGACCATGATCTTCAAAGACTGCAAGGATGAGTTCCGGAGCAAAGCCATAATGAACAAACTTATGCTTGGAGAGACGGATCAAGTAGCAAAAGAAACAGAAGACATCCTTTGGAATGCCTACAAGAGATTCAATATTCCTATTATAGAGGACATAGATGATGAACCTTCTGCCATGGATGACGAAGGACTAAGTACATCAAAAGAAGAATATACTGAGAAAAATGCAGAAGAGCCAAAGGAGACAGCTGAGGAGAGGACTAAGGACTTGGATTCCTCTATTCCAGAAGAGGAAGTCCATGAAGAAGTTAACATCTCACTTCTAAATCCCCTAGCAAACTCCAAAACTGAAGGAGAAGGAAGAAAAGAGGAGAAATTGAGTCAAGTAGAGGAGGAAAAGGGAAGAGAAGAAGAACAAACAGAGAAGATCTCTGATGATAGCTCTGAGGTTGCAAAAGGAAAGAAGTCTCTAGCAAGAGACACTACAGAAGCAGTGAAGAATTTCTTAACCAAGGAAATGATGGAGATAGATGAACTAGAAATATTCCAAGTACCACTCAATTTTGATTCTCTCTCTCCAGTCCAGACAATGAAGATTGCATCCTTTGCCCAAGCCAAAGCAAAAGAGAAGCTTCTGAATTCTCACATGGAAGATTGTGAGCTGATAGAAATTGCATCAGGAATGCTGGAGAAGATCATGCCATCCTTCCAAAAGGATCCTTCGGCCTCTCCATCTAGGAACCTCAAATCTTTGATAAACTCTATCAACACTCATTTTGATTCCTTAGAGAAATCGGTAGAAGAAAAGGTTCGCAAAGAATTTTTGGGAAAGAGATTCTCTGAAGTACAGGGACTCATAGCAAATGATGGGAGAAATCTAGATATTGGGATAAAGAGCCTAGTAAATGCTCTTAAAGGTGGCAAAGAAATATACAAATTTTGTTTATCTTGGTCCATAGTGACAGAAGACATTGCCAAGAAGGTGGAAGAACAAGAGAGTAAACTGTCAAGTTTATCTTAGAAGTTTGATCCTCTCACCCCATCCATAATGAATCAAGAGTGTTAGGCTATTGCCACTATAAATGAAATAAAGAGGCTTGAAAAGGAGAAGAAGAATAGAATAAGTAGGATGAGTGAACTAAGAGGGGTAATTATCCCTAAGTTAGAGGCAATGCATGAGGCCCTAACTGATGCTTAGACTACAGCCCGAACCAATGATCCGGTAGACTTAAGAAGGGTAGAATCTTTTACATTTTTGTTGAGTAGCCACATTTCAGTTCTAGACAGGATGAAGTAGAGTTGGGCGACAAAAGTTGTACAGTTGAAGACCACCTTTGCAGATATACTTAAGTATATGTAAATATAACATGTATATATACTTATGTGAATATGTATAGGTTGATTTTTGCATATTTTGGTGTGCGGATTCTACCCTTTGTCATTGATGTCAAAGGGGGAGTGAGAAGTAGTGAAAAATGTGGAATCCAGCAAAGGGGGACCTCCGGTAAATTGTACATAAGATAGAGCATTAGCCAAGGGGGAGTTTGCTATGACACTTAGTCATTTTTCACTAAGTGTTGCCATCAATACCAAAGGGAGAGATTGTTGGCAAGAGATACTGTGTGGCTTCATGATTGTTATCATTGATGGAAACAAAGTCTATCCCACACATCCACAGAGCATAGTATGTCTATACCGAAAGTCAGATTGAAGAGTGTTTTGGTCCAGTGAAGAAGAACAGAGCATGCAGCAAGGTCTGACAATTAGGTCCGGATCTCTCAGATGATGTATCTTAGCAAAGTGTAGCCTTGGGAAAGTCAAGAGGAGTACCATGACTGCTATATCTAGAGATTGAGCCTCTGGTGATGAAAGAGTGAAAAGATATGAGCATCTAAGTGTTGGGTTCTTGACAGACAGAGCAAACTGAGGAAGAACTAATCGGTAGAACATCAGACTTTAATCCAGATGAGAAATTGATGATGGTCAAGTTATTTAAGAGATCATACATGGTTGGCTGACTTGATTGATGACTTCTAACTCTATGTCTTGGATACATGTCACATTTTCAGCATGGATTCAGCTGAAAGATTAGTGTTTAGTAAATATCTTGAGTATTCTGGTTGCCGACTAGAAAGATGTTGAAATCCTTGGTGTGGATATATATACCAGATGGATTTCAGTATGAAGGTGTATGTATGGGGATTTAGTGTGCAAAAAAGGGCAGAAAGAAGTGTGAAAGAAGCAATACAAGTCTGGTATGTGACAGAACAACAACACTAAAGAAGAGGAAGTATGAAGTGTAGTAGATCAGTATATTGAGCCTAACAGGAACTGAACCTCAGCATATGTGGATGCCTCTCTTCAGTTCAAACATATGGTTAACTTCTATATTCTTGTAGACAGTGAGTCTCTTGTAGGTAGTGTGCCTCTTGTGAGCAGTGTGCTTGGGCAGTGAGCCCTAATTGGCAAGTGCCATTTTGTACTTCTTATTCTTTTAACAGAGAATACAATCTTGGGTTAATCACCCTGTAGTTTTTCCCTTAATAGGTTTTTCCACATAAAATTCCTTGTGTTATGTGTGTTGATTTCTTTTCTACTCTCATGATTATGTATGTTTATATGTTTTGATGCTACACTAATTGATAAAGAAGAAAAGAAAGTTAAATATTTAAGATAACTGATTCACCCCCCCTCTCAGTTATCTACCTTATTTTCAACAGGGCTCTTGCCCTTGGCGGTGATGCTTGATGCAAAGGCAACACAAGAGGATTCTTATTGTTGTCATTCCTGCCATTCGCAGAAAGCTTTGAAACCTCTTTAACTACTTTAGAGGGTTTAAGAACATACACAGAGGGTTTCACTCTATTTTGCTATTGGTAACAGTAGCTCAAGTGTCCATTGGTTTAGAAACCACCTCCTTGGGCATATTTGCTACATGTTTTTCTACAGGGCATGCTTATACAATCTCCCTAGGAGGAACCTGGGTTCTAGGCACAACAAGAGGACAATCCCTAATTTTATTCTCTGTTGACTAACAGTGATAGCAAGTATTGGGCAAATTGAAGTATGTGACTTTTTGGGTGTGCCGAAGGGGGCCAATTTGAATCTCAATAAATTCCTTGAGGTCTTTCGAAAGATCCACCTCAACATAGACACGCTTTTGAGGGTGTGCTTGAAAGAACCTATTAGGTTCAACACAAATAACTCTTCCTAAAGAAGAGGCAATGTCATGCAGGAAATGCAGACAGGGCAAAGGTAAACCAAGGAATTCAATCCACACAAGAACTCTGTGTTTAGTATCATCAAAGGCCACAAAATCCCATATCCACTGTTGGAAGACCAACAGGGAAGACTAAACATACCAAGGACCATTGTTCAAAATTGCTTGAACATGGCTAACTTCTACAAAGAGGAAAAGGAAAAAGCCTTTGGTAAGATTCTGGACTATATCAAGGCCGACCCCATGAGGGACCCAAGACTTTTGGACCCATTCTTTGAGAATAGATTCAGGGGGAGTTCTCCCTACAAAATAACCAATGAGAGTATGCTACTCTAACCATAGACAAGCAGTATCAAATTCCTATGATGGTAAGATCACATCAGCAGGAGAGTCTGAGGGCTTACCTCGTGGAACACTTTCAGAACAAACTTTTGGGGACGCTTGGTCGGTGTAGGAGCCATTGTTCAGAGCTGAAGAACCACCAACACCAGAAACAAATGCTAGGTTAGAAGCAGTAAGAGGCATTTAAATGGCCTGTGAGGCCTACTTTTTCATTCCCTTATATTTGACTATTTATTTTACTGTTGGTGATACATTTAGACTTGTGGGACTGTTGATCCCAAATTTCTGGACTATTGGACTTTATGCTGTATGTGGATTTGTTATGCTTAGCATGTTTACAATGTGTTTAGACCTGGATAATGATTCACTAATGATATTAGACATATGGTTTATATTATGATGTTATTGGGAAACTATTTATGAGATGTTAGTTAGAAATTTGTTTTGTGATTCAATCTTGGGAA
This sequence comes from Cunninghamia lanceolata, assembly GCA_027924645.1. Classification (NCBI taxonomy): domain Eukaryota; kingdom Viridiplantae; phylum Streptophyta; class Pinopsida; order Cupressales; family Cupressaceae; genus Cunninghamia; species Cunninghamia lanceolata. Next base: position 6,054,153 of record BSBN01000846.1, on the reverse strand, counting down.
TGGATGTTTGAAATGTAGAATTTAGAATCTAATTGTAATGTGACTTCCTTGATGCTTATATGGATATGTGATGTTGTATGTGCGTGTATGTTTCAATTTTCTTTGGCTATTATATACATGTGGAATTAACATTTCATTGAGTGTGCAGGTATTTCTAACAAAGCCACAGAAATTCAGAGATCATCCCACACATGGTGTTGTTTTCCCTTGTGAAGCTAATCTAGTTCCAAGAGGAACCAAGATCAACTATGTGCATGATGAGTTTCTGTAATGTTGTTGCACGTTGTTAGTTGGGCTAAGTCTAACCCTCTTTTATTTTGAATTCTAATTGGTGTTGTAAGAATAGTGTCTTTTAAATTTCATTTTTTTTTAAGTTATAAATTTTTGAGACCCCTTTTCATGTGCTTTAACTCAACCCTTGCTGCTCAAAATGGGCTAAACTTGACCCTGGGTTGTACCCCTTGGGTCTAGGGACCTTTTTGGCTTGTGTAACCCTAGGTAAACCTCCATTTGGTCACTTTAACTTCACCATGAAGTAAAGTGACGAAAATGGAGGCATGTGAGGGAAAAGATGAGTGGGTCAAACACTCAACCTCTCCCTTTCTTCTTACCTAGGTTGGGGAAGTCTCCAAGACCCCTTAATTGTGGAGGACTTTACTCCAAGTCTCTTCCACAATTGGTGAGGGTACCTTAGGGTTGTGTGGTCCCTCTTAGGAGGAAAAGAATGGGGCACATGTGGCACCCATTCCTTCTTAAGCTCCACTTTTCTCTCCCACATGTTTTAGAGAGGACAAGTGGAAGGGAGAGAAAGATTTGGTGGGTGGGTGAATGACATGTGTTACCACCCATTCCATGGGTCTTGCTTGTAGTTGGGAGGAGGAGTGAGGGGGTGACATGTGTCATCTCCTAATTCCTCAAGGCTCATAAGAAGAGCCTATTATAATCCCACTTGGAGAGGGGTATGGGGTTGTTGAATTTTTGGCAAATTTTATTGATTTTAATTTAATTTAGGGAAAAAGTTGGAGAGAGTTTTGTGGCTTATTTTGGAGGATTTTTGTGGCTATGGCCTTCCCTTATGCATTTTTATTTACTTGTGTGATGCTATGTGTGAGTTCTATTTTTGAGTTTTTACTTGTTGTTGAGGGGAAAAATTGTATGGGTGTTGTGAGAGCCTCTCCCACTTGGGGGAAGATGCTCAACATGTGTGGGGTGGGGGAGGAGTGAACCTCCTCGGGGTCATTTCCTTGATTTTGTGGAGTTGTATCCTTGAGAGCAATATATGAATATGTGCAATATGTGAAATGGCTTGAGAGCGAAATGAAAGCTTTGTGAAACTATGTTTAAAAGTGTTGGCTTGAGGCCTTGAGAGGGATTTGTAGTGGGATGTTTTAGAAGTGGCATTCTTGAGTTGAGTGTTGTCCACTCCCCTACCCCATTGAACTCATCCTGGGTGAGTTCTTGTGTTGTATTAGTCATGGGAGTAATTTTTGTGTTTGGTTGTCGAATGCATTGTTGTCATGTGGTTTGAGTTTCCTACTATGTGAATGACCTCCCTAGCTCAGGGGTGACCCACTAGCAGGTCTATGGTAGGGAGGAGAGCAAGTTGTGGCTTCTTTCCCCTTCTTGTGATATTGCAGGTTCATTGGAGCTAAGTTTGTGAGGTTGAAGAAAACATCATTGTTTTTGGAGTTGTTATCCTATTTCTTTTTAGCTCTTGAGATAAGAGCATGGCCAAGTTAGGATTTTGTATAAATTTTTAGTTTTCAAAGAGGAGATCATTGTTCTCTCTTGTTGTAAAAGTATAATTTTACTTGTGTGATTACACTATTACATTTGAAATAGAAATTTTAATCTTGTTGATTTCTATGCTTGTGAATCAACCAAAAATAGAGTAATGAAATGATGATATAGTTTTATTGTCATTTTGTTGTATATATATTTTTTAAAATAAACAAATAGGAAAATTATTGTTTATTGTTAAGAGACAAAAAGAAATGGAAGTTTTACATTGTTCTTATAAAGAGAAATTTTAGTGGTTGATATATATTTAGGAAGGACTTCAATTAAATGTATTTGCAAAAAAAAAATAGTTATATAATGAATATATTCTTTAAAAAAAGAAATGTTCATTTGCTTTAGATAAATTTGATATTTTTAAAAAAATATATATATCTTTGCTAATGTCCTTAATAAAAAATTTGTAAGTGTTGAAGGAAAAATATATTTGAAAAAAAAAAAAATATATATATATATATATATATATACACACACACACATATATATACACACACATATATACACATATATATACATATATATATGTATATACATATATATATATATATGTATATATATATGTATATACATATATATATATATATACATATATATATACTTATACTATGTGTATTTGAAAGAATGTATTTATATTTATTTAAAAATAAATTGCTTTTATTTATTCTGTCAAAAAAAAAAAAACTGCATTACCTATTAACAGTATATATATATATTGTTATATTTGAATATTTAATATATATGCAATAAACTGTATTTGAATTAAAAAATTGTGATTTAAAATTTAATTGTGTTTTTGTTATATATATATATATATATATATATATATATATATATATATATATATATATATATATATATATATATATATATATATATATATATATATATAACCTTTTAATGATCACTGTGTAAAATAATGAAATAGACTGAGAATTTGTATTATACAGATCACTATTTTTTTTTGGATAAAAAAATATATATGTGGGGGGGGGTTAAACCCCCCACTATGGCTTATCTTAAAATGGGTGTGGGGAGGGGGGTGGAGCCCCACCCACATCCTATTGTATAGGATGTGGAGGGTGGCTCCGCCCCCCTTCCCCCCCTCCCCACACTCCCCCTTCCTCCAAACCCTACAGCCCTTTCCCCACGGTAAACTTAGAACCGCCACCATAGACCTTCCCCCCTCCACGGCCTCCATTCCCCACTGCACTGCCAGCACAATGCCTGTCTGCCGCTATTCCACCTCCCTATGGCCACCAGTTAGCCCCCACACCTCCACCACCGACCACCGTCGCTGCCCCAACAACGCCACTCCTTACTGTAAAAAAAAAAACTCTTGGGGTTTCAGCTTAACAAGAAATATATATTTATATTAAAAAAAATCCAGAGTATGAATAATATATATATGCCATCATATGCATTTCATGTATGGCCTCCATTAAACCTGCAAACACAACCAAAGACAAAATGAGAGAAGGAAAAATAAAGAAGAGAAAAATAAAGAGGAGAAAAGAAAATGACAAATGAAAAGAATAGGGTTACAGCTTTTTCCCATAAGGAAATTAGTTTTTTATTTGAGGGCCTTTTAGGGTTATGTATTATAAAAATTGGCCTTATTTTCTTTTCCCACCATTTTATTATTTCTTTTTCATGTGTTTTAAACTTTATTTTTAGAATGGAATTATTTTGGTAAACATAAAATGGGTAAACCTTATTTCCTTTTGGAATGTTATTTTTATTTGTTAGTGGTATGGTAACAAATAGATTAGATCACAATTAGAGGGATTTTATATTTTATAGATTTTTAATTTAATTTTTTTGAAAAAGGGATTTATTTATTTTATTTGAATTTTACACAATTTAATTATTTGAGATGTAATTATTTTAACAATTGGGTTAATCCTTTAATCATAAAACTTAATTCGACGAGGTTAATTTTAAGCTGGATTGATATTAATTTAATATTCCCTTTTAATTATATTTAGAGTGATTTTATTAATTTAATAAATACGTTCAAATCAACTTAGAAACCTAGTAAACTTTTAAAATGAAGTTAATGTAAGTGTATCTGTGATCTGATCTACCAAGAAATTAGGAATAATGTAAATGATGCAGAGATAACTCTGATTGATAGAAAACGTGAAGAAGAACAAATTAATCGAGCTTTGTTGAAAATGTATTAAATTATAGAAAATGTGAAGAAGAACAAATTGATCGAGCTTTGTTGAAAAATGTTCAATTAACTTATTCAACTGATCTACCATTTCAACTAGTGAGACATAGATAATATAAACCAAGTCAGTAAACCTTTTGATCAAAATTAGTTTTAGTGCAATAAACCCTAATCATGCCCGTGAGGTGTTATGCTGTCAGATTTTTCCAGAATTTAGGGTTTAGCTAGGTTAGAGAAATTTAACCCTGGATAGGACTATATTATTGTTTTTGCCAATTATTGACATTAGATTTTAGGTATTAAATTATATCTTTCTGATGCATAGAATTTGACTATTGATTTTGACTTATGTCAAAATCCCTTCATCCACATAGATTAACTTAGGGTTTCGATCATTGATCCTAACCCTACTGGCAATATTAGCTGTGTTGCATCGATGCCCCCTAGTTGGCCTTCATTGCGAATGGTATGCGCAAGTGAACACATTACCCCGCATTCAATTGTCATGTTTACACCTTAAGCGTAGTGCCACCGAGCATGCTTACACGTGTGAGGGGGTTTCTAGGGAAGCATGGAACTTTTTTTTATATTTTGTGTCATGACCACATGACAAATGTGGACATAACATGTGTGATGCATGTCGTGATGGCATGGGAAATGTGGTCATGACATGGCCAAGAAGCCGCAATAAATGCGAGCGTACAGAAAAAAAAGCTATACTTCCTACGCCTAGAGTGCGGTATGAACCTAGAGAGACAATGGTGGCCAATTTCAAAAATATGTAGAGCAAAAAATAACTTTCCTCAGGATAAAAATTTAAGTCAATATTTGCATTTTGATTTTTTATACTTAGGCAAATATGAATTTCCTTCGATGGGTGAATGGTGTTTTTTTACTGCGGGCAAACCAAGCGTCTGACAACTACAAAAATTTGCACAGGGCGTAATCAATTATTTCAAGAAAACCCATCTCCTCAGAATTTGCTTCGCTGATCAAATTCTAGTACCTCCTTTGTAAATTGGCCCACCGGGCGAGTCTGCCGCAACTGGAATGCATTAAAATAATGCATCAAATAGTCTTTGATTTTGATGAAATTGAAACTAGAGATGTTTGGGACTGAATCAGCAACTGGGTCACCCTTGAATTTGCAAGAAACTTTTTGGGACACCCATTTTGGCCCAATTACAGTCAGAAAATAATTAATTACCCCACTAAAACTCATCCTGGAAGCATGAAACTGAACATGCATGTAACCAGATGTGTCAAGAAACTTTCTACCAAAGGGATTTGCAAGATGATGCCTGAGTTGCAAAATTTTAATTGCTGAAGCTGGCCTCTGGGGTAGATTGAGCAACGTGTAGATCAAGCCTCCGTCGACACCTCGAAAGAATATTAGCACATCAAATTTGAAAAATTTGATGGTGCCACTAACAACAGAGAAAGAAAACACTAAAGTTTCAATTAACATTTCAGCAGAAAAACTGATAGATGGAGAAGGTTTAGATGATTTATTGGTTGCAGTAATGAAGATTCGAGAGATAATTTCTTTTACACAAAGCAAGGATGAAGTTTTGTTTTCATGTGAGATGATGCTAGTGGAAGACAATGACAATGAGTCAAAATGGTGGTGATTTGAAGTTGGTATAGAGAATCGATGGAGAAAGTATGCATAGAAAGAAAGGGGCAGACGAATGCAGATTGAGAAACATCGAAGGCAAAAATGCAAGTGTGTGTATCAAGAATCGTGAAGGATGAACAACTAGAAGATGAGGAAAAAGAAAGAGGAATTGAAGTTTCCATCATGGACTTCATGTGCAGGAGCCCATGAAATTTTGGTCTCCTGGGGAGTCTGATGCAAGGGCATCACTCTCCATCTAATTTTGGTTTGCGTTTTGTTTCAGTTTCTGCAGTTTGGGGTTTTTTTGTTGTGTTTTTGGTGTTTGTTGCAGCTTCCTATCACTTTACCATTTTGTCTTTCTACTGCTGAGGAACCAGTGTTTGGGCTTACTGTCATTATTTGTTAGTTGCACAATGCAAAGAAAAGAAAGTAGTTGTCCCCAATTCTTGGCCAGATTTGACACTTGGTTGATGGTTGAGGCTCGATCATTATGGAAAGAAGAAGTAATGATAGATAGTGGAATCTTATGGGTGTTTCAATCTAGATTTCTAGCAATAAGTGGAAGGTGTTCAACATTGGCGTTACATTTGAGCTTCCTTATAGCGACTCTCTCTGCCATCCACTCAAATGCTTGTGTTATTCTCTGTTATGTTGGCATTTATTCTCCACTTGGAGGGGTAGCTGGCAGTCACTTAATATATGAGCATACCCCTTTAATGTTTGGTGGGTGTGAAGGCCTTTCATGTTGGTCATGGAGACTTGATAAAAGGAGAGCACGATAGGAAGAGCGATGGAAAAAAATGTGAAGTCTGAGTTTGAGAAGAGAAGTCTAAGCTGAGAGGAAGTAGTAGGAGTTTGAATTAGGATTTTGGTATTATGTCTAACAAAGAGGCCAACTGTGGTGGCCAAATTGTGAGCAGATGAATGATTTATGTAATTGAATGAGAAAATTACATTGCTCTATTTCATCTGAGGACTATTTCATGACATCAATGGATTCCTGTCTCTAATCACTAATAGTATCTATTTGTATTGTTATTCCTCTCATTGATAGAATTTCATGTCTTAGAGTCCATACTAGAATGTGTGTATGTTCTAGAGTTCTAAACTTCCTATCATTATGGTGGGGGATAGTGATCTTGAGTCTCTATTCAGTTTGAAATTCATCTTGTCGCTAGCAATGCTGCTATCAATGTGGAGGTACAAGGATAGGGGCTAGAAGTAGGGTCTCTAGTATAGAGACAAGGATCCCTAGGTAGACAAGATGAGGGAGTTGACCTCGAGGAGTGGCTAGCTACTAGAGAGTCAGAGTTAAGGTCATTGCAGTTAGAGAGAGACCAATTGTGAGTCGAGAGAGGTACCATTTAGGAGAGACTAGAGAGTCTTTAAGAAGAGAGGGAGAGGGGGATGGGAGATGAAGAGAGAGCCACACTATAGATGATGCTAGAGAGCTTAGAGGCTAGACTAGATATAGTAATAGGGGACATGGATAGGTTGTAGGTAGCTTATTATGGTTTGTAGGTGTAGTTGTAGGGAGTATAGGTTGATACAGAGAGACTTTGATAGGAGCAAGATCAGAAGAGAGAAGCATTGAGTGAGGTAGGATTAGCCCAAATAGTGGTGGATGCATAAAGGGAAACATGAGAGGTGAAGCAAGTGAGTAGGGAGGCAATGTACTATCACTCCCTTTATGAGTATGCAATACCACTAGATTAAAGAGCCCCCTCCTATATAGAGCATACACATAGTAGATTGGTAAGGTTTGGGAGATCTAGGAGGTTGGTATCAGTTGGGATGCAACTGTCACCCCCACCACCTTTAGGGTTGCATGGAGACATTTCTAGTTAGGCGTAGAATTTTTTTGATCATGATGTATATTGTATTTTGATGATGTATATTCATTTTTTTTATGACACTATGCTCTATGGAGCTTCATGTACTTGCCCAATTTTTGATGATGTATAGAGATGTGATGAGATAGTTATAACATGTTGTATTTTGTGATTTATATGATGATGATGATGCATGTTATGATGTGATATTGATTATGTATAAGTGATCTAGATGTCTATGATAGTTATATGATAATTCATGTGATTATGGATGCATCTTGATGTGATATGATGATATGATGGGATGTATGCAATTGGATATGATGTATTGTTGTATGATTGAGAATTTTTCTAGGGGGATTGATACATTAAATATGATGGAGTTGGATTTGGGTATATGTGTTGTATGGATGTATGTAAAATGTTTTTATTAAGGTAACAGAGATTTTTGAAAGGGCCTCAACCCTTTTACAAAGCTACTAACACACAACAACCAACCAACAACATAGTTGTAGTGAAGTTTCCAAGAATAAACCACATAAAATTAAACTCATTCAAAAAGACATAAACACTATCCTAGCGTAACATACTAACTTGTGGTCCTAATTCAACTAGCCTCATCCTAGCCAAATCATCTATTATTGGTTCAAGTAAAGAATTTTCAAGACTAAAGAACACATTGTCCAATAATTAACACATAAATAAATTACCTCTGACACCAAGAAATCCTTCCAAATAAGGACCTCCTAAAAATCTTAATTCATAACTAATTCACTAACATGAATCTTAATTTGAACTCAATTATGATCATTTATTTTTTAAGTTGTTAGCCAAGTTATATAATTTTTTTAAAAGAAAACAAAATTAGTGTGCTAAACAATAGTTGTTTAAGTTCACTTAGCCAATTTTTATAAACTATACATGATCTAATTAAGTTCTCACAAGGTTTTATGCTTGAATTTATAACACTTATTGATCATAACAAACATGCAGGAAAATACTCTAAACATCTTAGCTTCCTTTTACTTATGATATAAATACCTCCAACTATTACTAGTTTTAGTCCAACATATGCCATTGATTCCACATCAAATCCCTTAATGTCAAACTCAAGCACTTGAATAATGTCTAGACCAACTATATGCAGTAATGGAAATATGAAAATAGGACCTACATGTCTATCATTTAATTTAGTTTTATTTAACTCAAATCAAGAAAATGATCATATAAACTTCTATTTCTTTACCACCACATAATAATAAAAAGCATGATTACTTAAATAATTAGAGTCAAAATCTAATACATTAGTTCTTAAACTAGTAAGAGATCACAAAAAATCACCATGTAAAGATCACTTGAGGTTTAATGTGATATGAGCTCAAATTAGATAATGAACAATTGATATAATTTATATAGTTGACTCCAACCCAAGTTACTGATTAAAGTCTAATTATCTATGTAATGAATGGATTTAGTTATGTAGAACTTACCCCTTAAGTCTCCTTAAGTTTAGTTAAGTCCCTTTAGTTTGTTTAAATACATTGTAAAATTGTTCATGTTTTAATTTTAAATCATGATCATCACATATTAAAAACATGTTCTGGGACAAGCTTATCACAAGCATCAAATCTAAAATATCTTCCTAGAAAGGAAAATGGCTTACTTTGGCAGGTAAACTTTTGATGATTAAAACAGTCTTATCAGCGATCCCAGTTTATTTGCTATCGGTATTAAAGGTCCCGAAAACTATTCTTACCTATATTGTGAACATGTTACGAAAATTTCTTTGGAATGGCACTAATTTACATGGGCAAAAGATTTCCCTCCTCTCTTGGGACAATATCTGTATTCCTAAACAATTAGGCGGAGCTGGAATTCATAATATTGCAGCTCAAAATAAAGCTTTAGGAGCTAAACTTGTTTGGAACTTATATGAAAAAGCAAATTCTAAATGGGGAAAGATAATGTATGCCAAGTACCTAGATTCTTTTAATCCTGAAAGATTATTTACTACCTTAAATCCAAAGGAAGGTTCTCACATGTGGAATTTTTTGATCCATTGTCGAGAAGTTATTTCTTCTTATTTAACTTGGGTCATCCAAGATGGAAACTCTGCCCATTTCTGGGATGACTCTTGGAACAATCATCCCCCTCTAGCTGAAACTGAAGGTCTTCACGAGATAAAGTCTTTGCTATGTCAGGTTTGGGGAATAAAAGTTAAAGATTATTATGAAATTGATCCTACTTTAGAAATTAATTCAGTCAAATGGAAAAATTTTGATGAGTTCTTGGTCCCTCAAGAGCAAAAGACCCTTCTTAAGAATATTTTGAAGGATTGTAGACTATTTATCTCAGGAGAAAAGGATAAATTAGTTTGGGCTCCTTCAAAATCAAGTCGTTACACAGTTAAACAAGGTTACCTAAGTATCACTAGCAAGGATTCCAATTCAAATCCTTCTTGGCCTTATAAGCTATATTGGAGTGATTCATGCCTACCCAAAGCAGGAGCTTTTACATGGTTAGCTTTACATTCTCGAATCCTTACTAGCGATCGATTAGTTAAACTTGGGGTTGCAAATTCCTTTTTATGCCCCCTCTGCCAGGAAGTGGAGGAGATAGTGGATCATCTTTTGTTGAATTGTGTTTTCTCTTCACAAGTTTGGTCTTGGCTTCTTTCTAGACTGAACTAGTCAGGTCCTCTTTCTTGTTCTTTGCTTCAAGTCTTTCAAAGCTGGCCTATACTATTCTCCAAGTCTACTTTTTCTGCTTTGTGGATTGTTTCTCCAAGCATTGTCATCTAGTCTCTTTGGCTAGAAAGAAATAGTAGAATATTTAAAAAAGTAAGCAATCCTCTTCATATTGTACTGAGCAAAATTGAATCTACAATTTCAGAAGTGGTTTTAGCATCTTTGTTAACTAAGAAGGCAGGTTCTCTAATTTTTACAAGTTGGGATGATATGATTTTAAAGACTTGGAAGCAGTTAAGGGTGCCTGATAATAGTTGCTTCAAGTCTGAAATTGTAATTGATCAATCCTCCATCAAATGGATCCCTCCGCCTGAACCCTTTGTCAAGCTTAATTTTGATGGTGCGAGCAGAGGCAATCCAGGATCTCTAGTGCAGGTTGTGTTATTAGAAATCATCAAGGAACTATTCTAAGAGCTTTGTCAATTAATCTTGGTATAAAAAAAATAATGAGGCCGAGGCTTTAGCTTTAATAGCAGGTTTGAAACTAGCATTAAAATTTGGTTTTACTAATCTCATTGTTGAAGGGGATTCACTGAATATTGTTAGAGCCTTCTCCAATAACTCCTCTCTGAATTGGAATATATCTTAAAATCTGGCAAGGATCTTTTAAAACATTTTCATTCATTTCAGATAAGGCATACTTATCGTGAAGGTAACCTTATAGCTGATTTTTTGGCAAATTTTGCATTTTGTTCTAATGAGTTGACAATCGAATGGAACTCCGAATCTTTCCTTCAAATTCCTGGCATTAGTTATATTTTGGCTAAGGACTCCAATGTTTAAGTTATGTTATTTTGGTACTACTATTTAGATTTTAATCTGTCTTTTTGTATTATTTTCTGATGTTAAGCTGACACAGTTCAAAGTGTTGTGTACTTTGTTTTCGGTGGGCGGATTGTACCTTGAGGCTTACCTCTCATGACAGCTGGCAGAACTCGCACAAGGATTGGCATTTCATTACTTTTTATCATTTATGAGTAATACGAAGCATTCATTCCATTCATTTAACTTGGTATTTTGCTTATTATCTGCTATAGCAATTGTTACTGTATCTCGCTTCTTATTTTATGTGGTAATACGCTTAGAGTCTTTTTTCAGTAGCTGTTAGTATTTCTTGTTTTCTGTTTCACGACAGAGTTGAGTAGTTAGGATGGGTTCTATTCACTGGAATACTTGAATATCCTAGTCTATTCAGAATTGGGAATGCCCCCTTCTTGGCTGTTTAAATCCTAACTCTTTGCAGGAAATTTTTAAAGTCTATGAGGCATCTGTGGGCACAGCAATTATCCAAGTCTGTAACTTACTAGCTCTTCATTCTCCAGTTGCTATTTATCCTTCTCAGGTTGCTTCACATTTTCTATCCAATGCAATGGATCTCTTGCAATCTGGTGATAGGGTAAGGGATTTGGGGTTAACGTTTATTCAGAATGATCATTTTTCTGTTGACTTGTTTAATTCTGCCTTAAATGATTATGATCTGCATGAAGGTATTGCTCCTGTGGGAGGATTGTTTGATTGTAGGTGTTTATTTCGTATGCTTGGTCTACATTGCCTTTTTAGTGTGTTCTCTCATGGCCTCCACAACAACTGTGTCATTTCTTTTCAAAATTCAATTCATTGTCACAGGCTTGAATTAGGTAATCAGTTGGCAGATAAGGCTTTGGAAGTGTTTCATGCTCTGCTGTTTCTATTGAATTATGTGTCTCCTCCACCGCCCCCTCCTCCTCAGCTTGTAGAAGATGATGATCATGTTGAGGATCATGCCCTGCAGGTTATAGAGATAGCAGATTAATGGGGATCTTCTTCATGTTTTTGCCTTCAGCGGTTTCTTTTTTGGTTTTTGTATATGCCAGTTGCTCTGTAATTTCATTTTAAAAATACTAGAAACTCTCTGGCAAGATTTTAGTCATATTTTTCGATTGGACTGACTCATGTTTTTGAGTTGATTATGTATATTCTCGATAAATTCAGGCTATAACCAGAGGTTTTCTTTGTCGATTCTTTCCTGCCGGTATGCCTCTTCTGAATCTGGCATTTTGTAACTTTCTTTTTATTAATCAATTTTAGTGTTTCTGCCACTTTTTGTTAAAATAATAATAATAATAATGAAATAAACCACATCATATTGGATGAAATCATGCATGATATAAAGTCTTGGTCTATTAAAATTAGATTAAATTACATGGATTCAGTCATATGGATTCAAATCATCATATATAATCCTTTTTAGGAGACCACACCACATCACATATCTAACCAAATCAAATTAAATATAAAACTTATCAAGGGAATGAAATCAAATTATGCATGATATATAGAGTTAAATCATATCATATATATAGTCTCTAGGGAATGAAACCAAATCAAATCATGTATACAGTTCATCATAGTTCTAATCAAATCACATCATATAAAATCTAGGGAATGAAATCAAGGTTCTTCTCCACATTTATCATACCACATCAATTAGTTCAACTTGCTCTTTAATAATTCATAATATTTTCTTATGATCATCTTTATTTAGTCCCCACCTACATTGTCCACATAAGTGTATAGTGGGATTAAGAGACATGCTAGTAGCAATTACTAAGTGGTTATAATGATACACCATGTTGTGAGATTTGTAATCAATAAAATGAACCCTATTTGAAGTATTTTGGTTTGTTTCAAATATGTTCCTTGTACTACAACTGAGCCTATGGGAAATAATGTTCCATCACTTATTTCTAGTTTTATTAACTAAATCCTCTCTTTTATGTAAACGTAATAAATAATAACCTTCACCCTCTACATTTTTGACCTCTACTATGACCACATAAATATCCTCTAGTATAATGACATTTAAAAAAAACTAGAACTTCTAGATATATACTATATTTATATATACATGTGCATGTAAGTATAATAGGAATTAAAAAAATTAAGAACCATGAATTAAGTTTTATCAACACATAGTTTGATTTTCACATGTACCTTTTTAATTAATCCTAAAATGTGGTAATAATTAGTTGAAATCAAGGGAATGTATTTCAACATTTCATCATCATCTTCACAATATGTGTCATCAACAAATAGTGGTAACAAATTTTGTTCATTGACATAGCCATGTTGTTGTCTCTTGAAATTTTCATAATTTTCCAATATTCATTCACATCAAAAGCAAGAGTAACCCCTAGTATGCAATGTCATGTTTGGGTATTTGGGCTTATGACACAACACAAAGACCTTATTTTATCTACCCTTTTACATCCATGTACACTTTTTTTATCCACACCTATAAATATACATGTAAATAGATATATTTATATAAAAAGAAGTCAAATTGTTATTTCAATAATTTTGTTGAAAGTGCAAGAGATCATGTTACAATCAAATAATGTTGTAAATATTAAACAAGTTTCCTATATAAAAATGTACCTAGTATATCCTACACTCTATGTGGATGCAGGTTTCTCTTTGAAGCTATGTTGACCTCACATATAAATGATTCTTAAAACATTTAATAAAGGTATGTACATCATTATATGATCTCACCCATGTATTTCATTTGATGTTTTCTTAGAACACTTTTGATGCAATCTATTGAGCCATCATGTTCACCCTTTCCATGGCCACTCTTAAAGAAAATCCAAACATGAGGTTTATTGAGAAGTCAATCATATCTAAAAAGTGCCAAAAATGATCTTGATGATTTGAATTGTGATGATCACCCATCTAACAATACAAATATTTCTCAAATTTCACACTCCTAGAAAGATCTTCAAAAAATTTGTAAAAGTAATGTTGTACAAAGTGTGTGCCATCCTCTATATCATCTCTAGTATTTAAGAGTGATATTATTTCTTAATGACTTGTTGTAGATAGGTAAATTCTCAATGCCAACCAACTCTAATTGTGCATATTGATAACACATGCACCATAATAGTCACCTACTCTAAACAATACTATGTTTGAATCTCCTTTTGATGGGTAAAAGAGCAATTCTCTACAAAGACAATTATTGATAAGTCTATTCTAGGAGGAAAATTATCTCTCAACAACTTAAACTCTTTTTCTTGCCACTTAGTAAAAGGACATGTTGTATGTATAGTTCTATCAATTGACAAAATAAATTCCATTTATGTTCCAACATGTAGTTCCTCTTCTACATAATCTAACCTTATGGCTTCTCTCCTAGATTTAGTTTGAGACTTTAAGTACTTGTTCCTCTTATAATTTACCATCATTATTCTAGCATTTTCATTTCTCAAAGGAAATTTGGCCAAATTTCCACATGTTTCACAAATTTCTTTTATGTATTTAATTTTTTTTTAATAAAAGGGGGTAAAATTTGTATTGAATTAGAAAAGCATTACAAATCCAACAGGAAGAGACCCACCAAGGGGCCAAACAAAAACAAGAGTCAATTTAGACCCAAAAAGCACCTCATATCCTCCATTACCCACTCCTCAAGAACAAGGGCCAGATCACCAGGTAGGTTGCCCCAATCATCCACATACCAGGATCACATCCTCTTAGTAGCCCACCTAGCCAAACCATCAGCCACCTTATTCCACTCCTGAGGAACATGGCTAAAAACAATAGACTCGAAACAAGAGCACAGAGAAATAGTTTGCTTAACCACCACAACAAGCTGCCAATTCACATCTTCCAAATGACACTTATTCAACATATCAATAACAATTTTATGTATTTAATTAGACCATCTACATCATCATCAAATTTATCACACATTATGGATTATTTGAACTCTCTTATCCATTTAGAAGGTGCATTATCAACACCATCACTTTCTTCTTTGATCTTTTGAAACATTTGATAATAAAGATAAAATTCAATATGGTGGTCCAACAACAATAAGTTTCAAAGACTTTACTTGGATTCATATACCATGGCCTTACAATTTAAAACATTATTTTCCCAATCTTAATCTTACATATATCTTATGTTGGGTTATGTCCAACCAACCAATTTTTTGCATGTTGTTCATAATCATTCAACTTAATCTTGTGTTTGAGAACATATCTACTATTTGATAAAGGATGAGTACACTTATGCTATAAGGTAAAGATCAACTTCTTAACACCATCCTCAATCTTGTAGACCATGGAGACTTACACATTAATGCACAATTGCCTTGTATAGTACTATCATTCAAAACCTTTCTCATTTTTACATATTTCAATATTGTCTTTCTATTTAAACCAATTTCATTTGAAGGTGAAGAAATTTGATTCTTTCTAGACATTTCTAGACTCACAATAGAAGTCAACATCACTCTCCTTAAAATTATTTTATTGATAAAATGAGATGTTTTACCAATGGAACTCAAATATTTTGCCACATTTTCAACATCTTTAGTAGGTGAGTTTTCCTCTTTCCTATGAAATTTACACCCAACAATTGTAATGGATCCTTCATCTCATCACAAGTAATTATAGCTTCTAATAGTTGCATTTTACCAATTGTATCACAATGTTTAAGGTGCTTGTTAAATATTTTCTTGGAAGGGTCTACTCAATGACCATTTAGAAACCTAACCCTATTCAACATAAGATTTCAATTTGTCTATATCAATACCAACTAAATGATCTACAATATTCTTCTTAGGAAAATTTACCTTAACCTCTTTAATTAAATTCACATGCATTTACAAAGGGAATAGGTTGAGACTCCTCTCCAATATCAAATGTATGAGGTTGGGCATCATCAAGAATTTGAGGTTAGGACTTCTCTCTAACATAAATATGTGGTTGGGTCTCCTTTGCTCCAGTTCCAAATGAGGTTGGGCCTCCTCTTTAATTTTTATATGTTGATCACTAGAAAACATTAGTGAGATAATAAGTGTTATAAGTTTATAGTTTCAATTTGAGTAATGTATGGAATGAATTAGTTCAGATATTGGAAAGAGACATAGACTTGAAATAAACTATCCCATGTGATAATGTAGGATGGGTAAATTAGGGTAATTAAGGGTAGTTCAAAGGTGATAGAATACTTAATAAGTGTATGAAAGTTCACCCATTTTTTAAAATAGAAGGCTTAGATATTTAGGCTTGAACAAATAGGAAGAGAGGAATAACCTAGTAGAGTCAATATCATATGTAAAAGAGAGGAATAAGGGATAAGGATTAATAAAGATATTGTAAAATTATGAATATTCTAGGTGTTTAGAAGATAGATATTTAGGTGTTGAGATGAGGTAAAGAGGCATTTAATATAATTGTAAGGTACATAAAGGTAGTATAAGGGTTGGGGTCGATGGTTGTAAGAAGAAAGAGAGTGTTGGGAAATGTTAAGATGGTGTTGTGAAATTTATACTTAGGAATAGGTAAATACTAGAGGTAAGAAGAGGTGAAATAATGTAGTGAAGTGTAGGAAAGAGGTATGAATGTGTTGTAATGATGTGGTGGGGTCTTGTAAAAAAATCAAGGAGTTTTATAATGAATTGAAGCATATTTTAAAAGTTAGGAAAGAGGATAAGTTATTTATAGGTGCTTGATAAGAATAACAATGTTGTGAAAATTTAGTAAAGTGTTGTAGGGATAAGGAGTGAAAAATATTTAGTGTAAAACTATGATAATTAGGTTTTTAGAAGAAATATATAACTTAGGTGTTGTGATGAGGTTAAGAGATGTTGTAGAAAATTGAAAGGTATACAAAGGTAGTATTATGAGTAGGGTTGATGGTTGTAGTTGAAGAACTTGAGAGTGTTGGGAAATGTTAAGAGGCTATTGTGAAAGTTATAGTAGGACTATGAAAGGGCTATAGGCCCAAGAAGAGGTGAAGGTGTTGAAGTAGTGAATTATAGGAAAGTGGTACATAAATGTATTGTAGCAAAGTTGAGGGGCCTTGTGAAAAACTCAAGGAGTGTTGTAATGAATTGAAGCATGTTTTAGAAGGTTAGAAAAGGGGATAAGATATACATAAGTGATATTTTTTTTAGTTTTGTGTAAGTTTGGGAAATTGTTGTAGGGATAAATCTAGTGAAAGAGATATCTTGTATGGTACATTAAAAAATTAGGTGTTTAGAAGAAATATATTTAGGTGTTGGGATGAAGTAGAGAGGTCCCAAGTAAAAAAATGGAAGGTGCACTTGAAGGTAGTATAAGAGTGGGCTTGATGGAACTTATAAGAAGAAAGAGAGTATTCCACGAAATGATAAGAGGGCACACTTGTGAAAGTCATAATTTAGAACTAGATAAGGGCTAGAAGCAAGAAGAGGAGAAAGGGATGAAGTAGTGAAGTATGTATGAAAGGGGTAGGTGTTAAGAACAAATAAAAGTCTTAGCTGAATGCATAGTGTGGAAAAGCACTAGATGTTGAGCTAAAAGAGGAAAGCAAACAAAGACTTAATGTTAAAGAAACATAACTTGGGAACAAACTAAACTAATACACACAGGAGATGAATAACAAGAAAATGATAAAAAAAAGGAAGGCTTATATAAAGTGTGTTTGGTTTGTGAGCTCATAAATACACTAATATAATTCCCAAATAGTGTAATTATAGAGGATAAACTATTCATGTAGCCCACTATCCTATCTCTAAGGTATTGTGCAAGTAACTTCTTAGGTATAACCACTTACCAATGCATCATAGATTACAAATGGTTTAAGGATACCTAGCTCTAGGTTTCAAAAATAATTCTATGGGGTCTTCCAATATACTTGAAGGTATGAGGAAGCTCAAGTCCATGCATAGACACTATCTGAGGCATGGGTATTAGAGCTTAAGTCTTGCTCACTTCACTAGACCCTTTATGGGGAATCTATCTTAGTCAAAATGATATCTCTTCTATGGATATTTTAAAAACCTCAACATAGGGTTTCTGGCCTAAAAATTAAAAACTACTTGCAAGAAAAAAGTAAGAAGATCTCAATCAAGATAAATAGACATACCAAACAAATATGTAGATTCAAAGCATAAATCATAGAAGGAGCTCAATGAAATATATTACTTGAGATTTTTGTCTTAATTAATCTACTTGATATTTAAATTAAAAATTGAAATTTAAAGTATACCTTCTTTTATTTTCCAATATATTTGCTTCATTTCATCATTTAACTTCTTGTATTTTAGGGTCAAATGAAAATGCATAACCTTATTTTTCCTAATTCTTTTATTTCCCATAATCTCCTTTGAAAAAAATTGACACAATAAACACCTCCCTCAAAAAAAGAAACAAAAAAACTCTTCTCTGAAAAAAATGACCAAAAAGTCTTCTCCTTTGAAAAATCAAATAATTTTTTTTTCCCATAAAAAATGTGAGCAAATAAAATTATTTAACAACTAAAATATAGTATTATTTTATAAAATTTAGATTACTTTATAAATGTTATTTTATAATTACATTTGAATGTATTAGGGATTCTTTGGAAGTTCCTTTGACCAAATATACCTTCTAATGAAGGACCTTTGGTCAAAGGTGATTCATTTGAAGACCCTTCATTTAAAGGCCCTTTGTACAAAGGTCCTTAGCTAAACCTTCACCCTTTTCTCACCTAGTTTTCAACAAAAAATATGATTTTGAGGAAGGTTTAATTAATCAAATGAAGTTTCCATGTTCCAAAATTTTTGCAAGATCATAGCTCTTAGAGTAAGCTTTCCAAAAAGTATAATTTGTAATATTTTTTCTTTATTTACTATGTTTATTTTCTATTTTATAGTAAGAATAGGTTTCTTCCCAAACATAAAGGTCTATATTCAATACACGTGTAAAACAAAAAAAAAGTAATTTTTTTAAAAATAATGACCACTCCATATTGATGTCCTTGTTTTAAAACAATGGATATATACCAAAAAACTTATGTTGGATGAGAAAATATTACTCTATATTATAATTAATTTAAATTAAAGATAAATAAAATATGCAACAAAAAATTACAAAAATATGCATGCACTAGATATTGGTGTCAATGATCTATATTTAAGAAATTATGAATTGATCCTATTTCAAAAAAGGCTATGTTGGATGGGAAAATATCACTCATTAAAAATACTATAAAGTGTAAAAATAAGTTATAAACAAATGTTGAAAAAATGAGACAAATTATTTTTTTTAATTAAAAATAATTAGAATCTACACAAGAAACCTCAAAAATCACTACTTCAGATATTCAAATTCTTAAGGTTTGCCTACTATAAATGATAGAAAGTGAAATTTTGGTTAGAAATTTGATTTGAGTGTCCCACTTAGACTAAAAAGTGGGACACACCTTTATGTTTCCACCCACTTATATAATCTAGGTGGTTCAACCCAAACTAGTTCAACCAAATCCACATTTGAATGAACCACCTTGGCCTCATGTTTGCCACATAGGTGCCACATGGTAGGTTGAGATGATCACGTATTCAACCCAACTAGGTTTATTCAAACCTATAACAAGTGACTTTCCCAAAAGGGTGAAACAACTTCATGCTTTGACCCCACGGTAGACTCTAGATCTACAATGGGAGTCTTGGCATGATACTATGAAACTTGTTATTGTATCTTTTAGTTGGATATGGATGGTCTTTTGGTGTCGAAGACATTGGTCACTTTACCAAGGAGAGATCCTAGATCTTATAGTGTTGTACTCGGAATGTTTTGGCATGAGATGATTATTTATGTATCTTTTAGTTTTAGAATGATGTTTAAGGATTATTATGAATATCTCTTAGTTTTTGGAGATGGAAAAGTAGGTGCCTTGGAAGTGATGTTAAATAGCATTGAGATGGTTGTTTTTGGTGGAGTGAATTATGGATTGTGTTGTCTCTAGTTGGGAATGATGAGACTAGTGAAGTCCCTTAATATTATTATAGTCATCCCTTCTATATAAGTCCCTCAATGGACTTGTAATGGGATTGAATTTGAATTTTAGAAAACTTTTAGTTGATTCGTAACACCTAGTGGACTTGCAACATGCTATGGACTTCTAGCACTTAATGTACTTGTTGTGGACTTGCAACACTCATTGATTTTGTAGTAGTCTTGTAGGCGTTACTAAGTAGTCCTATAGTAGTCTTGTAGGAGTCCATTAGTTAATCATAATGGAGGATTTGATGTTATATTGACATTGGATATGTAGGGAGTTACTTTAAGGGTGAGTTAGTCATGGCACATTTGAGAAAGGAGAGGTTCCTAAAGGGACCTACAAAAATTTATAGCCCAAGAAGATCAACCCATGCTATGTAGTGATTAGATTTTGTCAAAAAAATATATGAGATTAAGTTTCTTGAAGGTTTATATATCTCTTTGATATTCATGATCTCTAATTTGTATTCCTACCATTCACATGAGGATTCAAATTCTATGCATCTAAAGGAAGTAATATATTGGAGAACAAAGATTCTTGAGAAGCAATGAGAAGGAATTACATAGATCTTGGATACATGTGTTAGAAAGAAGACCCAAAAGAGTGAGTACAAATAATATCTTATTTTTTAGAATGGTAAGGGGATATAAGAAGATTCATGTACTTTTAAAGATAAAGAAAGCCAGTTTGGGTGGATGAAGCATTCTTCAGGTTGCAATCCTAAATTGTAATCCCTATCTCATAATCTTTTCATCTAGGGTATCTAATGTAGGAGAATCATAGGTGCAAAGTAATCTTTCATAGCCACAAGAATTTATATTCTTTTTTTGGTTGGCACACAAACTTAACTTATGTTTATGTGAGTTTTAGTTCCACAAATAGACCTAACTTATGTATGCATATTATTTTTTTATTGGGTCCATTTTGGTGGATCAATGCACTCATGTTTAGACACAAGATCTCTTGACCTTTTTCTAAACCCTTCTATCATGCATCCCATCCCACATAATATTCATTCCTTTCTTGTACTATATCTCACCCATGACTTCCTGTAAAAAACCCTATGGATTTGCATGCAACATTTTCATACCACACATAACTTTTGCATGCATGCACCTTGTAAAATTTATTAGATGATATAATTTTAGAACATAGTGTTAGTGTTAGGGAAACCTCTATTAGATGCAATGATTAGATTTTATAATGATTTTTTAGATCTAGAATGTCAAGGAAGCATCATATTCATATTTATTAAGGAATGACATGAATGTTCTTACAGACTACGCATCTAAATCATGAAGATCAAATTTTGTCCTAGGTGTATATTTATCATCAATCCTAAACCCAAGAAAAATCAAGTTTCTTGATGGTGGTGTTATTTATTGGAGATGTTTTGTCATTTGTAAGTGGGTTTAATCTCTTGGATGTTTGAGAAGTGATAGTGTTTTGGGTAGAGCTTTGAGCTTAGATGGTAGATTGTATTATAGAGAGTTTGTATATATTCCTCAAGAATTTTAGGTAACATATATGAGTGATAGGATTCACATATTGGTGGCCCATTGTATTTCCTTTATTTATACAATTAAATTCATTAAGTTTTCTTCATTTGATCTCCATCCTTCTTCCTTGTTTTATATTTCATTTTTCCTTTGCATGACCATAATTTTTTGGTTGTTCATTTGAACCACTTTCAATACCTACACCACTTTGATATGAGGCCATATTAGTTTTATGCATGTGCTTGTCCTCACATTGGAGGGCAAAACTAGGCACACTTTTTCACATGGTTATGTCATGGTGTTATCTCTTACACAAATTGGTTATTCCATTCTTACATGATCATTTCTTACATAATAGATTATATGGTTATCTCATGATGATAACTCACAACATATTTATTATGTTTCTACTTCATACTTATATCATACACAATGCCTATCACATTACTCTTGCATGATGACACTTGGCACACTGCCACTTTATAGTTTTATCATTAATAGTCCTCACACTTGGGGGAAATATTAAGGATAATATTTTGTCCTCCATCACATAATATTTAATTCAAGATATCATTTGATTTAAATACTAAGGAAAACACATTCATATGTGATCATTACAGTTTTACCTCTCCTCAAATAGATTCCATAATAATGTATACACTCAATTTGTAGGGGACATATTTAAAATACATTTCACTTTCTTAGTTTCACATAATTTAATGCATTTATAGATTAAAGGGACCACACTAGTTATAAATTCATGATAAACTTATGCATCATGATATCATTTTCAATTTTTACATGATCTTATGTTCATGTAGATTGTGCTTGGGTCACACCATTTCAAACTATAAGAAAACCCTACACATCATGTTTCATTTTCTTCCTAATTCTTGGATAGATTATAGGGGCCACACTAATTCCAACTCCATGAAATAACTATACATAATGATGCCATTTTATAATCTTTTACATGGTTTCATGGGGGACAATTCAGTCATAGCCAAGTATGACTCCATTTCCAGAATTAGAATTAACATATTGTTACCCTTTTTTTATTCTATGGATGTAAATGTTGATGATTATAGTTTTAAAATACGTGTGTAGTTTTTGTAGATTCTACTAATGATTTGTGTGTGTATTTTTGGAGATGTTGCTCTACCAAAGCACAATGAAATCATGAGGCATCATCTTAACACATATCCTTGAATCTTCTTGTGTATTCCATTTAATAATTTTATTAAATTAGCATCTATGCTTCATGTATCTCACACACATGAAAAAGTGGGAAAAATTAGAGAAGAAAATTGTATACATTATCATTTTACTCTCAAGTTTCACATTCACTTTTTGTCAAGTTGTAAATACAAAGTTCTAGTGCTCAATTTATCCTATTGTTAGCATAAGCTGATGGAAAACCTAAAACTATAATCCATCAACCAAATATTAGTCCCAAATGGTTTGAACCAACTCTCTCTACAACCATTCCTATCCCCTACACTTAACCATGGGCAAAGATTTGTCCCCTATATAGGACTGCACCCACGACCTTGTCCTTGTAATTTGAATATATTTCCCACTTTCTCAATCTAACCCTTTTAGATATTGTGACTATTACTGACTAGTGTATCTGCCAAGTATTTTGAATAGAGAACAAATAATCTTATATTTATGGATAAGCCCTAGGTAATTATCGATCATCAAATATTGAATCAATCAAAGGATCATAAATTAAAGCTTTAGAATTTCATTTGTAATACATAAGCACTTATACATCAATAAATACTATACTAATATTTTATTTATGCATCTTGCATATTTACATGGCATATTTTCCTATTGGAAATAGTTCTTGATTGATATAAAGAAAGTTGAAAGGATTTTATTTGACTATATCACATGTTGCTAAAGGAACTTCTTAGCATGACCAAGTTTTGAACATAGGTGAAAGTACATGCACAAATGAAACAAGAAGAAGATATAGGATAGAAGCATGTTACTATGACCAACTATGGTAGGAGGACCAAACTAAAATTGTGGATCCACCCAAGAGAAAATCAAACCTTCTATGAATATATGAAATAGTTCAAATATTTCTATTTTAATTTTAGAAGTTGGATTTTGACCATTGATCATTGTCTACATTGAAAAAATTATTGACTAACCAATACTGATAAATGGGAGCTAATCTACTATAACCATCTCATTTATAGTTTTATTTACAATCTCATTTTATTATTTAGGTTTTATTTACACACTATAGTGTAAGTTTACTTGTAATAATGTAAATTATGCCTAAATTGGTGTAGAGTTATTTTATTTCCCTATAGTTTGTAAGGGATAAGAATCATTAATTCAACCTTTAGGTTATTTTTTTGATTCCTAAGTAAATTTACACACTATACTCCTATACTCCTATGTGTCTCATCTCATCTATGAATTACCTAATATGTATATATTCTCTATGTTATATCTAAATATAATATCATGGTATAAAAACCATCAATATACATTATAAAATGATAATACATGACTATTAAATTCATGTCTAATTTTCATTCCAAGTAGTAGAACATACCACATCATCTTACACAAAGCAACACAACTTTTTAGCTCAACCTCCTTTATTATATTTATATGTCATATAAGAGGCTATTGCAACATCCTTAGTGTTTATGTAGTATCCACTAAGCTTCAAAAGTATTTTTATGAAGAACATAATGTTTAAAAAGTTTGTGTAATACTTATCGCTTCTTGAGGACCATTAAGAACACCAACAAAAATTTACCCTCACTTACACCTAATAAACTTAGTAAATACGGTTAAACTATATGTATAACCATGACAATGCACCAAGACATTTAATTTCCAAACATCTATGATCAAATTTATTATAATTAGATTACAATTCTTAAATGAGATCCTATACTAAGTAGCACGTACTTTAATGTGATATTTATCCTATATGACCTAAACAAGAGTTAATGAGAGAAACTACAATTTCTCCCATAGAAAGAGATGAAAGGTTAACTCATTATAATTTCCAAAATAGGATTGGATTTGATATTTTTAAAAATTGGATATTTTCCCTTATTTTCAAAACAATAATATATAGATCTTTCCCCATTATTGAAATTTTCACATGTTGAGCTAAAATTGTGAAACCATTTCATCCAACACAAATATCACTAATAGACACAACCTTGTATTTTTGTGTGAATCAAACATGTTCTTTCCCTATTATGATTCTAACTCTATAAATCACTCATTAGGATAGATGATCCTCTTAACCTTTCTCGAGAATTAATATATATGATCATTTTTGAATAATTTTAAACAAAATGGGGATAATTATGACCAATTCAAATAAAATAGGATCAATAGGTTGCAAGTGGCAATGAATAAACCCGTGTATTAAAATAAATGTTAATTATGAATAATTGCAACCAACAATGACCAAGGAAAAATGGTTTTATTGGTGGTTTTGATTCCACATTATTTAATGTATTTTGTCAAATAATTTGTGTTCTTTATAATAGGATCCACACATTGTCCTTGATTTATATTTAAATGATCGTTGATCAATGTCGAATAATAATTAATTAAACTCAATTACCACTATGATCTCTTACCAAATTATATGAGTTTTATTTTAAGGAGTGATAATTATGAAAATAAGGAGAAACTAAGATCAACCAGGTGTGATAATTTCTATAGTTAAATTGTCATGTTTAGAAGGGGAAAATATGACAAAGTTAAATCAACAACTATTTTTAATGCTTATTGAGTGCATTTAGTACCCCAAATTATTATTGTTTAATTTAGAATGGGGATATTCATAACATTTGAAATTTGATAAGATAAATTGTGTATAACTACAACCAAATAAACTAACACTTTTTTAAGAAATACTAGTTATGATCAATTATGACCAATACAACAACTTAAGGTAAATTAAGTATCATGATAGAAATTGATTGTAATCACAATGTAACCTATATAGTCTAATGTGAATCCATAATATTTGATGTTTTTTATCAAAAAAATTGTGTTCCTTTTCTAGGATCCATGAGTTATCCCTACTTTATGATTTAGAGACAAGTTTCACAATTTACTTGAACTAATTTTAATTAGGAGTCAGTTCCCCTAAATACATAAATCATTTGTGCATATAATAATAGAGGTGTCACTTTGTAAAAAAAGGTTCATTGCACACATGATTAAAGGATTCTCAATATTCTACCTAAATTTTAAATTTACCATCACATACTCATTCTTGAGACTTATTTTAAATTGATATCCCTATTTCTATAGTACACAGGTGTAGACATTGTAAATACAAATTATTCCCTATATGATCATGTATGTGATATATAGAACTTTACTAGGGTTTTCTCCTTCAAAACATAATAGGGCATAATTATTGTCAACAATACCTAATAACAATCAATAAGGTTAGCATGATGTGATTTAGCCATAAATCAAATAATTTTTTTACTAAGAAGGGATAATTATGATTAATAGAAACTAATTTAGGCTCATTAGGTGTGATTATCCTCATAACATCCAACCCTTGTACTAACAAGGGAAAAATGTGCACAAAAGGAAGATGATAATGAATAAGTAGTACCAATTGGGTGTGATTAGCCCCAATCTAAACAATTTTTATTCTAAATAGGTAAAATTATGATCAATTATAATATAATGCTTATTTGGGTGTGATTAGCACCAAACCAACTGTAGTACTAAGAATTGTTAATTATGACCAACTAGGCCTAATAATTATACTCTTATATATCAATAAAGGGAACAATTATCTAGGTAATTCATTGCACTTATAGTTAATTATGTCATGTTTCTCCCAAGGATAAACAAACAATACTATTATCATCTTTTACAAGTCATGCTAACACTAAATACAAGTTATAGATAATTTATTTTTAAATGCTAAAAAATACCCATCTAGTATGGCATAATTTTGTGAGAGCACTTAATAGAATGAGCTTGTGATGCAGGAATTTCCGGAGATCATAACTTTTGACTCAGATGTGGGTTTTCTACAAGACTTTACGAGTGGATGCATTATGAGGTGGAAAGTGGTTTCACAACCGACTCTAGTGGGTTGGACCCCATTTTGGCACTTTTTTGGGGCTTGAAACTTTCATCTTGGCCCTCAAAATAGCAATTTAGTGTTTTTTTTCTAGATTTCTAGATTTTTAAAAAGTTGCTTTTGTAATAAATCGAAACTCATGTTTCAAATTTAGAATATTAGTTGGCAATTCATCCTACCTTAGTTTTAGGAAGATTTTGGCAAAAAACAAGATTTTTAGGATATGATTGTAAAATTACCTAAAATGGCAAAATATGACAATTGTCGAAATCTACCAAAAAAGGTAATTTTTTGATTTTTTTTGTTTTTCTTGGATATAAGAGAGTTTTCTCTCATTATAGCAGAAGAGTTGATGAATAGAAGTTTTTTATGTTCCAACTTCCAAATCTTTGTCTCTCATATGTTTAAAGGCACAATTCTATTAAGTGTATGTTGTGTGCTGCATCATCTAGTATCAGAGCAGGAAGATGGCTGGGAGAGGAAGAGGAAGAGGCAGTCTTGCCCAGATGCATAGAGAAATGCAAAATTTGCAAAGGCAAATAGCAGAACTTACAACACAGATGGAAAACCAAAGATTAGGTAGAGGAGGAGACGAATCTGATGAAGAGATAGGTTGGCAGGTGCAAATTAAGATACAAAACATGAAGAAGAAGAATTAGAAGGCATGAGTTTTGAAGAGAGGATGCTCAGGGCCTTAGAAGGGAAAAATGAAGGGATCAAGGTAGATGTTTCATATTATGTTGGTAGTCTTAAACCAAAGGAGTTGATAGATTGGTTGAATGACATGAGAAATTTTTTTGAATGGAAATCCATGACAGAGGAGAAGGTAAAATTCACATGCACCAAATTAAAGGGTCATGCAATGATTTGGTGGGATCATCTTCAAAAGGAATGAACAAGGAAAGGCAAGGATAAGATTAGGACATGGAATAAAATGGAGAAGAAGTTGAGAAAAATTTTTGCCCATAGATTATGTGCAAACCCTTTTTCGTAGGTTTCAAAATTTAAAGCAGAACCTCTCTTCTGTGCAAGATTATACAAATGAGTTTTATACGCTATGTATACGTATAGAGCATCAAGAAACTAATGAATAGATGGCTGCTAGATAAGTGAATGGCTTGAAATTTTCTATTCAATATGAATTGAGCATGCATCAACTCAATAGTATGGAAGAGGCTTACCAATTGGCTCTAAAGGCTAAAGAAAAACAAAACAAACAATACCATCAGAGGAATAGAGGAGGAAGAAGGGGTACATCAACCCCATTTCAAGGAGGTTTAAATTATGACAGGGGAGAATCATCCCATGGATTGGAAAAATAAGTAGACACTCGACAAGATCCTCCAAATCAAGAGCAAGGAAGGGGATTTGAAAGAGGTAGAGGTTATGGTAGCAATAGAGGATGGAAAAACTAGAGAAGGCCTTTCACTTGTTTTAGATGTAGAGAAGAAGGTCATAGGGCATTTGAATGCTCAAATTATAACATGTAAGAAATAAATCAAGGAGGACAACCTAGGGTGAACCTGATTCAAACACAACATGAAGTGGAGGGGGTAGAACTAGAGGTTCCACTAGATGTGGGAGAAAGTCTCATGATGAGAAGAGCAATGGTGATTCAAGAGAAGGAGAAAACACAAGCCAAAAGATCTAATGGTTCATGGATTTGAACCAATATCTTCAGAACCAGATGCACTTCAGGTGGCAAGGTATGTCAAGTTATTGTTGATGGAGGTAGTTTTGAAAATATGGTTTCTAAAGAAATGGTAGAAAAATTGAATTTACACTATGAAAAACATCCTCATCCATACCACATTGCATGCTTTAAAAAGGGAAATGAAGTCACTGTTGATAAAAGATGCCTAATTAAGTTTAGCATAGGGAAGATCTATCAGGATGAGATATGGTGTGATGTTGTCCCAATGGATGCCTATCATGTGTTATTGGGAAGGCCATGGTAGTATGATAGAAAAGTTATGCATGATGGAGAGAAAAACACATACACCTTTTGGAAAGATGGCTCTAAGGTGATTTTGTTGCCTCTCAAGGATGAAGGAAAAGGTGAGACCATGTTGTCTGAAAGAGATCTTGTTAAAGAAATGAAGGTGACAGGGTGTTTCTATGCATTAGTAGTGAAAAAAGGTGAAGAGGAAGACATTTCAGTTCCCCCAAAAGTAGCAGAGCTATTGATAGAATTTGTTGATGTTTTGCCTGATGAACTGCCTGATGGTCTATCGCTAAAGAGAGATATTTAGCAACATACTGATTTGATTCTAGGAGCAACTCTACCCAACCAAGAAACTTATAGGATGAATCCAACACAACATGCAGAGATGAATAAGCAAGTAACATAACTCATAAGTAAAGGTGTGGTGAGAGAGAGCATGAGCCCATGTGTTGTACCTGCATTGTTGACTCCAAAAAAAGATGGAACATAGAGGATGTGCACTGATAGCAGAGCAATTAATAATATTACCATCAAGTATCAGTTTCCTATACTTCGTATGGAGGACATGATGGATGTCCTTGCAGGGGCCAAATATTTCAGCAAGATCGACCTACGAAGTGGCTACCACCAAATCTAGATTCAAGAAGGGGATGAGTGGAAGACAGACTTTAAGAATGGAGATGGATTATATGAGTGGATGGTTATGCCATTCAAGTTATCAAATGCACCTAGCACATTTATGAGATTGATGAACACTATACTATGCCCTTACATTGGTAAGTTTGTGGTAGTTTATTTTGATGATATTTTGGTATTTAGTAACATCAAAGAAGAGCACCTACAACACTTGAGGATCATCTTTGGTGTGTTAAGGAAGGAGAAGCTCTATGCCAATTTGAAGAAGTGTAGGTTCATGCAGGATAGTTTGGTTTTTTTAGGCTTTGTCATTTCTAAAGATGGTGTCAGAATGGATCCAGAAAAGGTCAAGGCAATTCTAGAATGGCCTAGTCCAAGTAGCATCATAGAGGTAAAATGTTTTCATGGCTTGGCCACTTTCTATCGAAAGTTCATTCAAAATTTTAGTAGTATTGTAGCTCCTATAACATATTGCACCAAAGGAAGGGAGTTTGTATGGACTAAGGATGCTGAGGAGAACTTTAAGTACTTGAAGCAAAATGTAACGAAAGCACCTATACTTGCATTACCAAATTTTGATAAGGTATTTGAAGTAGAATGTGATGCCTACCATGTGGGAATAGGTGTTGTGCTTAGCCAAGTCAGAAAACCTATAACTTTCTTTAGTGAAAAGTTGAATGAAGTGAGAAATACTTATTCTACTTATGATTTGGAATTTTATGCAATTGTTCAAGGATTGAGGCATTAGAGACATTATCTAGTTCCCTAGGAGTTTGTATTGTTTATAGATCATACTGCACTGAGATACTTGAACACACCGAAAAAGTTGAATAGTAGGCATGCCAAGTGGGTCTCTTTCTTGCAGGGTTACAATTTTGTGTTGAAGCATAAGTCTGGAAAGCAAAATCAGGTTGCAGATGTGTTAAGTAGGCGTGTTGCACTTTTGACCACAATTGAAACTGAGGTGATTGGTTTTGATGCCATAAAAAATTTGTATGAGTCTGATGATGATTTTTGGGAGATTGTGGAACAATTGAAGGCACCAGTATCTGGTAACTTAGATCACTTTAGGGGTGAATATTTTATGCAAGATGGGTATCTATTTAAAGGAAAACAACTATGCATACCAGCTGGCTCTATGAGGGAAAACATTATCAGAGAATTTCATAGTAGTGGGTTGGCTGGACATTTTGGCAAGGACAAGACAATAGCCTTGATAGAAGATAAATATTACTAGCCAAAGATGAAAAGGGATATAACTAAGTATGTAACAAGGTGTAGAATCTACCAAGTGGCTAAGGGACATTCACAAAATACAGGGTTATATATGCCATTACCAGTACCAGCTATGCCATGGACAGATTTGAGCATGGACTTTGTGTTGGGACTTCCACATACTCAACGAGGTAATGACTCCATTTTTGTAGTTGTTGATAGGTTCTCCAAGATGGTTCATTTTATTTCCTATAAGAAAACTAATGATGCAATGAGGGTAGCAGAGTTATTTTTTTCAGAAGTTGTTCAACTACATGGTGTTCCAAAGACTACCACCTCTGATAGGGATACCAAATTCCTTAGTCATTTCTAGAGGACTTTATGGAAGAAGATGGGGACCAAGTTACAATTTAGTAGTGCCTATCATCCTCAAATAGATGGGCAAACAGAGGTAGTCAATAAGAGTCTGGGAAATTTGTTGAGGTGTATTGTTGGAGAAGCCAAAACAATGAGACTTGGCATTACCCCAGGTCGAATTTGCCTATAATAGTTCTGTTAATAGATCAACAGGAAAATCCCCTTTCCATATTGTGTATGGTAGGAATCCTCAGGGTTTTCTAGATTTGGTATAGCTACCAATGATAGATAGGGTCAGTGATGATAGGGAAGCATTTGCAGAACACCTTCAATAGTTGCAGCAAGAAGTGAGACATAAGTTGCAGGACAGTAATGAGAGGTACAAGAATACAATGGATACTAGTAGGTGACATCAGACATTTTGTGAAGGTGACTTAGTGATGGTATATTTGAGAAAAGAGAGGTTTCCTACTGGAACATGCCACAAGTTGAAGTACAGGAAAATTGGTCCTTGCAGAATTACAAAGAAGATCAATGATAACGCATATGAGGTCAATTTACTAGATGATCTTGATATTTCTCCTATGTTTAATATTTCTGATTTATATGCATTCCATGGTGAGGATGATGCTGAAGATAGTCAATTAGGAGTGGCATGGCCCCACTACATTCCCCATAAGAAGGAAAAGATTACACAAGTTCTTGATAAGAAAACTATCTACACTCGGCAAGGGCATTACAACAAGTATTTAGTACAGTGGGAAGGATTACCACCAATAGATAGCACATGGATTACAGATTGGGAAGTGTAGAGGTTAGATCTAGTCAAATGGCAATAGTTTGAAGATACTCACTTGTAGGAGTTGCATTCTTTTCAACCAGAGGAGAATGATGCAAGAACTTCCGGAGATCATAACTTTTGACTCGGATATGGGTTTTCTAGGAGATTTTACAAGCGGTTGCGTTATGAGGTGGAAAGTGGTTTTGTAACTGACCCTAGTGGGTTGGACCCCATTTGGGCACTTTTTTGGGGCTTGAAACTTTCATCTTGGCCCTCAAAATAGCAATTTAGTGTTTTTTTTCTAGATTTCTAGATTTTTAAAAAGTTGCTTTTGTAATAAATTGAAACTCATGTTTCAAATTTAGAATATTAGTTGGCATTTCATCATACCTTAGTTTTAGGAAGCTTTTGGGAAAAAATAGGATTTTCAGGATATGATTGTAAAATTACCTAAAATGGCAAAATCTGACAATTGTCGAAATCTACCAAAAAAGGTAATTTTTTGGTTTTTTTTGTTTTTCTTGGATATAACAGAGTTTTCTCTCATTGTAGTAGCAGAGTTGATGAATAGAAGTTTTTTATGTTCTAGCTTCCAAATCGTTGTCTCTCATATGTTTAATGACACAATTCTATTGAGTGTATGTTGTGTGTTGCATCAGCTTGAGAGTAAATTTTTAAGGAGAGAAGTCAAGGAAGTATACATTTTCTAGAGAATGGGGTAAAAAATAGTGATAGATGGAAGACCAATAGCTAGATAATGGTAGATAAAGTACACAACAAAGAAAAAGATTAGAGATTAAAGGGCTTGGTGGAAGGAGTTAGAACTAAACCATTGGAGGAAAGATCTAATCTAGAATGGAAAATCAAATTACCAAAGATTATATAACTCAAGTTCAAGAAATGTGGGAATGAATCAATTTTCTTCTAAAAAATTGGAGGAATAGTAGAACTGGTGAGAAAAAATTGCAATGGTTAGTTATCTCAAAACATCCCTATTAGGTGGGAAAATCAAGATTCAATTTTTTCAAAAAACCCACCAAACTGTGATTGGAAACAAAATAATATGTATGAGGATTAGAACAAAAAAGGGAACATAATGAACTATATAAATTATCCACTTTTTGGATCCAAGTTAACCCTTTTGGAAGAAATATTGAAATAAAATCAAGTAGCTAGACTGATGGTTGTTTAAGAGAAATCAGTCTTGGGCTTCCTAGTTTTCCACCTAAGAGATTGTTCCTTTGTTAAATTTGTGTATTATTGGCCCTCAACTATTAAATATAGGACTAGATCGACACTAGTTGGTGTATGGACATAGGATTCAAATTTCTACTGAAAGGTTTTTCCTGGTTGAATACCCTAGTAGTAGAAAATGAGAAATAATGGATGAAGGTTTGTGGCTTATGGATGGCATAGGAGTTTCATAAAAGACTCAGAAGAAAATTTTGATCCAATTAAACACATCATATTGAATTCACCTATGTGAATCGGACTCTATAATCTTTTGTTAGAAAATTGGGATATGGCAATTTTGATAAATGCCAACAATTCTTGGGGTAGTTTCAAAAAATGAATGCTAATGCAAAAGAGGTAAAGGTATGCATATATGCCCAAATCTATAGATACTAATTGATCTCTCAACTTCTCTTCCATTTATAATTGGATTAAAATCACCTATTGTCTCTTGGGAGAAATCAATAGAATTGGAAGGGCTACAAATCAAATGCAAAACATGCAAAAGATTTAACTATAAAATAATGGATTGTCAAAAACCCAAGGAAAATAATTAATTGAAGGAGGATAATAATTTGGAAACACTAGTAGAGGTAGGAAAAGGAGTTGAAGGATATCACCCAATTCAATCTAGAATTGAGAGGAAAGAAATTTAGAAAATTTGGATTTGGAAATTGCCCAAGAGGTAAAATCCAAGCTAATTGACCTAACAAAGGCAACAATAAAATTAACCTTGGGCGCCCTAGTTTTTGATAGTAGGAAATTTATGACAAAAAAGGATTTGGGGATGAAATAGAAGTAATTGTCAAGATAGAGGAGGATCAAGTTGAAGAAATAATTTTCTTGAAATAAAGGATAGTTAGTCAAAGTGCCCCACAAAGGGAGAAATCCAATTGTGGGGAAAAGAAGAAAATGAATGGAATGAAACCTAACAAGGTTCTAAGAGAAAAATATGGTGAGAAGGAGAACCAAATGAAAGTCATGAGCATGATTCTAAGATCTAGGAAGGGAACAACCCTTTCCAACAAGTAATGAAGATCACCTCATAGAATTTTAAGGGCCTTAATACCCTTAATAAAAGACACCTTATAAAGTGCCAAATGGACTTGTCTAGTTATAAATTTTTGTGTTACAAGAAACCAAGCATAGCCACTTAGAAGAAAGTGTTTTACTAAACACATGGAAGAACTAGTAGGGTTATTTTGTGGCTGCATCTAAGGTTTTTGGTTAATTGAGTATTATGTGGTCTCCATCAAGAAATCAGGCCACTATGCCAGCAACTGGCAAGTAAGGTTAAAATCCTTTCTTTAAATATTTTCTTTAATCTTTTTAATATTTATGGACTATTAGGTTGCACTCTAAAAAAGAGGCTATGGGAAAAAATATCTAGGTACCATTCTTTTGAATCTTAGTGAGGATCTTGTTCTATTGGAAGGTGATTTCAATATAATTTTGAATAGTTAAAAAAAGAATGGAGGTATAAGTAGAAATACCCAATCTCAACTTGACTTCTCTAATTTTGTCAAATCTTGGGGTTTGATTGATTCCATTCAAAGAATGTTTCATACACATAGACAAACAAAAGATTAGGTTTTAGAAATATAATAGAGAGGCTATCTATAGACACCAAAGTAATAACTAATGGTTGAACTCATCTTTTTGATTAGAAATCTCAATCATCCAATTCTTTGGCTTGGATCATTTTCCAATTCAACTTCAAATTCTAGAAGATAAACATTCTTACAAAAGCCCATTAAAATTTGAGTATGTAGTGTAGAGATCCAAATTTTTTAATATCGGTGGAGAGCTAGTGGAAAAATGCCCCAAAAATAAAAAGTTCCAAAATATTTTTCCTACACAAAAATTTCATTCACATCAAACTAAACTTGAAGCAATGGAATAAGCTAGTTTTCAAGAATATATATTGAATAAAAAGAGTTTAGGTTGAAGTTGATCTATAATCCTTTAATGAAGAAATAATTTTGAATGGGATGGATAAAAATGCTTATTGCAAGGAAAATAATTAATGCCTCAACATGTAGAATTGTTGGAAAGGGAGGAATTTTTTTGGTGTCAAAAATTTAAAGAATGTTGAAGGGAGGAGACAATAACACCAAGTTTTTCTATAACTCTACAAAAGTCAAGATAAGTATCAATCAAATCTTATCTATTTCTACTTTATATGGGCAAGTTTAAGAAAATAACTTGGATATTAGCTTGGAAGCAACATCTTTTTTTGAAGAACTACTCAACAATAGGGATGGATTAAACCTACGAAATTAAGAAGATATTTTACAATTCATCCATAATATATTATTAGAAGACAAAAACAAGATGTTGATAAAACCATTCACTAAAGAGGAGATCAAACTTATAGCTTCACAACTCCACTCAAAAAAATCCTAGGCTAAACAAATTTTGGGCTAGCTTCTTCCATAAGTGTTGGGGGTTTCTTGGAAAAGATATTTGGTAAATGGCTAAGGAATCTAGGAAACATAAAACTATTATTAAAGATCTCAATAATACATTCATTACTCCAATTCCTAAAAAAGAGACTTTGTCCTTCTTTTTAGAGTTTCATCCCTTATCCTTGTGTAATATAGTATACAATATTATTTCAAAGACCATTTTTGATAGACTCATACTAACTTTACCTACAATCATCTCCAAAGAATAGAGTGGTTTTGTGGTAGACAAATTGACCTTAAATGATATAATTATCACCCCTGAAGTCATCCATTCAATACAAGTAAGGAAGGAAAAAGACATGATTATTAAACTTGACATAAGCAAAACTTTTTATAGAGTGGATTGATCGTTCTTGATGAAAGTAATGAAGAAAATTTATTTCTCTCAACATTGGATAAAGTAGATTTATAATTACATTTTGAGCCCCAAAGACTTAGATCTTGTTAATTGTAATCCTCTTGGCTTGTTTACTTCATCAACTAGAGGTTTAAGGTAAGGGGATCCAATGGCATCATTTATAATTATAATAATGGATAAATCTTTGGAAATATCATTTTAGGTTGTAGCCATTAATGGGATGTGGAAAGGGATCAAGGTAACCAATGGGATGGACGTGGTGACCTACCAAAAATTCATGGATGATACAATCCAAGTTTTAAAGATGCTATCTTGAGTGAGGCTAAAAAAATTAGAAGCTTGCTAGGGAAGTATACAAAGGCCTCAAGGAAAATAATCACTCTAAAAAACTAGAATTTTTTTTTTAATGTAAGATGAATACATTTGTAATAGTTTTTCATTTATTTGGGGTACACGATGTCTTGGATGAACACATATTTAGGGGTACCCATCTTCAAGGGAATTTATGGAATGAGCTATTGAGCAAATTGTTGGCATGTGTGGCTTCATGATTATTGTCATTGATGGAAACAAAGTCTATCCCACACATCCGCAGAGCATAGTATGGCTATACCGAAAGTCAGATTGAAGAGTGTTCTAGTCTAGTGAACAAGAACGGAGCATGCAGTAAGGTTCAACAATCAGGTCCGAATCTCTCAGAGGGTGTAACTTAGCAAGTTACGGACTTGTGCAAGTCAAGAGGAGTATCATGACTACTATATTCTAGAGATTGAGCCTCCATTGATGAATCATTGAAAAGATATGAGCATCTGAGTGTTGGGTGTAGACACCCAAATTTGTCCCAAATTTGTCCCAAACTTTGTCCCAAATTTGTCCCAAACTTTGTCCATGTCTAACAACCCCTAGTCAAAACATTATTAAAATTTATCCATTAAGCCAATTAATTAAATAAATTTTATTTATTTAATTAAAATCCCATCCTCAAACTCATAGCCAATTAATTAAATAAATTTTATTTATTTAATTAATTTCCACATCATATCTTATCCCATCCTATTCATCTATCCTATTAATTAAATAAATCTTACTTATTTAATTAATATCCAACTCATATCCCAACTAATTCAAATATTTTATTTGAATTAGACACTCATCTTTTATCACATTCCAACACTTGTCCAGTCAATCATGTGTTGTAATACAACTTTCATTCATATCCTTCACATGCACAACTAATGGGACC
This sequence comes from Cunninghamia lanceolata, assembly GCA_027924645.1. Taxonomy (NCBI): domain Eukaryota; kingdom Viridiplantae; phylum Streptophyta; class Pinopsida; order Cupressales; family Cupressaceae; genus Cunninghamia; species Cunninghamia lanceolata. The sequence continues at coordinate 6,017,346 of BSBN01000846.1, read as the reverse complement.
TAAATTTAGTATCTTTCAATCCTAGCCATTCATATAGCCTCTGAATCTCCACCGTTGATTGATCTTGGTTGAGTTCTATATAAACACCCTCTCATTCCATATGAGACATCCAGTGTAATGTTCCATTTTCCAGCTTGATCTTTTACAGTTGACCGTTGGCCTATTCTGGAGACCCGTAGGTTACTCGGAGGTTGAAATTGGGGTTTCATGTTTTGGTGGTTACTTTTGTTCGTGGAATGTGGTTTGGTTGGTGGTTTCTTTCTGGGTTTTCAGAGAGCTTGGCAGGGATGTGTTTTTCTTGACATTTAGGAATTTACTATTTTTAGTAAGTTTGGGATTGGCACTAGAACGAGATTTTGAGAGTGGGGTTGGATTTGTCTTGTCAAGACCTTTCCAACGAGCTATAGATCATTGGTTTCTGACATCATCTTGGCCTCCATTTTAAAGTCCGTAAATTAAACTTTATTATTTAATATTGGACCTTGGTGCCTAGGCTCAATGACTTAATGTTGAGGTTGAAAAAGAATTGAAGAGGATTATATTATTTTCCCTCTCATGTTTTATCCCATATGCAAGAGGATTTTAGAGACTCCCAGTTGGAAAAGTATAAAAGGAGGAAGAGTGCTCTCATTTCGGCATCTGAAATCTTGATAATGTTATGCTGCCATAATGGTTCTCGGACTACTTCAAGGAATGAATGCCTCCTAGCCTGGGCTCACTTCGTGCTTGAGAGATAGCACCTAGGGAGAGGTTTGCTGATAGTAGTGATTTTTTGTAGTGAGGTTTGCATTATAGCTTGAGTTCTATTTGTAGTTCAGTTATTTGCATTTTATGTCATTTTTGGAGTTGTTGATAACAGGGCTGAATCTGTAGTTTCATTCATAAATCTGAAAATAAAAATACATTTGTTCTGGGTATTTCATATTTCCCTTTGTCTATGCTGGGTGCCCCATTGTGCCAATTTACAGATTTTATTATGAAGAATCTGATTTTTCTAGAAGGAAATCGCCCTTCTTGCCAGGCCGCCCTCTTTGGAGTGCATTGGAAAGTGTGCTAAATAAATACTTGGGTTTAAGAGTGGTCTCTGGTGTGTAGCTTGGTTGCCATTGTCATAGGAGTGCATTGCATCAGATTTGAGCTCATTTGGTTGAGAAATGAGTGAGGTGTGAGCATTTTTGTAGGGTTTTATGTTGCTGGTTTGGTCTTTTCAAGTTGTTGATCTATCATTTCAGTTTGCTAACTTCTATCATTTGAGTTGGGTTGGAAGTCTCTAATTATTGTAAGTTGAACAGTAGTACTATCAACACTTCATACTTCTCATATTTGCTTTATAATATCTTGCATCTCCGTCATATGGTAGCTCCAATTCCACTTCAGGTTGGAAAGCACATTCTTGACGTCAAGTTATTTCAGCATAATAGTGGTAGGGATCCTCTGACCACATGCTCGTCAACATCCGGCGCATTCTTGGTTAGAGTTCTTTGTATCAGCATTGCATCAAGACCCTCTGATCATATGCTCGTCATCATCAGGCGCATTCTTGGTTAGAGTTCCTTTATCAGCATTTCATAGAGACCCTTTGACCATATGCTCATCACCATCAGGCGCATTCTTGGTTAGAGTTCCTTTTCAGCATTGCATAGAGATCTTCTGACCATATGATCACACCATCCTGGTGTACATTCTTGGTTAGAGTTGAATTCCGCATCGTTTTGGTTTAAGTGCTAACTTCAACGATTGTGTATTGCTCTGCTTATTGTAATTGGAAAAGTGAAAAAAATTGGCTTGGTATATTTCAGTGGTATCAGAGCCACGCATCCTGCCATCCTATGAAAACAAACCTTCTATGAGTCATAGAGAACAGAGGTACTTAGCAAGAGAATACAAGAAGGCTACCAGTCAGTTTCACTGGCATCAGGCCCCAGAAGGTCAGACAGCTTCAGAGGTATTAAGAGCCAATTGTGAGTCTTCTCCTGAAGGAGAAATGGGGGATAATGAGAGGACGTTGAGAGGTAATAGAGATGATAGTGGGAAAGGAAGAGAAAGATCATTAAGTCTGGCAAAGAGGTTCGAGAGGAAGATGGATACCTTAATGGATATGATATCTCTCATGATGGGGAGAATGGGTCAGAACCAACCTCCACTAAACAATTCAGGACATAGTGGAGAACACAGTGCCACCAACCAGCATAATGGACATGCTGCTCAGCCTGCTTCAAATAGCACATACATTTCTTCCAGGCCATTCAAACCCACTTTCTTAGCACTAGTAAAACCTCATCTTGATCTAGAAGAAAATGTGTCCTTTGTTGAACAGTTGAGACTCAGCCGCGCTGAGTATGATTCTCTACCTGATGAAATTAAGGCAGATATGTCTTATAATGATTTTATGGATCATAAAAGGAAGGATAGAGGACAAGGAAGACATTATGAACAAAGGAGGACAATAGTTCATGGGGATTTGCATCAAGCTATCAACAAGGTTATGCTTCCACATTTTGATGGGAGTGACAATAGTTCAGCCAGAGCTTGGATACAGAAGTTAGACAACTATCTAGCTCTCAGACCCATGGAGGAGGAGGAGGTGATTAAGTTCTCTATGCTACACCTGGATGGGGTGGCGCACGAGTGGTGGTACCATGGTCTAGTCACCTTAGGTCATCGGTCTATCACTACCTATGATGAGTTTACCTATAAGCTCATAGAGAGATTTGAGAAAAAAGATCCAGAAGTGCATTTTAGAGAATTAGCACAACTTAAGCAATATGGTACAGTTGATGCCTACATAGCTAAGTTTCAAAGGCTTTCAGTCATGGTCACAGGAGTCACTGAGAGGCTCTTGGTGATCCTATTCAGTGAAGGATTGACGGAGCCACTCAAGGGTTGGATTAAAGCTTTTGATCCACCCTCTCTATAAGAGGCAATGAAGAAGGCAAGAAACATGGAGTGGGCTGCTCCTAAAGCAAAGTTTCAACCCAAGCCATCATTTCACAAAAGAGATAAAGGAAAAAGACCTCAGCATAAGGAGTTCAAACAACATCAACCTCATGTCACAAGGTTGGATCCTGAGACAATGAACTCAGAAGAAAAGGGTTATGTTTCCAGTGTAGAGAAAAATGGTCCCAAGATCATGTTTGCCCAAAAGGAGGCAAATTTCATCAAATTGAATACTATTCAGCTGAAGAAAGTAATTCTAATTTGTCAGACCAGCGGTCTGATTCTAAAGACAGTGGAGTGGAAAAAGTCCCAGAGGAATCCGAAGATGAAAAGGGAAGTGGAGGCACTTTGACTCAACTTTCGAGCTTTCAAAGGAATGAATCCTTCAAAGTTTGAGGGATGATTAAGGGGCAACGCATAGTTGCTTTGATTGACACTAGAGCAATGCATAACTTCATTGACGAAGTTGTGGTGGCAAAGAAGGGGCTGCAAACAGAAGAGTTTGAAGGCTTCAAGGTTATGGTTACTAATGGTTTTCACATCACCTGCACCAAGAAGATCTCAAACATGACCATGCAAGTGGGAAACTATGAGGTCAAGGATGACTTCTATGTAGTCAAAATTGGAGATACGGATGTTGTCCTAGGCATTCAATGGCTATGTTCACTCGGGGAGATCACTCTAAATCTGCAAACCATGGAGCTCAAGTTTCAATCCGAAGGGAAGAATGTAGTGATAAGAGGAATGTCCAATGGTGGTCCTCAGATTGTGTCATTCAAGAGGATGGCGAGGCTAATTCGTCATGATCAAGTTGAGTGGGCTGCAGAGTATATGATTCTTCCAACTAGTCTGGTTGAAACAAAGAGAGACTACCCTCCTGATATTCAGTCTTTACTCACAAAGAAGAGCAAGGTGTTTGCTGATTTACCTCCTGGACCACCTCCTAATCGAGGTTCAGAGCATGTCATAGAGCTCAAGGAAGGAGCTAAACTAGTTATTACAACTTCTTATCGGTATCCTAAGAAGCAAAAGGATGAGATTGAGAAAAACATTCGGGAACTCTTGGAGATGCGCTTCATTTGTCCAAGCAAGAGCCCCTTTGCTTTGGCAGTTGTCCTGGTGAAGAAGAAGGATGGTACCATCCGCATGTGTGTGGACTATTGTGCTTTGAATCAAAGCACCATCAAAAATTGATATCCCATCCTGAGGATAGATGAGCTCATTGATGAGCTACATGGAGCCAAGTTTTTTTCAAAGATCGATTTGAGATCAGGTTATTACCAGATTCAGATGAGAGGATCCGATGTTGAGAAGACAGCATTTAGATGTCACTATGGCCACTTCGAGTTTCTAGTCATGCCATTTGGGTTGACTAATGCTCCTGCTACCTTCCAGTCATGTATGAACAAAATCTTTCAGAAGCAGTTGAGGAAGTTTGTATTGATATTTTTTGATGACATCCTGATCTATAGCAAGACATGGGAAGAACATCTCAAGCACTTGGAGGAAGTGCTTAGCATCCTGGAATCAGAGAGTTTGTTTTCCAAAGAATCCAAATGTGAATTTGGAATGAAGGAGTTACTTTACCTTGGCCATATAATTAGTGCTGAAGGAGTGAAGGTTGATCATAAAAAGATCAAGGCAATTATTGATTGGCCACCTCCTGAGAATTTGACTCATCTTAAAAGATTTTTGGGTCTTTATGGATTCTACAAAAGATTTGTGAAGGGCTACTCTTAGAATGCTACTCCTCTTATTGACCTCACGAAAAAGGGTGCCTTTTGTTGGTCAGAAAAGGCTCAAACTACTTTTGATAAATTTAAGGGGATCATGAGCTCTTGTCCGGTGTTAGCTATCCCAGACTTCTCCAAGCCGTTCGAGCTATAGTGTGATGCATCTGGTGAAGGAGTTGGGGCTGTTTTGATGCAAGACAAACATCCCATTATGTTTGAAAGCAGAAAATTAAGAGGTGTTGAAAGGACCTACTCCATCTATGACAAGGAGATGCTTGCCATTATGCATGCATTAGCTAAGTTCAGACAGTACTTGGTGGGAAGCAAGTTTGTGGTCAAGATTAATCACAAAAGCCTCAAGCACTTCATGCATCAAAGAGATTTGAACGAGAGGCAACAAAAGTGGGTGAGTAAGCTTCAAGCTTACGATTTTGACATCACATATATCAAAGGGAAAAACAATATTGTGGCTAATGCTCTATCTAGGAGACCTCATTTAAGCTCATTGTGTGAGCTTATAGCTAATTGGAGGGACATGTTGCTTGCTAATTATGCCAAAAATCAGTTTACAACCAGCATCATTGAGGGTAATTTTCTTGACGAAAGGTATAAAGTGGTCGAAGGGCTGATACACTACAAGGGTAGAATCTTTGTGGTGGCTAATTCTAAGCTCAAAAAGAAGATTCTGTTGACCTTTCATGACATTCCACTTGCTGGTCATCAAGGGTTCTTCAAGACATATAGGCAGATCAGGGAAAGATTTTCTTGGAAAGGGCTGAAAGGGGAGGTTCAACGATACATTCAGGAGTGTCCCACTTGTCAGATGAACAAAAATGAGCATACTTTACCAGCTGGTCTTCTGCAACCTCTTCCCATTCCCAATCAAAAATGGGAAAGCACATCAATGGACTTCATCACAGGGTTGCCCAAGGTTCAAGGAAAAGACTGTATCTATGTTGTTGTGGACAGATTAACAAAATTTGCTCACTCGCCATTGCCAGCTCTTTTTCAGTAGCCCAAGTTGCAGATCTATTTTTTCATGAGGTGTTTAGATTACATGGGTTGCCAAAAACCATTATGAGTGATAGGGACAGCAAGTTCCTAAGCACTTTTTGGCAAGAGGTTTTCTGAATGAGTGGTATAGTGCTTACTCCAAGCACTAGTTATCACCCTCAAACCGATGGACAGACAGAGATAGTGAACAAGTGGTTGGAAGGTTACCTAAGAAACTATGTTTCAGAGCAGCAAAGAGCTTGGGTGAAGTGGCTTCACATGGGCGAGTATTGTTATAATTCTACTTTTCACATGTCAATAAGGATGTCACCTTTCATGGCTCTTTACGGTTATGAGGCTCCTAGCTTTGCTGATTTGGTGTTTGGTGATAGCAAAGCCCCTTAGACCAAAGATTTGTTGTAGCAGAGTCAAGATATCTTGAACTCATTGAAGAATAATCTTCAGATTGCACAAAATCAGCAGAAGATGTACGCTGATCAGCGGCGTGTTGAGCGCTCTTTTAAAGTTGGAGATATGGTTTATCTTCGACCACAGCCTTACAGACAGTCCACTCTCAAGAAAAGTGGAGCTGAGAAGCTCAAACCACATTTCTGTGGGCTGTTCAAGGTCACTAGGAAGGTGGAGGCAGTAGCTTATGAGTTGGAGCTACCTTCAAATCGCAGAGTGCACAATGTATTCCACGTGTCTCGCCTCAAGAAGGCACTTGGACACAATGTTGTTGCTTCATCACAGTTGCCACCTTTGGATGAAGAAGGACAGTTAGTTTTGATTCCATAAGAGATTCTTGATTCCAGGGAGCGTTCTTTGAGGAAAAGAACTATCAGAGAGTACTTGCCTATAGAGGATGCGACTTAGAAGAATGATGAGATTCTGCAGCATCCAGGCTTGCAATTGCTTGAGGACAAGCAATCTTGGGAAGGGCGGACTGTAATGTTCTATTTTCTAGCTTGATCTTTTACAGTTGACCGTTGGCCTATTCCAGAGACCCGTAGGTTACTCGGCGGTTGAAATTGGGGTTTCATGTTTTGGTGGTTACTTTTGTTCGTGGAACGTGGTTTGGTTGGTGGTTTCTTTCTGGGTTTTTAGAGAGCTTCGCAGGGATGTGTTTTTCTTGACATTCAAGAATTTACTATTTTTAGTAAGTTCGAGATTGGCACTAGAATAGGATTTTGAGAGTGGGGTTGGATTCGTCTTGTCAAGACCTTTCCAACGAGCTATAGATCATTGGTTTCTGACATCATCTTGGCCTCCGTTTTAAAGTCTGTATATTAAACTTTATTATTTAATATTGGACCTTGGTGCCTAGGCTCAACGACTTAATGTTGAGGTTGAAAAAGAATTGAAGAGGATTATATTATTTTCCCTCTCATGTTTTATCCCATATGCAAGAGGATTTTAGAGACTCCCAGTTGGAAAAGTATAAAAGGAGGAAGAGTGCTCTCATTTCGGCATCCAAAATCTTGATAATGTTATGCTGCCATAATGGTTCTCAAACTGCTTCAAGGAATGAATGCCTCCTAGCCTGGGCTCACTTCGTTCTTGAGAGATAGCACCTAGGGAGAGGTTTGCTGATAGTAGTGATTTTTTGTAGTGAGGTTTGCATTGTAGCTTGAGTTCTATTTGTAGTTCAGTTATTTGCATTTTATGTCATTTTTGGAGTTGTTGATAACAGGGCTGAATCTGTAGTTTCATTCATAAATCTGAAAATAAAAATACATTTGTTCTGGGTATTTCATATTTCCCTTTGTCTATGCTGGGCGCCCCATTGTGCCAATTTGCAAATTTTATTATGAAGAATCTAATTTTTCTAGAAGGAAATCGCCCTTCTTGCCAGGCCGCCCTCTTTGGAGTGCATTGGAAAGTGTGCTAAATAAATACTTGGGTTTAAGAGTGGTCTCTGGTGTGTAGCTTGGTCGCCATTGTCATAGGAGTGCATTGCATCAGATTTGAGCTCATTTGGTTGAGAAATAAGTGAGGTGTGAGCATTTTTGTAGGGTTTTATGTTGCTGGTTTGGTCTTTTCAAGTTGTTGATCCGTCATTTCAGTTTGCTAACTTCTATCATTTGAGTTGGGTTAGAAGTCTCTAATTATTGTAAGCTGAATAGTAGTACTATCAGCACTTCATACTTCTTCTCATATTTGCTTTATAATACCTTGCATCTCCATCATATTGTAGCTCCAATTCCACTTCGGGTTGGAAAGCACATTCTTGACGTCGAGTTATTTCAGCATAATAGTGGTAGGGATCTTCTGACCACATGCTCGTCGACATCCAGCACATTCTTGGTTAGAGTTCTTTGTATTAGCATTGCATCAAGACCCTCTGACCATATGCTCGTCATCATCAGGCGCATTCTTGGTTAGAGTTCCTTTATCAGCATTGCATAGAGACCCTCTGACCATATGCTCGTCACCATCAGGCGCATTCTTGGTTAGAGTTCCTTTTCAGCATTGCATAGAGATCCTCTGACCATATGATCACACCATCCTGGTGTACATTCTTGGTTAGAGTTGAATTCCGCATCGTTTTGGTTTAAGTACTAACTTCAACGATTGTGTATTGCTCTGCTTATTGTAATTAGAAAAGTGAAAAAAATTGGCTTGGTATATTTCATCCAGCAATCATATAGCACCTACATTATCATCTTGAGCATCTTGAGCATTTGAGCATTCATTTGAGCTTTTTATCATCTATCATGGCAGCTTTCAGCTTTGCAATTGTTCATTGTTGAAGAAGCAGTCCACATCTCATAAACAAGGAATCACACGGTCTAGGTGATGTTATGCTTGAATTGCATTACTCTTAGACTTCATTTAGATTAGATTCCTTAATGATGGTAGGGTTAGGTTTTTATGGCTATGCTTGATCTTCTAAACCTGATATTTTACCAATCACATTCTGGCACGCCCGGTGGGACTCACGTCCTTGGTTAACTTCATTTTTTGGAGTTGTTTCTTTGAAGATCAGATTTTTTAGGTGCTTACGGTAAATTCCAGTTGCTTCTGAGTGAAAGTCCGTCACTTTCTGTATCTCTGCATCACTTTTGCACTAGGATTAGCCGCTTATATCATTTTCTGGATCACCTCTACACCGACAGTGATCGCCTCTAGTATGATACGCATCACTTTTGTCTCAACAGAACTCGCCTGTGTGTCCTTAGATCTTTTACGTTGTTGAACTGTGTTGCTCGCTTATGGCCTAACAGTAATCGCTTATGCATCTATTCAGATCACTTTTGTGATAACAGTAGTCGCTTTTACACTGATCTGCATCACTTTTGAACTGATAGTAGCCACTTTTGAAATAATAGAATCCCTTTAGGTTTGACAGTGATCCCCTTTAGCAGAATAGGGTTTTCTGTCGCATCTGTCATTTTGCAGATACAGGTCGCTTACGGGCTGAAATTGATCAGTTTAGGATGTTTTGCATCGCTTATAAGTCTACAGGTGCTGCATCTGGTGCATTTGGTAGTCACATTTAATCTGTAGGGTCTCGCCTGTGGCAAAACACAGATCACTTCTGGTAAACAGTAAATCACCTCTGGTAAAGCTCTGTAGTTTTCAATCTATATCAGTTCCAACTTGCTTTCTTGGCTACTAATTGGGTATTTGTATAGCATCTTATCGATTTGTCCAAGAAAAGGAGGTTATCAAACTACTGACATATCTATTGCAGGTTTGATCAGTCCAAGATTTGTGGTTTATCACTAAATTAGGAACATTTGGGCTTGGTGCTTAAAATGAATCATTGCTTGCTCTGTGCTTGATTTATCTTTTTTGATTGCTTGCATGTGCTTGATTGTAACTCAAATTTAATGACAAAAGTATCCTCTCCCCTTGCCTATCAAATGGATCTTGGGTGTATGAGAACTTGTTATTATATTTAGAGGGCCTGCCTTCCCGGTGTGAGAAGGGATAAGACCCAAGCGGTAATGGGCTAAAGACAAGTCCTTCCGAACCACTATATAAGAAAAGTGTTTGTGTCGAAAGCCACAAACAATGGGTGTTGTTGCGTTATACCAACAGCCAACCTCCCCCAAAACTCTCCAAGGCATAACCCTTGCAGGCTGGGAGACTCCATAACAGAGAGTAGCGCTGCCGCATGTATAGCCACCCGAACGGATGCCCTTATTAACAAATTTGTGTAGTAGCCAAAAAATTTCTATCTGTTGATGCAAAAGGTGGGACCTTTGAAGCGGCCCCGATTCACATGGTTCTTAGTAGAGATAGTAGGGACAATCCTAAGGTTTGGTGTGGGGACAAGCCTTATAGGAAACTTGAAACTTGGTATGCGTGAGAAGTGAGTGCCGTGGAGGGGAGCCAGTGCTACCAAGATCCTGAAGCTATCCACTTTGAATAAGCATGCCCATGGGATTCAACGGATAAAGTCCTTTCCTAGCCTAGGTTTTATCAGTTTGTGCTTGTTGTGAGTGTGAGTGACTGTAATCACTATTTTCTTGCTGAAAAACTACAAATCAGACATCCTTTTGACAAACATAGTCACTTTTCAACCTAAACTGCCTGCAAACAGATAGCAAAAATCGCTTTTGAACTACAAATAGTCGCTTCTAGCCTGAACTGAGTCACTTTTAAACAATAGCTGATCACATATTGCTTGAATTGAGTCACTTCTAAACAACAGTTGATCGCATATTGCCTGAACTGAGTCATTTTTAAACAACAGCTGATCGCATATTGCCTGAACAAAATCACCTTTAAACAACAGTTAGTCACCTATTGTCTGAGAAGGGTCACCTCTGAACAACAGACTGTCACCTTTAGATAAATCTAAGTCACTTTTAATCAACAGAAAATTGTTTTCTAGCCAATAGTTGTCTCCTTTGGCCAAACAATCGCTTCTAGTTAACATTGTGATTTGCTATTTGAATCTAAACCAGATCGCATTTGAGCTATCATTAATCACCTTTGGCATCCTCTGAATCGCATTTGAGCTATCATCAGTCACCTGTAGCTAAAATACCTGCAAATTTTAGTGCCTCAGCTGAATTGGCCACATATCCAACCTACTTAAGCTTTAGCATCAGCTTTCAGACCTCTCTTTGATCAACAGCAAATCCCTGGACTTTGTCTCCTATTTTTGAGCTTATCAATCAATGACAACTCATGAGCTTTCCATCTTTTCGAGACCCCAACCAGCAAATCAGACATCAACCCAAATCATTTCAAAATAGCAAACATCATCTTTCAGCTTTCAGCTTCAACAGACATCAGTAGCTTAGCAACTTTATCCAACAATCTTTCCCTTGAGTGTTTGAGCTATCCTCTAGGGAAAATCAACAACAACTCAGCAACAACAACTCAACCAAAAAAAACCAATCAAGTGAATTAGCCAAACCAGCAAACCAAAACAACAATCAATCAACCAACCAAGCGAATTAGCAAGACCAGCAAACCAAAATAGCAACCAATCAACCAAGCAGCCAACTATCATCTTTTGGGTCTCAAAACTTTGACAAGATCAACTTCATCCTCAACATCATGCCTCAAACTAGGAGTCAATATAGAGGTGAAATAGAAGCCAAATTGAGAGCTGAAATGGAAGCCAAATTGCAAGCTGAGATGCAACACTTCAAATCAATGCCTCTTAAGGACCCTACTCAATTCACAACTGGTATGCCTCCTCATATGTTTATACCTCAAGGATACACCATTGGCGAGTCATCTTCACAACAAGCGCAACCTCCAACACCCTTAGAAACTTTCAAAGAACAATCTCAAGACGATTCATCAGAATTTCGAGATACCCATGTATGGTACCAAGTTGAGAAACTTATTATATCTGAGCCTAATCATTACTTTCTGCAACTTGCTTGCATGGGTGCTAAACTACCTAAAGATTTTGACATATCTGCTATTAGAGAGCAAGATCCCAACACTACTATTGTTGTTGTGAAGGGACCATCTATTATAGTTACATCATCTCCTATCATATCACAAGCCTTCTCCTCATCACCTATTGTCACTTCATTTGATCCACCATGATCAGAGCATTCTTTAGAATCATTGATAGTACCAACCAATGTGCTCCCTCTCATGTCACAAAATCTCAACATTCCACCTTTCCATGTTCCTCAACATATCTCTCCTCCTACCATGACCGTTTCCATGCCTCAAGTGATGCAAGCTGTCCATGTAACTCAAGAGCAAATACTCCAAGCATCACAAGCTATTCCCATGTCTCATAGTATGCAAGCCTCTCAAATCATTCCAACAACACCTATTGCCCATACTTCACACCCATTGCAATCTACTATATCTCATATGAATACCATATCCCATATACCAACCGCCAATCCCTCTATACTATCATATAATCCCAACGTTAGTCTCATTGACATGAGTGATCCCCCCATTTCTCAAGCCAATCCGAATAATAAGATCGCTTATGTTGATCAACTTACATCTAGGCCATTGTATTCTTTCAATCCTTCATACACCATCAATCCTTCTTATGCTACCCATGGCTTGCCTATTATCACCCAACACATGACACATACCAATCCTCATGTTGTCCAAAATACAAATCCAAATGTTCATCCTTCTGTCATATCTACCAATCCCTCCATCACTTACCATGTCATGAATTCAATCCCAACTTCCCAACCATTCACTACTGTCAATCCGTCATCCACTTCCCATGTGATGCACACCCAACTGCCGCTTGTGTCTCAAGGACAGCATTCCTCCAACACATATGTGTCACATACCAATCCTTTGACATACATTGTGGGTACACAACCGCAACAAACGGTCATAACTCTATATATCCCACAACCGTAACCACAATATATCTCATACCATACTCAATCCCCTTCGTAACAACAACAATTATCTTCGGTAGATGTTCAACAAATGATCAATGAAACAGTAGGACAAGGCAAGAAACCTTTCTCTCTCGAAAACATATGTGCCTATCCATTTGACAAGTCTCTTAATATGATACCTTTTCCGCCACATTTTGAAATTCCACAATTTGATAAGTACAAAGAGAAAGGAAATCTGGAAGATCATCTTCGAGCATTCTTTGTGGCATGCCTTGATGTCGCTTATGACAATACATATCTTTTGAGATTATTTCCTCGAAGCTTAGCAGGACAAGCTCTTGAATGGTTTTCTCATTTACCTCCAGGAATTAAATCTTTTTTGGAATTAGCAAACAAGTTTCGATCACACTTTACCTTCACCATTGAACATGAGGTAAACATGAATGACCTTGTCAACAATAAACAGCGCAACAGTGAAGCCTTTTCTTCCTTTACCCAATGATGGCATAATATGGCTAGCAAACTATCATGGGAAATACCTGAGAAATAATAGCTTGACATCTTTGTTCAAAATCTTCATCCTGAGCTATCATTCCAATTACAATTACAAAGTGCTAGCACCTTTGATGAACTCGTTTCCAAAGGAATCATCATTGAATGAGCTTTAATTGCTAAGGGAACTATCAAAATCTTTTGTGATAACAAAGACTCTCCTCAAAATTCCAATGATAAGTCTCTCTTTTGGAACAAGAACAAGAATGTTGTCAATGATGGTATTGTAGATGCAAAGAACATTCAAACTATGAGAGCTCCCATCAACATTCAAGCAGCTTCTACACCAACACAACCTTTTCAACGAAGGCAACAACGGCAAACTTCTAATCCACGCTGACAATTTACACCATTAGCGGAACCTATGGAAGTTGTTTTTCGAAAGCTTCTCCAAGCAGGTGATATTATCTTACCGGATGTGCCCCCAAGTGGTGAACCACTCTTTAGAGCCCCTTGGTACAAAGACAATGAGTACTGTGATTACCATCAAGTTAAAGGACACAAAACAAATGGTTGCATGCGCTTAAAACATGTTATCCAAGACTGCATTGATCAGGGTTTAATCAAGGTCACACCTTCAACAACCTAGCCTACACAACAATCAACATCGAACTATGATCTAGAGACTTTCAAGAATCCACTTCCATCTCATGATCAGACAAATAACCTTCATGTTGGAAATGCTATTCAATATACCTATGAATCGTCTACCATTGGCCACATTGATCATGCTTGCATTTCTACCATTACCATCCAAGGAAGAGCACCTGATTGTGCTGTAACCACACGAAGAGGTCGAGTTACCATTCAAGGAGCACCTACTCATCCTCCTTGATTTCTCTCTAACTATAACCTCTTGGATCACCTTGGCAAAACACCCGTGCAAATATCCATTCTTGAGTTGCTTCGCATATCCCCGGTGTTAGCACTCATTTTGACCTGGAGGTTGATTTTTTATGTTTAGGGGGTTTCTTCATTTGAACCCTATTTCTTCTTGCCCATTTTCCTAAGTGTTGGACCTCCTCGGCATTTTTCAGCTGCAGCATCATATTTTCTTCGAGGAACAAGTCATCATCATCATGTTTGCTTCGATGGTGGTTAGCATCATCATGTTTTCTGTCGACTTGTTTTTCATCAGGATCATCATATTTCAATATCGGGTGATGTTTGGATATCATCCTGATCCTGCTGATGAGCTACAATGTGCCTTAATTTTCTTGCGGAGGGTGATTTTTCAAATATCCGGTGATCTTCCAATTATCACCCTACCCTTTTATGATGATGATGTCACCCCGATCTTCCAAGGGGGTCATTTTCTGAGTTGTTCGACCTGACCTGTTTTTTCTTAAGGGTTGTCATCATCATCATCATATTTCCAGTTATCGCCGTGTTGCTTGCGAGGGTCATCATATTTTCTGCCTGCATGATATTTCGCCGGGGTGATATTTTTATCATCGGGTGATCTTGGTTATGATCATCCTGATGATGTTGTTGAAGAGTTTTAAGTGCGACCCGATATTCATCGTGGTCATCATATTTTGAACGTCAGGATGATCTTAGTCAATATCATCCTGATGTTGTTGTATCACTTCATGTTCGTTGTTTTATCATCCTGATGATGCTGACCTCATTCTTATGTCAGGGTGATATCTTTTTCTCTGGCTATCTGCATCATGATATTTCCGAAGGGAGATATCCGCCTGTCTGCTTCGTGCATTATCTAGTGGGGGGTGATCTTTTCAAATATCTGGCATATTCATCTATCACCCCGATCTTATAGTGGAGCTACAGTGCAGCATGATATTTGTGCATCAGGATGATATTTCCAAATATCCGGTTATCTTCTGAATATCATCCTGATGTCGATATGATGATGATGTCATCAAGGTCCGGGGGGGGGTCATATTCCTAACACTGATCATCTTGTGGAGATCCCCCGATATTTGCAAACATGATGATGACATCATCTGGATATGAGGAGGTGCGCAGTAGGCAGATATGCTGATGACGTCAGCAGGATATGACGATGACATCATCAGGATGTTCATCGGCTAAGCAGGAGGATCTTCCTCCGACGGATCAGGTTGTGCCGATGAAGGTGATTATCATGCAGGTGATATTGCGATGATGATGCTGACGTCAGGATGATTTTTCAAGCAACAGGATATCATGCTATTGGAGGATGATGATGAAGTCTTATACTAGTGTCGTCAGGAGCAAAAGCACCGACATCATATATGCTCGTGGCCTAGTATATAAAGTGTTAAAGAGGTCACCGCGAGGTGCATGTGGGATAATTGATATCCTGCATATTTTCAAATATCATGACGATGAATCTTGGCGGGAAATGGTTGCGATGCACAGTTTGACATTTTCCCGAGGCCGCGGGTTGGTGCGCCATTAATGACGAAGGTTGTAGAGGTATGGACGGATCTGGTACCCGATTGAAGGTGTACATCAACGGACAGTGGCGCAGGGCTCAAGGTTTCTTCCTGTCTCCTCCCCTACTTGCTGCATTCATGTTTGGGCGCTAATCTGGTAATGCGTTGAGTGCCATTTTTCTGATATTGTGTATGTGGCAGGATTTTTGGTCAACCATGTAATTAATTGCTATGGTACACTACCTAGCTGTTATAAGCAGGAAGTGTTACTCATTTTTGGTTGTTGAAAGTTGAAGATTTTTGGCTCTGTAATTCAAAACAAGCTGATCTGGTTGCTCTGTACAGCTAAACCTGTGAGTCTATGTATCTCTTGTTGTATGTTTTGGCACGAACCCACTGATTTCATGATTAATCTTATATGAGAAATGCTATCTTAGCATGTGTTTTGTTAATTCTGTCTCCAGTATTGCATGTATTCTTCTTCTGAATCTGGATATTTGGGTAATGTTTAGATTCTAGAGCATAGAATTCCTATGTTGAATGTCTGATCTTTTAACTTCTGCTCAAGGGGTAGATTAAACTGTTTTCAGGTTGAACATTGGGAAGGGTATACTGCAGTAGGGATGCCATAAGTAGAGATAACTTAACACTCTGTATTGGGAGATATCTGTAAGGCAAGTATCACATATATCCCCCTGAAATCCAGTTTTAGCTGTTCATGTTGATCATTCACAGGTGTATGTCTACTGACTCCAGGCCCTGGATAGGCACCAATCTTGCTTTGTGTTTGTGTTACAACCATGTCCAGCTTTGCATCCAAACTTAAAATCCAAATCAAAATCTAAAACAACCATTAGGACATTAGAATTAGTTTTAGGATCCTCAGTCCTCTGTCTACAACTGCAAATAGGCCCAAAGCTAGCCCCTTTGCTCTTATCTTTCAGTTTTGGTCTACTTACAAGAGGACTTATCTGCTTTCTGTCAGCATCCCAGCCTTTGTATGCATATCCTCATGGATGTTGAGTAGGGAATACCCCCCTAGGTTCTGCAGAGCCTGAAGAAGAAGAGGAGATAAAATACAGAGTCTATCTCCTACACTGTTGGCCCCTGGCCCAGAGATCCTGTTGATCACTGATGGCTACCTTGTAGGGAAATCTGGGATTAAGCATCCAGTCTGGGAAAAAGTCAACAGAAATTGGTGACTCTGCTGGGGAATTTGTGAAAGAACCCTGGTTTTCAAAAGAAAACAGTTCCTAGTAATAGGTGGCGACTCCGAAGTAATCTCCCAACCGGTCAAAGTAAAATTTATATGCAGGGGAGAAGATCCCAACAAAATCTTTTATTTAAAGAGTTACCAGTAACAAGAAGAATGATGTACAGAAGAAAGGGAGCTGTCTCAGTCAGTCATGAGGGTTCCCCCGGAAAAGGTGATGATATGCAAGATAACCCTAGGCCATCAGGACAGCATGTGCCTTACTTTTCAAATGCAGAAGCTGATATTCAAGGTGCATATGAGAGGCAACAGGGTGGTAGCATGAGAATGAGGTCAGAGGTGTTCCAAGAACGCCCATTTCTAGACCCTAGTGAAAGGTTTGAAGAGGCAGAGTCTCTGAGGGATGATGAAGATGATGACCAGAATGGTATGAGACCATCTACCTCCATGCCTAAGGATGAACAATTAGCTGAAGAAATCAGAAATCTAAGAGCAGAACTAGAATATCTACAAGCCATGAAAATCAGAGATGATATGAAGCAGAAAGTGCAAGCCTTAAGAACTGCCCAAAATGATTCAGTTCCTACCCTAGAGAATGCAAATGTGCAGAGATATCAGCAAAGAAATGAAGTGCAACATCAACATAATGATGAGAGACAAAATGTGAACGACGCTAGGATACCACTGAACAATGTAAGAAACCAGAATGCAAACAGAAATGTTAATGTTAATCAGTTAAACAGACAGCCCATGCAGTTAGATAGATTCAGGCGGCTGGTGTTTGATGGTATTCCTGGGTATCCTAACCCCATTGATAAGCATATGAGGCTGCAAGTGCCTAAATTTTTAGGAAACAACACAGTGTCAGGAGAAGATCATCTAAAAGCCTTTCAAAATGTCATGGATAACTTTGAGGTTGAACATGAGGATGTTTTCATGAAGTCATTCATGCAATCCTTAATAGACGAGGCAAGAGAATGGTACAAGAATCTGCCTAACCGGAGTATTTCATCATGGGATGATTTTAAAAGGATGTTCAAGGAGCAATATGGTGACAAAACTGACCCTAGCTTTTTTGTAAATGAGTTCACCAGTATCACTAAAGGGTCAAATGAGCAGGTTGCAGATTTTAATGCAAGATTTACTAAAGTGTTAAACAAATTGCCACATCACATGAGGCCAAATGAACCAATGTGCATAATATTGTATATCAATGCCTTTGATGCAAAAACTGCATATGGATTAAGAGATAAAGGTCCTGCTACTCTCAGGGATGCTTTCAGAATTGCAGTGAATATTGAAAACAATAGGAAAGCATCGGGCAAGACAAATAGAAGGGATGATATAAAAATTCTGCAGAATCCAAACAAGCCTCAGAACACTCAAGGTAATACATCTGCCCCTGAAGATAAGATAGACAAATTGGCAAATGTTGTTAAGGACCTAAGCTATAGATTAGCCAGAAGTGAAAAAGGGATGGGTCCTGATAGGCAAGTCTATCAAAGGCAGGAAAAGAGGCCATCATTGCATGATATGCCTTATAACACCAATTGGCATGATGGTAAGCCTATATTCCCACGTAACAACACAAATCAGAGGGCTCAACATGTCAAAGAAACTCCTGATCCTCTAAAGAAAGCTATAAATATTGTTGATGATGCTCCATGGTGTATAATTTGTCAGATGCCACATTCACAGTCACAGTGTATGATTGCTCAATCCTTGTATGATAATGCTACATCTTGTAATGAATGCAATGAGCCACATTATGTGCAAGATGATGATGTTAATATGATGTCCATAGGTAATGGATACACTTTTTATGATGATGATGAGAATACAGATCATCAAATTTAGGCCTGCCAACAGTTCCCATATGATGAAGATAATGAAGATAACTATGTGTATGCTCAGAGCTCACACAATTTTCTGAGTAACTTACAACGACCTTCTGATGAGGAAATTAGAGCCTTCACAGCTGCAGCAGTTGCTCAAGTCAAAAGCAACTACAATCTCAGAGGTAAAAATCAAGTAGGCAGCCCACATCAGCCAGAAGATATTTCTGCAGGTCAGCTAGTGCATGGTCATAAAGGAATTGAACCACAAAAAAGGCAGTGGGTAAATAATAAACAGAATTTTAGACATAGAACAGGTCATGAATCTCAAGGACCAGAAAACAAAATCTCTCAGGCTGAAGATCAAAGTAAAGGTTCCCAAGACAAGAATGATGATCAGGGAACTATGAAAGTAAAAGCTAAATCAGCTCAGGATAAAAACAAGATTGTGGACCAAGCTACAACTGTTACACAAAATTATGCTCCATTTGATATAGCTCGGGTCCTCTCTCAGGTAAAAATCTCTGTTCCACTTATGGAACTGATGAAAGTGGAAGAAATCAAGAATAGGACAATATCCCTAATCTCAGGGGTACCTTTTCAAGCTAAACAAAATGTTCAGATCCAGGGTGAGAAGCATGTCATGTGTAATGAAGAAGATGAGGCTCCTGAAGTCTATTTAGGAGTGACTATGACAAAGTGTCCTTCACAAGTGGAACCATTTTATGTTTCCCTGGTTATAAATGGAAAAATAATTAGAAATTGTATGCTTGACTCTGGAGCATCTACAAATGTCATGCCTTTGGCCATCATGCAACAAGCTGGATTGAAAATTGACAAAGCATGTGGAAAATGTTATGCTATGGATGCCAGAGAGGTACCAGTTATTGGAATCATGAAGGATGTAGATTTCAAACTGGCAGCATTTCCTGAAAAGAGATATAAAATGAATATAACAGTGGTTGACATCAAGCCACAGTATGGTATGTTGTTGTCAAGAAGATGGGCAGCACTAATTGGTGGAAGTATGCAGCTGGACCTATCATATGCCATGATTCCAATGAATGGCAGGGATGTTAAGCTAATCAGAGAACAAAGATCATCAGAGACAGTGGAAGACCAAGAAGCAGAGGAACAGGTATGCTTTGTAGACACTGACTATGATAACTTCAAGGTTGTCTCAGATGATACAGAAGATAAAAAGAAAAATGTCTGCATTGAAGAGCTGGATCAGCAAGGCTTATGGACCATTTTTTTGATGGAGCTTGTGCAAAAGAAGGCTCTGGAGCTGGAGTTGTTTTCCTGTCTCCAACTGGTAAGCTCCTCAAATTCTCTTTCTTGCTGAGGTTTGATTGCACAAACAACATTGCAGAATATGAGGCTTTACTCTTAGGCCTAAATATTGCTCTCAAACATGGAATTAAAATGTTAAAAGTATTTGGGGATTCTGAGCTGATTGTATCCCAAATTAGAGATAAGTATGCTTCAAAAAATAAAAGATTGAAACAATACAAGCATGCTGTTTGGGATACCATTGAACTATTTGATGCATTTTCAATAGGCTGGGTAGAGAGGTCAAAGAATGTTATGGCTGATTTCTTAGCCAATGTTGCAATAAGGCCAGATGACATCACTCTGTCAGATGTTACAAATGTAGAAGTTAAAATTAGGCCTGCAGTACCAGAAAATATATGCAGTTGGCAAGTGTTTAATGATGATAGGGATTTGTTGAAATTTTTGCACTGCATAGATGAATATGAGAATCAAGAAATTGATTTCCAAGCTTTTGTAGAGACTATAGATGGAAAAGAAACTCTTGTGGGAAAAGAGATAATTCAATTGAAGACTAATAAAATCCCTAGAGGGTTGGTAGCTTTGGAAAGAGCTTTTGACAGTAGAGATAAATTGGTCACAAGGACATCTCCCACAAATAAGGAAGATTTAGAAGAGATAAATTTGGGGACATCTCAGGCCCCTCAGAAGGTATACATTGGTAAACAGCTCAAACCACACATTAGGAGTATGCTGATTGCATTACTGAAAAAGTATAAACATGTTTTTGCTTGGTCATATGAGGACCTAAAAGCCTATAGGGAAGATTTATTCCAGCATGAGATCCCATTGAAGCCTGGAGCTAAGCCATTTAGACAAAAGCAAAGACCTATTAATCCTACCTTAGCTCCCAAGATGCAAGAAGAACTCAAAAGGCTCAGGGAAGTTGGAATAATTGTGCCAATCAGGCATTCAACTTGGGTGTCTAACCTTGTCCCAGTCAGAAAAAAGAATGGTGATATTAGGCTTTGTGTTGACTTCAGGAACTTGAATGTATCCTCTTTAAAGGATAACTATCCACTGCCTAATATGGAAGCTATGTTGCAGAGAGTGACTGGTTGTGAACTCTTATCCATGATGGATGGATTTTCAGGTTATAATCAGGTGAAGGTAAAGGAATCAGAACAGTATAAGACCGCCTTTACCACTCCATGGGGAACTTATGTGTATGTTAGAATGCCCTTCGGACTAACCAATGCAGGTGCTACATTTCAAAGAGCAATGGATGTTGCTTTTGCAGGGTTGATTGATGCAATCCTGGCTGTATATTAGGATGACTTGACTGCTTACTCAAAGAAAGAAGAGCAGCATTATTTGCATCTGGAGCATATTTTCATAAGAGCACTAGAGTATGGTATTTCTTTAAATCCAAAGAAGTGTGCCTTTGGGGTAGTTGAAGGAAAGCTCCTGGGACATATTGTTTCCAAGGATGGGGTCAAGATAGATCCAGAGAGAGTGGCTGCTATTGACAGAATTCAAATGCCAAAAACAGTAAAAGGAGTTCAGTCCTTCTTTGGACAGATAAATTTTGTTAGGAGATTTGTTCCCAACTTTGCAGAAACCACAAGGAACATTTCCAAGATGATGAAGAAGGATGCAACTGTCCACTGGGAAAGGGAAGCAATAGAATCATTTCAGAGTATCAAAGAGGCAATCAAGATGGCCCCTGTTCTTAAATCTCCTGATTTTTCTAGGCCATTCCAAGTATTTTCATTTGCTTCCTTTCATACTGTTGCTGCATGTTTGCTACAGAAAAACGAAGATGGTTTTGAGCAGCCCATCGCTTTCTTCAGTATGTCCTTGCAGGCCTCTGAGTTGAAGTATGATATTATGGAAAAACAGGCATATGCACTAGTCAGAGCCATCAAAAGTTTCAGACCATACTTGGTAGGATCATATATAATTGCATATGTACCCCATGCAGCAGTCAAAGACATATTCACTCAGCAGGAGGTGACTAGAAGAAGGTGCAGATGGATAAACAAACTGCAAGAGTTTAACATAGACATACAAGTTACCAAGTTGATAAGAGGACAAGGATTAGCCAAGATGATGGCACAGTCAAACTTGGAAGCATGCCAAGTTAATGCAGTCCAAAATGAGAGTGTAAATGTATCAGGATCTGAATGGTACAAGGATATTATCTACTACTTGCAAAATCTGAATTGTCCTTCCCATTTCAGTGACAGTCAAAAGAGGACTTTAAAGTTACATGCGATCAGGTATGTTATTGTTCAAGGTGAGCTATACCGGAAAAACCCTGATGGTGTGCTGCTGAGATGTGTGGATGAGGATATGGCTAACAATGTTTTGATTGATATGCATAAAGGATTGTGTGGTGGACATTATACTGCCCAAACAACAGCTCATAAAATTCTCAGAGCAGGATATTGGTGGCCCACTCTCTTTTCAGATGCACAAAAGTTAGTGAGGAAGTGTGACCCTTGCCAAAGATTTTCAGGAAAGCTGAAATATGATGGTGCTTTACCCCTCAGAACTGTAACTGTGGATGCTCCATTTCAGCAATGGGGAATTCACTTCATAGGGGAAATTGCAGACAAATCAAGTGGGGGACACAGTTGGATTTTGGTGGCAACTGATTACTTTACCAAATGGATTGAGGCCATTCCAACTAAGAGAGCTACAAGTAAGGTGGTGACAAATTTCATGCTAGAAAATATTATCATCAGGTTTGGAGTACCATTCAAGATAGTCACTGATAATGCTATGTGCTTCAGATCAGGTGAATTTGTTGATTTTTGCAACAGGTATGGGATAAATCTATCATATACATCACCATATCACCCACAAGGGAATGGTCAAGCAGAATCAAGCAATAAAAGCATCATGAAAATTATCAAGAGGATACTGGACAAGAACAAGAGAGCTTGGGACTCAAAATTAAAGTTAGCCATATGGGCTGACAGAGTGACAGTAAAAAGGGCTATTGGGATGTCACCTTTTGAGCTAGTATATGGTGCATCAGCTAGATTGCCCATAAACAATCTCCTACCAGTTTACAGATTCATTCAGGAAAATGATGAGGAGATTGAAGACTCCATGACAGAAAGAGTGAACCAGCTGGTTGCATTGGATGAAAATAGAAGGAAAGCCCACCAGATCAATCTCAAAAGACAACAAGATGTGAAATATCAGTTTGACAGGAGAACTACAAAAAGGAAGTTTCAAGTCAATGATCTGGTGCTCATTTGGAATACAAAAGGTCAAGAAAAGGGTAAACATGGTAAATTTGAACCCTCATGGATGGGCCCATATCAGATTTGCAGTACTCATGGGGAGGATTCTTATTTCCTCCAGGCCCTAGATGGTGAAGTTCTGGAATTGCCTGTGCATGGCCAATTCCTTAAGTTCTATTTTGCATAAATGACTTGTCGCTGTGCACATTTGTAAAAACATGTATGTAGTGTAAATGTCTTGTGCAGTTCGTGCTTTTTGGTTTTTTGCCTAGTTTGCCCGGAGATCTGGTTCTCGCTGCAGGTTTTCACCTGCACGTCCCCATTCGGAGCCAGTGTTAGCACTCATTTTGACCTGGAGGTTGATTTTTCATGTTTAGGGGGTTTCTTCATTTGAACCCTATATCTTCTTGCCCATTTTCCTAAGTGTTGGACCTCCTCGGCATTTTTCAGCTGCAGCATCATATTTTCTTCGAGGAACAAGTCATCATCATCATGTTTGCTTCGATGGTGGTCAGCATCATCATGTTTTCTGTCGACTTGTTTTTCATCAGGATCATCATATTTCAATATCGGGTGATGTTTGGATATCATCCTGATCCTGCTGATGAGCTACAATGTGCCTTAATTTTCTTGCGGAGGGTGATTTTTCAAATATCCGGTGATCTTCCAATTATCACCCTGCCCTTTTATGATGATGATGTCACCCCGATCTTCCGAGGGGGTCATTTTCTGAGTTGTTCAACCTGACCTATTTTTTCTTAAGGGTTGTCATCATCATCATCATATTTCCAGTTATCGCCGTGTTGCTTGCGAGGGTCATCATATTTTCTGCCTGCATGATATTTCGCCGGGGTGATATTTTTATCATCAGGTGATCTTGGTTATGATCATCCTGATGATGTTGTTGAAGAGTTTTAAGTGCGACCCGATATTCATCATGGTCATCATATTTTGAACGTCAGGATGATCTTAGTCAATATCATCTTGATGTTGTTGTATCACTTCATGTTCGTTGTTTTATCATCCTGATGATGCTGACGTCATTCTTATGTCAGGGTGATATCTTTTTCTCTGGCTATCTGCATCATGATATTTCCGAAGGGAGATATCCGCCTGTCTGCTTCGTGCATTATCTAGTGGGGGGTGATCTTTTCAAATATATGGCATATTCATCTATCACCCCGATCTTATAGTGGAGCTACAGTGCAGCATGATATTTGTGCATCAGGATGATATTTCCAAATATCTGGTTATCTTCTGAATATCATCCTGATGTCGATATGATGATGACGTCATCAAGGTCTGGGGGGTCATATTCCTAACACTGATCATCTTGTGGAGATCCCCCGATATTTGCAAACATGATGATGACGTCATCCGGATATGAGGAGGTGCGCAATAGGCAGATATGCTGATGACGTCAGTAGGATATGACGATGACGTCATCAGGATGTTCATCGGCTAAGCAGGAGGATCTTCCTCCGACGGATCAGGTTGTGCCGATGAAGGCGATTATCATGCAGGTGATATTGCGATGATGATGCTGACGTCAGGATGATTTTTCAAGCAACAGGATATCATGCTGTTGGAGGATGATGATGAAGTCTTATACTAGTGTCGTCAGGAGCAAAAGCACCGACATCATATATGCTCGTGGCCTAGTATATAAAGTGTTAAAGAGGTCACCGCGGGGTGCATGTGGGATAATTGATATCCTGCATATTTTCAAATATCATGACGATGAATCTTGGCGGGAAATGGTTGCGATGCACATTTTGACGTTTTCCCGAGGCCGCGGGTTGGTGCGCCATTAATGGCGAAGGTTGTAGAGGTATGGACGGATCTGGTACCCGATTGAAGGTGTACATCAACGGACAGTGGCGCAGGGCTCAAGGTTTCTTCCTGTCTCCTCCCCTACCTGCTGCATTCATGTTTGGGCGCCAATCTGGTAATGCGTTGAGCGCCATTTTTCTGATACTGTGTATCTGGCGGGATTTTTGGTCAACCATGTAATTAATTGCTGTGGTACACTACCTGACTGTTATAAGCAGGAAGTGTTATTCATTTTTGGTTGTTGAAAGTTGAAGATTTTTGGCTCTGTAATTCAAAACAAGCTGATCTGGTTGCTCTGTACAGCTAAACCTGTGAGTCTATGTATCTCTTGTTGTATGTTTTGGCACGAACCCACTGATTTCATGATTAATCTTATATGAGAAATGCTATCTTAGCATGTGTTTTGTTAATTCTGTCTCCAGTATTGCATGTATTCTTCTTCTGAATCTGGATATTTGGGTAATGTTTAGATTCTAGAGCATAGAATTCCTATGTTGAATGTCTGATCTTTTAACTTCTACTCAAGGGGTAGATTAAACTGTTTTTAGGTTGAACATTGGGAAGGGTATACTGCAGTAGGGATGCCATAAGTAGAGATAACTTAGCACTCTGTATTGGGAGATATCTATAAGGCAGGTATCACATATATCCCCCTGAAATCCAGTTTTAGCTGTTCATGTTGATCATTCACAGGTGTATGTCTACTGACTCCAGGCCCTGGATAGGCACCAATCTTGCTTTGTGTTTGTGTTACAACCATGTCCAGCTTTGCATCCAAACTTAAAATCCAAATCAAAATCTAAAACAACCATTAGGACATTAGAATTAGTTTTAGGATCCTCAGTCCTCTGTCTACAACTGCAAATAGGCCCAAAGCTAGCCCCTTTGCTCTTATCTTTCAGTTTTGGTCTACTTACAGGAGGACTTATCTGCTTTCTGTCAGCATCCCAGCCTTTGTATGCATATCCTCATGGATGTTGAGTAGGGAATACCCCCCTAGGTTCTACAGAGCCTGAAGAAGAAGAGGAGATAAAATACAGAGTCTATCTCCTACACTGTTGGCCCCTGGCCCAGAGATCCTGTTGATCACTGATGGCTACCTTGTAGGGAAATCTGGGAATAAGCATCCAGTCTGGGAAAAAGTCAACACCTGGCTCATAAAGCTATCCTTGACAAAGCCTTACAAGAGTCTTCGGTGCCTAATAATATTGATATCACACAATTCCAATCTATGGTTGCTAGCATTGCAGCTCCTTGTCACTTAACCTTTTCTGACAAAGATCTTCAGCCCTCCATATTGAAGTATTTGTTAAACAATGCCATATCAAATGAGTCTTGATAGATGGGGGAGCTGGTCTTAATATATGCTCTTTGAAGCTTATAAAACAATTGGGATATTCTGAGAAAGATGTTGACACCTCCAAGGTTATTACTATAAGAGCATATGATGATGTAGAAAGAGATACTGAAGGGATTATCCTATTGCCTATCTAAGTTGGGCTGGTTACTATAGAAACCCGTTGTCAAGACCTTGATATTGATCATCCTTATAACATCATTCTTGGTCACCCATGGATACATGCCCTTAAAGCAGTTCCTTCTACATATCATCAATGCCTTAAATTTCCACATAACAGTGTTAAGGTTACTATTTAAGCTGATCCCAATCCATTTGAATTTTGTTGTGCCTTTCAAGCCAAATATCAAAGTTTGAACCGCATTCCTATCAACGCCAAGGCATATCTGTCTTCATCTTATATAGACTCATCTGATCTCCTCAAGCCTTCATCTAGCAACGCCGCCTCCAACCTCTGTATCAAATATACCGAACATGGCCCTGGTGAATACAAATTGCAAGAATCCTGTTGTGTTGGCACCCTTCTATTATCTCCTAAATCCCATGGTAAGCCTTCTACATCCAAGCCAACTTCATCTTCCGCTATCATCAAAGCTCCCCCTATAGTATTCATTAAAGGTGGACTCTTGGATGATGAAGACATTGATGATATAAACTCTTGGATATTCTTTGATGAAAATGACCAAGTCCAACTTGAAGTAGAGCGATACAACAATGGGTTTTGTATCATAAAGAACATGGGCTATAAAGGACATGGTGGCTTGGGATCACAGGACAAGGACCTACTAAGCCCATTATTGTGTCTAAGAAGTTTAATAAGCAGGGCCTTGGTTATCAGCCGGAGGTACCGCGATCCAAAGACATTAAGTGCATTTCTGATATCGACGCTGGACCTTCTTTAGCCGGAGAGACTTCTAATTCAGATACTATCGATGACTCCTCCGTTCATATCACCAATCTTTTTCAAGAACATTCCATCTTCATGTTTTTCGTAGCCTCCTCTAGCCATCACAATTCCTCCCTTAGTCTTTCACTCGTATATCCTGACCTCATCGATTAGGACCAACATGGGGCACCGATATTAGATACATTTGAAAATGACGAAGCCATTGCAGAATTCATGGGTTTACGACAAGGTATTCCATTGGGTGATCATAAATCAGGTTTCATGATGGATCTACCTAAACTAGCATATTTTGGTGGAAGTATCAAATCCTTTAGTTGCAAAAGTGAAATAAACAAAATTCAACAAAATAAGTCACTAGGTGAAAACTGAAAGGTGCCTCTTGACCGTGAAAAAGTAAAAATAAAGGACGTATCCAAAGGTGAAAACCTCTCTGAGGCACCTGAGGATGGGGGATTTGATCTTCCTGTTGCCACTGATTACCATGAGAAATCAACTGTGCTAATTGAAAAATCACAAGACATGAACTTGGGAACATAGCAGAATCCAAAGATCACTTTTTTGGTAGCATCACTATCAGAGCAAGAAAGAAGAGACTTCACAGCATCTTTTATGAGAAGAACTATAAATTTTGCATGGACCTATGTAGACATGCCAGGTTTGGATCCATCACTTGTGGTACATCATTTAGCAATATCTCCCGATGCAAAGCCTGTCAAACAAAAATTGCACAAAATGCATCCACAAGTAGCTTTAGTGGTCAAAGCAGAAATTTAGAAACTGTTAGAAGCAAAATTCATAAGGCCTATTGATTATCTAGAATGGGTTTCAAATTTGGTACCTGTAGCAAAACCAGATGGACGTGTTCGTTACTACACAAACTTTAGAGATCTTAACAAAGCATGTCCTAAGGATGACTTTCCATTACCAAGCATAGACAACATTGTAGATCTTACAGCAGGACATGAAATGCTATCTTTGATGAATGGATTTTCAAGATATAATCAAATCAGAATAGTAGAGGAAGATCAAGATAAAACATCCTTTATCTGTCCATGGGGTACCTATTGCTAGGTTGTAATGCCTTTCGGTCTCAAGACTGCTGGAGCTACTTATCAACGAGCCATGACAGTTATTTTTCATGACCTTTTTCATACTATCATGGAAGACTATGTTGATGACATCCTGGGAAAATCTAAGACAAGAGAAGGACATCTACAAGTATTAGCACAAATCTTTGATCGATTAGAAAAATACCAAGTCAGATTAAATCCAAAGAAGTGTGTATTTGGTGTAACATCAGGAAAACTGTTGGGATATATTGTGTCTCGATGAGGGATAGAAGTGGACCCAGCTAAGGTAAAAGCCATCATAGAGATGCATCCACCAACTAATCTCAAACAGCTCCGCAGTCTACAAGGTAAGCTACAATCTATCTGCAGGTTTATCTCACAGCTAGTAGATAAATGTCATCCTTTTCAGCATCTTCTTCGTAAGGGTGAACTTTTTAAGTGGGATGAAAAGTGTCAACAGGCTTTTGATAAGATAAAAGAATACTTGGCAACACCTCCTATGTTAGTACCTCCTGTACTTGATTGTCCATTATTGCTCTATATATCATCAACAACCGCAACATTGGGTGCACTTCTAGCTCAACATGATGATTCAGGAAAAGAACAAGCCATCTACTACATTAGCAGAACCCTTGTGGGATATGAACTCAATTACTCATTCATGGAAAAAGCTTGTTTAGCATTAGTGTTTGCTTCCCAAAAGTTGCGACACTATATGTTGAACCAAACAACAAAGCTCATCTCTAATGTGGATCCCCTCAAATATCTTCTTTCTAAAGCAATTCTCACAAGGAGGTTAGCAAAATGGGTTATGATCTTAAGTGAATTTGACATACAATATGTGAACCACAAAGCTATCAAAGGACAAGTTATTGCTAATCAATTAGCTACAGCACCCATCATAGACATTCAGCCAATGTATCCAAAATTCCCCGATGAAGGATTGTTTAATTTGAATTCTCCAACATGATGGCAGTTATATTTTGATGGATCATACACACAACATGGGTCTGGAGCAAGTATCTTGTTTGTTACCCTCAAGGAGATTGTATACCTAAATCATACAGAATAGCATTCCCATGTACCAACAACATAGCAGAGTATGAAGCTTTAATCACAGGCTTGCGCATGGAAGTACAATGGGCTATCAAATAGTTACAAGTTTTTGGTGATTCTCAACTAGTTATCAAATAGGTTCTAGATGAATATCAAACAAAAGATGAAAAGCTTCTTCCATACAAGCTAATGGTTGACGATTTCAAGAAATATTTTGACAATATTACTTTCGAGCAAATCCCAAGACTACGAAACAAAGCAGCAGATGCCATGGCTATGATTGGGTCTCTTCTAGACATGCCATCTAACACCCATAAATGTGAATTCTTGGTCGAACAGTTTTGATTCCAGCATTTGAAGTTCCATAGTCTGAGCTTATATGTGAAATTGTTGGTCCCCACTTGTCGTGGTACAAGGATATATACGAGTATCTCTGTAACCAAACCTTTCCATTTCAACTATCCAACACCCAACGCAAAACCTTTATCTATCGAGCCTCTCATTACACTATCTTAGGAGACACCCTTTATCGCTGGAGTCTTGATGGTATCCTTCTTAGATGTCTCGATTCTGAGGAAGTGAAAGTGGCCTTACGTGAAGTACATGAAGGTGTCTATGGCTCGCATTCCGCTGGCCCTGGCCTTGTTAAGAAACTTCTATGAGCAGGATACTATTGGCCAACTATGGAAAAAGATGCATAGCAATTTGCAAAGCGATGTCTACAATGTCAGAAACATGGAGATCTAATACATGCACCAGCACATGAGTTTCAGCTTATTGTCACTCCATGGCCTTTCTTGCAATGGGGACTTGATCTCGTAGGTAAAATCCATCCTACTTCATCCAACGGTCATAAGTTTATTATTACTACCACTGAATATTTCACAAAGTGGGTGGAAGCCATACCAATGACCTATATCACAGGTAAACAAATATCTAAGTTCATTCTACATTATATTATCTACCATTATGGAGTTCCTCAAGCTATTGTCACAGACAATGGTGGCCCTTTTAAGAACCAAGAGGTTAGAGATCTTTGTAACAAGTTCCATATTCAACATAGATTCTCTACACCTTACTATCCTCAGAGCAATGGTCAAGCTGAAGCTTCTAATAAAACAATCATCAAGATCCTTAAAAAGACTGTTAATGAAGCTGGTTGGGATTGGCATCTACAACTCCATCCTACATTGTGGGCATATAGAACGAGCATCAGAACTCCCACTGGAGCCACACCTTATGCTCTCATCTATGGTACTGAAGCTATTTTAACTATCAAGGTTGAGATCCCCTCTTTGCAAGTATCCCTACAGCATACTATCTCAGATGAAGAATATCGAGTATCCAAACTCCATGATCTTGAGCTATTAGATGAACGTTGTCTTACAACATTGAACCATCAAGTCTACCAAAACCCGCTACACTGCAGCTACAACAAAAAGATTAGAGAATGTAGATTTCAAGTTGGTGACCTTGTCCTTAAAGAAAATCAAAGTAATCAACAACATCAAGAGAAACAAGGCAAGTTTGAACCAAATTGGCTTGGTCCTTTCATTATCACAGCAGTCTATGGATCAGATGCATACACTCTTTCAACACCTGAAGGTATTCCCTTAGATGAACCAGTCAACAGCGTTCATCTTAAGAAGTTTTATCCATGAATCTCAGCTATCCCGAAAAAAAAAACATAAGATAAATAATCTATCCTCTGGTGAAAACCTGGTAAACAGGTGCCTTGGATACCGCTATCTCTAGCTCATAACACATCAAACAACTCAGCTTACAACACAACAAACTTTATCAACTTCGGCCATAGCATTCATCCAATGACAAATGTGACCTAACAACTTGCAACCAGGACTCATATCTTCGCAATCTATTCACATTCATCCAATGATTGTAACAAACATCGCTAGCCCAAACATCCAAGCAATCAACGATATAAATAAGAACTACATCCAGCTCTATCATTGATGCCTTGATCCCATGGATACAGGGTATGTAGGCAATCTGAGATGTGAAGGAAGTACTCTGATTCAGGCTAAGACGATAGCCCCTTTCATCATTCATCTTTCAATCTTTCTTCTAAACATCCTTCAATCTTTCAGCTCACATTTTTCTATCTTTCATCACTTTATCATCAATAAAACCAAGAACTACATATTCATCATGTCTCATCTTCATCATAAATGTGCTTTGATCTCATGGATACAGGGTATGTAGGTAGTTTGGAATACAAAGGAAGTTTCCAATATTCAAGCACAGATGATCAACTCCATCTTCTTCATCTTCTTTCCTCATCTATTTTCTTCTTCTTGGATTAGCTCAAATAGGAAGCAAACCATGTGTATATTGAAAGCTCAAGCACTTTAACCAATCAAGATGTAAGCCAGACGCTATTTGTCTGCATGCCTTAAGCCAAAATTTGCTATAGTAGTTTATCAATAACTTTAGCCTTCAACAGGATGTAGCTTTCCTCTTAACAAGGCACCAGCTTGATCCATCCAAGAGCACCCAAAATCTGGCAAGAGAACGTGATGACAGTATCTTTTGTTTTATCTTTTGTCCCTTTTCTATGCCTAATCAAGACTGCCTTGATCTATTTACATCTTGGTATGTTGCAATGAAGTAAGGACTGGGGCATGGTCATATAGCTTTCGTATGCTATGTTTGTGGGATGATATTATTCTCTTCCTATGTGTATTGGTATCTTGTACGTGTTGGGATTAGCATCTTACATATCAATATCTCTAGCATCTAAGAAGCTAAACAGTCTCTTATGCATTTGAGACTATTCTATGTTAAGACTAGCTCCATACATATAACCAGCAAGCTATCACTATGTGTGGTGGAGATAAGCTCAAACCATTGCTTGTAGCATCAACATCCAACACTAGTTGTTATTTACATCTTGTGCATGTTGGCTTAACATCCTAACCTCATGTGTTTAGACAAGATTGTAACACGCTAGTTGTGCATTGGATATCTCGACACCTTGGTCTTTTATACCCTGGTGTATAACATCCATATGCTCTATCAAACATAAGGACTGCATTTCTTTTCATTGTGAGCAATTACTTAAAAGCTGCCCATCATCCTATCTATTCATTCTATCTATCCATTCCATCATACTCAGCCAAGATCAATCATTTCCATCATCTTTTGTTCATATTCCTGCTCCTGCAAAACAAGTGTGTTAGACATGCATAAGTCCATCATATATCCTTTCATTACCATCTATCTATATGCATAAGTCTATCCATATCATTACCATTTACATAGTCACATCAACACACATTTTCCATTCATTAACATTTGCATAAACATCCATATATAATCCATAACAATATACACACAACATGCATAGCCATCATAATATCAACATAATAACCATTACAACATCATATCGATCGCCAAAACTGCCATATGTATATATACATATGTGTCAAAATACAAGTGTCTACAATACAAGTTGAGCCCTGAAAGACTGAATGTACAAAATCGGCTCTAGGCCTCCTCATGATACAATGTAAACAAGGTAGCCCTAGTGACTACTGGCAGCTCCCTCGCCCTAACCATCACCACCACCACTAGGTCCTACACCTAGTCCTCCATCTCTCGGTGGCCCCATCACTGAGGCTACTGATCAAGATCCACTTGACCTTCGTGAACCTGAAGCCCCTGACCTGCTCCTGAAACTAGGCTGCCTCTGCTTTGCTGGCACAGCCCCAGAGTACAAGCCTCTGTAATACTCAGCCTCACCCTGCACTCTCTGAAGCTCTGCCTGTACCTCTGTCAACTGTGTAGCCAAGTACATCGTAGCTCCATCGGTCCCCAATGCAACCACTGCTCTGTCTTGCTCATTGGTCATCCCCTGTAGCTGCTGCATAGCCTTATCTCTATCCACTCATATACCATCTCTCTTAGCTCACAGACCATCCCTCTCTGCTCTCATAGCCTGTACCTATTGTATCACAGTATCCTGCTCTAGCCTCATCATCTTCTCACTCTGTCTCGCAGCATCTCTCTCTCGTCACTCTAGCCAGTGCACCATCATCCTGTCCCTCTCTCCCTTGTGCTCTCAACTGTAGCTAACCCTAATAGGTCTGTGCCTATGCTCTCACATGCCGCAAGCTAATCACTACCTGATGCCTATCTATCTCCACCCTCCTCAACCACATATGTGCTTGCTGCCTCCATCTCCTCTCCTCTCTAATCCATCTCCGCAGCTGCTGAATACCAACATCATCACCTACTAAAATCTACGCCTAAGGTTGTGCTAGTATAGGAGGCTGTCCTAGCATCTGTCCCTCCATCTGTATCCCTGGTGCGGTTGGCACAACAGCCTGCACTGGTGGAACCCATCGTCATCTCCTCTGAACCGGTCTCTCCATCCCAATCTCTCCAATCTCTCTAACCCGTGTCAACCGAGTCAGTCTAGCTGTCGCCCAATGTACATCATACTCTGGCAATGTGCCTGGATCTGCAAGACCTTGTCTCCACTGCCATGCCACTGGCTGTAATCCATCTCTCTCTACCAATGCTATGTCAACCACAACCTCTGGACCCCAATCAAAACCCTCCTGTCTCGTCCTCCCAAAAACGACATCCCCAACTGCTACTGCCTGTGCCACCCCAAACTGCCTCAAAACTCTCTCTGGCAAATAGCGCTCTATAATATAAATGCTGCATCCAAAAATGTATCTCACCTATCTAGCATAGACAAGCTCTACATCCTCCTCATCCCAGTGCTCACATCCTAGCCATGGCCTCCATACAAATCTATCCACCTCATCCAATCTCCTCCGCCAGTATACCACACCTCGGTGCTATCAATATGTCAGAGCCCCTCTATACATCCGCGCAAATGGTTCTCCTGCCACTCTAGCCACCCATCCCTCTGGTCTCGTAACTGGAATGTGCTCACACTGCCATACATGTAAAACTGTCACTCCTACCGACATGCTCACTCCAAACATATAAGCGCAATCATGCAAATAATGATAGAGCTATCCCAACACACACGCTGCCTATGCATACCTCGTACCATATGAGAACATCCCCTCCATCACTGTCCCCCATCCTACCAGAAAGCCTCTCGCTCTCCTATCGCCCACTAGCCATCTGATGATTGCCACAACTACCCGCTGTAACCTGTCACATAGCTCCTCCATCCTCGCCATCAAAATCTCTGAGCCCTCCACTCTAATGTCTGGTGTCCCAAATAATCTCCTGAACACAGCTGGACCCATATCCAGATCATAATCCACACGCTCTCCATCTATCGGAATCCTCAAAATCTGGAATACATCCTCTAAGGTAATAGTCGCCTCTCCTGTCAGGAAAATAAATGCACTGTGCTCGCTCATCCATCGCTCCACCATCACCGTCATTAGCCCCCGGTGTGCCTGCACTGGCTCCAATCGTGACACATGCTCCAATCCAAGGATCTCCAACACCAGTCGCTCCTCTGCATCTAACCGTCTCACCAACCGCAAGTCCCTTAGATGTGGCTCTCGTGATACTAAGGGCGGTAGTATATCCTGCATCATCCAATCTCATTATCAGTCCCTTCTGCTACCTTATTCCTATCACAATATGCTTCTTTTTTACTATCCTAGTTTACATCTACCATAAGTGGTTCACTTTACCATATGTGCTTATTTTCTAACTAATAGTGACTCTGTTTACTACATGTGCATCTATTCTACCCATATACGAGCTCTTTTGCATATGTGCTTATTGTCTACCTAGAAGCGAGCTAACCTTCCATCTATGCTTATCTTTTCTTTCTATGCACGTTCTATCCTATATGCGCTCATGTTTGTTCTAAAAGCAAGCTACATTCTATATGCGCCTCGTTTTATACCATAGGCGAGCCAAATAACCATTTGCAACCATTTTAGCCCTAGACACACACTATTTACCCTATGCAAGCTACTCCTATTCACATGCGAGCCAAACTACAATATGCGCCTGCTATTTGCCCATAAGCGAATGGTTTTGATCCATATGCGCCTTAGTGATATTTTCTAGCCGACGGGATGTGACGCATTTTTCCTTAAGTGACCTAGACGTGCCCAAAAGTGACCAAGACTACTGTAAGGGCTCTATCTTCCTACATATGCAACCCGAAATCCCTACCAGACAACCTAGTCACTTTTGGTGATGTGTGTGCATTAATGACGCTTTTAAGCTATTAATTCCATGCTTTTGGGAAAAGTTTTGACACATACCGGTATGCCTGCTCCCTCTGGTCGCCCATGTGTCCTCACTCACTCTGCATGATGATCCCTACGTGGAATAACCATCCTGACAGCTCTCCAACTCTCACTCTCAGGAGCTCTGGATTTCTCTAGTTTTTGAGCACAAATGAGCCTATTTGCCATGGCAAAACCTACTTATAGCCTATCCAAACCCTAAATTCACATATCCAAAACCTAATTTTTCTATGCCATAGCCTATTTTCTTCCATTCAACCGCCATTTTCTTCGTGTCAGCCTTCTTTTTAGCATTTTTCTTCTATTACGAGCCAATCCAACCCTTCCTAGTTAGCCTGGCTTACCTCTCGAGGGGGCATCACCTGCCAGTTACACTGGGGCATAACTTGTTTCTCGAATGCATATCGTATCTTCTTTGACACAACGCTCTATCGAACATTGTATCAAAGAGGGGCAAAATGCAGACACCCAAATTTGTCCCAAACTTTGTCTATGTCTAACAACCCCTAGTCAAAACATTATTAAAATTTATCCATTAAGCCAATTAATTAAATAAATTTATTTATTTAATTAAAATCCCATCCTCAAACTCATAGCCAATTAATTAAATAATTTTTATTTATTTAATTAATTTCCACATCATATCTTATCCCATCCTATTCATCTATCCTATTAATTAAATAAATCTTATTTAATTAATATCCAACTCATATCCCAACTAATTCAAATATTTTATTTGAATTAAACACTCATCTTTTATCACATTCCAACACTTGTCTAGTCAATCATGTGTTGTAATACAACTTTCATTCATATCCTTCACATGCACAACTAATGGGACCTAAATTTAGTATCTAAGTTCCTCTAAATAGAGCCTCTGAATCTCCACCATCGATTGATCTTGGTTGAGTTCTATATAAACACCCTCTCATTCCATATAAGACATCCAGCAATCATATAGCACCTACATTATCATCTTGAGCATCTTGAGCATTTGAGCATTCATTTGAGCTTTTTATCATCTATCATGGCAGCTTTTAGCTTTGCAATTGTTCATTGTTGAAGAAGCAGTCCACATCTCATAAACAAGGAATCGCACGGTCTAGGTGATGTTATGCTTGAATTGCATTACTCTTTGATTTCATTTAGATTAGATTCCTTGATGATGGTAGGGTTAGGTTTTTATGGCTATGCTTGATCTTCTAAACTTGATTTTTTACCAATCACATTGGGTTCCAGACAGGCAGAACAGACTGAGGAAGAACTGACCGGCAGAGTATCAGACTTCAATCCGGATGAGTAATTGATGTTGATCAAGCTATTTGAGGGATCATATATGGTTGGCTGACATGATTTATGACTTCTATGTCTATGTTTTTGATACGCATCACAGATTAAGCATGGAATCAGTTGACAGATCAGTGTTTTGTAAATATCTTGAATATTCCGATTGCCGACTAGAAAGATGTTAAAATCCTTGGTGCGGATATATGTACCAAATGGATTTCGGTATGAAGGTGTGTGTGTGTAGAAAAAGGGTGAGAGGAAAGGTAGAGATAAGTGTGGAAGTAGCAATACAAGTCTGGTATGTGACAGAATAGTAGCACTAAAGTAGAGGAAAAATGAAGTGCATTAGATCAGTATATTGAGCCTAACCGGAACTAAACCTCAGCATATATGGATGCCTCTCTTCAGTTTAAACACCTGGTTACCTTCTATAAACATTGTAGACAGTGAGTCTCTTGTAGGCAGTGTGCCTCTTGTGAGCAATGTGCTCAGGCAGTGAGCCCTAATTGGCAAGTGCCATTTTGTACTTCTCATTTTTTTAATAGAGAATACAATCTTAGGTTAGTCACCCCGTGGTTTTTCCATTAACAAGGTTTTCCACGTTAAAATCCTTGTGTTATGTGTGTTGATTTCATTTCTACTCTCATGATTATATATGCTTATGTGTTTTGATGCTGCACAAATTATAAAAGGAAAAATAAAGTTAAATTATTAGAGATAACTGATTCACTCCCCCCTCTCAGTTATCTACCTTGTTTCCAACAATTGGTATTAGAGCTAAGTTCCTCTAAATAGAGCCTAACAGCTTGAGGAACATCTGGGAATCTCAATTGATATGTATGGTATGAAGGAACAACTTCAGTCTGCCCTAGATGATCTTGAGCAATCTCACTCTGAAGTCAATAACTTGAGAGAAAGACTCAAACAAGCTAATAATTTCATAAATGAGCTAAAAGAAAAATTGAGTATCTCTGTGAAAAATAGAAAGGAACTACTTCAACAATTAGAAAGTCAAAGTGAAGCCAATGATACTAATGAAGATCTGAATGATAAAAACAAGATATGTGAGAAGCTATCAAAAGAGGTCATTATGGTAAGACATGAAATGGAATTAGGGCTTATGAGATTCACCCAATAAATTGAAGAGAAAAGAAAAATTGAAGATAATCTAAAACAATCTAGCAAGGAGAAGTCAGAGGATTGCCACAAAATGGATAGAATAATTAGGCATTAGGAATCTGATCTTGAAGAAGCTAGAGATAATGAAGAACAACTTGAAAATTAGATAGACACTCTTAAACAAGATCTTCAAACAACAAATGAATACAAAGAGAAATTCAAGATAAGCTTATCTCAACTTGAAGTTCTTCTTGAAAGCCAAAAGAGGGTAGATGACAAGCGTGGCTTGGGATATGAGAAAGGTGAAAGCTCCGGTCAGAAGAACTCTGGATCAGGAAATCCAAGGAACAGGCCTAGAAGACCTCCAGTAAGGCAACCAAATGCTCAAAGATATCCATCCTTCAATGGTTACTGCTATAGTTGTAACAACTTCGGTCATAAAGCAACTCAGTGTAGAAGAAGAATGAATCAGACTAATTCATCCTTCTCCGGACAATGTTTCAACTACAAAAGGTATGGTCACAAATCTCATGAATGCAGAAATATGCAAATAAACAATTCATTCAATGGTAGATGATTTGCATGCAATAGAATGGGATATATGGCTAATCAATGCAGATCAAGAGGATATCAGTCAAATATGCAAAATGTTGTTTGCTACAATTGCAATAGATCTGGTCATATTGCCAAATTCTGCAGAAGTAAGAATCAGGATAAAAGGGGCTGGTGCATCATAATCAAAATCAAGATAAAGGAAAAGGCAAAGTGAATACGGATGAAGTTCAAAGGGAGATGAACAAGATTTGGGTGAAGAAGAGTACAAAAAATGTTGGGGATGGATCCGTACCAGAATCTGGTGTTGATATTCCTTTCGAAAACTAAACAGATGAGCTCTGGCTCAGGGGGAGTCACAAAGGAAAGTAAATTTCCCTAGCCAGTCAATTGGTGCCTAGATTTGGCACATGGAATGTTGTGGATTAAAGGGTTCTCAGAGAAATATCCAAATAACCCTCGGTAAAATATGAAAGATCTGCAAGGATTATTGAAGAGTTTTATCAACCAAGATTGATCTGGTTTGATAGCCATCCAGTAAAGCAAGATCTTCATAGATAGATCCGGTATGATTCAAAATTGAAATATCTTGATCTACAGATTCATGGCATGATTGGAGGAAAGAAGATACATTGTTAATTATCACATAAAATGATTCTAAGTGCATCTCAGTGATTCGGAAAGATCTCCCTCAGAACAAAGCAACCGAATGACTTAAGTTGTGCATTTATTGCAAAAGGAAATTAGGGTTTGTGCAAAGATAAAAGGGTTCTTTTACTCATCATTTGCACATTTGCATTCAAGAAGAAGAAAGGAAGAGCTTTGCATCAAGTTTTTACAACTTTGTCAAAGATCAACCGCAGAATCCGATTTAACTAGCGACCTGTTCTGGCTCTTATTGTGAACTGTAAAAATGTAAAAAGGTATTTCCATGTTTGAATATCTCTCTCTGAATCTTTTACAAAGATGGCTATTCCAATGGTTGTTAAGATCACTGATAGGTTGCACCCAAAGTTCAAGAAACACCCCTATAAGTCCCTAGAAGTTGATCCCTTAGGCACTTTTTCTAGCATTCTGCATGGGGTTTTGCACATAGAAGATGTTAGGGTGTACATCCATGCCAATATTGAGGAATTTGGAGAATATAAGATGATGGATATCTACCATAAACAATTAATAGATGAAACTTTTGAACTCAAACCTCAATACAAGGCCTTCTGGGATAAGCATTTTGGACATTGCATCCACTTTCCCTATTTTACAGAAGATGAATGGGTCTGGTATGTTCTTAGTAGAATATATGACAATTTCATGTGGTTAATGAAGCCCTTCAAGATAACAAAAGATGCCATTAGGGCAGTAACTGGATTGCACTCATCCACTGGGTTGCCTACACTCAAATTTGTCAAGAACCAGACAGTAAGTGAGGCTACCAGACCTAAATTTGACAAAAGAGCCATGACAATAGAAGATATCACAGATCTAGATATCAAATTTGCCTCTATGATAATTGGCTATAGAATCTATCATTCCAGCAGGGAGAATTCTGTGTCTAGAGCTGCAATTTATACAACATATCAGATGCTAAGGGAAAATGCTAATTATGACCTATGTGATCTTCTTTTGACCCAACTATTAGAAAACTTGCAGAAGATCAAGAAGGATAAGAAGAACTCATTCAAGTATGGTGGCTTAATACTATGTATATTCTTTTACTATATGAATGAGCTACCCAAAGCAAGTGGTTGGGTATGGAAAAATGACAGACTGATTGCCATACAAATCAGAGACTATATGTATGGGCTTGGTGATGCCAAGGCTCAAAGTACAGTACTTAGGAGATACTTTAAAAACTTCCAAAGTTTGATGTAGGCCAGAGAAAGAATTCCTCAAATAATAGTTGAAAAATATAAGGATACAGTATGCTTCATGTAGACATTGATCAATGTCCAATGGATGTAGTTGAGCCCAGAACAGTTTGGATTATGCCAATGAGATATGAGGTAGATGAGAAAATCCTGGAGATGCATGTTCAACACTTGCTGAGTCAGCCTAAGGACCCTGAGGCAGAAAGGTTTGGAACCTTTCAAGAATTAAGTGTAAAGATACATGTTGAACTGAGACAACTAGAGATGAAAAGAAAAGTGAGAAGGGAAGTAGAGGAAATAGATGAAGAACTTTCTACCATGGATGTCGAAGGATTAAGTGCATCAAAAGAAGAATCCAATGAGAAAAATGTAGAAGAGTCAAAAGAGATAGATGAGGAGAAGTCTAAGGACTTGGATTCCTCTGTTCTGGAAGAGGAAGTCCATGAAGAAGTCAACATCTCTCCTCCGGATCCCCCTGCAGACTTAGGTACTGAAGAAAATGGAAGAGAAGAGGAGAAATTGAGTCAAGAAGAGGAGGTAAAGGGAAGAGAAGAAGAACAAATAGAGAAGATCCCTGATGACAGTTCTAAGGTTGCCAAAGGAAAGAAGACTTAGTCTCTAGCAAGAGACACTACTGAGGCAGTAAAGAGCTTCTTGAACAAAGAAATGATAGAAATAGATGAACCAAAATTATTTCAAGGACCACTCAATTTTGATTCCCTCTCTCCAGTCTAGACAATGAAGATAGCATCCTTTGCCCAAGCTAAAGCAAAAGAAAAGCTTCTGAAGTCCCACATGGAAGATTGTGAGGTGATAGAGATTGCATCCAGAATGCTGGAGAAGATCATGCCATCCTTTCAAAAGTATCCTTCGGCCTCTCCATCTAGTAACCTTAAATCTCTAATAAATTCTGTCAACACTCATTTTTAATCCTTAGAGAAATCAGGAGAAGAAAAGGTCTAGAAAGAATTTATGGGAAAGAGATTCTCTAAAGTATAGGGACTCATAGCTAATGATAGGAGAACCCTGGATATTGGGTTAAAGAAACTAGAAAATGCTCTTAAAGATCGTGGAGAAATGTACAAATTTTGTCTATCTTGGTCTAAAGTGATAGAAGATATTGAAAAGAAGGTGAAAGAAAAAGAAGGTAAACTGTCAAGTTTATCTCAGAATTTTGATCCTCTCACCACATCCATAATGAATCAAGAGTACGAGGCTATTGCCATTATAAATGAAATAAAGAGGCTTGAAAAGGAGAAGAAGAATATAATAAGCAGGATGAGTGAACTTAGAGGGATAATTATCCCTAAGTTAGAGGCAATGCATGAGGCCTTAATTGATGCTCAGACCATAGCCCGGACCAGTGATCCGACAAACTTAAGAAGGACAGAAGCTAATACATTTTTGTTGAGTGGTCACATCTCAATTTTGGATAGGATGAAGCAGAGTTGGGCAACAAAATTTGTATAGTTGAAGACCACTTTTATAGATATACTTAAGTATATGTAAGTATAACATTTATATATACTTATGCAGCTATGTATAGGTTGATTTTTGCAAATTTTGGTGTGCAGATTCCACCCTTTTCCATTGATGTCAAAGGGGGAGTGAGGAGTAGTGAAAAATGTGGAATCTAGCTAAGGGTGAGCTCTGGTAAAAGTGTACATAAGACAAAGCATCAACCAAGGGGGAGTTTTCTACGACACTTAGTCATTTTTCACTAAGTGTTGCCATCAATGCCAAAGGGGGATATTATTGGCAAGAGACACTGTGTGGCTTCATGATTGTTGTCACTGATGGCAACAAAGTCTATCCCACACATCTGCAGAGCATAGTATGCCTATACCGGAAGTCAGATTAAAGAGTGTTCTGGTATGATGAACAAGAATAGAGCATGCAACAAGGTTTGACAATCAGGTTAGAATCTCTCAGAGGGTGTAACTCAGCAAGTTGTGAACTTGTGTAAGTCAAGAGGAGTATCATGACTACTATATGCCAGAGATTGAGCCTTCGATGATGAATCATTGAAAAGATATGAGCATCTGAGTGTTGGGTTCTAGACAGGTAGAGCAGACTGAGGAAGAACTGACTGACAAAGTATCAGACTTCAATCCGGATGACTAATTGATGTTGATCAAGCTATTTGAGGGATCATACATGGTTGGCCAACATGATTTATGACTTCTATGTCTATGTTTTTGATACACATCACATATTAAGCATGGAATCAGCCGACAGATCCGTGTTTTGTAA
This sequence comes from Cunninghamia lanceolata, assembly GCA_027924645.1. Lineage (NCBI taxonomy): Eukaryota > Viridiplantae > Streptophyta > Pinopsida > Cupressales > Cupressaceae > Cunninghamia > Cunninghamia lanceolata. The sequence goes on along the minus strand of BSBN01000846.1, from coordinate 5,974,844 downwards.
ATATCTTGAATATTTTGGTTGCCGACTAGAAAGATGTTGAAATCCTTGGTGTGGATATATATACTAGATGGATTTCCATATGAAGGTGTGTGTGTAGAAAAAGGGTGAGAAGAAAGGCAGAGATAAGTGTGGAAGCAGTAATACAAGTCCAGTACATGATAGAATAGTAGCACTAAAGCAGAGGAAAAATGAAGTGCATTAGATTAGTATATTGAGCCTAACCAAAACTGAACCTCAACATATATGGATGCCTCTCTTCAGTTCAAACACCTGGTTACCTTCTATAAACATTGTAGACAGTAAGTCTCTTGTAGGCAGTGTGCCTCTTGTGAGCAGTGTGCTCAGGCAGTGAGCCCTAATTGGCAAGTGCCATTTTATACTTCTTATTCTTTTAACAGAGAATACAATCTTAGGTTAGTCACCCTATGGTTTTTCCCTTAACAAGGGTTTCCATGTTAAAATCCTTGTGTTATGTGTGTTGATTTCATTTCTGCTCTCATGATTATATATGCTTATGTGTTTTGATGCTGCACAAATTATAAAAGGAAAAATAAAGTTAAAGTTATTAGAGATAACTGATTCACCCCCCCTCTTAGTTATCTACCTTGTTTCCAACACAAATGTAGTGCAAAAAAATTAACTTGGAAAGAAAGTGGTTTTCCTTTGAGGGTAAAATTTTTATGTTGAAATTAGTTATTTCTATATCTCCATCTTCCTCATGTCTTGCCTAAAGATATTAACAAAAACTGGTAAGGATCTAGAAAGAATGATGAAATCTTTTCTATAAAAAAATAACTTTGAATCATGGAAAGTTCCACTAATAAGATGGGATAAATTTTGGGCTCGAAAGGAAGGTGGTAGAGCAAGATTATGATAGAAAATCTATTAGAACAAGGCTTTGGGAGCCAAAACGATATGGAATCTAAAATTAAATGCTCCAAAATATTACAACACAAATATCTAGACTACATTTCCTTATCATGGATTCTCACAACTCTGAATCCACCTAGGGGATCTAACCTTTGGAGCTTCATTCTCTCTTGTAGAGGCATTATCACTCAACATTTAACTTGGGAGATTTGAAATGGTTGTAGGGTCAATTTTTAGAATGATTCATAGAATAGATACTAGGTCTTGTCAAAGAGAGATAATTTAAATAAAGTAAGAATCAAACCCACTACTTTAGGGGGATCTAAAGTCTATGAATACCTAACTCTAAGATCATTTAATGGTATAGAAGAATGGATTTGGAAGGATGTGATTAGTTTAGGGATCTCATAGAATCAAGAGGAAATTTTAACTAAGGAGCTTTCACTCCAAAAGGTATTCATCAAGTATGATTATGATAATCTAAAATGGAGTTATTCAAAATCTAGGTCATGTATTCTATCAAATTGGGTTATAAGCGACATCTATTCATTTGGTGGAAAGTGACTAGCTAGCACAATTACGCTGGAGAAAGAATTACCTCCCCAAAGTAGGTGGATTCACTTGGACAACAATACATAAAAAGATTCTAACAATACAAAGGGTAAAAAATTTAGGATACTTTTGTCCCTCTAAGTGTGTGCTTTGTGTTTTAGAAGAAGTGATTGTAAATCACTTCTTGGTTTCATGTCTCTTTGCACAAACATGCTATCAGTGACTTTGTGCTCACCTTGGATAGTTTGGAACACTCCCAGATGATATTGCAGTATTCATATCTTGCCCAAATATAGAAACATATTAAGTGTTCTCCTACTTATGGAAAACCTCCCCTTGACTTCCTATTTGGGAGATTTGGAAAGAATGGAATAGGGGAGACTTCTAGGACAAGGGAATGAAGGTTTATAGGTTCTTGAACAAGTTAGAAACATCAATTAAATTTGTTAAGTCAAGAGGCATCCAAAGCCACCAAAAAAAAAAATTCTACATGAGATAATGAGATCATGATGCCTTATCATCATACTTGGATCACAACCAGCCCCCACTTTCTACAACAATTTAAAAATATAAATTCCTATTGCTAGTTTTTGAAGACTATTTAATCTAAGTTGATAGTTGCACTAAATGCCTAGCCAAGAAAGATTACTTGGGTTAGGTAGTTTTGAACCATCTTGGAGCTTCCCTCCATTCTCATGATCAATTGGTAGCAAAATTAAAAATTTGGGTAGGATTTTGCCAAGTTTGAGAGGGAAAAGAGTAAAAAAAAGATTGGAAAAAATAAAAAGAGAAATGTTTGTGGAAAGAAGGAGAGGCTAGGTAATAGAGATTGGGAACAAAAAAGAGGCCACATGTAGGAAAAGAGGAAATATAACTTATTAAAAGAGTCAAGTGTTGCCAACATGAGAAGATAAAAAGAAAGAGAATAAACCGGAGAAGAAACTAAAATTAGAGAAGAGACAATTTGGAGTAATAAAGTGGCAACCAAGAATAGAGGAAGAGATCTTGTGTTTATTTTAGGCTTGAAGATTTAGGGCAACCATAGGTGAAGGCCCCAAAAAACCATTTTGTATGTATTTTACCATAAAAGACAAGTTGTTATAAACTCTAGAATTTATCAATTTAATGATGAGGGAATGATTATTTTATCATTGTTCAATCTTGGGTTTGTGGAGTGTATATTCATTGTGTTTTTGAATTGGGCTTATTCCCCAATTAGTTCTTATTGACTTTATTAAGTTAATGGGTGTTCACCATTTGGTGTTGGAAGGCATATTTTGTTTGTGTATTTGTGTTGTTTTTACCTAGATAGCAATAGGGTTGAACATGTATCCCAGAAAACTAACCTACAACAACAATGAAGTTGACCTAGTGGACAAAAGATTACTTGCAACCACATACATGTACTAGAAAACAAGCTGATTTGTTAGTTCTTACTTTAGGATACAAGTAGTTACATGGGTTGTGAGTAATGAATAGGGCATCATAGGGGTGTGGCACCATTATCATGGTATTAAAGTGGGATATAGCTTTGGGAAAATATTTATTGTTTATATTTGGAGTTGGAAGGAGTCCAACAAGGTAGTGGTTGTGTGAAGAATTAAGTTTGTGTGTCTTTGTAGCGGAGAGGATTGTAGCTAAGGGAGTAGAAGCTTGAGTGGATTCCCTAGAAGGTGATAGGAGAAGGGGAAACACACATGAAGTTGGTGATAGTGAGAGTGAAGAAAAGCAAGGAGTTTCTATAGTGGAACAAGAAAATAAAAGTGAAGGTGTAGATGCAAAGATGGATGTAGGGGAAAGAAGAATCATCAAGGCCATTTTATAAATTAGAAAGGTGATAAAGATGGAATTACCATGTTACTCAAGAGGTTTGGAACTTGATGAGTTGATCAACTGGGTAAAGGAGATGGAAGTGTATTTTCAATATGATGAGGTAGAGAATCCCTAGAAAGTGAAGGTTACACAAACAAGGCTAAAAGGACATGCAAAACTTTGGTGGAAAGAGGTGTAATATAATATAAGAAGAAATGGTAGAGAGGATCAATTGATGTGATAAGATGGTAAGAAGAATGAAGGCTAAGTTACTACCAATTGACTATTAGCTTGAGTTTCTCAAAAAGTTGTAGAACTTATGGTAGAAGGATTTGAGTGTGAAGAGATACATTGAGTACTTTTATAAAATCTCCATGAGGTTGGGTCATAAGGAGTTGGAGAATGATAAAGTGGCCAAGTATATAAATGGATTGACATTAAGCATATAGGATGAGTTAAGCATGGTGAGGCTATGAACAATTAAGGAGGCCTACTGATATGCATTGAAGTTTGAGGATAAACTATGAAGGAGACAACAAGGTTCAGCTAGCAGGAATGTAAGACTTGAGGAAGAAAGAGAAATTGTTAGTGATAATGATGACGAATCAATGCATATAACCAAAAGAAGGTACAACTAGGATGAAGAGGACAACACCACTTACAATTAGAAAACTAGAAATGAAGAAAGAAAGGTGTATTCAACAAGTGATGAAGGTAGATTTGATCAAAGAAGAGGTGGAGGTTTCATGAGAAAGTGCTACAAGTGTGGAGAAGTGGGCCATAAAGTAGCTGAATGTGCACAAATGCAGTAGTACAGAGGTGGAAGAAGTGAAGCCCAAAGTCATGTTACTTGGGCAAATGCAAGGAACAATACTTCTCTTGAGTGCATGGAGAAGCCCTTATGATGAGAGGACACTCTTGAGACTAGAAAGGAGTAAGGACGAGCCCATGTAGTGAAGGAGTTTGTTTCAAATTGTGTGCAAGGTAAAGGTAAGTGCTATAGGGTAATAATTGATAGTGACAACACAGATAATTTTTATTTTTATTTTTAAATGTGCCTTGTAAACTTTTTAACGTGACCAGTGACGCTGGTACGACATGTCCTCCGGATCCACACAACACTTTTTCCAGAAGGTGAGGCCACAACATAGGGGACCTCATCCCCAAGAAAGAACATTTCAAACCCGCGAGCTTGTTGGCCTAGCAAAGGCGTAACGCTTGCGAGCTCATTGGCCCAGTGGGGGTTTGAACTCTAGTGGTTGCCACTACAACCAAGCAACTTAACCACCGAACCACACCCTTATCAGCAACAACACAGATAATTTAGTTTCCTTTAAAATGGTATAAAATTTAGGGGCTAAGTAGAGTAGCTCATCCAAATCCTTATAGAGTGTCTTGGCTGCAAAGAGGCCATCAAGTCTTGGTAAGTCAACAATATTTGGTGAGCTTTTGGATAGGAACTTATGAATATGAAGTGTTGTGTGATGTTATGTTGATGGATGTGTGCTATATACTTTAGAAAGGTCATGGTAATATGATAGAAGTTTTTTTCACAATGGTAGAATGAATGCATATTCCCTAGTAAAGAATGGGAGAAGGTATACCCTTACTCCATTGATAATTATTAAAGTGGAAGTGACAAATAGTCGAAGAACATTATTATTAGTAGGTAAGGAGTTCTTGAAAGAAGTTAAATATGAGGCTGCAAGTATTGTGGAAAAGATCTTTGAGGAGTTGCAAGTATATGAAGCAAAAGAGACTAAATGTGAAGCTACAAGTGGTGATATTATTATTTTTGAGATGCTGCAACTACCTACAATAAAGAAAATTGACTATGTAGATACATATGTTGACGGTGAAATCTCTACAGCATTGCAAGTGAAGGCAAATATTGAATAGGATGCTATAGGATAGATTCCACAAGTAGTGACATGCTAAAAGTTGATAGTAGTATGATGGGTGAGTGCGAGATCATTATGGACCAAACAATACCTCTAATTGGCAATGAAAATGCTAAAAAACAAACTTAAACAACTTCACATGAAAATTTGAATGGGTTATCTACATAATTTGAAAAATATGTAGGAATAAAATTTGTAGAAAAGTGATTGTAGTTTATGGGATAATATTTTTTTTGAAAAATCTTAAATTTATTTGGTGAAAATTGGATATTTCAACAAGGTACTACCAAAATTTTCAAAAAAAAAGTAGGCATCATTACGGCCAACTTAAGTATGAGATAAAAGTAATATTTTTTTTTTTATAATCTTTAGATATAAGTAAAGGACACATGGTCGGATGTAACATATTTATTTTTGTGAATTTTTTAAATACATAAATAATTAGTTATGAATTTTTTACTACAACTTTTTTAAAATATTAACAAGTCATTTGCCAGCCAATCTAATTTGATTAAAATAATAAAATTAAAAAAAAAAAATAGACTTGTAAGTAGCAAAGCATAGAGTGTGATGAATCTTTTAGATTTGAAAAATTTGAAACAATTTGAAAGTTATGGATGTTTTTCAATAATGTGTCTATTAGGAATTCAAACATACTATAGGTAAAAAACTATTAATAATTACTTGTTAAAATTTTAATTAGACATATGTTGTATTTTTAGAATCTTGAAAAGTTTCCCAAATACACCCTTTTCATTTTATCAAATTCGGATAAAAAAGTCTATTAGCATCAAGGGTGGAGTCGCTCAGAAAATTTGTGAAAACATCCAAACTCTTCATTTGCATAGAAAAGGTATATTCTGATTCCCAAGCTTGATTCCCATGTAATTTTTTGGGGGAAAAAAATTAAAACCAAAATGGATATCCATTTTTCCTCATGCAATTCATAGGCAAAAAAAAGGATTTGCAAAATGGACATTTGTTTTGTTTTGATAACAAATATCCATTTTGGAAATGAATATCCCAAATGGATATCTATTTTATTTTAAAAACAAATATCCATTTTCTTTTTATTTACCAAGCCAAAATCTGAGCCTAAAAAAGAGTTTCATGTTTTTGGCTAACATTTTCATGCAATTGTTTCCTCCATTGCCACTATTTGGCCCATGATGAGCTTGCACTCACCCTGATGCTGTAAATAGACAAAAAAGGTGAGGGCATCAAAAAACCTTTTGATGTGAAGAATTTGTTAGAAGAAGAAGGCAATAAGGAGTACCATGAAGTGTTAAAAAATGAGGAGGCACAAATTGAACAATGAGTTCTTAATGTAGAAGACACAAATGGGTGTAATGATGTAGTAAAGCTTAGTGGTTAGAATGGAGAACTAATGAATAGGTTATTTGATTTTATAATGTATCTAGAATTGAGTCTGAGAAATGACTTTGCAACCAAGGACCAAGAGTTTTGATATATCATACTACTTGAGGATGTGGAGGAAAGGTGTAGAAATGTAGAAGTAGTGAATGGGGTTAAGGAAAAGAGCCATGAGTCCCTAGAAGTTTATCAATGAATCTATCATGAAGCAATGGTTAATGATGGAGATGCAATGATAAGAACAATAAGTGACTCGATAGGTGATACCAAGGAAAGGACATATGTGGATCTACAAGATGTGGATGTGTTTACAGGGTTGCCACAAAAAGAGAGAATTTTAGAGTAAAAACCCTACTTAGTAGTTGTAGGATAACATATAATTAGGTAATGTTTTTGAACCAATGGCCACATTTATAGCTATTCCTTATGTTTTGATAGATGAAATTTTGTTCACACCCGATGTTCCACTAGAGAGCATTAATTTTGTAAGGAGAACTAAGAAATTTAGGTTAGCAAAAAATAATAAATATGCTAGATATATGAAGGAGGTTCAGTTGCATATTAGATAAAAAGATGAAGAAAATGAGTGACTCATATTAAAGATACACTAGTAGAAAGGAAATATGTGGGAGTTAAGTTGCAAGTTTACTTGCAGCCACACAATCCATGGGTTGTAGAAGTATAGTTTGGCAATGAGTAAGGCCTCACATTTTTTTAACCTTGGGACTTTGATGCAAGAGCATCATACTTGGATCACAAGTAACCCCCACTTTTTGTAGTGATTTAAAATTTAAATTCCTATTGCTAGTTTTTGAAGACTGTTTAATCTTTGATAGTTGTGTTAAGTACCTAGGCATGAAAGAGTATGTGGATTGGTAGTTTCAAATCAGCTTGTACCTTCCCTCCATTTCTCACAATCAATTGGTGCCCAAATTAAAGATTTGGGCATGATCTTGTCAATTTTGAGGGGGGAAAGAGTAAAAAACAGATACAAAAAAAGAGAAGAGTGTGTGGAAAGGAGGAGAGGTTGAGTAATAAAGAGTGGGAATGGGAAAGAGGCCATGTAGGAAAGGAAGAAAATAAACATTATGAAAAGAGTCAAGTGCTGGCGTTGTAGGAAGATAATAAAACTAGAGAAGGTAAAATTAGAGAAGAGGCATGTGGAGTAATGAAGTGGCAACCAAGAACAAATGAAGAGATCTTGTGTTTTTATTTCAAGGTCAAATATTTAGGGAAACCATAGGGGAAGGCCCTAAAGACCTCATTCTGTATGTATTTTACCATAAAATGAAGTTATTGTAAATTTTAGAATTTTATCAATTTAATAATGAACAAATGCTTATTTTATCATTGATCAATCTTGGGTTTGTGGGATGTATATTCGTTGTGTTTGTGAATTGGGCTTATTCCCCAATTAGTTTCTTATTAACTTTCTTGAGTTAATGAGTGTTCCCTATTTAGTGTTGGAAGACATATTTTGTTTGTGTATATGTGTTATTTTTGCCTACAGTAATAGGGTTGAACATGAAACTGACAAAAAGTTACATGCATGATAATGAAATTGACCTAATGGATAGAAAATTACCTACAACAACATCTAGATGTTGGATAGTGAGTTGATCCACTAGTTCCTCCTTTATGTTGTGAGTAGTTATGTGGGTTTTAAGTCTTGAATAGGGTGTCACAGGGGTGTGGTGCCATCAAATCATGAAAAATTAGAAAGGATTAAAACATCACCATTCATGGGGTCATTATAATTAATTCTACAATCAATCTGAGAGTTGGAATTAGCTAGTCACTCCTCCACTAGGTTGGCTAAAAATAAACTTTGATGAAGCAAGAAGAGGTAATCTAGATCCATCTAGAGTTAGCAATGTAATAAGAGATAATAAAGAAAAAATGCTTCAAAGGCAACATTGAAGAAATTTAAGCAAGGTAGTGAAGCAAAAGCTTGGACATTTTTTCTTGACCTCTAGGTATGTAAAAAACTTGGTGTATGCAATTTGCAGGCAACGCGTGACTCTATGATCATCATTACTATCATCCATCGCAAGGGTTCCCCAAATTACAAAATTAATAACATTCTACAAGAGTCTTGGTTAATTCTAGTAACTTTCTTAGCTTTCTCAATTTAATAATGTATAGAGAAATAAATAAGGAAGTAGACTTCCTTGCCAACTATGTCATTGACAAGGATAGAATGTATAATGAGAAAGCAAATGAATTATGCATGTGAATCCTTTGATTCCATTTTCAATTTTTAAATAATAAAAAAGCAACATTGATAATACATTCTTAAGGGGGGAGAGTCTAATGGGTTATGAATCCACATAATCAAATAATGAGAGAACAAAACTAGTGGCTTGAGAAGCATTTTAGTAGGTCAAAAGCTTAAGGAAATGACGTGGTAGTACTTCTTCAGAGTTGTCATTTAAGTTTGAATGACATCTTAGCTTCATTATATATACTGAAGAATTTGGAAAATATTATATCAATACCTTGTTTTTTTCCTAAAAGATAGAATGATCTCTCTGATAAAATATTGAGAAAATAATAAACAGCAGGACAAATACAATAGCTGCACAAATTCTTCTACTTTATTTAATAAAATAGATTACATTTATAACTACAACTGAAGCTCAACAACTCCCTTCAAACACTCAACAACTAGCTATAAACCTAGAATTCTACATGACACCTATCTCAAGCTAATTGACACCTCTACAACTCTTTGTAACACCTCTACAACTAGTTGACACATCTACAACATTTGTAGAAGTTATTCATTAATTCCAACATCCCTGCTTAATGAAGAACTTAGAATATCTCCAACTCTTACATCAACACACCACTGCTCCTTTGAGATCTCATGCACCTCTCCTCCTCCAACACCATAAATGGAGGCATGTTGAGGAACCCATATTTCCTCTGACAACCTTTTTAAAATTGTGCTTTGATAATCCCCACAACATCTAATAGTCATATCAGCAAGTAGTTGGATAAATTCATCTTCTTCTTCATACAACCAAAACTATATGGAAGAGAACAACATAGCATCTAATCACATCCAACTCACACCAAATAAATAGAAGATTATTTGAACAAGTATGTCCAAATTCTTATGTCAGGCCTGCTCCTCCTTTGCAGCAACTTCTTCTCAGCATTTGAATAGCTGTAGATCTCCTTTAAATCAAAAATATTGCTCATAGTGGACTCCAACTTAACAAGTCAAAGTTGTGTGAAAAGTAGTCATCAGGAGGAGCTGCATTGCCTTCACTCAAACAAAGTAAAACTCTACTGCTCCAGTGAGCATTACTAACTCAACTCTTCCTGCAATAAACCTTTAAAATTCTAGGCGTCCACACACCTCACTCACAGCCTTCTCAAAATGCTCTCATCTACCTAGGCACTCCTATGATGGAGTCATGCCCAATCTAGCTCTAATACCATGACAGAATAGTGAGAAAATAATAAACAGCAGGACAAATACAACAACTACACAGATTCTTCTACTTTATTTATTAAAAAAGATTACATTTATAACTACAACTAAAGCTCAACAACTCCCTTCACTCAACAACTAGCTACAAACCTGAAATTCTACATGACACCTATCTCAAGCTAATTGACACCTCTACAACTCTTTGTAACACCTCTACAACTAGTTGACACATCTACAACATGTGTAGAAGTTATTCATTAATTCCAACACTCTCAACAATGGATTTTAGTGTTAGATTTGTGGCAAAGAAGTACCAAATCATGTTTCTATGTTATTTTAGATCTAAGACTGAGGAAGGTGCTAAAAAAAATCTGATATCATGATTCCTACAACATGAATGACACTGAGGGAAGAATTTTTGCAAATAGACCACAGGTACCATGTTAATTTTAACATAGCTTTGATGTTCATTATTGCTAAAATGGACGTATAGGAGGAGAAGGAGATTGTTGAAGCAACAGGGGAGGCCCTTATCAAATCAACCTAGCTAGAAGTGTTTGAACAAATTTTGATCAAGGTGGTCCTTGGCCATGGCTTCATGTCCACCAAATCCTACACTACAAATCAAAGATAGAGTAGTTGTTGGGCTATGGGTCATTAGGTTCCAGTGATAGTATTAAGAAGGGAAGGTGTAAACAAACTAGGTTGGTGATCAATTTCCTAAAGAACATGACCAAGGTTGATATAATGTGTGACATGGATTCAAGATTTGTCTTATCTTATGAAGGAAACAATGGTCATAACTAATCCTTTATGTATGCAGATTATAGATATATAGTGTAGGTTTGGTGGATGCTAGTAGTGATGCTAGCCATTTTTGTTTCTTTTGGCCATAGCAATTTTGTAATAACCAAGATTGTTTATTCTTTGAGGTTTATATTTTCACACTTTAGGGAATATAATTTAAAATGTAATCAAAAAATAAATATAGCATGATTTTGTACGAGATGGTATAAAATATATTTTTTAAAATAGATGTGCATGTACATATGTCATTTTTTCCCTCTCATCTTGAAGTATGACAGAACTTCATGTTGTAGCTTCAAAAGTATAGATGCTTCACTCAAAGTATGTTTGATTTCAATCCTATGGCACCCTATCACCCTCCATTTGAAATTGTAATCATTCTTTGAATCAGATATTTAGAAAGTAAAATAGAAAAATGGTATTTAGACTTGTGCATGACATTTAAACTAAATTATTAATTAAAGTATATCATGGAAGTTCCCATTGTGAATACTTAGGCCCAACAAGGGATTGGCTCCATCTATCTATGATTTATTAGATTATAACACATAATAAGCATTATCACATGTATGTACTATTCTACATACACTTCAATTCAAATTAAGTTTTTAATCCTTCATTTTAGGATCATAAATGACTTGGATTTTAAACTTTAAGTATTAGACCTACATTTCACTACATAATTCATGTTTTAGACCTTTGACTCATAAAAAATTAATTAGATTTATTCAATAAAAACTAATTAAATTTCATCATGATATTACGAGAAAATACAAAAGAAGTGTCTAAATGGTTTTGCTCTTTATAAACATACTTTTTCCCCTATCATTTGACATTGTTTACTAGTTAGTATTTATTTATAAACATGTATATGCATACCTTTCATATGTGTAACTTTGTTTACATAATTTTTGGTTCCTTAGTTTGATTTTTGTAAAACAAATAATCTACACTACATTCTTTACACATTAAAAAATAATTTTGACACTTTTATAAAAAAAATAGATAGGGGGCATTGTTCAAAGATCTATTTTTAGGGCTCCATTCAATTGTAAAATTAATAAAAAATAAATATTATCAAATTTTAAAATATATAGATAATAATGTATGTTCAAAGATGCATTTTTAGGGCTCCATTCAATTGTAAAATTAATTAAAAAATAAATATTATCAAAAATTTCACTAAATAGTTTCAAGAAATACTTAAATTTTTTCTCAAATATGGAGGAGAGAATAATTATCTAATATTTCTCACTCAAAAAGAATCTACACTTCTTTGCAATTGAATTATTTAACTCAATTGACTTGAATTACTAATTTAAAAAAACACCCCATAATTTAGAAATTAGATTTAGAAGGCTACATTTCTTATCTGTAAGAATTTTAATCTCATGTTATCCATCCAATTTGAGAATAATCTTTATCTTTAGGAAAATATTATCCATTTATACCTCTATTATGGTTCACAATTAGCTTGAACTTACCCTAGTGTTTTTGATAAAGATAAGTGACAAAAGCAAGGGTGTTAATACCTATTACAAAATAGCCTAGGGGACACACAAAAGAGGCACATGGTGCCAGAACAAGAATACTAAACCATTAGAGACAGTGGACTGAAAACAGATGGATAGGACACCAACCCACAAAAACAACATAGAGCAAAAAAACACAGTAGACTAATTAAAAAGTTGTCCCCAATCTTCAATCAGGAAGTTGTACATGTCTTCGTAGTCTTTCAAATTCTTCTTCCCAATGCCATGCTTGTTCATTTCTAGGTCCTGTAGTACAACCAAGGTAGTGGTCAAGCGATGCATCATCTCAGAAGTAAACCGAGCAAGAATTTAAAATTCTTCTCCAACTTAGTTAGTCTAGCATTCATATCAGCAATCACAATTCCTCCTTGGAGTTGGTTTCACCATCTTTGTTGACCAGAGCTTCTTCCATCTATTTGGTCAATGTCTTAGAATCCAAAATAGCAAGTTTATTTCAGGAAATAGGTTAGGGCCTTCAACATCCATAGCATCACCATCATTCAACCCAGTAGTCTCCTCCACCATCTCAGTATTATCCAGGCTGTCAATAGTCTCCTCTTTCTTTTAAGACTCACTAGAGGCTGCCAACTCCTTGAGGGAGGGGGTGGGCTTCCCAGCAAGTCTAGTGGACCTCCAGGTAGTAGGCTTTCTCATCAAATTTCCCTGAGGAGTAATCTTACCCTCCTCCTAGGTGTCATCACTATCCTCTTTGTCACCCACAAAAACAACAATTTCCTTACCTTTCTCTAGTTTAGAACCCTCCTTCTTGAGCAATTCACCAACATTCACAAATTTGCATGTGTCTTCTTTCCCTTCCCTAGCTCTCATCAGCTTTTTGTCCCCCTTGCCCTCAAAGACCACTAGTTTCTTCTTAGTGGACTTCTTACTCAGATTGAGAATAGTGTCATCTTTTAGAGCAATGTCAGCCTCATCCTAGCTGAGAGGGGTTTTGGCCAATTAAGGGGTTTTCACAGGGCTAGGCTTGGAGCTAGGATTTTTCTTAGAAGTCAAAACCCTAGGGTCGATTTCACTTTCTAGAGGAGTCTCAAGAGTGATTTCCCTAATCACCACCCCGAGTCCTAATTTACCTTTAGCATGTTGAGGAGCGCTAGGTGAGGGGCTATCAATCAAACTAGAAGTTATCAGCTTGGAAGGCATAAAGCCAAATGAAAATTCTACAAAAAAAAATCAGGCCTTGGTTCAAGGGGATCATTGGCTTCTCAAGGTTCTGGGAGTGCAAATCAGTGATAGCCTATTTCAAGGGATGAAAGAAGGTAAAAGGGAAAGCTTATCAGTTGGTTCCTCCTAAAGTGATTAAGGAGAACAAAATGATAATGATAGAAACTCCTAAAGAAGCCTTCTAGAGTGAAGTACTTCATAACCATTTAACATACCTCATTCTAGGGTTTGGGAAGCTTCTCGCGGTCAAAACTACTTTGCAGGTTGAATAGCTCCTCGCCATCTTTCATAAAAATAGCCATATTCTCTGGGATAGAAATTTTACTCTATCTTTTTTGCTTCATTCCCTTAATAGACATGCCAGTGGTCAGGGTTATGACCTCCTCAGATATCTCAAACCCAACCCCACCTATATGTACTCTTCTATTGTTCCATGAGGCAACACATTGTCTAGACAAGTTTTCATCATGCCCTTTCATAGAACAAACTTACCCTAATGTTATTCTAGAACAAACAAGTTTTATAAACAATCTTGATAAACATTGTTGTTGTACATAGAACTATATGAAAAGGGACAAAGCCTCTAGGAAACATGTTTTCCTCCCTAATATCAAATTTGAGAATGAATATGATAGGTTTATTGTGGCCTTTTGTTCTTTTAATGATCAAAAGTTGGGATTCAATATCTTATATCAATGAACATTGCAAACTCTATTCTAAAAATTTGCACACATGCCTTAACATCAATAGACATAGGAGTGAGCTATTTATCCTCTTCCACTCTATCTAGTAGGTCTTGCTCCTAAATGTGAGTGTTAGTGATGGAGGATTCTTCTTCTCTTTCAGTGCATTAGGATTCTCAATGTTTGGTTAGGAGTATAATGCATCTAATTTTCCATAAAAAATTGTCAAATGGACATATTGCTAGATGATATTTTTCTTACCTTGGATGAAAATAAGGCTTCTTTTTATGAATCCATGTTGTGCCTTGATGTATTCTATAAATCCTTGGGATCTTGTATTTAGTAACATAAAAATTAATATTCAATACAAAGCATGGCCCCATTCTGAAATAGATTGAAAATTTTAAATAGACTTAGATTAAAGTATGGGAGATGTTCAAATTTTTTAACACCCACTTTTATTTTGAAGTATCTAATTTATCTCTCTAGAAGTATGTTCTTCTAGATGTCAAAAACACAACTATGGACCCTCTATAATTAAATCCACATCCCTTGGTACAATGTTTCTAATTTATATTAGAGTTTATTGCTATCCATAAGCTTGGGATTCAACCCTTACTTCCTGCTAGCAAGATTAAAGGTGGGAATGTGATATTATTTTTAGAAATCACATGTGAAGCTTATAGTGTAGGTTTCTAATTTCATTTTCTCTAAACTTAAATAAGATTAACAACCATTGGAATCTAAAGTCCCTAAAAAAATTGTGGCTTTATCATTCATGTTTGGAATGTTCAACTTAAGCCTAAAAGGGTTCATTTCATTTGGTTTAAATAATCCACGAAGGTCTTTCCACACAGGAATAAATTTATTAAATTAGCATTTATAATCCTCGAGTGTCTTACTTGTAATAATAAGACAAATAACTTTAAACATAATTTTTTGGACATGCCCATGAAATCAAGACACAATGATATCATGGATGCACAATCTCTTTAGTTTTTATCAAGAAAAATCCATTTCATTGAGGGCTTCTCCTTTTGAGTTTACATAATCAATTAACAACATTAATCTTGTTGAACTTTGGATGTCTAGGAATTCTACTATTTTTATCTTGAAATGCATCTAGAAGGATTTTTCCTTAAATAGGAAAGTTAGTGTTCATTCTCATTCTTATCCTAGAATTCAAACACATGTCAAGAAAGTGGCTCTCAAGTTTTACCAATTATAATATTTTCTCAACTATTGAGGAAGACACCATTCACAATTAACAATGTGTCACTAGATTTCTTAGGCAAGGAGTTAGGATCTAGTGAATTTGGGCGAGTTAAGTTTTCTAATGTTTATGTTGCTGTACTTTTTTGTTGGGCTTCTTTTATACTTATGGAAATTGATTTAGAAGGAAAAACCAAAACCATGTCAAGTGGAGGGAACTGGTTGTTTTTTTTCCTTCCACAAATGCTTAATCAAAAACTAGGTGGAAGGTTCTAGATCCCCCATCTTATGCAATGGTAAGAATTACCCATTTTTATCAATTTAATTAAAAAAATAACTGTCATAAAAAAACAATGGTAAAATGACTGCCATAAAAAAAATTCTTGACAAGCACGATCAATTGTCAAATTTAAGCCCTGCTCCCATCTAAAGATGACAAATGCTCCCATCTAAAGATGACAAAAATTATTGCTATTTCTATATGTAGTATTCATTTAATCGTTTCTTACAATTTTGTGTCTAAAGTTCCAGATACAACCTATAACCTACTATTATGGTTGCTATACTAATTTTTAATGAATAATGTACTTTCATTCTTGTGATGTGCATACCTAGAGACTGGTTTTTACTGTCAGAATGGTATAATACTAATCATTTCTTATTAATGCTAACTAATAGCTTTTCCCATTGAAAAAGGCTACAGGATTGATACAATAATTATTAGGAAACACCGTGTGTAATAAATATAGATGGGGAGTTAGTCATTCAAAGAATATAGATAGAGTTACAGCTCTAAAATATACATTAAAAAAATTGATGATTTGCGAGACTGAAGGAGTTGAGCCGGATCCAAATCATTTACCATGATAAAAATCTCCGTATTGGAAACAGCAATATCCAGAGCCCGTCAATTCATTTTGAAACATGATTGACAGGCTAATAAATAATCTGAAGGAAATGTAAGTTTTCAGATCCACAGTTTATGCAATATAAAATACAATATACATGGGACGAGAGTATACACGACTGAAAGTAAACAGCTAGCATATTGTGATCAAACAACTGTCGAGCACAATTTAGAGATATTGAAACATGGAAGAGGTTCCAAAGTTGTAATACACAGCGATAAATTCTTAGTCACATTAAATTTTTTTTAAAAATCATACTTCTTCATTATTATTTTATATCTATTTCTTGCCAAGAGACTTTGTTTTCATATTAGAACAAATAAGTGGAACAAATTTGGCATTCACAAACAGGTAAATTGATTATTTCGGCTAAAAATATTAAGTACAATATTTAATATTGATGAAAAAATTACAATCCTATATAATAGAATGTTCATATAAAGTATAATGACACAGTTAATATAATTATTCAATTGTTAAGGTTGAAAAGATATAGAAAAGATAGATAGAGAGAAAGAAAAACTTAAAGAGCCAGTATATTGTAGTCAATATGTTAGTTCTTTATGTTGGAGGTGGCTTCCACCATAAACATCTCATGGATTGATCAACATAATTATTCAATTGTTACTGCTGAAAAGATATAGAAAAGATAATAAAGAGAAAGAAAAACTTAAAGAGCCAGTATATCATGGTCAACCTGTCAGTTCTTTATGTTGGAGGTGGCTTCCACCATAAACATCTTACAGATTACATAATTATTCAATTGTTACTGTTGAAAAATATTATAGAAAAGATAGATAGAGAAAAAGAAAACTTAAGAAGCCAGTATATTGTGGTCAACCTGTCAGTTCTTTATGCTGGAGGTGGCTTCCACCATAAACATCTCACAGATTGATCAATGTACTACTATTTTATGTATTTTAAACATTAATCACAAAATTAAAATATGAATCACCAAAACAATAAACCAAAGTGAGACCCAGATTATTGATTTAAGGTAGACTTCATAAACAAATTTTAATCCAATAACCTTATTAAACTTAAAGAAACAAATATCAAAAATAAAAAAATAAGATATTGGAATAATATATACCATCCCTTTTAAAAGTGAAATAGATTTCTGTGAGAGCTCATGAACTTGTTACATAGTGTAGCCTCAAATTTACCCTAGAAATATTTTTTCATAATAATCCAATGGCAGATACTCAATTGGAAAGCCTCTAACAACAGAAAAAAATATGTGAGGAACAAGGAAAAAACCAGAAAATCCTGGGCGTATCCTCCTTAATCAAACTAATTGGAATCCTCCTTAATCAAACTAATTGGAAAGAGAGACTCTCTACTCTTCGGCTTGCAACTTCAACTATTATAAAAGCATGTAAAGTAGTTTTCAACTATTATAAAAGCATGTAAAGTAGTTTTCAACTGAAAGTGTTTTCCCATGGGAAGATCATATAATTGTCACCAAACCAAATTGGAGAGAGAGACTCTCTACTCTTCGGCTTGCAACTTCAACTATTATAAAAGCATGTAAAGTAGTTTTCAACTGAAAGTGTTTTCCCATGGGAAGATCATATAATTGTCACCAAACCAAATTGGCTTTTATAGGAATTGGTTTCCTGATAAAGTGCACAGAGTAAATTCCTTATAGAGGTAGTCAGCAATAAATCTTAAGGATCAATAAATTTAAGCCTAATTTTGTCTGGAAAATATGACAACCTAAATTCTTGATTTTTTTTCCCGGGTCACTCATATAAAAATAAAATGATGTTACAATATTGTTGTGCTAATACTGAAATCGATTGAAAAATAGACCAATGAAGCAATAAAGAAATATTCTGAAGTGATCTCTAACATGTTAAAAGTACTCTACAATCTCCTTGCCATTGATTAAGGCAGATTAAATTCACACTCATTTCAAAATTTGAAGTATTTTTTATTGGAAGAGGAAGATAGTCATTCAAAAACATCTAGAAAAAAAGTTTTTATTATTTTGATAGGTATAATTTATAGTAATAGTAAGGGGTGGAATGTAATGATATGAATGTATTCACAAAAATTCAAAAACTCCACATAATTGATAAATAAAAATTTAATAAATTATATATATACAGCAAATAGCTACACATTTTAGTAAATAATATTTTTGACTAACTATATAGTTAATTATGCAGTAAATAATTTGTTTCAAATTGTTTTTTCAAAACTTCAAAAAATAAAATAAACTTAAAAAATACATACCTATTAAATAAATTAATAAGTATAACTTCATAACTTTAATAAATAAAACCAAGTAAAATTTTAGATATCTTAAATATATTTTAGTACATAATATAAGTAAATATATTTTAAGTATTTTATAAATGAAATAGACTTCATATATAATATTTACTACATTTTCAAAAAAAAAAATTATGAAAAATATAGAACATAAATATAGTAAATAAAGTTATTGAAATAGAACTATATAAATTAGTAAATAAAATAGCAAGTAAATAAAAAAATAGTAAGTAATGTATTTTGTAAATAAAATAGTAAGTAATACTTTTGAAAATAACTATGTAGTTAAATGTGTAATAGATAGCTTGTAGAAATATAAAATAACTTATTGAATAAAATAGTTTTAAGTATTAAATAAAATTATTAAAAATAATAATTGTATTTTAAAATTAAAAAAGTAAATAATATTATTAAAATAGTTATGTAGATCATAAGTTTAAATAGGCTGTGTGTAAAATATAAAAGAAAATAATTAAAATTGTAGGAGAAACAATAGCCATATGCTATTTGAACTCCTTCAAGTGTTCCATTTGATAGGAAACAATTGTGGTTTCTTCATTTAAACTCCTTTCAGGCAACTCCTTTCAGGCAATCCCTATTTTAGAACCCATTTCTACATCAATCTATTTGTGTGCTATGAAGACTCTTGAAGAGAAGAGTAGAGCACTCTTTTGTGACCAATTCAATTGTAGCTAGAGCATCTCATAGGTAGACCTTCAGAATCCACATATTGTAACCAAGATCTAATGGAGAATTGCAAGTTCAAAACACATGGTAATGGATTGGAGAGATCAACACACAAATAGGCCCTAGTAGACTTGTTGAAGTCCAAAATCAAATCTATATGCACAAAAATTCCCACATAATCAACCAACTAATTAACCACTTTGCTTGATCAACATATAAGATGAAGGTTGCAAAACTAAATACAAAAGGAGAAAAAAAACCCTTTAGGGGAAAGAAGATAGAGGATTTTCTTATCTCCAACTAGATCCATTCCACCCAACTTCTATTATAAATAGCCCTTTGAAAGTAAAAATTAAGTTACACATGTAGATAAAACTAACATAGATATCTTAAATACATATATCTAAAAGACATTGAGAGATATTAGTCTTAAAAAGCTTATCTAACCTATGTCATAAATTCAATATAGGTGTCTCAAGACTCATATATCCTAATGTCTTTTAGATAGATGTATTTAAGACATCTTTAGTAGTTATTGAAACATTATAAGTTAAAATATTAATTAGAAATATTTTGATATAGGAAGACCAATTTTATTTTAATGACAAATCTATATCGCATGTCAATTTATGTATTATGCATTCATCATGTCCAACAACATAAAACTATTTATGCTCAATATATGTGAAGATATCTATGAGTTAGATTCATCCTATAATATGTACTCTATTAAATTTTAGAAACTTGACTATTCATCTAGTTTTTAAAAAAAATCTCTTATAGAGAAACACATTAAACATGGTCCACTGTGTGAGAAGGCTTTTTCAATGCAAATGTTTTATTTGTAATTATTTATAGGTCCCTTTATAGAATGATCTATAAACCTTAGATAAAAATAATATATTACAATAAATATATGTAGATATTATCTATATTTACCCACAAGCATCACACTCTTAATACATATGCAAATGTCTTATTTTGAATTATTTATAGGTCCCTTTATAGAATGATCTTTAAACCTTAGATGAAAATAATATATTACAATAAAATATATGTAGATATTATCTATATTGAACCACAAGCATCACACTCTTAATACATAATATTTCAAGATAATTTAAAATATCCTCTTGAATCCTAAATACTTAGAGGTGTATTTCTCCTTGTTTTTCTTATCAAAATCCCATAATACTTAGGGGTATAGTATTTCCCACTTAGTGAATCTCATGCGTCTTCTCTTTCTTTCTTTTCCAAAGAATGTGATCTCATAGTAGTTCCTATAACTCTCTTCCTAAGGGATTCAATATGATTTTTATCCCTTCTAGCTATAATAATATCTCTTTCTAAAGAGTCTGGTACACATAGTCTTTACATCTATTCAAATTTCTACTCACAAATTGGGAATGATAGATTGACCTTGGAAACTAAGATTTGAAAATTTTCCATATACTTTTTCATAGGAATATCTTTTTGAAATAGGTGTATTAACTAAGTATCATATATGGTTGATCCAATTGTGATATTTTCTCCTAATTATAACATCAACAAATTCAACAAAGTCACCTTCAACTTTTGTAAAACCTACATATCTCCTCATGTAAGGGAATCGCCATATAAATAATATAGAAACATATTTATCTTTATATTTATTTATTGATTTCTATACCCTAAAGTCTAGCCTAAGCTTTCTCATCTATGTATGGAGCTCTCATGTACATCCACATTCATATTGTGAATATCCATTTGTAGACCGTGGAGGGATCTTTTTATCTCTCAATCTTTTCCTCTTCACTTTCCAAGGGAACACAATCAATATCACCCCAAGGATTGGCATTAGATCCTCCTCCTCCTTATCATAAAAAATGTTTTTTTTAATGGTTTTAATGCTTCATATCTAACTCACATGGTGATCTAGGGCCCATGTTGAATCTTACTAGATAACTCTCTAGATAAGGATCTACATGAAGTTGTAGGCATGCATGGAAGTTTTATGAGATAGAGAAGTGCAAAGATAGAGAGATATAGAATAAAAATAATAAATAAAATTTTATACTCATAAGAAGGATGTATGCCTACTAGATCTAAATATTTTCTACCTATCTTGATTATGATTATACATATACATATACATATACATATATATATATATATATATATATATATAGATAGATAGATAGATAGATAGATAGATAGATATATACATATATATATATATATATATATATATATATACATATACATATCTATATATATATATATATATATATATATATCTATATATATACATATACATATCTATATATATATATATATCTATATATATACATATACATTTATATATTTATGTAGGTATGTATGTATATATATATACATACATATATATATTTATGTATGTATGTATGTATATATACATACATACATACATACATACATATATTCATGTCATGGAAACCAAGAGTCATTAGAAAGTTGAACCATTTCCTTGTATAATTTTACATCCTTGAATAGTTTTGGAGTATATATATTTTTTAGTAGGTACTTGATGAGATGGAAAATGAATTGGCATAGCATGAGCCTCAAGAGTGTCACTTGGATTGCTTAGGCATCCACACTATTTGAAATATATAGAGTGATGCTCATAATAGTGCAGTGAATTGTGATGTGAATTAGACTTTATGGTTTGTCTTAGAGGTGTACTAGACCCTACTAAAGTTATGGTAGAGATTGTAGAGTGTGTAGATGAAGTATGGTTACCGTAGGAGTGTTTTATCCTTTGTAGAGTACTTTGTGCCACTATTGGAGCATGTGCAACATTGACGGGAGATGGATGATCAATATTTGCATTACCATGAGCATCTAGGAGGTGTTATAGTGTATCATAGACCATTGATGTGTTATCACATGTACCAAAATACATGGGAATGATCCTAGCATTACTACATGTACTACTATTTGTGAATTGTCCTAGATCAATCATCCCTCCTTGTGAAGTAATAGTCCCAATTGAATTGAGTCTAGGAATGAAGTGTGAAGCCATAACTTCTAATTACTACTTATGAACCATTTGGCTTGTTTTGGGACCTAACATTTTCTAAAAAATCTTTATACAAGTATAGAATAGTTCTATGTAAACATGGTTTCTAGAATCTAATCTATCTTTTCTATAACATGTTGAGCATCAATTGGGGCTGAGGTGTGAAAATTTGAGTATGCATAACTATATATGGAACAATCTTAGTTAGAGCTAGTGTAACATGTGTCAAGCACGAATTCACTTCAAGATTCAATATCTCTTACTAGCCATATACATACAATTATGTTGGAATGATTGGTCTTATACATAGATAAGTTTTTGATTATTAATGTATAGAGATGTCCAAGAAGCATGTTATGAATCTTTATTAGAACCACATTATAGACCATTTCCTCATAAAAAAGATGAATAACATATGAAAAGTGGCACTAGAGAGTAAGGTGTATACCTTGGGTGTTATGAGCACTAAACCATCCCAATTTACAAGCGTACAAATGAGGTAGGTTGGCAACTTCAATATCTTAATGTTTTTCAAAGAGAAATTAGATTCTTCATGCTACCATAGTTGGTCATGAATTTTAGTGGTTTCTCCTTCACCCACATCTTTGAATAGAATAGTTTCTCTACTTTATTTTCTTTAAGGTATGATTATTGTTTCTTGTGTGGTGTTGACTAGGACATTGTGATCTATGTTAATGATTCCGTCTGAGGGATTGATATCATCATCCTCTACTTCAACCTTCATGAGTAGACTCTTTTGAGCATGACACTTAGCATTGGAATGATTGCAACTCTTGTGTCTATTGCACCACTTAGCTATCTTGAATGGTTTGCTCTTGACCAAAGGCAATGTCTTCTTTATCATGGCAATTTCTTCCCACAAATTCCCTTCTACTTAAACTCCTCTTCAGTGGTTGCCACATATTGATAGGCTTCCCCCATTTTCTTGACTTTGATTAACTTCAATTTGGAATAGATGGATGGTTATAGTTTGTTGTGGTACTTGAGGACTCAAATTTTCTCTAACTCAAATGAGCCCAACCTTGCATAGAGCTCATGGAAGGTATCAATGTATGTTTGGATCAACTAGTCATGTCCTTACTATAATTGTGACCATTGCATGTAGTGGTCAAAAAAGACATATTTAGGATAACATTCATCCTTGAAGGCTTCTATGAATTACTCTTAGGTTGTCTTAGATTTCTCTTTATTCTAGTCTCCATCCCAAATTTCATGGGATTTCCATTTCTTCTTAATAGGTAAGGAGACTTTCAGGAGTGTGATATTAATTTTCTCTTCATTATAGAAGTCATTTATGGAAAATTAAGATTCTACCTAATCTATCTAATTAACTACAACATTAGCATTAGTCTTACCCTCAAATACAAACATTTCTAGGTTTACCTAAAACCTAGGGCGGACTCAACCATCAACATGTCTGCTTGATAAGGAGGTCAATGGAACCACTCATTTAAGGACCTCTACAAATTGGTTGAATATGGAATTTTACTAATCCATAGTTATTCTTCAATTTCACTCTTGATTATCACATGTATCTCCTCATGTTTTGGCTTGACCATCTTAAAATGAGTTGGTAGGTAGTATAATGGTTCTCAAGGTTTGAGGTTGAAGCTCAAGTACTCTAATCACATCTAACAAATCATGCAAGATAGAGATGAATGTGTCTTTGATACCATTCATTTAGGGGCTCAGTTGTATCCTAGTTGACAACTCTCTAGATGAGGATCTAGATAAAGTCATAGGAACATGTAAAAGATTTATGAGATGGATAAGTGCAAAGACAAAGAGAGAGATATAGTTGAAATAATAAATGTAAATTTATTCAGAATCTGTTCATTCTATACATGACATACTTTTTAAAAGGATGTATGATTGTTATCTACCTATCTACTACCTATTTTGATTACATCCTTATGCTAAGATACATATGTGTATATATAATTGCATTGATTCATTCCATGGTAACCAAGAGTTGTGGGAAGTTGGGTTGTTTCCTATAGAAGTGAAATTATTTCCTTGCAGGAATCCTCATTCCCTAATGGTTGTGGAGTCTAATCATTTACTGGTATGTTCAAGTGATGATCTAGTTGATGACTTGGCATAATGCAAGCCTCAGGAATTACACTTGGATTGTCATGTTATTCACATAGTTTGAAGTCTATAGAGTTATGCTCAAAATAGTGCAGTGATCTACAATGAAAATTAGACTTTATGGTTTATCTTTGAGGTGTATTATATCCTCCTAAATTTGTGGTAGAAACTATAGAGTTTTTGGATGAAGTATGGTTATTGCTAGAGTGTTTGATCATATGTTGAGTGCTTTGTTCCACTACTAGAGTGTGTGTGACACTTACTAGAGATGAATGGTTAGATGAGGAGATAGATAGAACACATCCATTCTCATAGATCATGTAGAAAATTAGCATAATACAAATCTATTGTTATAGTTCTAATCTAGTTATCTATTGCCTTCTCTATTTTTTGTTGTTTAATTTGTACTCTACATACTCTAAAATCTATCATGCACACAAACCATTTTTCTAATAACCTAATTAGATTTATTTGATTGGGTTGTCCATTGGGCTATACCCTATAACTCATAACACTTGGTTATTTCCCTAAGTATTGAATCTCTAGTTAACCTCTTAAGCAAACTCATTGAATAACCCCTTTAACTTATCCTTGGTCATGAACTTTAAGTTGTTTCTTGATTACACACTCCTTGGAATGTTGGCAAGAATAATAAAAACATTGATTGAAGTTGTGACGCCACTTTTCATGTTCTTAATTAATTGACATTTTAAAGGATGCAAAAATATATTGAATAACAAAACCATAAACAAAGATGGGAAGCACCCACTCACCCAAAATGAAATGTGCCTACAAACTTAAGTTTAGCACAAAAATAATCACATAATGGTTTATAGTTGTATTATAATCACAAATATGCTTCATTTAAAGATTAGAGATACATAATTTAGGGCATTCCAATATTATATATTCAATGGGAAAGAAAGTCCTAATGAACCCATGTCTAATTCATGACCTAAGTTTTCATATATTTTAAATAGGAAAAATGTTACATAGGAAGCATAAGAACATCAAGCTTGCCCCAAAATTTTATGGTCCCTATAAAGTCCTCCACTAGATTGATAATGCAACTTATAAGTTGGAACTTCGACTCTCTTCCAAAATTCATTCTATATTTCATGTCTTATGTGTGAACAAAGTAATAGGTAACAAGCTTCCAATCTAGTTAGAATTGCACGAGTTAGATGAAAAAGGCGAGTTTATTTTGGAACTTGAGGCAGTCATCGAGAAATGAGTGAAGTAGTTCCAACACTAACCCATTTCTGAGTTCCTAATCAACTGGAAGAATTTTCTAGCTGAAGATGCAACATGGGAAGATGAACAATTCGTATAGAGTTGCTAAGGACTGAGGATAATACTTTTATAAAGGGGATGGACATGTTATGCCTCTAATATTCTATAAGTGTAATAAGGTTAAGCACTTGTGGTGTGCTTGACCTTAATATTTTCATTTATTAGTTCTATTTATTTCCTTAGGTTGACCTAATTAGGATGAAGGGGTATCCCTACCTAATTATTTCTATAAATAAGGAAGAGAAATACTCTTACAAACCATCAAAAGTTGTAAGATTGGATTACTATTATTATATTCTAATTTTTAAAGGTCACCCCTCAAAGTGATATGATATTTTATTACTTTTTTCCTTTATTCCTAATCATAGCATAATTAAGTTAAAATTAGAAATTCAAAATCAACACAATGTAACTCTCAACTTAATCTATATAAAACCATTTAGACAATTTCAAAATTTAGAAGTCTTTTTAGTATGTCAAATTTGACTAAATTTTTTTTTTTTTTTAATGGGTACTCACATAAAATATGCATATTCTTGAAGAAAAACTCTTAGTGTTTTCAATATTTCAACATTTTCTTAGAAGTCCCAATAGAGAATGAGACTAGGTAGCATATAAAAGTCATCTACATAGACTAAGAGAGGAGTGCATGTACTAAAGGGGTTTGTTAATTGAGCTACCTAAAGCAAGCCATAACTTAAAAACTAAGAATTTCTTGCACACCCTAATAAAATGTGGTGGTAGAGGAAAATAATAAAAAGATTAAAAAGATTATAGTATGCATTTTTATATGCAAAATAGTTTAGTAACCCAATCAAGCATTGAAAAAGTCTATACATAAAGTTACATAAAAATTATAACTTTGATTAAAGAAGATCTAAAATAAAAATATAATATCAACAAAATTCTGATAAAATATAAATAAATTTAGTAAAGATAAAAGAAAATAAATTTTGAAACAAAATTCTCTTGAGAAAAGCATGAATCAAATTGGAAAATGATATCAATGGGCTCTTGGTTTATTGGTGAGTTGAATGGTTTTGAATGAGCCCACCAATGGGCTCTTGGTTTATTGGTGAAGTTGAATGGTTTTGAATGAGCCCACCATGGATCAACTCAACCGAAAGGAAATAAGGGTGAATGAGTATAAAAATTATTAATCTAAATCAAACACAATAAAAGAGGACTTATAATCAAAGAATTTGATTGAAGCAATTAAATCTAAATCAAAAACAATAAAAGAGGACTTATAATCAAAGAATTTGATTGAAGCAATTAAAAAAAGGTATGATTCTCTCATCCACAATTATACACTAGAAATTACTAATATCCTCGCAAGGCAGAAAACTATGACTAAAATGAAACCTTTTTTTAAAAGGAATATATCTTAGAAGATGATACAATAATTAATAAGTACAAATATTGATTGGTTGCTAATGGTTATGTGTATGTGTAGAAGGAAGGAAATGAAAATTAAGATACATTATAAGTGCTTCTTACTTCTTCTTAATTGTTTGGTAGTTTTAATAGACTTTCTAACTTTCTAAATATGTGATGAGCATATTAATGAATTTAAATCTATAGGATAAAATATATACCCCTAACTCAAAGGTTTTTTGGTTTAAAGTAACAAGAGGTGAATCAAATTTTTATAGGTTGTAATCTCTTTGTTTAAGATACATTAAAATTTATGAACACCCATTGAAAAATAGTTTTTTTTGGGGAAATCTTGTAAAATATAGTTTGAACATATGAAAGAATACATTTGGAAAGATTATTATTATAGTTCAAAATGTTATAAGCTTTTCATTATTTCTTAGAAGTGAAAAATTTATTACTATTTTTTTAAGGTATGACATAAAAAATGTTCACAGACAATGTATACCAAAAATTTTACTTGATTTTAAAAATATACCAAAAATTTTACTTAAGTTTAGAAATTTTCTTAATTTGGTGATTAAGAGAAGGTAAATAAAACTCCTTATACATAAGTTGTTTAGAAATCTTATTTATCTAAGAAAAACCAGTATCAAGTAAGGAACTATTAGCATATCAAGTAAGGGACTATTTTGAGAGCTACCCTTACATTTAGTGATGGGACTTAGATTATTCCACTCGAAAACTATCCACTTGGTAGTATTGAGATATGTTTTCCAGGTAGCCCAAGAAATCAAATGAGAGGCAATTTAGCTTCCTAGAATCCCAAGTGATATGACTAGACTAGTGAATCAGATTGATATATTGATCTGTCACAAATATAGTGTCTTGGAGGAATCAAGTGATGAATCAGAGGTCCAAACGCATAGAAAAGGTCTAAGATGACGAGATAAAGCCTTACATGTTAGTGATGGGACTTAGATTATTCCACTCGAAAGCTATCCACTTGGTAGTATTGAGATATGTTTTCCAGGTAGCCCAAGAAATCACATGAGAGGCAATTTAGCTTCCTAGAATCCCAAGTGATATGACTAGACTAGTGAATCAGATTGATATATTGATCTGTCACAAATATAGTGTCTTGGAGGAATCAAGTGATGAATCAGAGGTCCAAACGCATAGAAAAAGTCTAAGATGACGAGATAAAGCCATATTTTCCTACTTGGGATCAAGTTGGTGACGGTTTCACAAAAGATCCATATAGCATAAATTTTGAAAAGTTAGAACTGAACACTCTATAAGAAATGTTAGAAATATCTAGATTATTTAATTACCATCCACAAATCATGTGTAAGTAGTTTCTATCAGTTAGTTGCTGTACAATGTCCTTGGATCCTACCAATCTTTAGAATTGTAGACAAGCCATTCCAAGTTAATGCAAATTATCATATTCTAGTCTTTCATAACTGTTGGATTTCCTTATCCATTGTTTAGTAGGGAGGATTCATGTTAATTGGCAAGCAGAATGGTACAACAATTTCATGGAGGGAGAACCATGGACTTATGTTTATCTATTTAGTAGACTCTCAATGATATTAACTCATATTGCCTAAGAGTTGCTCCTTCATAAACATGAAATGTAAGTTTCAAATATGCACTGAAAACTTTTATTCTGCATTTGTAAGGATGTTTACCATCACCGGTTGGTTAGATTGTAAAGTAGCATCGAAATAGCAGGCTGAATAACCAGAGATTCATCTTTGTAGCTCTCACAATTGCTTTCGAACCATATCAAGATAAAACATATATAAATATCAGCTAGAGAAGCCCACTGTGAAGTATGAATTATTAAGACAGACATCGAAGAAGATATAAATAAATACATCACATTAGAGCAACATAAATAGTTGATTGAAACAGAAGTTTTATGCCATTAGGTTTACATGGTTGACATGTGTCATTAGAACTGAACTTTACAAGGTACAAATCCATAGCAGTTCCCTCAAAGTTCAAACTAATGACAAGTCCCATTAAAGTTCCCTTCATGCAGGAAGTTCAACTTTTGTGGTTAGTTTCAGCTATTGCTTCCTATTTTGGTGAATGGCTAGTCTCAACTGATTTAAATGTATTAAATCAAAGTGGACTGAAAGGCATGCTTTCCTTGTTTTAGAGGAAGACTTTTTCCATATAAGACTTCTGCTAAAAGTAGGTACCATGCTTATTCTTTGAAGTAATACAAGTGAATACTAAAAAAACAAGGAGAACAGTATTCAATTAGGAACAACTAACTCACAAGAGGTACATGTATAGCATACAAACTAATAAAACAAAAATACAATAGAATAAACAATGGCAACTACAACAGAGGAGACAACATTAGAACTTTATCAATCCAACCTGGTGGTGACATTGCGCCTCATAACTCCCAAAGCTGATTTAGCTCCACAGTTTCTCAAAGAAAGCAGCATCCATGGCAGACATGGTCATAGACATGGTGTGTTCTTCGGGGATATCACTATTAGCTGCATCAGGAGTGAACACATTGGGTGAGAGGAGTGGAGAGGAAATGTCATGGAGGGACTGGCTCGAAAAGGATGAAGGCAAAGACAAAGAATTGTGTTCTCCATCATTTGAAGCACTAGTTCCAGCAGCAGCAGCAGCAGAAGAACTTGTGGAGGCCTTGTTTTGAATGGAAGGTGGAATTTTGCAGACAGCAGGGTGAGGAAGGGGTTTAGTAAAAGGAGGTTCTGAAGAGCTTGGGTTAGTAGTAGTGGTAGTGGTGGTGGAGGAAGAGGCAGATGTGTCTACTGGTATTCCAGTAAAGTGTTGGACCATGGCCTTAAAGTTGGAGGTGTCTGTTCTCAGCACTGTAGTAGGGACTCTCCTTGATGCCCTCACCCTCTTCTTCTTCACTTTTACTGCACCATTTCCTGTTGCATTTGGGCGGCCTGTTAAACCAGCTGTTGTTGCACCACTAGTAATGTTACTGGACATGGCCGAGGAACAATTCTGCAAGGGGAAAAGCAAATCACACAGAGGTTTCAGAAATTAAAAAACTAAATAGGCCGTTGAGAAAATATTATGTCTTGGATTATCCAATGTATTTGCCATTTGTTTCTCATTTTAATGATGGATCATGGAGATCTCAAACATTGATGCAAAAATTGAATTGAATACCCAGTTTTTGAAAAGCTTCTTGATGACAGAGATTGAAAACCTTGATCAAAAAATTGAAAACAGTTTTTTCCACAAGCTTTTCAATTAAGACTTGAAAAGAATTACTGTAACATATCTTTTTTCTAAAGTAATATAATAGGAACCTATGCATTAAAAAACTTGAAAAGAAGAAGAAGAGTAGATATTTACAGTGGGTATATTGATGAAACTCCGGGGCAGCGCCATGGTGGTCACTGAGGTTGCCTCTGCACTGTTGATAAAGGAGGGAAAATCATAAGAAGTGTGTTGGTGCTTGACATTCATAGTCATGGATGAGGGCGTAGAGGGATTCATGTGACCACGGTGGTGGTTGTTATTATTGATAATACTCATCAATTCTGTATCCAGATGATCCTCCATTCCTCCTCCTCTGCTCTGGCAGAAGTCAAGCCAGCTGTCTATATCCAGAAGAGGATTGATGGACTCACTAGACTCAGGATTCATGGCTACTGGCTTCTTCAATATTCTGTTAAGGCTTTGAAAGGTTGAAAGTGTGAAGGGTGAAATTCTGTGCTTGACTTGTGCAAAAGAGATAGATATGTGCGCCCTATCACTAACAGGGGTGACGTCTAATGTACTGAAAATGCCCTAATCATGGGGTCAAATCTGACCAATCACTGAACACTTCAACGTTTGCTGGATTGATTCTTTACGTACTGTCTGCCATCTGGATGTGAAGACGGTGTAGTCAAAACCCAGAGATTAGGTGGGAAAAACTTCTATTATTCAACGATAATGTATACAGATTTGCTTTTTTAGAAGGTTCAGGGCCCTAGTTTAGTTAGGATGATGTTTTGCAATATGGGAAGAGGTCTTCTAGAAGCAGTCTCTTTAGTTCTAATTAAACTAAAAATTTTCAATTGGGCAAACACTATTGATTAGAATTATGAATTTTTTTTTTTTTTTGAGCAAACGCTTTTGATTCTAATTATGAACCCGTACATAAAACAACAGTATACATGAATCTATTTTTTTTTGAGCAAACACTTTTGACTAGAACTATGAACCGGTACATAAAACAACAGTATACATGAACCCTTTTTTTTTGAGCAAATGCTTTTGACCGGACCCTATGAACCACGTTTTTGACTGGAACTATCAACTGGTCCATAAAACAATAGTATACATGAACCCTTTTGACTTGAGCAAATGCTTTTGACCGGACCCTATGAACCACGTTTTTGACTGGAACTATCAACTGGTCCATAAAACAATAGTATACATGAACCCTTTTGACCGGAACTATGAACCGGAAAACAATATACATGAACCCACTGGGACTATCAACTGGTCCATAAAACAATAGTATACATGAACCCTTTTGACCGGAACTATGGTACATAAAACAACAGTAAACATGCAACACAATATTCAATGAGAACATGTCTTAGGGAGGATTGAACCTTGGTCTCCATCATGATAACCAAGTGACCCAATCACTTGAACACACCCTACAAGCCTAAAAATTTTCAAAAAAATTTCATTTATTTGTATTCAATTAATCATCTTCAATTAACAATTTATCTTATATTAAAGATTTGAGTTGGAATTTTTGAATATTATTAAGTAGAAATTGATTGACTTCATATATGTGGTCAATTTTAGAAAAAAATCCAGCCCGTTTCTCACATATTTTTGTCATGCTACTTTCAAATCCTTTTAACTTAGAAATAAGTCAATGCAAAGATTCTTTTGGTGTTTGAACACAGGAAAAGCTGAAACAACTAGTTTGACACTAGATACAAATTTGTCATTTCAAAGAGCATCTTTATTGAAGGACCTGTGGACTTTAGGTGGTTCTAGAACCCATTTCAATAACAGTCAAGTTGACGTGTTTATATTGAACATGTAATGTTGATGTGCTCTTCCATTCACTTGACGTCGTGTTTAATGGTTCACGCATTTTTAGCTTTTATGTGTTCTTTCCATTCATGTACCAGTCACTTGACAACGTGTTTAATTGTTCAACCATTTTTAGGGTTTCTAGATAACTATATACCATGTGCTGGTAAACCAGTTTACTCCTCAATCATACAATTACAACTATCACTGTGCTTCCGCATTCCTGCATAATTGTATACTATCATGGTTATATTAGCTGTATTGTCTTGTTTCTTTGTCGGATCTCTGTGTCTCTATCACCTTTTGGATTGCTTTCAATTTGTATCAGTGATTTGTATGTATGCTGTTAAGAACAACTGTGTTTAACTTTTTATTTAAGACAAACTACACAATGTTTATACTCAAGATTTAAAGTGTAACAGCGAAGATGAATGAATTTTTAGTGGTCAATGATGTTATTTAGTGCTTTTTGAGATTTGTCTTATTTTAAAAGTTTTTGAGGAGTGTTTAATTTATTCATATTTGATAGATATTTTAATTTCAAAATAAAATCGTCTCAAATTACAAATATATATTATGTTATTATATATAATAATTTGGGTTCCAATTATTTTAGATATTAGTGGCCACTTTTTTTATTTTCTATGCTCATTCTATTTTAACATCTTTGTTTAAAATTTGTATATTGGTAGGAAATTTAGATGTTGATTACCACATAAGTTAATTTTTGATAGTAAAATTTGGTCTTTGAAAGTGTAGCACTGAAGATCAATGAATTTATACTCAAGATTTAAAAGTGTAATAGTGAAGATCAATGAATTTTTTAGTGGTCAATGATGTTATTTAGTTCTTTTTGAGATTTGTTTTATTTTTAAAGTTTTTGAGGAGTGTTTAATTTATTCATATTTGATAGACATTTTAATTTCAAAATAAAATTGCCTCAAATTACAAACATATATTATGTTATTATATATAATAATTTGGGTTCCAATTACCTCAAATATTAGTGGCCACTTTTTATTTTCTATACTCATTCTATTTTAACATCTTTGTTTAAAATTTGTATATTGATAGGAAATTTAGATGTTGATTACCATATAAGTTAAATATTGATAGTAAAATTTGGTCTTTGAGTTACAAAAAAATGGTACATGAAAAAAATTGCCATTGGCTTTAACATTTGATTTCTAATATTAAAAAAATCACTTACAATATTATGCTTCTTTATAGTAAATTCACCAAGATTTATATAGAATCTTTAAGAGGTCATTTCTTAAGGTATACATTGGTGAAAATTGCATACTTTGCGCATACTTTGCACTTTTCTCTCTATTTTAAACTCACCTTGTCCTGTTTATCTTGAATGCAAAGACTAGCGTATAAGTGGCATGTTTTTGCATAAAGTTGGGAATTGACCTAAACCTAACATAATCATAGCTCCACATGTCCCAAGAGTCCACACTCAATTTACATTTTATTCATTCATTATTAGGGGTCAAATCCATGAAACAGAAAAAAAAAAACCCCTAATTACCAAATTCAAATTTAAATTTGGGCCCATGTCAACTCCCTTCCTACTAGTTGTTACTTGCCAACTTGAGCACAAAATATGTAATTTGCATGTTAGGGTGTTGTATAAAAGGACAAACCCTAAGTCAATTTTAGGCATCCAAGATCCATATCACCTACTCTGAGTATTGCATTGTCATTAAGAGAGCATCATAGCTTATCAATGCTAAGGAATTTTGCATGATTGCTTGACATGTCTTCAATCATTGTTCAAACCATTGATTTGGCATTAGGGGCTTGACTAAGAAGATGATCCTTGCATAGAAAGCTCTCAAAGGTGTTCATTAACACCACCATTTTTTAACAATAAGGCAAGTAGATTCTAGATGGTCAAAAGTGCACATGTTGTTTCTGTGATGTTTGGAATTGACCCAAGCATGACATGAGTGAGTCAGACCTCGATGCAACATGTGGAGTTGCACCCTTGTTGGAGGTTCCCATCCAAACACTCCTGCTCTTGTGGTAGGAGCTAGTCGAGCAGTGGTGGGATTGAGGGGTTGTTTTATTCATAAGGAAGCAAAACATCAAGGATGACAATTGTGTTGTTTGTGTGGATCATTTATTTGCGTGGTTGATGGTTGTTGTGATTCTTGTGGTTTAAATATTGTTGGTGAAGATGTTGAATTGGTGTCTAATTGTTATTTTGATATGACCTAGAGTGTCACTTGCTCTTATCTTGTTTAATTAGTTTGTTGTAAAGAGGCAAAACATGTTCAATCTTCTCTCTTCTAACTCAATGAGTTCTTTGAGGAGTCTAAGTTCTATATTATAGAGCTCCTCTATTTGTTGTCTTTGTTCCAATTTGTTGCACAATTCACCTCAAGATTTCCGTTTATTCTTGGGCTTGTTCTTTCTATAGGGTGTCAATAGATTTTTCCTGGTCTCTTCTATTATTGTTTAAATCCAATATTCTCTCTCTAGGAAAAATTGAGTTGAGGGAGATGGAATCTACTTGTCTCTATTTTAAGTTTTGAATGTTGTGTGCCTTGTGATAAAATTGAGGACTAACTTATGTATTGAATATTGTGAGTTGACCGTTGTGTGCCTCATGATGAAATTGAGGGATTTCCCTTTCCTTGAATGTTGTGAATTAAATGTTATGTTCCTTGTGATGAAATCAAAGGCTTACTTCTTTGTTTGATGTTTTCAAAGTTTGAAATCAAACTTTTTTTTGTGTTTTTTTTAATTTTAAATATGATTTAATTAGTTACTTGCTTGAAAGTAAAATCTCTTATGGATGAAAATCTAGAATGACTTTTTTCCTAAATGCAATTTTCTATTATTTTGGTCTTTTTGTGGTTTGATTTTGGATGTTAATTATTCTAATAGAAGAAAAATGTATATACTCTAAAATAATAGAAAATGACATCTAGAACTAGCAAAACAATAAAATCTAACCTAACCAAGATAAAAATAAGAATCTTACTTTGTCAAGGGAAAGATAATTTGCTAACTACTACTCTAAACTACCTTTTCAAAGAAAAACAAGCATGTAAATGAATGATGGGAATTAGTGCTAGGATTTTGTCCTCAAAGATCCAATATCATCTATCTCCTTCTTTGTAGCAATTGGGCCCTCCACTTGATGACATGAAAAATATAGGGATGTGAGGGAAATTTGGATTGATTGAAGATTTGAAGCTTTGGTAACAAAATGGGAAAATTCTCTCAAGGTCCTATGTGAGCATAAAAATACTATGGGGGCTATATGGAAATAATAAAATTAACCTCATGATGAAATCAAGGGATTTAGATAACAAAAAGAGAAAAGGCTCTCAAGGTCCTATCTGAGCATAAAAATGCTAAGGGGCTATAATGAAAATAGGAAAATTAGCCTCTTGATGAAATCGAGGGTTGTGGATAACACAAAGGGAAAAGGCTCTCAAGGTCCTGTGCAAGAATAAAAATGCTATGGGGGCTACAATGGAAATAAGAAATTTATCTTTCTCTAAAAAAAGAGAGGAGATCTTAGATATTTATAGGTTGAGAAGCAACACCAAGGGTGGGGCTAATTAGGAGTAAACTATAGAGCTAATTAGAAGATCATAAAGGTTGATGGGGAGAAGACAAGAGATTGGTTAAGAGATCACTAGGGATTGATTGGGAGAAGATAAATAGTTAGGAGGATTGGTGGTTTAGTCAGATAAGAGAGAACTGTCAATCAAAAATTAAAAAAAGGGAAGTAAACTAGGTAGAACTAAAAGAAATCACACATAAGAAAAGATGGTAGGGTCACTTAGGCTTTTACTAGGGAAGGTCACTCAGGTGACTGTACAACTTAAGGACAAATCACTAGGGTGACTCTCTAATTGAGGATCTATAAAGGGTTCTTTGACAAGTGCAAGGTCATGGCACTCAGTTCAAAGGTTAGAAAAGTTGGTCAAGGGGATAAATAGGATAGATGATGCATTAGGAAGTGTAAAAATGCTAAAATAAGTGTACTTCATGCCTTTGAGGGTCATGAGCTAGATTGCCAAATCATCATTAAACTGCCATGTTGGCCTATGTGTGTTTTTATTGCATACATATTTGCCCCCTGAGGGACAATAGTCTACGTAATAGGTAGGTACTCTCCTCAAATGATAGCATTGTGGGACCCACACTTACCTTGGTTGTTACCCCACATCTAGACCTAGAGATCAACAAAATGACTCAAATGTAAGTTCGATAATTAATTAGATCATAGTCAGTACAAAAATGAAGATGAGAGAATGTACCTTGGATGTATGAGTTTGATGTTTACCTATGTCACCTCACCTTATTGTGATGACATGTGAAGATGTTGAAAGAAAATGTAGAATGAGGACACAAACCTAATCTAAAAAAGAAAACTAAACAACATAAAAGGCACTACAAAAGAAAAATTGAAGGGGAGAGATGACAAGAAATAGGAAAATAGAGAGAAAATAATGAAACAATGATGAAATCAAGTGAGGGAATAAATGACAGAAAGCTTACGATGAGAGGATCGAGATCATGGATATTATTTAGCCTCTTGCAAATCCTTAGGTATGAGAAATGAGAAAAACCCTCCTTGAAACCATAGCTTCTTTTTGTTGGATTTTTCTTGAAAAAAAATGTTAAACTTAAAATTTTTCATTGCATTTGACTAGGTTTTAGGTTTTCATTACTTTTACTGCTTTATTTTTCTTATTTTTTCTTTATTTTTGCACTTTCTGGGCCCATTGGGGCACATTGGGGTGTGGCCCTAGGTTTTCCCTTTTAGTAGGGTAGGTCACCCGAGCAACCCTACCACTTTAACTTGGGTCACTTGAGACATTGGTGAAGTCATGTAGGAGACCCTGCCAAAAGCTTCTATTGACATGATTGAAGGAAAACTTGATTGTTTTGAGGCCTAAACTAACCACTTTATCTAATTTAACACTGAAATATTCTTTTATTACTAATTTTATAAAGATTCCATTCATTTTTTATAGATTTTGAGAGGTTTACTACTTTTTGTACGATCTTTGGCTTTTCTAATTTTTATGGTTTTTAAAGGTTTTACAAAGATCTTAACTTGACACACTCTTTTCACAAGACATCTACATATGGTGAAATTCCACCCATGATCATACTTAGTATATGGACACACTAGAGGCATTGTCCACTACATACCATGCTACTCTTTAGAGGATCAAATTAGCTCAAGTAGAATAGACACTGATTGTCCATCCTTCATCCCACATATGTTGTGACATATTGACTTATTGGGATGTTGATTGGAACACATTCTAATTTCTATTTATTTCCAAAGAGTGCATAGTTACTCTCTATGATTTATACTACATCCTTGGTGTTCCTGTCAGAAGGGAACAACTTACACTACCATAGAGAGCGTCTAAGCAAGAGAGGCTAGCTTAGGAAACTATTATGGGAGAGAATTGACCTAGTGAGAAGCTTGACAAGTCCATCCCTAGACTCACTATTTTGCCCCTATAAAAGGTTCTGATATGCCTAACTACCACTTATTTGTTGAGAAGCAAGAAGGTTTTGATTCTTAAATGGTGTTGGGAACCAATCATTCAACATCTTGAGTGAGACACGATTTTTTCTTAGGGCATTGACATACTAGCCTTGGCCTATCAAGACTTATATCACATTTCACAATGAGGGATCCTTGTTTTAAACCACCCTTCACTTGTCATGTCATGGATTCTTGAGCACATTATACCTTATCAAGGAGAGATGCTCCTTTTGGACCTGAGATTGCTAAGAGCCATGAGATAGGGTCAACTTGGTCACTTTGATAGATAATGACTTTATTTCAAACCCACATAGAGCGATGGAGGGGTTGTGGCTAGGAAACAATCTTGTATGATCCTATGCCAAGGAGTTAGCTATTTGACATATAGGAATGACTTAATCAAGACCGACTCTATTGCACAAGTACTTCAGTAGCTAGGAGAATAAGGTTCTTGAGGATTTATCCCTAGTGCCCCCATTCTATAGATCTATTCAAGAGGTGATTGATTCAAAACATGAAATGCTTCTATGGGTCTCACTTGTTCCAGGAGTCTTGATTACATGACCTTTTCAAGAACTAGGCCCTAGGTAGTTATGAGCTCATCGAGCTTAGAAATTTATTGTAGTGGAGCTTAGAGACTTATTGTAGTGGAGCTTAGAGACTTGTTGTAGTGGACGATGATGAGACTAATGATGACACTAACAAGGAATGTGATCCTAAGGGGGAGATAAGTTAGATAGCATCAAAGGGTGAAGGATTAGTGCTAGGGGATGAGGAGGTGGCACCAGAGGAGGTCGCACATACAAATCAACAAGTCCATTTTATAGTGTTGACATAGGAGGAGATGAGAAATGGTGATTCTCATGACATCTTGGAGATCTTCATGACTTCTATGTTGATCTAATCCATTAAATTTATGCTCTTGGTTATCTAAAAATGATTATGCTCTTATCACTTAGACTAACACTCTTTTTATTTGTACTTTGATGTAGGCATTGTTGACAGATGGAGGGATCTCTTAAGATTTGTTTTGTTATATGTCTTGATCCCTACCACATGATGAGATAGAGAGGTACTTTTGGTTGATGTTGGGGTTCCCACATTAGTAGGTTGGCACATAGATGTCCTCGCTCCTACTTACCATGTTAATCAAGATATAGTATCCCAAAGGACTAGAGTTGTTGCACTAGAAGTAGAAGTCACTTTTCTATGAGAGATGGCCAGTCTTGGGGTCCATAGAATTACTTCTACTCTTTCATAGACTCAAACACCAAGATATTCACACTCATGGATTCACAACCACGTCCTCTCACTAGGACACACTCATAGGATTACTAGGCTTTCTGACACATGGAAAATAGTAGGAGGAGCCTTGGAGGTTATGTGGGTTAGAGATGAACTTGAGGCCTTTGAGAGACCTAGTTTAATTTAACTTATCTTGACTATCTAGACAGTGCAACATTTGCTTGATGATATATATACAACACAAATTCTCTTGGCAACAAGAATTGTTTCCACTTTTTTAATGCTTGAACTATAGTATAAAACTCTTGATCATAAACTCAATAATTTCTTTTTACTCATTCAACTTCTCACTAAATTAAGTTACAAGTCTCAACACTACTCCAATTGTGCTACTACTTGTATCGCAATCCACTTGGAGTACCTTCTTAAAATATGGAAATGCTAACACTAATTGTTTAGTAAACTTCTTCTTCAATAATTAAAACCTTCTATTTCCTACAATAGTCCATATAAACTCCCTTTTATATTGTCCCATTGTTTCTTGTCTCAACACTACTCCAATTGTGCTACTACTTGCATCACAATCCACTTGGAGTACCTTCTTAAAATATGGCAATGCTAACACTAATTGTTTAGTAAACTTCTTCTTCAATAATTAAAACCTTCTATTTGCTATGATAGTCCATATAAACTCCCTTTTATCTTATCCCATTGTTTCATATATTTGGCACACATGTCCACTAAAATTTCTAATGAACTTATAGAAACCTGCCAATCTATGAAAACTTCTTACCTCAAAAATACTCTTTGGTATAGGCCAATTAATTTAATTGATTTTACCTTATTTGGGTCTATCTTCAAACCTTTTATTGAGATTATAATTTACAAATATACCAACTATTCTTTCATGAAACTATACTTCTTGATATTTACCAATAATTTATCTTATCTTGATCTCTACAATACTAATTTGATATGTTCTTCCTTCATCTTTCTAAAACTTAGAATATCATCTAAGTACACAATCGTGAAATTACCTAAATATAGTTTCAAAACTTCATTCATCAATCTCATAAATATACTTAATATATTAGTGAAGCCAAAATTTATAACCAATGTCCATAAAGGTACAATATGGTGGTGAGTTCACTTGGTTGTTGTGATCAACACCAAAGTTCAAACCCCTGCTGGGCCGATGAGCTCATAGGCCATGGGCCTTCATTGGGTTGTCGTGCTCGTAGGATATGTGCCTTCACTAGGATGGAGTGCTTATAGGTTGTGTGCCTTCCTTGGGCTATAATGATCTTGTGGGTTTGAACAAAGGTGATAATTTCTTGGAGACTAAGATCCCCAGTAGTGGTCTCAATGATAAAGTCGTGGGAAGAGATCCCCATAAGTTGTCTCTCTAGGCTTGACCCAAGCTAAAACCCAAATTACCCAAATTAAAAAAAATGTATAACCAACCACTCATACAAACCTTCTTTTATCTTAAATGTTTTCTTCCATTCATCTCCTCTTATTCTTATCTAATGATAACCACTTTCTAGGTCTATCTTATTGAAGTATTTTGCTCCACTTAAACAATCCATCAAATCATTCATAATTGGCAATAAAAAATTGTACCTTATTGTGATCTTATTGATATATCTAGAATCAATATACACATTCTCCATTCTCCTTTCATTGGTATTAGTATGATTGGTACCACACAGGGACTTAAAATTTATTTGATCAAATCTTTCTTTAAAAACTTTTGCACTTTCCTATTTAACTCTTCATTATATGAGAAACTTTATTTGGAAAACTTGTTCTTGGATTAAAATTCATGTGATAACTAATACTCTTACTGGTCAAACACAATATCACTATACTCCAACAACTCTAAAATTCATATCTGTGGATCATCTCCCTCATTTGTGCTACCATAAATCATAGGAACTACTAAAAAACACATCATCTCATGTTGTAAACCTTCCAAATATTTTCTACCATTAACTAAATAAACTCTAGCAGTACTACATACCTAATTTCCCTTCTCCTTCAATGGAATAAGAATATGTTTCTAACCTCCCTCCATCAAAGAATATGTATTTTATCTTCAAGAATTGATAGATTGGTTGATTGTAGATATGTTGACTAAATTTTTTAGAAGTAGAATAGATAAATTCACAAAGTAGAATGTAAATTCACAAGAAATATGTAGAAAATTTTTACTAAGCCACAATCTTAATTACATCAATTGATAGTCTCAAGGCTCACTAGAGATTGTAATAAAAAATAGACCTCAATCTTGAATTACAATAAAAGACAAGAACAAAAAAGTGTCTGGCCTCTCAAAATAGTATCCTATGATCTAACCTTCATTTTGATTCTTTATTATCTCTTCTAAATCTAGGCTTCTTACTTAGATAAGTTCTAACTCTCTCTCCTTCTCCATGTAGAATTGATGATCTTTATAGAGAACAAGGATATAGTATTATGGTTCTGACCAAAATTTAGTACATTGACCTATGCACATGTTATAATGATCATGGATCCAATACTAAATAGTTTCTCATGTAATTTCTCCTTGGAACTTGATGTACATAGGCTTTTGAAATGCATAGGTAATACTTCTTGATGAGTGCAAAAATGTTTATGCTTTAAAATCCTTTTCAATCTCAACCACAAACCTCCATG
Organism: Cunninghamia lanceolata; assembly: GCA_027924645.1. NCBI lineage: Eukaryota > Viridiplantae > Streptophyta > Pinopsida > Cupressales > Cupressaceae > Cunninghamia > Cunninghamia lanceolata. The sequence goes on along the minus strand of BSBN01000846.1, from coordinate 5,933,268 downwards.
GGACCAATAATATCATACATGATCTTACAAATTGGTGTGAGATTGAAATATGTGGTGCACAACTTAATTAGGTCTTCCTTAAGTAAATGTTACAAGTCAGATCACATTAATCTAAAATACAAAACTTAGAAAAGATGTTCTCTTATATTAATTTAAAGGCATTGGGGTGAATATGCAATACTACATAACTTCGAAACACTATCTATTACTTTTTTGTGCTAAAGAATGATGTTTGTAGTAAGAATTGATCTTTTATAGCAAGAAAGGAACATGACTATGAAAACTCAAGGAACCTGTAAAAGATAAACATAAAATAAAATATTTTTTGGTTGATGTAAGTTTGCTATTACATCTAGGGTGTCCCTAGATTAGGAGTGCACCAAACATAGTGGTGTACATGATGCCTATGGCAATATATGCTATAAAGTATTAATACACCTTTAGTATCCAATCATTTGGCATAGTACATGAAGAATTATCTAATAGAGTAGAAATCGTTTCCCTTGTATCAATTCCTCTTTGGTGCAGGAGCACCTAATAGAACATTGTGGAACAAGGAGGCATCAGTGAATAAGAGAGGAGTCCATGGAGTCTGTCAAGTCAAATGGAATAGTCTAAAACCAATAATGACATATTGTAATGGTCAAGATGATGTAATGTTTAAATGTCTTGAGGGTTCTGGTAAGGACCCTAGGACCAAAAATGATGTAAGTTGGGCCAATAGTGCCCCTAGAGTCAAATAGAGGTGTCTAAGATCAATAAGAATGTTTAATGAACCTAAGAAAATCAAACATGATGAATTAATAAGATAGGAGTTCATTAAATAAGGTGAAAATCCTTTAAACCAAAGTTCATAAATTCAAATTTTTGTAATGAGCATTTAGGCGGGAAAAGCCTTTTTGATTAGTTTTTGAAAGTTTAACCATCCCTAACTGATGGGAATTGGTTGTAGAATTTAGGGAGAGGTTATATAAGCCTTTTCAAGGCATGAGATGTACAGACTAAGCATTTTTGGAGGCCTGGGTTGTATGGCAGGCTAAAAAATAACAGAAAAACTCAGTTTTCTTGCATTTTTCTTTCTTGTTTCTGTTAGGTTTTTGATTGTTGGTGTTTGGAAAATATATTGAGTCTCATATAACCATAGTGGACTCTATTTTCATGCTTTGAGAATTTTTTTTTAGGTAGTTTTATTGCTGTTTATCTGACTGCTACAAGGAACAGCAGACTGTTCTGTGAGTTCTTGAGAGGTTACAATGCATCATAGGACCTTTCCATGGATGTAAGATCCTAATTCTCATGGAATAGGTCCTTCGTAACATGTATGATATGATTATTTAACCTTTTCAAGGTAGAAAGAATTCAAACTAGAAGGTGATCACCATTTGAAGTCAAGGATTGCTTGTGGAAGAGCATTGAAATGGTGGCATGGTTATACCAGCCGGAGATCTGTCTTAACAAGGTGACTTTTTTATGATTGTTGTTGTTTAATATGGTCAAGGGCATGGTGTTAGACCTTTGAATGAGGTCTGGAAGTGATTGGAAGTGGGAGATCTAGCAAGCCCTAGGTTTTGAGGCCTAGAAATGAGGTTTTTGTATTTCAAACCTTAAATGTGTAAACCACCTGATAAGACCTAGAAAATCCTTGGTTTTAAACCCTTTCCTAAGACTTTTTTTAGGTTTGACGTGTGTGGGACAAGTTTGTCATAGGTTCCTTTGTAAAATGGTCAATTTAGGCCTTGTAGGAAGGCAGCAAGGTGTTAGAACAGTCATATTTGGTCTAAAACAATAGTAGGTGAGTTTGGGATATGTTTTATAACTTGATAGAGGGTATCCAAATAAATCATTTTTTTTTAGAGTGTTTTGGGAAAGTTGAGAGAAAAATGCAAATTAGTCGCTGAACAGGGCTACAAGGATTAGGCCTAGTCAAGGGGAATTGTCAAGAACCAATCAAAATGGTGCATGAAACCTATTGAATCTTGTTGGTTGGGGTAGGTTCAGACCCTAGAAGGTACAATATTTCATCTGAGAAGTTGGAATCCAAATTCGAGCCCTTTGGTGGAGTTTAAGACAAAGAGAAGAGTATTGAAGTCTTGCTGATTGAAGCCCACATTTGGTTTAAACCTTTTGTTCTTGTTAAATTATCTCTAAGACCTAACACCTCTACATCATAGTGGTATCAGAGCTGCAAGTAGGTCCTTTAATGAGTAGTTAGATCTTGTGAAAGAGTTAAGGGTTGGTGACAGTTGTAAAGATGCCTCCTAAGAATCAGATGGCTAGGGAGAACAATGAATTGAGAGAAGCCTTAGAGGCAATAGAAAAAGAGTTGAGGGATAGAAGAGAATAGGATGCTGCAAGGGAAAGAGAGTTAAGACAAGTAAGAAGGGAGAATGCATCAATCTTGGCAAGGTTGGAAGCATTGGAGAAGATTCCTAGAAGGGATGAACAAGATGGTCTAGAAGGAGATGAGGAGGCAGATGAGAACCCTCCTCAGGATGAATTGGATCTTGAAGAAAAGAAATTTGTGAGATTACTTAAGGCAGTTCAAGGTAGTGGAACAAAGGAAAACATAGAGTTACCTATCTATCAGGGGAAGATGGATAGTGAAGAGGTAATCGGGTGGGTAGATGCCCTTGAAAATTTCTAAGTATGAGGAAATGAGTGATGAGAAGAAGGTTAAATTTGCAAAAACAAAGTTGAGAGGGACAACACTTACATGGTGGAGTAGTGTGCAAACAGAAAGAGTGGCTAGAGGTGGAACAAGAATCACTTCTTGGGGTAGGATGAAGGATATGATGAAGGATCAATTTCTTCCATCTGATTATTCCATTCAAACAAAGAGGATGAGGTAGAATTTGAAACAAAAGGACATGGATGTTATGTCCTATACTGAGCAATTTCATAATCTTAGTATTAGAGGAGGATTGGAAGATGAAGAAGAGAAAGTTGCAAGATACCTTAATGGGCTTAGGTACAACTTGCAAGATGAAATTGGTTTGACAATACCAAAATCACTTGGAGAATGTTTTCAGTTGGCCATAAGGGCTGAAGAGAGGGTGAAGAGGAAGCAAGAAAGACAAGGAGGTAGTGGTAGAGGATATAGAGGTAGGGGCAGACCTACTAATGAAGTACAAAATAGCAATGAGAAAGGCAAAGAGTTTTCTACAGATCAGAGAGGTGGTTATAGAGGTGGAGGTAGGTTTGGATCAGGTAGAGGAATATTCACAGGTAGGTGTTATCATTGCAATGAAGTGGGACACACATCTTTCAAATATCCTAAGAGGGATGATGTTGATAAGAGCAAAGAGAGGAGAGTTCACTTGGCACAATAAGAGGAAAAGAAGGAAGACCAAGAACCAGTAGCAACCTATCCTGTAACAGATGGAGAGTTGCTCATGGTGGAAAAAGGCAAAATGCAGCAAGCACCATAGGTATCCATTTTTAAAACTAATTGTTTAAGCCATGGAAAAATGTGCAAGTTGATTATAGATTCAGGTTCACATGATAATTTAGTTTCCTGGGATATGGTGCACAAGTTGGGATTGAAAACATTCGATCATCCTAGTCCTTACAATGCCACTTGGGTAAGTCAAGAGCAATAAGTAAGGGTTAGTCAGAAGGCATATGTTGATTTTTCAATTGGTCCATATCATGATTCTATTTTATGTGATGTTATTTCAATGACATGTGGGCATATAATTTTGGGTAGACCATGGCAACATTTGAGAAGGATAGTTCATGATGGTTATACGAATAGTCATTTGGTGCACAAAGATGGTAAAAAGTTTAAACTAATACCTTTACCTTGTGAGGACAAGAAAAAACATGCCATTATCTGTTTTGGAGAGAAATTGAAGTTGAATATGCAGGTTAAACAGCAAGAACAGTTGCAGTAGAGAAAGGTTTATGACAGTCCTAAAGGATAGAAGATTTGGAACTTACATTGCATCAAGGTTGGAGACATTGATTGCCCTATAAGGGGGCAGGAAAAGGAAGGTAGACAGCAGGTCTTACAGAGAAGAACAAATCAGATGGAGAAGGCAGAAGTATTGCAGCAGCAGGGTCCTAGGCAAGGACACCACAACATGTTTTATGATGCTAACATTGTTTGTAAGAGCCATGCAGGTGGAAGAAGGAGAAGGATAACCCTTGGAGAGTTCATGTTTCCTGTCATAAATCAGAGGAACACTTCAAAAGGATTGCAGGAGGTTTGGAGCAAATCACATGCCTCTTGGGACAAGAGTTTTTATCATGCTGGGGAGTATGGTGCAGGAGCACCTAATAGAACATTGTGGAACAAGGAGGCATCAATGAATAAGAGAGGAGTCCATGGGTTCCATCAATTCAAATGGAATAGTCTAAAACCAATAATGACATATTGTAATGGTCAAGATGATGTAATGTTTAAATGTCCTGAGGGTTTTGGTAAGGACCCTAGGACCAAAAATGATGTAAGTTGGGCCAATAGTGCCCCTAGAGTCAAATAGAGGTGCCTAAGATCAATAAGAAGGTTGAATGAACCTAAGAAAATCAAACATGATGAATTAATAAGATAGGAGTTCATTAAATAAGGTGAAAATCCTCTAAACCAAAGTTCAGAAATTCATATTTTTGTAATGAGCATTTAGGCGGGAAAAGCCTTTTTGATTAGTTTTTGAAAGTTTAACCATCCCTAAATTATGGGAATTGGTTGTAGAAGTTAGGGAGAGGTTATATAAGCCTGTTCAAGGCATGTATGGACTAATCATATTTAGAGGCTTGGGTTGTACGGCAGGCTGAAAATAACAGAAAAACTCAGTTTTCTTGCATTTTTCTTTCTTGTTTCTGTTGGGTTTTTGATTGTTGGTGTTTGGAAAATGTATTGAGTCTCATATAACCATAGTGGACTCTGTTTTCATGCTCTGAGAAGGTTTCTTTAGGTAGTTTTATTGCTGTTTATCTGACTGCTACAAGGAACAGTAGACTGTTCTGTGAGTTCTTGAGAGGTTACAATGCATCATAGGACCTTTCCATGGATGTAAAATCTTGATTCTCATGGAATAGGTCCTTAGTAACATGTATACTATGATTCTTTAACCTTTGCAAGGCAGGAGGAGTTCAAACTGGAAAGTGATCACCATTTGAAGTCAAGGATTGCTTGTGGAAGAGCATTGAAATGGTGGCATGGTTATAGCAGCCGGAGATCCGTCTTAACAAGGTGACTTTTTTATGATTTTTGTTGTTTAATATGGTCAAGGACATGGTGTTAGACCTTTGAATGAGGTCTGGAAGTGATTGGAAGTGGGAGATCTAGCAAACCCTAGGTTTTGAGGCTTAGAAATGAGGTTTTTGTATTTCAAACCTTAAATGTGCAAACCACCTGATAAGACCTAGAAAATCCTTGGTTTTGAACCCTTTCCTAAGACTATTTTTAGGTTTGAAGTGTGTGGGACAAGTTTGTCATAGGGTTCCTTTGTAAAATGGTCAATTTAGGCCTTGTAGGAAGGCATCAAGGTGTTAGAACAGTCATATTTGGTCCAAAACAATAGTAGGTGAGTTTGGGATACATTTTAGAACTTGATAGAGGGTATCCAAATCAATCATTTTTTTAGAGTGTTTTGGGAAAGTTAAGAGAAAAATGCAAATTAGTCACTGAACAGGGCTACAAGGATTAGGCCTAGTCAAGTGGAATTGTCAAGAACCGGTCAAAATGGTGCATGAAACCTGTTGAATCTTGTTGGTTGGGGTATTTTCAGACCCTAGAAGGTGCAATATTTCATCTGAGAAGTTGGAAACCAAATTTAAGCCCTTTGGTGGAGTTTAAGACAAAGAGAAGACTATTGAAGTCTTGCTGATTGAAGCCCACATTTGGTTTAAACCTTTTGTTCTTGTTAAATTATCTCTAAGACCTAACACCTCTGCATCACTCTTCCCATATAGGAGTATCTTCACTATCATGTAGTGGAAATGATTTTTTGGTGTGCTAGAATTGTAGGATCAACAATTATGATAGTCATCTAATCTAGTGAAGAAGATAGGGGAGGGCATGAAGAGATTCCAATCAAGGAATAAAGGATATATATTGGAGGAAGTGATAGAGAAGGATGGTCATATAGGTGGGGTATCAACAAATAGTGGGTTGGGAGGAAAGAAACCTCATGCTTGAGGAGGGTTAGTTTGGTCAATTTCATATACCAAATGTTAAAGAATTGGAGGGGCCTACTTTTGATGTACAAAAAATGAGGTGAGAATACATCCTTTAGTGGGTGCATTTCAAAATAAATGATTAGGGAGTGCTATTAGGGTGAGGACCTCTTGGGATATTTGGAAAGAGAGGATAAGGAAAATTAGAGGGATGGTGGTGGTAGAGGTGATAAGAGTGAATGTGCCTCTTACTGATGACCAAGGGAAAGGAATATGGGTAGAGAGATAGCCATCTTCTCCTTCACCACCAAAAGATCCATCATACCAACTAGGAGATCTAGGTGAGTGTTATAATGTACTCATAGGTATAAAGATGTATTTTCAAAGGTAGATAATAGTTACGTATGCACTACTTATGTAGATTTGATGGCAGTGTTGTGGGTTTGTCATGCTTGTAGTAAGGTATTTTGTTTAGTATTTTTTCTCATTTGAGTGTGGTTAGAGAATCCATGGAAAGAAGATCCTATTTGAAGATTAAAAAGTTCAATGGCTCTAGGTATGATTTGTGGAAACTAAAATAGAGGATCTCTTGGAGGAAAGAGATCAATGGAGGGTTGTGATAGATAAGGAAAAGACTGCTAAGTTTTTAGATGGAGATTAGAAGAATTTTAATAAGGAGGCTTGACGAATAATTTATGGCTATGTCTCCTTGATTCCATCATACTAAATGTCTCCAAGGATACTACAACATACAATCTATAGAGAAGAATATGTGAAATCTACCAAACTAAGAGTCGTGTTAATAAGTTGTATTTAAAATAGAAATTATATTCATTAAAATGAAGAAGGGAAACTCTGTATTTGAGCATTTAAATACATTTAATCTCATTTTGAGTAATTTGGGAAGCATAGATGTTAAGCCTAATGAGGAGGATGAATGTATATTTTTTCTTTTCTTCTTATTTGAATCTTATGAGAATATAATAACTGGAATTGGTGGTGGTGTACTATAGAGCCTAAGATGGATGTTGTTGTTGCTACCTTATTAAATAAAGAGATGAAGTGGAAATCCATGGATGGGGGTTCCAATAATGCACTACATGTATGGTGTAGATCTAAGGGAAAAATTGGTAAGAAAAAGGGGTAAAGAGAGGTCTAAGTCAAAAGAATTGTCTAAAACTCTAGTAAGAGTAGAATGAAATGTTGGAACTATGGGAAGATGAACCATGGAAAGGAATGTAGAAACAAGAAGAATTCTTTTGAAGATTCCTCTGGGTCAATGCACAAAGATGGGGGACCAAACATTGGTCACAACCACTTTTTGGTCCCATAGGAGCCATAATGCAAGTGCATTATACTGCGCTCGCATTTTAGGTTAGGCAACATTGCAGATAAAAGATGAAAAAGTGAAACCCACATCCTCATTTGTAAAATTTAGTTGTAGGTTTCACCTCTGCTATTCCATGAGTGTGTTATAACAAAGGGGAATCAATAAATTCATGATGCCATCTCACTAATCATGCTCCTAAGGACATCATGCACGAGGTGTAGAGAGTGTAGTAGCTGAACAAGGTAGGGTTTGTTAGTTTTTTGTGAATTTGAAAAGAAATTTTTAGTTTTGCAATATTTTTATTGCATTTTTATCTTGAATTTTCAGCCAATGAGGCACCACAAAACCCTAATCTAGCAGAGAAGGCTCAAAACAACCCCCTTCAAACTGAGGAGAACCCTCAAAACCCCCCAGCTTCACATCCTCACCATCAAAGAGACACATAAGAAAAATATTTAAGGTGAATTGAAGAAAACAAAAAATAACTTGAAACCCTAATTGAAACATAAATACTCCAAATGCAAGCACCGATCGCAAGCAATCCCTTGCCAAGTCATTAGAGGTCATTGTTTATCATATTAAATTGATGACAAACCAAATCACCAAATGGAATAACTATAGGGAGAGAAGTCGGCAATACTATGATGACAAATTATCTTACAAACAAGTTAAGGACAAAAAATAACAAAATCTCAATTATGTGCAAATTTTATCAATCCTAAAACTGGTCAAACACTAGAAGAGAGTTGCAAATGGTTCCTGATTCATTGGTGTGTGCACAATGGCATATCCCAAAACTTTTGGGATAGATGGTACATGGTCTTTAATGAGAATCCTTGTAATAACAATGAGGTACCACAATATTTTCTAAGGAAACTCTATTGTGAGTTCATCCTCAACCAAATTCCTAATTACTTTAACATTTAGGAGTTCCAGGGTAGAGTTGGTGGCTCTGCCCAAGATAGATAGGGGGAAAATTAAGACTAGAACTACATACCTAGACCCCTCATGAGGCCATCACATATCTCACTCCCTTCAGCTTTGAAGGAGAGTGTTGAGGTGGAGACACTGCATTCATTGAGTTCTCTCACCTAGTCTCTAACATAGCATGGCAATGATCTTACCCAAGCCGATGAGGGTGAGAGTAGTAGGTGTTGTGGGTCTCCACATCTTTGCAGTTCATGTGGGAATTTGTACGAGTATGGGACCCAGGACTCTTGCCATGTAGGCAATCTAGATGATGTTGCAGAGTGTTAGGATGCTGTGACATAGGGGTAACAACCAGTGATGGATACATCCATATTGGTTGATATTTCTCTCGTAGATGTTGTCTTGCAGGAAATGTTTGGTATTGACTCTCAGGTACTTTTACAAGGTTCAACTTGATTTAATATATTTTTATTTGGAATTTCTAATTAATTATATGAGTATCTATATTATAAGTCAAAATTAATGTATGTAATTGTCTGCACTATGAAATTCTAGGGTCAAAGTATTCATCTTGCATCTATTAGCCATCCAGTGCAGGGTTATGAGAGGAGGTCCAATCAACAAGTATGTAATTTATCACAAGATCATAAACATAGTACATATATCAATGGTAATCTTGTTTAGTAACAATTTGATGATGAACAGGGAGCTTCACCACCACCACCATGATTTCCTTGGTCCCCTCCATGTAGAAGCACTTTCACTGAGGTAAAATTTATCATTTGTAATCATTATGCACTTAAATAATGTTATGTATCTATTTTAGTCAAATAACCTTGAACTCTATTTTCAAATGTTGAATATGGTGACTCCTCCTCATCTTCATCATTTAGTGGAGGTGGGCATTGTTGCATGTGCTTTGTCTGCAGATCCTTTGACTGAGGTATGAGCTAGTAACATGTAAATGTCAATTTGTATTTCTTATTTTATCTCATGTCATTTAATGTACATAAATGATATTCATGTTTACTCAATTTTATTTCTTCGTGCTTCTCACATGAGGTCACAACTCCAACCTACCCAGCTACTGATGAAGAGAGACAAAAAATTATCGAGAGGGATCACCAACTAGCAGTAAGTGATTGATTACATATGCCATGTTATGTATTTCATGTTATCTATATTAATGTGGATATTGTTTGATTGTATTAACAACTGGAGATTCAAAAATCTCTATCGAGGAGATCTAGTCGACAGGAGAGAGAGGATGAGTCACTGATTGACTCTCCATCTTCACAGCCAAGCAAGGGCCATCAATTATTTAATATCAGTTCATAGGAAATTTGATTTTGGGACATTTTTTTGTATGCCTATATGGCTTTGTATACATATTTTTGTATTTTATTGATATATATCTTTATATATGTCTACATGTCTTTGTTTGTACATGCATATATGGCTTTATATACAATATATGTTATTTTCATGACATTATGTATATGAAATTTTACATTAAATATAATATGATGATCAATTATGGTTACAGGATATATATATTGTATCATGCTTAAAAGTTTTGATATTGCCTACATGTTCTTCAATGTTTCCATGAAATGATATTATGTTCAATTATAGTCCAATATAAGGACAGCTGCAAATACAACATGTGACAAAATTCCTATATCCTTTACATGATCTGATGGTTGTCCACACCCTGTTCCAAAGATCCCATTTTGGCATAGGCAAGGAGGATGTTGGATAAGGTTGTGGAATTTGGCTTGAAACTCACCAATTGCATTTTCTTGAAAGTTTCTTTAAATCCTTATCAAAAAATCTATTTTGTGCATATCTTGCAATCATTGTGAATTCCATGAGATGACATTTCTTTGAAGCATCATGTCAAATAGTTCACATGCCTTGTCTATGCTTCCACACTTTGCATACATGTCTACAAGGGCAACTACAAATACAAAATCTCACAAAATTCCTATATCCTTTATGCTTTGATGGTTGTCCATACCCTGTTCCAAAGATTCTAATTTGGCACAAGCAGGGAGGATGCTTGCAAAGGTTATGGGATTTGGTTTTACACGTGCCAATTGCATTTGCTTGAAAGTTTATAAATACTTTTCAAAAAATCTATTTTGTGCATATCTTGGAATCATTGCATTCCATGAGACTGTGCATTTCTTTGAGGCATCATGTCAAATAGTTCACGTGCCTTGTCTATGCTTCCACACTTTGCATACATGTCTACAGGGGAAGCTGCAAATACAACATGTGACAAAATTCCTATATCGTTTATGCTTTGATGGTTGTCCATACCCTATTCTGAAGATCCCATTTTGTCATACACAAGAAGGATACTTGCAAACATTATGGAATTTGGTTTTACACATGCTAGTTGCATTTGCTTGAAATTTTCTAAAGCCTTTTTGAAAAAATCCATTTTGTGCATATCTTGCAATCATTACATTCCATGAGATAACATTTCTTTGAGGCATCATGTCAAATAGTTCATGTGCCTTGTCTATACTTCTACACTTTGCATACATGTCTCCTAGGGAAGTTGCAACTACAACATATGCCAAAATTCCCATATCCTTTATGCTTTGATGGATGTACATATCCTATTGTGAAGATCCCATTTTGGCATAGGCAAGGAGGATGTTGGCTAAGGTTGTGGAATTTGGCTTTACACCCGCCAATTGTATTTTCTTGAAAGTTTCTAAAGCCTTATTAAAAAATCCATTTTGTGCATATCTTGCAATCATTACATTCCATAAGACAACATTTCTTTGAGGCATCATGTCAAATGGTTCATATGCCTTGTCTATGCTTCCACACTTTGCATACATGTCTCATAGGGTAGTTGCAACTACAACACCTGTCGAAATTCCCATATCCTTTATGCTTTGATGGATTTCCATACCCTATTCTAAAGATCCCATTTGGGCATAGACAAGGAGGATGATGGCTAAGGTTAAGGAATTTGGCTTTACACCTGCCAATTACATTTGCTTGAAAGTTTTTAAGGTCTTATCAAAAAACCATTTTGTGCATATCTTGCAATCATTGCATTCCATCTGAGACAACATTTCTTTGAGGCATCATGTCAAATAGTTCGCATGCCTTGTCTATGCTTCCACACTTTGCACACATGTCTAATAGGGCAATTACAACTACAACATCTAATGAAATTCCCATATCCTTTATGCTTTGATGGATGTCCATACCATGTTCTAAAGATCCCATTTGGGCATAGACAAGGAGGATGTTGGCTAAGGTTGTGGAATTTCTCTTTACACCCACCAATTGCATTTGCTTGAAAAATTTTAAAGCCTTATCAGAAAAACCATTTTATGCATATCTTGCAATCATTTCATTCCATGAGACAACATTTCTTTGAGGCATCATGTCAAACAGTTCACATGCCTTGTCTATGCTTTTGCACTGCATACATGTCTCATAGGGTAGTTGCAACTACAACATCTGACGAAATTCCCATATCCTTTATGCTTTGATAGATGTCCATACCCTATTCTGAAGATCCCATTTTGGCATAGGCAAGGAGGATGTTGGCTAAGGTTGTGGAATTTGGCTTTACTCCTGCTAATTTCATTTTCTTGAAAGTTTCTAAAGCCTTATCAAAAAAATCCATTTTCTTCATATCTTTCAATCATTACATTCCATGAGACAACATTTATTTGAGGCATCATGTCAAACAATTCATGTGCCTTGTATATGCTTCTACACTTTGCATAGATGTCTCATAGGGCAATTGCAACTACAACATCTGACGAAATTCCCATATCCTTTATGCTTTGATGGATGTCCATAGCCTATTTAGAAGATCCCATTTGAGCATAGACAAGGAGGATGTTGGCTAAGGTTGTGGAATTTGATTGCATTTGCTTGAAAGTTTCTAAAGCCTTATCAAAAAAACAATTTTGTGCATATCTTGCAATCATTGCATTCCATGAGACAACATTTCTTTGAGGCATCATGTCTAATAGTTCACATGCCTTGTCTATGCTTCCACACTGCATACATATCTCATAGGGTAGTTACAACTACAATATTTGATGAAATTCCTATATCCTTTATGCTTTGATGGATGTCCATACCCTGTTCCGAAGATCCCATTTTGGCATAGGCAAGGAGGATGTTGGCTAAGGTTGTGGAATTTGGATTTACACTTGTCAATTGCATTTTCTTGAAAGTTTCTAAATCCTTATTAAAACATATATTTTGTGCATATCTCACAATCATTGCATTCCATGAGACAACATTCCTTTGAGGCATCATGTCAAACAACTCACATGCCTTGTCTATGCTTCCACACTTTTCATACATGTCTCATAGGGTAGTTGCAACTAAAACATCTAATGAAATTCCCATAACCTTTATGCTTTGATGGATGTCCATACCATGTTCCAAAGATCCCATTTAGGCATAGGAAAGGAGGATGCTGGCTAAGGTTGTGGAATTTGGATTTACACCTGCCAATTGCATTTTATTGAAATTTTCTAAAGCCTTATAAAAAATCCACTTTGTGCATATCTTGCAATCATTGCATTCCATGAGACAACATTTCTTTGAGGCGTCATGTCAAATACATCATATGCCTTGTCTACGCTTCCACACTTTGCATACATGTCTCATAGGATAGTTGCACGTACAACATCTAACTAAATTCCCATATCCTTTATGCTTTGATGGATGTCCATACCTATTCTGAAGATCCCATTTGGGCATAGACAAGGAGGATGTTGGCTAAGGTTGTGGAATTGGGATGTACACGCACCAATTGTATTTTCTTGAAAGTTTCTAAAGCCTTATCAACAATAAATATATCATGACAGTAGTATAACAATAACAACTACAATATAACAACAATAAATATATCATGATTCAGATTCATAGTTAATGATAAGTTATATAACAATTAACAGTAATAACAATAATTCAATTAATGAATCAAGGCCTCTAATAGCATTGACCCACCCACCCCAATGTGTTGGTGCAATTGATTCAGCCCCATGAGGTGAGAAGAAGAAAATATGACTATTAGGACCTTTTCACTGCTCTCAAATGACGTAATTTGCAAGAATGCATACATTGTTGTCACAGTCAAAAGGTTTGGAGTTGACCAAAAGTGAGATAGGGTATTGTAGAGGGACCCAACATCCACCTATAGGTCCTAACAGAACATTTGTAGGTGCCATAGATCGAGAGAAAAGGTAGGTGGAAGTTTTTCAACTTTTTGCTCTTTGGGCTCTTCAGAGACACCTGGTGCAATGTACCCTAGAAAGATCGAGAGACTTGGGAAATGAACCGAGGCCTCCATTAGTATCCACTTGCCCACCCCGACATGTTGGCAAAGTAGGTTTAGCTCCACAAGGTGGGAAAAAGAAAATATGCATGTTGGCACCTTTTCACTACTCTCAAATGATGCATTTTGCAAGAATACATACATTGTTGGCACGGTCAAACAGTCTAGAGTTGACCAAAATTGAGATAGGGTACTGTAGAGGGACCCGACATCCACTTGTAGGTCAAGACAGAATATTCATAGGTGCCATAGATCAAGAGAAAAGGCAAGCGAAAGTTTTTCAACTTTTTCTCTTTGGGCTCTTCAAAGACTCCTGGTGCAATGTAGGTTGGAAAGATCGATTGACCTGGGAAATGAAATAAGGCCTCCAATAGCATCCACCTACCCACCCCGATGTGTTGGCGCAGTCGGTTTGACCCCTCGAGGTGGGAAGAAGAAAATATGCATGTTGGCACCTTTTCACTACTCTTAAATGACGCATTTTGCAAGAATGCATACGTTGTTGGCACAGTCAAACAGTTTAGAGTTGACCAAAACTGAGATAGGTTACTATAGAGGGACCCAATGTCCACTTGTAGGTTTAGACAAAACATTTGTAGGTGCCATAGATCAAGAGAAAAGGTAGGCAAAAGTTTTTCAACTTTTTACTCTTTGGGCTCTTTAGAGACTCCTAGTGCAATGTAGCCTAGAAAGATCAGGAGACATGGGAAATAAACTGAGGCCTTTAGTAGCATCCACCTGCCCACCCCAACCTATTGGCATAGTCAGTTCGGCCCCACAAGGTGGGAAAAATAAAATATGCATGTTGGCACCTTTTCACTGCTCTCAAATGACACATTTTACAAAAATGCATACGTTGTTGGCTCAGTCAAATGGTCTGGAGTTGACCAAAACTGAGACAAGGTACTGTAGAGGGACCCAATGTCCACCTATAGGTCTAGATAGAAGATTCATAGGTTCCATAGATCGAGAGAAAAGGCAAGCAAAAGTTTTTTAACTTTTTAATCTTTGGGCTCTTCAGAGACTCTTGGTGCAATGTAGCCTAGAAAGATCAAGAGACCTAGGAAATGAACTGAGGCCTCCAATAGAATCCACCTGTCCATGATGATCTGTTGGCACAATCAATTCATCCCCACACTATGGGAAGAAGAAAATATGCATGTTGGCACCTTTTCACTGCTCTCAAATGACACATTTTGCAAGAATGCATATGTTGTTGGCACGGTCAAATGGTCTGGAGTTGACCAAAATTAAGATAGAGTACTATAGAGGGACCTAACATCCACCTATATGTCTAGACAGAACATTCATAGGTGCCATAAATCAAGATAAAAGGCAGGTATAAGTTTTTCAACTTTTTGCTCTTTGGGCTCTTTAGAGACTCCAGTGTAATGTAGCCTGTAAAGATTAGGAGACTTGGGAAATGAATCGAGGCCTCCCCTAGCATTCACCTACTCACCTGGACATGTTGGCATAGTCGATTTGGACCCATGAGATAAAGAATGCAAAATATGGCTCCTAGCAAATTTCTGTTGAATGCTAATGATGCTTTTTACAACATTTCATACATCACCGCCATGGTCAAATGGTTTGAAGATAATAAAAATTGAGAGAAGTTATTGTGGAGGGACCCTATGTGACCCTATAAGTCTAGATAGAATGTTTGTAAGTGCCACAAATTCTGAGAAATTGTCTGTCAAAGTTTGGCAATTTTTGACACTTAGGACTCTTAAGAGAAAGCGTCGGCACAATGCAGTTGGGAATGATTAGAATAGATGAGGTATGAAATGGGACCTTGCCTAGTATTCACCCACCCACACGGATGTGTTGGCATTGATGGTTTGGCCCCATGATGCACTAAATGAAATTTATGCTCGCCAACAACTTTTCATTGAACACAAATGACATGTTTTGCAACTTTTGAAATATTATCGCCATGACCAAATGGATTGAACATTTCAAAACTTGAGAGAGGCTATTATGGAGGGACCCTACATGACTCTGTAGGTCTAGACAAAACATTCCTAAGTGCCACAAATTTTGAGAAACAATTTGTCAAAGTTTGGCAATTTTCTGGCACTTTGGGTTCTTAAGAGAAACCGTCAACACAGTGTAGTCGGGGATGATCGGGATAGTTGAGGTGCAAAATAGGACCTTGCCTAGGGTTCACAAGCCCACTCAGACATGTTGGCATTGATAGTTTGGAACCACAACACACAAACCAGAATTTATTCTCACCGAAAACTTTTCATTGAACACAAATGACACTTTTTGCAATTTTTGAAATATTGTCGCCATGACCAAATGGATAGAAAATTTCAAAAACTAAGAGAGGTTATTATGGAGGGACCCTACAGGTCTAGACAAAATGTTTCTAGGTGCCACAAAATTTGAGAAATAGTCCGTCAAAGTTTGGCAATTTTTGGCACTTAGGGCTCTTAAGAGAAAGCATCGACACAGTACAATCGAGAATGATCGGGATAGTTGATGTGTGAAATAGAACCTTTCCTAGTGTTCAACTACCCACCAAGACATGTTGGTGCTGAGGTTTTTGCCCCACAATGCACGAAATGAAATTTATGCTCGCTGACAACTTTTCGTTGAACACAAATGATGCTTTTTGCAACTATTGAAATATTGTCAGGTGCCATGACCAAATGGATTAAACATTTCAAAACTTGAGAGAGGTTATTGTGGAGGGACACTGTGTGACCTTGTACATCTAGACAGAAAAATCATAGGTGCCAAAAATTTCAAGAAACAATCTGTCAAAGTTTGGTAGTTTTGGGCCAAAGCATTGACACGGTGCAGCCAGGAATGATTGAAATAGTTGAGGTGTGAAACAAGACCTTTCCTAGCATTCACCCACCCACCTGGACATGTTGGCGCTGATGGTTTGGACCCATGATGCATGACACAAAATTTATGTTCACTGACAACTTTTCATTTAACACAAATGACATTTTTGCAACTTTTGAAATATTTCTGTCACGACCAAATGGATTGGACATTTCAAAAATTGAGAGAGGTTATTGTGGAGGGACCCTACATGACCCTGTAGGTCTAGAAAAAATGTTTCTAAGTGCCACAAATTCTGAGAAATAGTCCATCAAAGTTTGGCAATTTTTGGCACTTAGGGCTCTTAAGAGAAAGCATCGACACAATGTAGCCAAGAATGATCGGGATAGTTGAGGTGCAAAACAGGACCTTACCTAGCATTCACATGCCCACCTAGACATATTAGCACTGACAGTTTGGCCCTGCGATGCACAAAACAAAATTTATGCTTGCTAAAAACTTTTCATTGAGAACAAATGACACTTTTTGTTGTTAGGATTAAGGTGATATCAACCTTATAAATCCTATATAATTAATTACTCCTAATATTGTTTGTAAATCACCCATAAGGATGAAAGGTTTCACTAGCAGTGGTCTTATTTCAGCTACATGTTTATATCCGGTCCTCGATGCTCATTCGTCTACGATGGGGAGTCGCAGGGGGTTTCCCCCCTACAAGGGGTCTAGGGGGATCATCCTCCCGACAGGGGGTTTGGGGGCCACATGCCCCGGTGGGGGTTTGGGGGCAGCACCTCTGAAACCACATTTTATTTATATTTTATCATTGTGAATCTGGATTGTTCGTCATTAGGTCACAGATCTAGCAACTGATATTTTGTCAGTTATCTTGCCCTAGAAGGCAACCCCCTTTTGTAAGGATATTTGTACTACATTGTTTATCAGATTGGAGAGTAACAGGTGCTGTTGGATTGAAGACTGAAGAAACAAAGGAAGTGTATGTATTGTAATCTCATATTTGAAGATAATACAACTTTGAGCCTCTTTTTTGGTGGAGTTTTTACCTGAAAGGGTTTTCTCCACGTTACATACTGTGTTATGTGTTCAATTCCTTGTGCATGTTATTTTTTGTGTAATGGGTTTTAATTTCTGTTGCAATCTCCATTGATTCTACATTGTTTAGAGGATAATAAGGTTTGAATCAAATTTCTGTTGTGTGGTTTGCACCTTCATTTCTACCATTTGTAACTTTTGAAATATTGTCGTGATGACCAAATGGATTGAACATTTCAAAAATTGAGAGAGGTTATTATGGAGGGACCCTACGTGACCCTGTAGGTCAAGACAGAATGTTCATAGGTGCCACAAATTCTGAGAAACAGTCTGTAAAAGTTTAGCAATGTTTGGCACTTAGAGCTCTTAAGAGAAAGTGTTGGCACATTGCAGCCGGGAATGATCAAGATAGTTGAGGTGCAAAACAGGACCTTACCTAGCATTCACCCACCAAACTGGATGTGTTGGCACTGTTGGTTTGGCCCCACAATGCACGAAATGAAATTTATGCTCACCGATAACTTTTCATTGAACACTGTGAGGGGGAAATTTGGTTATTCAAATCAATGAAAAATAATCCCAAACATCTACAGAATAATAAAGATAAAAGAGATTTAAAATAAAGAACAGACAATACCTTCACCTTTTATCTTTTTGCCTTCTGTAGTTCACCTATCTTCGTTCGATCTTGATTGTGAAGCCCTCAGAAGCTGTTGCTTGCTTGCTTGTTTGAAGATGACAAATGAAAAATGGATAGGATACTTTGGTATTTGAAGATGAGCTTCAAATACAGAAATGGAGGATGCTATGAAGTGCTCAAATATAATGGGGGTGCCAAAGGCGCGCTTAGATTCCTACAGCATAAGTTTACACAAAATCCAGATATTGAAATGAAGAGAAGAAGGTTATATTTATAGAAGAGAGGAGGGAAGATCAATGGTTGAGAAGAAAAGAATGAATCAACGGAGGAGGATTGTTGAGGAACGTGCAACAAATGGAAGAAAGACATGTGTCATTCAAAAAGAAGCTTTGTTGAGTTAAAAGCTTTCTTGATGAGTTTTCATTTTCTTTAAATTAGAATTTATTTTTCTAATTTAAGAGCAAAGTTGCTTTAAAGTTGCTTTAACTCAGCTTTTACTTTTGTATGACAAGAGAAATTTATTTTTAGAAGATATTGAAGATAAGAAAAAGAATTAAATAAATAAATTTATTTAATTTAGAAGATAAGAAAACAAATTAAATAAATAAATTCATTTAATTCATTTTTAGAAGATTTGGAAGATAAGAAAGCAAATTAAATAAATAATTTTATTTAATTTAGAAGATAAGAAAATAAATTAAATAAATAAATTTATTTAATTCATTTTTAGAAGATTTAGAAGATAAGAAAGTAAATTAAATAAATAAATTTATTTAATTTATTTTTAGAAGATTTGGAAGATAAGAAAGCAAATTAAATAAATAAATTTATTTAATTTATTTTTAAAAGATTTGGAAGATAAGAAAGCAAATTAAATAAATAAATTTATTTAATTTATTTTTAGAAGATTTGGAAGATAAGAAAGCAAAATAAATAAATTTATTTAATTTACTTGCACATGATTTTGGAAGAATAAATAAAATATTTAATTATATTTTATTTTTGGGGATTTTAATTTAAATAAATTTCCATTTTATTTAAATTAGGAAGAATGAAAGATTTAATTAAATAATTAAAATTATTTAATTACTTAGAAGAATGGATGTTTTAATTAAATAATTGAAATTATTTAATTATTTAGAAGAATAAAGTTAATGTAGATGAAATTAATTAAATAAACGAAATTTATTTAATTAAATGGGAGGAAGTGAATCAAATAAATAAATAAATTTATTTATTTATTTATTGATAGAGGACTATGAAGATGAAATAAATATTTAAAATATTTATTTAAGTAGAGTCATGTCATTTTTAGGTGTATACAAACACAAATGGTGCTTTTTGACTTTTGAAATATTGTCACCGTGACCAAATGGATTGAACATTTCAAATATTAAGAGAGGTTATTGTGGAGGGACCCTACATGACCTTGTAGGTCCAGAAGAAACATTCCCAAGTGCCACAAATTCTGAGAAACAGTCCATTAAAGTTTGGCAATTTTTGGCACTTAGGGCTCTTAAGAGAAAGTGTACCTTCAATTGGAGATGGAAGAGATGAAAAGACTTGAAGTTGAGATGGAGAAGATGGTGTACCTTCAACTTGACATGTGAATTATGGCATGCCTACAAGTTGAGAAGAGAATGATGATGTACCTTCAACTTGACATGTGAATGATGGTGTGCCTCCAACTTGAGAGAATGATGATGTACCTTCAACTTGACATGTGAAAGATGGAGTGCCTCCAACTTGAGAAGATAATGATGGTGTACCTTCAACTTGACATGTGAAATATGGAGTGCCTCCAACTTTTAGATTTAATTTCTTCATTAAATGGAGGTTTTGCATTCATTTCCTTTGTGTTACCAATTCCATCTCTCTCTTAGCTTGATTAGATGATTCATGTTCCTCTTGAATTGGCAATGGTGGTATGTCTTCTTCTATGGTTGATAATTTCCTACTTTCATGAAGTGCCTCATTCCTTCTCTTTTCTTCGCATTATTAGCTTCATGCTCTTTTGGTGTTAGAGTCTTTGCTTGTTTCCTCGGCATGATGATGATTTCTATATGCATCATGAATAAGACAGATAAATTAGTCCATCTTGGTACAATAGAGTAAAGTAATCTCATACACAAATCTCAAAATAATCATATAATTAAAATGACTAAATTATTATAAATCTAAAAATTTATAGTTTCCAAGGGTGGTCCTTACATTTGTTATGAATCAATTTATAAGCTACATGTAGATTACTTAACAAAATGCTTCAAAGAAAAGTAATCTTGAGAGGTAATAGCTCGATCCTTTAATCAACAGAAGACTGCATGAGAGGATCATCTATACTCATGTCCTCTACAAAACAATTAACATTTTTTTCAAAAAAATGGCTTCACAAGATACTAGGGAACTCTTATCATCTTCTTCATATGCACATCTCTTTGTACATGTCAAAATGACTATTTAGAAAAATAAATATTTACTAATACTCCCTTGGCAACATTTTACATTTTACACCCTATGGTTTTCTAATAAACCTTGTAAAGGAATACATTCCATGAGTTGTTCCACAAGGTTTTTCTATGCACTTTATGCCCATAGATCATTACATTCCTTTAAGAAATCCTTCTAGTATGCTTCAAAATAGGTTAAAGTAAGATCCAATCATGAAAAATGTTACCACATTGCTTTTTTACTTAAAGATGGTACTTGAGAAAGATATTTTTCATTATGGTCTTAAAAAGAATATGTGACTTTTCATACAAAAGTTCTCACAATGCTCTATCTAGAGTAAAATTACAACACTATCATGACTTCATGAATTAGTAAATCATCAAGAATTAAGACCAAAGGAGGCGATATTTCATAGAACAACTTCCTATTCTAAAATATGGTAAAATTCTTATGAGCATCAAACCAGTTATCTAGTATAGTGGAATTTTAAAAGTTCCAGTTCTCTCTCTATATTCCAATAATGATCTTTTTATTCCACTTGGTTTATTCCAAACCATATAGGAATTAGGCAAGAACCATCTTGACTATGTATCTTTGATACGTTTCTAGGATCTTCAACACTCAATTGCTCCTGCACATGGTTGAATATTATCTATGAATTTATAAATCTTATGTTTAGAGGAAAATATCTTCTTCTTGACCATAGTCAAAGCTAATTTCTCATTATCAAGTTAACATAACTCTTCTTCTTTAAGAGGTGATTGGTTGGACTTCCTCAAACTCAGTTAAATTTTGAGAAAGAAAAGTACCTTGCTTTCCCTAGATGATGAAATACATCCAATAAATGGATGATGAAATGTACATCCAATAAAACTAACATATTTTTTTCCTAAATGATGAAATACATCCAATAAATGGATAAACTAGATTAATGTCAGAGGGTTTTAATGCATTGTTAATGTGATAGGTTTTTAATGCCTAGGACTTTAGTGAGAAATCTCCAATAGGATCTTAATTTATGTTTTTGTGTGTGCCATAATAAGATCATTTTATTGAAGCTCAAAACCACAAAGATCATCATTTTGTGTTAAGAAAACTTGCATTATTATCTTCACAATATATATATGAATTTGGAGATAAATTAGGTGTCCACATATCATTGACACATTTAATAGGAGTTCATGCTAACATAATCATAAAGTGAAGTAAATGAATACATAAAGAACATACCTTAGATTTTGATAGTTGAGTTGCCCAATTGCATAGTTATGTCTACATTTTTTTGGCTTCAAAATCCTCAAAAATTTGAGCTTTTTGGCAAGTTCTTTCATATTCAATGTTGAATTATATATAAATCTAATAGGATTAGTCAAATTTATGAAAAAATAAATCTATATCATCAAATTAAATCTAAATACATGAAAATTAGCATTCAAACCATATGAAACATGAAAATATTAGTTTGAATAATCAAATTATGTCTAAAAACATCCAATTTACTTCTTCTACATTGAAGAACCAAAAAAAGATGGTGGATTAAGTAAACAATGACTGGGTAAATTTCAACACCATGAAAAACATGTTTTTGTTTGATAATGCATAGAAAGCAAAGAATAACAAAGGATGTGGGTCTGATTCATGGATTGCACATGCTTTTTGTCCATTTGTTTGGTTCCACAAAACGTGCTCGCATTATAATGCGAGTGCATTTTTTCATGCATGGAAAGTTTTAAGTGCTGTCTAAATTCTAAAATGACTACTATGAAAAGATTTGCATTGTCCCTAAATTACTAAATACCCTATAACCAATACCCTCAACCCCATGCCTTAAAGCCTATACACTGGACCCTCAACCCTATACACTCAACCGGAAAGAGAGAGAGAGGGGGGGTACAAAGAGAGGTGAGTGAGAGAGAGAAGAGAGGGAAGGACTGATATAGAGTGGGAGAGAGAGAAGGTAAGGGTGAGATGATTTTCCTTCACAATAACGTGAGTGCATTATAACGTGCGAGCACATTATTGTTTTCTTTGGGATTTTCCAAGCCTTTGGCTTGGATTTACCTTGGAATTCCAACCCAAAGGATTGGAATGATTTTTGAACATCCATTTTTGTAGATTGTAAAAAAATTACATAATCTTGAGCATGCTCCCCATCAGGTTTGCACTTGTTTCAATGACAAGTCAAAAAAATACCACAATAATGTTAAGCTCTCTCTTATCTTTCTAACCATATAATTTTTTCATGTTTTGAGTATGTTAAGGTTTCCATCTTTAATTTTTTTTGTTAGTGTATATTTTTTTGTCAAAAACTAGTGTGGTATTTTTGACTTTATTTTTTAACCATTCATCAAAATTTTAAATAAATTACATTTTTAGAAACTAGACTCCATTCTACACATATTAAAAAAAATTATATTTTTTATTAGTTTTCAAAAAAATTAGGGGGGAGCATGCTCAATTTTGTATTTTTTAGGATGTGTCCATTTTGAAAATTACTAAAAAATCAATTATTCATGAAAAAATTATCAGAAAAATTAGGGATAAACTACATGGTGTTAGCTAATTCTCACCAAAGCGATATTTGAAATACTAAAAAAAAGTTATCATTTTAGGGGGGCCACACTAGATGCTATGTTATGTTTTTTTGAAAAAAATAGGACCAATTTGTGTGGCCCCCCATTTTGAACCCTTTAATCTCAACCATTTAAAAAAAACACTAGTAGTTTAGAAACTAGATTCAGAGCACTACGACTCTTGTTTTTGTTGTATCTTCAAATTTTGAGTGTAACTATCTTCAATTTCTCATCCAACATCAGTTTTTCCTTATTTCAGAAAGAAAGTGGCCACTTAAGACCCCCTTTTGGTCCCCCATATTTGTGCACTTACCCCTCTAACAATAAATCCTTTGATGATGAAAATGATCTACTTTGATTATTTGTGCTAACATTGCTAGTCATAACTCATGGCTTATTGATTTAGGTGCCTCATATTACATGACTAATCACTTGGAGTGGTTCTCTTCGTATAGAGAATATAATGGTGGTGGGGAATTCCTTGGAAATAATAGTTTGCATTAGTATTTTGGTAATGGAAAGATAAAACTTGTGTTTAGTAATGGGAGAGTAAAATCTCTCACAAATGTGTTGCATGCTCTAGGATTAGCATGAAATTTACTTTAGATTTATAAAATAAATGATGTTAGAGTGCATGTCATAGTTGACATGAGTGATTACAAGATGGCTAGAGGGAATCTAGTGCTAACTAAGGGATCTCAATGTGGTTCATTGTTTAAGCTCGATTCATCTACTTATTATAGCTCAACCTATGTAACTAAGAACTTCAATGATTCATGTATATTGTGGAACCATAGATTGGGCCATATTGGTGAAAAAGAGCTTAAGAGCCTAGTTAATACAAAATATGGTGGATGGTTTGTTTAGTTATTCTATAGATTTTAATTTTTGTAAGTATTGTGTGTTTGGAAAATAGAGTAGAGTTTAAAGTTAATTTAGGTAGCACTACAACAAAGAGATTATTGGAGTTTATTCATTGAAATGTATTTAGTCCTATGGATGTTGCTTCTATAACTGGTAAATATCATTATTATGTTTCCTTTATTGATGACTACTCACATTATACTTGGATTTATTATCTAAGACATAAACCTAAATTTTAGAAAGTTTAAAGATATTAAAGTTCTTGTTAAAAGTTAGATGGATAAAAATATAAAGTATTAAGGTCAAATAATGGAAGGGAAGGGAACATTTGTCTAGATAATTTGACGATTTAAGTAGACATGTAGGTATTGTGAGATAGAAAACAATTTTGTATATGCCAAAACAAAATGACATTGTAGAGAGGATGAACAAGACATTAATTGATAGCGCAAGAAGTATGCTAAGTAGTGCTTAGTTGGATCAATGTTTTTTGGCTATGGATATAAGTACTATTTATTACTTGATTAATAGATCTTTGTTTTCTACCCTAGTTGATAAAACACCATATGAAGTGTGGATAGGTAAGAAACCCTCTATTTCACACATTATAATTTTTGGTTATGAGATTTTTGTTCATGTGCCTAAATTTGTTTTAAAATCTAATTTAGATTTCAAGGCTAACAAATATATTTTTGTTGGTTATGGTGATTATGGTAAGGGTTATAATCTTTGGAATCCTCTCGCCTTGAAAATGATATATGCTAGAGATGTGTTTTATAGGGAACTTAGAGTTAAGTCTAATTGAGTACAACCAAAAGAAAAGAAAAAGAAAATTATACATTTTAAAGCCAAAACAAAGAAATGGGAAAAATAATAGGTTGGACGGGAGGATGTAGAAGAAAAAGAAGGTTTAGGTTCAAAGAGTTTATAGGAAGAATAGGAGGCACTTCTTACTAAACCCTTGAGAAGGTCCACAAGATAATAGAAACTAGTTGATAGGTATAACCCACTAGATTCCATTATGTATTTGATTTATCTTGTACTTATGAAGAACCGATATCTATGAAGGAAGCTCTTTCTTCAAAGGAGTGTGATTCTTTGATGAAGTCCATGGAGGATAAGATTATGGCTTTAGACAAGTGTGAGATTAGGGATATAGTTGATCTATGCAAGGGAAGGAAACCCATTTGGTGCAAATAGTTATTTAAGAAGAAATTTTGAATAGATGGATAGTTGGAAAGGTATAACGCAAGACTAGGGTAAAAGGTTACTCCTAGGTTGAGGGAGTTGATTTTGGTGAAATATTCTCTCCTATTTCAAAACCAACTTCTATTAGATTCTTACTTTCTATTGCTACTACTTATTATTTAGAATTACATAAAATGGATGTTAAGAATACTTTCTTGCATGGGGATCTTGATAAAGAAATTTATATATGAAACAACTTGATGGTTTTGTAGTAAAAGGGAAATAAAATTTGGTGTGTAGGTTGAAATGATCATTGTATGGTATAAAACATTCATCTTGGATGTGGTATTAAAATTTTGATGCTTTGGCATTGGAACTTGGGTTTTTAGGAGTGAATGTGACCATTGTGTTTATTTTAAATTGATGATGATCATTTTCTAATCATTTTCTTATATGTTGATGATATGCTCATTAGAAATCTAGTAAGAAAATGACTAGGGAGCTCAAAACTTAGTCTTTTGGTGCCTTTCACATGAAGGATTTGAGCTACAAAACACATCTTGGGTATGGGGATCAATCGGAATTAATTTGGTAGAAAGCTTTGGCTTAGTTAGAATAAGTGTAATGCCCACCTATCTTATCTCTTGCCTCATCCCGGGGATGTAAGACCCCATGTGTTTGTGCTTAATTTTGTTGCTTAGTTGAACTTTGTTAATAATATTGTACTTTCTAAATATTTTTTTTGATTACCATCGAGATGCGTGGATTATGTACTTTGGGTTCCTATGTGTGTATTTTATATGCTTGAGCTATACAGTGTTTCAACTTCACTATTTTCACTATTATATGTGATTATGCTTATATGACTAAGTTCAACATTATGATGATTATTACCTATTTTTATATCTAAATCATGCTAGAGATAGGTTATTTATATTTAGATGTAAATATTGATATCATATATTGAATATTATCTTGTTGGTCGCTATATACTATGCTTTGGCTATCTAGTGAACTGTGTAGATACAACTCATTTTTTAATTGAGTGTGCAAGCCCAGGGTTCCCCACTGATGATGTAATTGGAGACAATCAACTTGAGTAAAAATGTTGTGTTCTCATTCCCTTCTCACTTGATCCTAAGTTATGGCATGAGTTTTGTGTGGCCTAGTGAGCCTGGATCCAAATCAGTTGATTTTAAATTGACTCTTGTGAAAACCCATAAAAAATGTTTGTGTTTTATGTAGGTTGTTCAACTCCTATGGTTAATTGCATTTAATTATTTTTGTAATTCTTTGAGTATGAAATGAATTTATGCTAGTATTGGGTAAAATTTGTTTTTTCTGACAACTCATAACATGTAGGTGAATGTTCAAAGTTGTGTCCCACCTTTATAAAGTAAGTGCCAACACTGATCTAGTTTTTTAACTTGAATCACTAGAAAGTGACATGTTTTAGATTTTTTGAAATGATGTAAACTAATGAAATGTAGATTCTTGGTGTGTTTTATGTTTGTGTTTTTTTTCTAAAATAAAAAAAATATTTGAAAGTAGGTTTTTTTGTAAAATTGACATTATAACTTAGTTTTTGATAAAATGTTGAAAAATGAGGTTAAATGGGCCTCCACTTTTTTATAGTAAATTTTATTTTTTTCTTTGAATTTTTGTTTGTATTTATAACTTGAAACTTTAGTGCATACATTAATTTTTCCCCATTTCGCTAAATATATTTGTTAAAATAAATCTTGAAAGTCTCGTATTGAAAAAGACAACTATTTTGACGGGCCTCCACTTTTTATCTTAATTATTTAAATTTGAGATAAAAATGATTATATTGTTTTGACATGGACTCTCTCCTCTAGTGCATCATATTTTAAATTTTTTAATAAACGTTAGTATTTTTTTTGAGAAAATAATCAACTTTATATTTCGGTGCTAATGACACACTTTTAGAAAATATAAATTAATTAAATTATAAAAAAAATTATATTTTTGAAAACTACACTAATAATCTACAAAAAGGTATTTTTATATTTTTTTAATTGTTATTTATGTGAGTGGGAGTTGTGAGAACATTAAGTTTTTCAAATAATTTTATTTTTTCAATAAATTGGCACCAAAGTGATGCTACATATGTATCTAGTGGACACTTCAAGTTGTAAAAGTTGTGGCTCAGATTAGTTTAGCTAAAACAAATCTAGTTAGAACATATTTTTTTTAATCAAAATTGACTTTTAGTTAGAAATGCTTAAATTTAGTCATGAGCTCATTAGTTGGCCTAAAGTGGGACACAACATTGAACTTTCACCCCTGTTTAGAATTTGTTTGAGTAAAAAAGAAAATTTGTGTGACTTCAAAAAATTGCATATAAGTATGTGAATATATTATCTATGTCTTTCTAATATAGGCAAGCAAATTTTAAAGGGAATGTTGCATTAGTTAAAGAGAATGTTTTATGGTATTAATTTGGCCATTTTCCTTCAAAAGAAATGCAAAAGTTTATTTTAATTGAAAATATCTATTTTGAAAAACTTAATCTCATTTGAGGGGATTCTATTTTCACTTCTCTTTTTGGGCTTCCATTTTTGCTCTCTTCTTCATGCTTGCTTGGAGATGGAAAATTGATTAGAAGGATTTCAATGTTGGATGCTTTCTTGGAATTGAGGATTTGGAAGGAAGTGATTGTGTTGATTGTGGATTGAGTGGTGGAGTTTCTACTAGAGAACCCTCTCCATTTGAGCTTCTTGGATTAGAGGTAATTGTCTCTAAAACCCATGCTCTGTGTTTAAAACTTGTATACTTTGGCCATTCACATCTAATGTGTTTTCATATGGCTTTCTATTTCTACGGTTTCATGAGTATGGGGGATTGTTAAATTGAGTGAAACAAATTTAACAATCTAAAGTTGTAAAATTTTGAAATTAGCCATTTTGCATTGAACTTTGGCAAAAACTTTCAAAAATTGTATGTGATTGAGAAATTGTTCTTTCCATGCCATTGATTTCTAAAAAATAATCTTAGAATTTAAAAAATATTTTTTGAAAATTGGATGGGGTTTGAGCTGCCCACCATTGAAATTTGAAAATTTCCAATTTTGTGTCTTTTTGAAAAAAGAAAATTTAATTTATGAACAAGTGTTTTTAAGTTTTATTTTGTAAGATTGAAATCCCCTCATGGAATTGGGATGGGCAATTATATGGCCATAGGTGTGCTATGATAGGACCTTGTTTTCCATGACATGCCCATATTAATTTTTTGTCTATGTGGCCTTAAGATGTGAGGACTCTAGCTCTTAATGGAGTGGACTCATGCCCATCTATTTATAATGCAAACAATGGAGTGGTAAGAGAGAGGTAAAAAGAACAATGTGTTGATGGTCCATCAATGTATCTATAGTACTCTCTTCCTTATTTATATGTTGGATTGTGAATCCGATGAGTGCTTGTGATCCTAATTTGTGTATGCATTGATTACTATGTTCTATGCAGGATCATAGGAGACCCTTCACCATGCTTCGAGGTCAAATTGTAGGCCTTTGAAAATCCTAGAATCATCCAGGAACCTTTGACATGCATGTGGGTCACCCAATTTATTAGGAGGCAACCCTATTAATAAAGGGTTGACTTGCGTGGGTCACCTATTTTACTTGGGATGACCCAAGGATGCTTATGGGTGATCTAGACTGGCATATTGGGTGACCCAGTCCAAAAAAGAGTAACCCTTAGAATATAGGCACTTCTTGCACTTTTTCAAAAAAATATGAAGGAGATTTGTTCCTTAGGGTCACTCTCTTGTCTAACCTTTGATTTTGTGTGGTACCTTGTTTACTTTGGGATTTATTTCCCATTTTGTGTTGGGAGTCTTGCTTAGTGTCAAGATGACTAAACTAGAGTGTGTTGGGTGAGACCTCGAGTTCCCCTATCTCTCTAGCTTGTGAGTGCATGATCTTTGGATCCAAATGTTAGTTCCACATCCTTGTTGATGTGTGTTTGTGTTGGTTTGAGCCTCTTAAGGGTTGAGATAATGTCATGGTCTCATCCTATCCTTGACTTGATGAGTTATGGAGATCATTGTCCTAGGCATGATCATCTAATATAGAGAAATATCTACCTCCTCATAGTGTTGTCATGATGACTTTGACCCATGATTGATTAAGTCTTCCACTTATGTGGTCATGCTTATTACATTGGTGTTGCATGCATGGTGTTTCATTATGTTATGTCACAACACCTTGTGCATGTAAGTATGCAATATGGCATATTAAGGTCACATTTGTATTGCAAAAAAGTTGTTCATATATTAATGTCTTGGGTAAAAGCTTGGGGCATTATAATAAGTATGTTCAAACTATTTTTTAATGGTTTGTTATGAAGGACTATAAGTCAATAAATATTGTTTTACTTGTTAGTACTAAGTTATCATTCAATCAGTTTCCTAATCCAAATGATGATTTGGGGGATATGTTTAATGTTCTATATGGTAGTGTTATGGGTAGCCTAATGTATGTCTTGATCTATACAAGATAACATTACCCAAGTAGTGGGACTTCTTAGCAAGTTTATGTCTAACCTTGGTAGAGAGCATTGAAATTATGTGAAAAGGGTTTTTAGATATTTCCAAGAGACTTTTGATTATTGTATTTTCTATCATGGGATTGATGATGTGGGGAAGATACTTGATATATAGGAATTTATTGATTTAAATTAGGTTGATGTTTGGACAATAGGAGGTATGTGAGTCATTATGTATCCACATGGGCATCCCATTTTGCCCACTCCATGATTTTTAGAGATCGTACATCATTTATCTACATAATTTACAAGGTAGGATTTGCAAGATGAATGACACACCTAATCCTAACATGTATAACTTTTTTGATGAGGGAAAGATTAAGATTGCACTTCTAAAAGTCTCTTTCCTATCAACATGTGGTGGCAAGCTCATGTAGTTTGGGAGGAAGGATAGAAAAAAAGAAGATTTGAGATTACCTAGAAAAAATTTATGTAATCCTTCAAGTATAAATACTATCTTAAATATGTCTATGATGATTTAGCCACTACATTCAATGGAAAGAATTATGCCAAGGACATGACTAGTCAATTTGTGCTTACACTAATACCTTCAACAATCCCTATGTCAAGTTGGGAATATTTAATTCAAAGAATCATAGAGTCCTTGTATATTGAAATAGCCTATGACCATTCATTCAATCCAAAATGAAGTTGGCTAAGATCAAGATGATGGGAGAAGATTTTCACTACATATTTGTCATTAAGGAGGAGTTAAGACAAAAGGGAAAATGGAACAAATCCCTTGCACCAAAGAAAATGCCTTCTTCAGACAACACCAAACCATCCAAGATAGGTAAATGGTTCAATAAACACAAATCCAAAAACCACTCTAATGTAGAGTTCCATGCACAAAAGAACCTATTCATGAATGCAAAAACTAAGGGATCATATAAGTCAAAGGTGGATAACACAAACCCTAAATATGCCTATATCCAGACAACAACAATAACAACATCCATACTAGATATAGAAGTAGAGCACCTATTCCATTCATAGATGTGGGTGCAAGGGCAACAATTGGTTTTTTTAGTTGATTGCAATAGCATGAATAACCTCATTTTTGAAGATAACGTTGTGCACCTAAATTTTCCAGCCACACCTCATCTATAGCATTATAGTTTAGGATGGATCAATTCCTACATTACTAAAGTCATACATGTTATTTGTTAATGGTACTTCTCATATTCTATTTATCCTTTCCATGGGGAACTATTGTGTGACATTGGGTCAGCCCACAATACTATGTTCCATTTTTTGGCCAAAGTGGGACATTGAAATCAACATTTTTAACCAAAATTTCACTTTATGACACCTATAGAAACTAATCCATTACGAATTTGAAGATGATGTGAACTAGTGATTTTTGAGATTTTGTGTGTAGATTCTAAATGTATTTTTTTTAATTTTAATAAATAAATTGTAAATTTTTTTTTATGTAACTTTTAATAACTTATTTTTATAGTTAACAACATTTTTAAAAAGTGGTGTTTATACCATGCAACATAACATTTTTATAGAAAGGACAAAATTATAAATTTTTAAACATAGATTTGTAACACCAATATCTAGTGCACAAATATTTTTTCATAATTTTTTGTTGCATATTTTTTTAAAATTAATTTTTGAAGTGAGATTAATTATAATTGAGGCATAGGTTTATACCATACAACATAACTTTTTCTGTATGTATCCAACTTAACTTCTTCTTTTCTTATTGAAACAAGGACAACAATACCTTGTGTAGATATTTTTTAGATTTTTTTTCTCTATTTTTTAATTTTTCATGTGTGTGGAATAGAGACTTTGATGTTCTGTGAAAAACCTATGTTCACTAGAAAATAGAAAATAAATATAATAATAAAATGAAATATATTCAATATCATACTTTTTGGAAATCTTATACTAAGGGCCACATACTTACAAAATAGAATTTCTAAATGACTTCATTTGATCCCTCAAAAGGTGAAGAAAAATTAGTTTTTTGTCAACATTTTGATAGGTGCGGATGAGACTTCATCAAGGGTTTTATATAAGAATATGGGGGTTATTTCCAAGGGGGTTTGATCTAAGAAGGTTTTATCTAACCCCCTTCAATTAAACCCCTTTAGATGGAACCCTTCAAGGCTTAAATCATTAATTTTTTTTAAAAATATGTGATTTCAGACAAAAATCAGTATGTGGACCATAAGTGGGACACACTATTGTGGTAGCACCCCATTGTACCTCTTGATTGTAGTAATATAATCCTTGGGTATCCCTACTTGCATTTCCACCAAATTATCTACAAATTCAATCCTTAGAGCTCATCACTATCACACCAAGTTTCCTTTCGCACAACTAAGATAATTATCTTTCAAGAAAGGTTGAATGATCCAAAATAGTACAAGTAAATGCACCACCATACATCAACACCATAGTTTGCAATCCTGGGTGTAAATTTTTGCTTCATGTACCATTTGTGCAATGTGTAGACCAATTTAAAAGTCACTCTCTAGCTTTGAATGTGTAGCCCTTTACATCATGCACTACTCATGCATTGTTAAGGATCATCTATAACATTATAGTTTGGGATGGATCAATTCCTATAGTACCAAAGGCATACATTTCATTTGTTAATAACACTTCTCATATTCTCTTCATCCTTTCCATTGGAAGTTGTTATGTGACATTACACCTCTTGATTGCAGTGACATAATCCTTGGGCATCCCTACTTGCATTTCCACCAAATTGTCTACAAATTCAATCCTTAGAGCTCATCACCATATTACTGAGTGGTAAGAGATATTAGATTTCAAAAGTGATTCCACAAGTCAAACATGATGTGTAGCCTTCGCAATGAATTGCACAATTTTCCTTTCACACAACTAAGATGATTATCTTTCAAGAAAGGTTGAATGATCCACAATAGTGCAAGTAAATGCACTACCATACATCAACACCATAGTGTGCAAGCTTGAGTGCAAATTATTGCTTCATGTACCATCTATGCAATGTGTAGACCAATTTAAAAGTCACTCCCCAACTCTAAATGTGTAGCCCTTTACATCATGCACCACTCATGAGCTATTAAGGATCATGTTGTACAACATTACTGACAACTTTGTCTATGTTCCATGCAACAATTAATTTCTTGCATATTAGGACATGTAGACTGTGTATTTTAGAACATTGTGTAACACCTTAGAGCACCATTAAATAGTCTAGCACATCTTCTAGAGGCATTTCATGAAATGTCATTTGTTAGCACAATATGCAACCAAAATATTAACCATCAAAAGATGAAATGTCACACATGGAAGACCAATTGGTTCAATTTCCATAATGACATTTATCTTCACAATCATATAAATTATAAATATACATCACTAACATAAACAAATAGGTATGTATTATAGACATTATATAGGGCTAAATACATAGCCATACATATAGAATGATCATATTAATAAAATAGTATTTTCTAGTTCTCAAATTCTTGTCTGTCTAATTCTTGATTTCCATATTGGTTCTAGATACTTACAACACGTTTAGGCCCTCATCTAGAGCATTGTCCCTTAGGCCACCTAGGATCTAGATCATTAATTATACGTGTTTCCAAATACCTACAACTCCAACTTCATCACAAGTTTTCCTCACATTTAAGATTACAGGGTTGGGATGATATCTTTATATGTATATCTAGGGATCATTTTTCTAGGTCACACTCAGTTTATCACTAGCTACTAAGTCTAGACTAATCAAAGGGTATGTTGTCTTCACCATTGTTCATAAACAATACTACTAGATTGAATTTAAAAATATCTAAAATAAGATTCTCCTCTTTCACTCACTTGTTACACTTACTCTTCTTTATAGGGTTGAAACTTGAATGCCTTACCTTAGGAGAACTATCTAAAACTAAATTGAAAGAACTTGCTTACTTCCATGCTATACAAGTATCTTCATTGTAAAATATTAGGGACTCAAGTAATCAATTTAACTAATTTTGATACTACCCTTCATTGTTGTTGTGATCTTTAAAATAGTAAATATGATACAAAGGCCTAGGTGGATGGCCAATACTTACACTAATTTCTTAGATACCCATATCAAACATTTAAATCCTTTATGCTATTAGCACAACACATGATCTACTCTAGCTAATACACAAGGCTTTTTCTCTAGTAGACCTTGTAGGTTTGGCATGGACAAACTTCCTTCACATGATTTTTCAATTATTACACTAGATCTTTATATAAGGGAGATAAATATGGGTATCAAAGATGGGATCTATAGAGCCTACCTATGGTACAAATAGTTAGTGCCTCATAAATATTTTTGTAGAAGACTCAACACTACTATAATATATATCTTCACTAAATGAGGATGAGATCATTCAATTTCTAGTTTACAAGTTAAGCTACAATTGCCTTACAGTTTAAGGGTCCCTTTGTCATAGTTCAAATTTTGTTCACATCCCTTCCGCATAGAGATTAATCATCATATTCCTATGGTGCATTGTATTTGTTATATTTGTTTGAAGGAGCCTAAAACTAAGGATCATTTTGTTTTTAAATGCTCTCCTTAATATGTGATTAGGGGGACCTATTTTTTTGTCTCTTCCTTTTGTTTTTAAATATTCTCTCTATAACTCTCTCCATAATTTCATGGCTTATGAGAATGAGAGATGCTTGGCTTGTTTCTTTGGAGATTTGTTTGATCTTTATAAATGTCTAGCCAAAGACTTTGATTCCAAAATACTCTACACTTGAGGATTGTTTCTTTTGTTTACCTTGTTTCTACTTTAGGGTTGAGTAGAAAGTAATCTCGTGACATGCTTATGAATATGATGAAATGTGTGAGGCATGTAAGGATATGATTTGTTTTCACATATTATCTCTTTAGTGCACACACTTTCAATTGTGTTCTCTTTTAGATTTGTTCAATTACATTTGCAACACACATAAAGTCAAATATACATTACCTATTTTAAATAGATCAAAAAGTAACATTTATGTGCATTTTCTTTGATGATCTCTAGCACCAATATGCAAACAATGGCTACTAACAATGATCACATAATGACCCAGATATATACTTGCAACGCATGAAAAGACAAATATACATTACCTACTTTAGATAGATCAAAACAATAGCATTAACACACATTTTCTTTGATGATCTCCAACACCAATATCCAAACAATGCCTCACATAATGACCCAAATTCATAAGAGATGATTGATGAATGAATGTAATAAATTTTCTTTGGTGATCTCCAACACCAATATCCAAACAATGCCTATTGACAATGATCACATAATGACCCAAATTCATGAGAGATGATTGATGAATGAATGTAAATTATGTGCCCTTTCATTTTCAAAATAATTGATGAATGAATGTATGATCAAAATTCATAAGAGATGATTAATGAATGAATGTAAGTTATGTGCCCTTTCATTTTCAAAATAATTAATGAATGAATGTAAGTTGTGTGCCCTTTTCATTTTCAAAATAATTGATGAATGTATGTAAGTTATGTGCCCTTTCATTTTCAAAAGTCATATAAGTTTGTAGGTTAAAGCATACTTCAAATTAATACAAGACAATAACAATACACTACATTATCTACTATTTTGACAGTCTTTGGAGATGAACTCCCGGCTCACACCTCAAAAAAAAAAAAATGTGTTTTTGGTTGGCCCCATTATCAACTATTCCAATTTCCCTGCTTTGTGCACACCATCATTCTTGTTCTTACCCCATTGAAATTCCTAATCAGGTGGGCGATCTTTTCTGAAAAGGTTTCGATGGGACACAAGCATATATGGGGAATTTCTGTGTCAACCGGTCAAAATACTGTATTGTCCTCTTACAAGACAGAGACTTGACCTCAGCGCATTTCATGTTTCAACTTTCAAAGCACTCAGATCTCCATTCTCCATTTCCACAGACCCGTGAAAGTCAGTACGTTCTACTTTTTCCCCAGAGATATTCGCTCCGCATTTCTGCTAAATGGATTCCTCGTCAGATACTGCCAATTTAGGCCTTGCTTGAGCAGTGAGGTCAATCCGTTCAATCGCTGACATTTTTGTTAGTTACAGGTCCGTGGGAGCTTGTTTTAGCACTTTTAAAACATTTTTGTGCCATCCTTTTGGATATATATCTACCAGTAAAATCATACTCCATTATCTTCGCATCATTTCTTCCGCCTTTCACGCCTGTCAAACGCACAGATGACTGGCAGATCGCAGTGGAATGCATTCTGCACCGCATGTAGGTACTTCTGTTTAATGAAAGGTGTCCAAAAAAAAGTGGTTTTTAAAAAGCTGCCATTGTATAATTGGACACCCAACAATCAAATATAAAAATACTATTTCATTATTAAGTAAACATTGTATTCTTATTAAAAACTAACTAATTTGATCCAAATAAGTGATCACAGAACTTTTTATAAAGTCTATATTTTATTGTACCTAACCCTAACCCTAATTGTTGTTATATGCTTCTCCAATATACCGGCAGAGGCTACATTATAATAAAATTTTAGCAAGATTTCTGCAAGGTTATGCTTCTGCTGGAGAGCTCGCTAGTGGTAGTCTTGACGAAATATTCTGCAATAGAAGTTGGGCTATAATCCAGCTCTCCTGGCATATTCTTCTGAAGAGGAGGGGATGTGAACATTTCTAAGGAATTCCCATTGTCATTCTTGAAAATTGCTATTGACTGTTTGATCATTGAAGTGGATGATGTTTAAGTAAAGTGGTTTGTAAACTATTTTTAGTGTATATTATTTTGATTGACATGGGAATTATTATAGGCAACTGCTCATTACCTTGAGGAGAAGAGATTACAGAAGGAAAGAATGCATTCTCAATCTCAATCTGTTCAACAGAGTTTTTTATGAGTTTTACTTATGACAATGTGATAAGGTAATTATGAATGTGATGAAGACTGAAGATTAATTAGGATGAACAGAATGTCATATAATCCTGGTAATTAGATCTTTTCTCAGGCTTGAGCTTAGTGCTCATAGACTCTAGAAAGAATTCTCTGCTTTAAATCAACAGCAACAATTTTGACATTTATGCCTAACCATTACAAGAAGGATGTGCACCTGCAAATGGACTGTTCTCCAAAAATAATGACAGCTCTTTTTTGTAATTACTGGTTTTACATATCTGATCACATCTTGACGAACTGCAGCATTGCATATATTTAAGAATGCATGTAATGGAATTGGAGCATGCTAAACCAAAAGTTCCATTTACTGGTAAGATTGGCCATTGATAGTAAATTTGTTCAAGAAATTTTAGCAGCTGACCACATTGAAGAGTTGCAAGCATAACTTCATAGCTTGAATACACTCCTCCTTCAGCAATTCCTTTGATCGCCTGCCATCATATCAATTGCTTAGTCAGTAAAAGCATGCCAGGTACTACTAGCATTAATGAGATTTATCTGGAGTCTGCTGTATATAACCTACATTCTTCCAGATGGGTGTAAGACGCATCTGTAGTCAAAACAATCTGATATTTTGGAACAAATTTATAAGATGTGCCTAATTTAGGGTTATTATGAGCGTTAGGTTGGTAGAATGCCTAAACAAACAGATTATATTAATGCCCACAAGTGATCAACGGTTCGAATGAGATTGAAATAGACAGTGAGGACTCAGGACTAACAATCCATAGAAAAATTCGATAAATGCGCAGTGAGACGGGTCTCCGAATATATGCACCAGTTTGTGCATTGAATACAAATTGACCCAAAATATTCAACTCGCGTAAAAATATGATCCAAACTTTTAAACTCATTTTACATAAATATAAAAACATTATATAATATTTTCTCCGATGTGTACTTTATTTATAAAAGAGATGTCGTGTCTAATATGTATAAAATATTTGAATTAGAATATTTATTTTTTAATTAGATAATTTAACAATGATAAAATATGTATTAAAAAAGTGAAGTGTATATATATATATATAACAATTGATTATATTTGTTAGATGGCGAAGAGTGACAATTTTGCAAAAGGAGCAAAATAGTTCAGTAGAAGGGACTTTTAGCAAGATAGAACATGCAAAATCAAAAAAGAGTGTGAATTTGGTGGTGGTGGCAAGATTAAGGTGTCTCCTTGCTTCACCATAGGTCTTTAGGAAAGGTAGTGAATATGTGGCAAATAGTAAAGAATTGGGTACGTTGTTCGATAAGGCGGATCAAGGTTCGATCAAGGAAAGGGAGGTGCGGGATACAGGGCAGAAGAATTGTATAATATTAGTTTTTAATGTCAATGTGGAAGTGGACTATGTCATCCTGTGCATTGATATTCCATAAAACTTTTTGAATTTAATGGTCAATAAGCTAAAGAAGACAACGGTGATTGCCAAATTCATAGGGATTTGGCCATCAATGGAGAGCATCAAATCTTGGATTAGTCAGAAGTGGTCACATTGCCCCTCCCCTAAAGTAAGTTTTCTAGTACTAGGGTTTATTCAGATTGTTTTCTAGTCAAGGATAGATCATAATAATATTCTCAAGGGAGGTCCTCGGATCATGGGGAATGTTGGCTCTTTTTCTTACAGTATCTAATTCTAAGATACTTACCATAGAGTTTGACCCAAGGGAAGAGATCTATGATCAAATTGGAGATAAGAAAAAGGACAACAAACAAGAGGCATAGGAAGCCTCTTCTGTGATTTAGGCTCTACAAGACCTAGGGGATAACCATTTTAACAATTCACTAGAATTTGAGTAACATGGCATTAGATTATCATAGTGAGGGGCAGATAAAATGCTAAGGAAACACAACAAGGGTTTCCCCATCATAACACATCTATATGCATCCCTTACGCTCTTGACACTGATGCCTAAGAAAAATAATTTATAAATAACTTATGTTTCATCAAATTTTATGATTTGGCTTCATGGGGTTGGAAGGTGTAGTGTCGTAAATTGTCGCCACTCACAATTTCACACTAGACTTGGCCCTTTTGTTTAGCATGCATGATTAACTTTGTTTGTAATATTATTGTTTCGTTGTTTACATAAGAAACTATGATAAACCCCTTAACAAGTGACATTTCAGGGGCAATTTGGGTTGGGGCACTAGTGCCCTAGACGCTAGGGTCCTTCCAGTTGGCTCTGAAAGGTTTTGAATTCAATTGTCATCTTTTGTGTATTAAACGATGTACCTTGTTTGTTGGCCTCAACAAGTGACTCTTTGAAAGGATGTTTGATTCATATATAAACAAGTCATTTTCCCTCATTTTATAGGCTAAGGATCTTTACAACATCTTGACAATGTGACATGACATGATCTTGTGAATTCTACTATAGCGAACTTCTGACTTACTGAAGCTCTCTACTTGTGATTATTATTTGCACTAACCCTTTTGCAGGCATTTGATGAAGTTTCTTCATCTTCCATCGACTATTTGTATGTGATTGTGTTGTGACACCAATCCAACTAGGGTTTCATGCTAAGGTAAATCTATTTCAATTATAGAAATCTTTATTACTTGTTTTACCTTTGCTCATCATGAACATGCACTCTATATCAATCATCATTTTTTGTTGTGGAAGTGGGAACACTTACACAGGGTTTGACTAAGGCAAGCCCCTATACAACACAACGATTTTCTCTCTTTCTTGTGTGTAGATCTGAAGATGAAACTTTAACAGTGACGAACAACAAGAAGATGAAAGATCTATGACAGAGACCATCAGGTAGAAGTTTAGGCCAAACCCTAAGGACTAGGGCACCCAGTGCTAGAGTCCTGCTAGCTCTACTCCCACTTCTAGTGATAGGTTCCCTATGATCTACTTTGCTCTATTTTGCTTCTATTTTTTGTGTACTATATCAGTAATCAGTCAGTTTACTCAATTTGTCGCTTAGATCTTCACATTGCATTGTTTAGTCAAATCATTTCCTCATTGCAACAAAGGAATAGAAGCTTTCCCTTGAGGACTATAGCCAAACATAAAAAATTTCATCAATTTGTGTTCTAATGTGGCATGGAGAAAGCTTGATCTAGGTGGATTCATTGATTAGGCTAGATCTCTTTTCCCATATCACATTTTGGTGAACCCGACGTATCTTACACTTGCACTTATAGATCTCATTGTTGTGTTTGATTAGTTGATTAATTGATTGGACACTTATTTTGCATATCTTATTTTACTTCATGTGTGTAGTTCAGAAAGCAAAACATGCTTAAACACATTTTTCTTTTCTCTTAGATTAGAAAATAAAAAAATAAACATAAACATAAACAAAACTTTCTTATTCTTCTATCCCTTAATCAGCATATCCATCTTGTTGTCACTTTCTTTTCTCTATCGCTTCCTAGGAGCACATGAGTGTCCTCAAACTTGTAATTACTTTATGAGTCTCATAGCCTGGTGCTCTGAATACGAACATCTTGTAAGAAGATGTTATCAAATCCTAATGGGTTCCCATCCTTTAGGTAGCTCTAGTGTTTCAACATCAGAACTTGATTTCGATAGCTTATTCATCCCAAGAAGTTCTGGAATGCGACCATCTTTAGATCACATTCTTGCCTTTCTAATGATCTTTGAGACACAACCTTCCCTTGATTCTCTTAAGAACTCTGTGGCCCATGTTCCTGAGGCCCAAATTCAGAAACTAGACAAAGAATTGGCTAGCTTACAACAATTCTTGGGCATGGAACATTTGGCTAGGGAGGTAGTCCCCCTCATATAGAATCTCAGAATATTGTTGATTGATGACCCACAAGGTGTGGAAGTTCTACATAGTCTAGCTCACATAGTGGATAACAACATTATGACATCGACTAGTTGCGTAGAAATTTTCAACATGTCCTTTCAAAACCAAATGGGGATGCAAATGTCAATA
Source organism: Cunninghamia lanceolata (assembly GCA_027924645.1). Lineage (NCBI taxonomy): Eukaryota > Viridiplantae > Streptophyta > Pinopsida > Cupressales > Cupressaceae > Cunninghamia > Cunninghamia lanceolata. The sequence continues at coordinate 5,892,556 of BSBN01000846.1, read as the reverse complement.
GCCATGTCGACATCTTCTATTTATATTTAAACACCCACTATTTTGTTGTCACCACCACTACACAAACTGGTAACAATGCTAACACTAGTTCTAGGGTAACAAGTGGGAATCCTATACACCACTATAGCTTTGTCCCACCTTCCTTCAGCTTCCAGTTTACCTATCAAAATTCTAATCCAAAAATTTCCCAACATGTTCTTAGCCAATCTCATCCACAATTCACTTACCAAAATGCCAATCACATTGTTTCCCAACCTCTTGTTAGCTCCGCTCCTCCATATTCTAGCCATTCACAAGTCATTCCATCTTCCGATCCTATAATAAACCAACTCTTGCAAAATGTCAATTCCTTAAAACAACAATTAGCAACCATAAGTCAAGGTCAATCCCAACCTACCATCCCATCCTACTACACTCATAGCCCACTAGCACTCACTATCCTAAAAACTCCTATGCCAAACAAATTTGAAACACCATGTTTTGAGAAGTACACTGGAAAAGGAGACCCTAGTAACCATGTGTCATCCTTTACCACTTTGTGTAGTGACTTTCTTTTTGAAGATGCTATCTTAACTAAGATTTTTTCTCGTTCGTTAAAATACATGGCCTTAGATTAGTTTTGTTCACTACCTAACAACTCAATCCATTCTTTTCAACAACTTATCAATCAATTTCTCCAACATTTCCAAGCCAACATTGGACCTCAAGTCACATTGACTGATTTGGTCCATTGTAAGCAAGGAGTGAAAGAGAAAGTGACTGACTTCATTGGGCATTACCAAGCCCTTTTATCTCAAATTTTGTATTCTCTTCTAGATGCTGATGTGCAATAGGTTTTCATTGGAAACCTACAGCCACAAATCCGTAATAAGATACTATTGATGTGCTATCCTTCATTTACACATCTTTGCATAGCTCTTCATGATTACCAACTGTCAGTCGGCTAGTATGAGAGCTCCTCATCAGCTCCCATTGGCCGGTCTGAGGCCATTGCTCCACATTATCAAACATTTAAGGAGAAAAACAAAAACTTTATCAAAATCAACTCTCATTCTTCAAACAACATTCAAGCACAAGTTGCGGTCACTGCACCTCCTACTGTGGTCCCCTATAAGTTTAAACCAAAGAATCGATTGTTCTCTCATCTTTCTAAATCTATTCATTCCATAATGTTGTAGCTTCTTAACAATAACCTCATTCAACTGAACCTCCTATTCATCCTGTTGACACTTCTAAATTGTTATCTCCTTCATATGACTCGAAGGCCTTTGGTCAATATCACCGAACACCCGGGCATGACACCGAGCAATGCATGCATCTCAAGCATGAAGTGTAAGACCTCATCAACTCTAATTTTATTCAAGTAGCCAGTGAGAATGAAAAAGGGAATAAATCTATAGCTCCACAAAGTCAAAACTTGCAAATCTACACAAATCCGTTGCCCCACCATTCAGCTAACATTGTGGAACAATCTGTTGATAGAGAGCTTACTTCAATAACTTATGATCACCAAGACAAAAGCCTAAACAACCTAATTTACATGGTGGATGCTTGCCCTTGTCAAAAGCTAGCTAAACCTGAGCCAACCATCTCCTTCACCAACCATGATGCCCCTTTTCATGCACTTAATGGTCCTCTCTACATTATTGCCAAGATTAATGACAAACCCACAAGGGGAGTACTCATTGATCATGTATGCCTGGCAAACGTAGTTACGAAGGAATTCCTCTATGTGCATGAGTTGTATTGAGACAAGTATGAGAAATCAGAAATCTCAGTTAGAACGCGTGATGGCTCCACTCATCCTACTCTTGGCTCCTTGACATTTTCCATCTAGGTCAAACCCAAAGTCCTAGATGTGTCTTTTGCATTATTCCAACCTCGGATTAATTTCATGCGAAGTTGGATCATCCATGGCTCACCTCCATGAAGGCGGTTCCCTCTATAATCCATAAGTCCATAAAATTTCCATTCAAGGGACAAGTGCATACTATATATCACAGTGGGTTCCATCATTTGTCCCTCTATGGGAACTTTCCACTTGATTACTTCTGGCCATAGCCAGTTGAGCCTGTTCAGCCTCGCAATGACAATCTATTTTTATCTTACTAGAAATTCAAAGCAAGATAAATTGTTCAATTGTTTGTTAGTGCCTCCTCTCATACTATCTCAGTTTCTACCCTTGAGGTCTCTCAATCTTCTACGGATGTGATAGTAGCTCCCCTTGTATTGCAGGTTGTAGACAAACCACACCTCAAATCAAGAGTCATTCCCTAACCCTAACTATCTAGCATTTATGCTAAGGTTCCACCTCCACCGTCCTACCTAGGACCATGAGGCAAACACCCTGCATAGCCTAGACCTCCCTGTGCTTCTGGGATTATGTTTGTTCCTCCTTCCTCTTTGGAGTCTAAAGGAAAGCAATCCATTGCACAAAAACTTTTTTCTGAGGTTTCTCAATCATCCGTGGATATCTTAGTACCTTTGCCTATTTCGTAGGCTGCAAGAGAATGACAACCCACCTTGAGAAACCCTCCTCCCATTGTCTCCCAACCTCCAATGGTTTCTTTTGTTCCTCCTCTGTCTCCTTGAGTAGAGGATGAAAAGGAACCCATGTTGGGAAACACCCAAGTTCCTCCTGAATATGCTTCAAACCATACATGACAAAATCAAAATGTGAAAGAATGCAAGAGATGACATCGTGCTAGGGCTCATCAACTTGCAACAAAAAAGGAAAACCTTCCTCCTCATCCTTCTTCCATGCAACCCATCATTACCTATCTCTTAGGCAACCAAGAAGGCTGAAAAGACCATTCTCGCGGTCCAAGTATTCTTGGCTCCTTCTATGGAGATTCCTGTCCTCTCTTTGATTCTAGATATTCTACCATTTGCTGATCCTTTGAATCCACCCAACATTAGAGTTGTTTCGAGTGGTGCTCTATCACAGATAGTTCCATTCTAGCATTCCATTGACATAGACATTTTACATCCAAAGCGTAAGCATGAGCCTTACCTTCACTAGTCATTCCCAATTCCTAAGCCACAACCGCCTCTTGGAGCTTCTTCTCCTCCTGTGATTCATAGTGCTCACAACCCCATAGTCATATCACCTATAGTGATATATTCTGACATTGATTTAGAGGACACCTTTGAACCATTAGAAAATGTTGCACAATTATCCTCGATCTTCACATAATCGATGGACTTGGCCTTTAGGGGCATGCGTGAGGATCCTTCCCCAGTGATTGATTATGTACAGCACAAACCAGGCACTACTCCTTGTACCACACTTGTTGTAGTTCCTCTATCAACTTGTCCTCCATCCTTGTATGATGAGAAATATTGTGAGGTAGATGATTTTCTATAGTCTAACTCGTGGGGGTAGTACCTTCATCTCATGTGGTATATTTGTGTTATACTTGTATGTAATGTTATCCCCATATGTGTTGATGGTGTGTATTTAGTTTGTCATTTTTCTCTAAATGACCCTTGACGCTCCTATCCGTGCAAGGATACAAGGGGAATGAATCTATCATGACATTCCTCTCTTTGTATCTCAATTCTTCTAGTTGTTGTAAATGCAATTTTATGCCTTTTAGGGATGATGCAAAGCATTGCATGATTTAGCATCCTTCCATGTTGGCCCAAAAAACTTTTTATCTTTCTTTCATGTGATATTTCTTCCTCCGTATTCATAGTTCTACTAACTGGAGGATGATGTCAGTTCCAAAAATAATTGTCCCTTTATACAACCATTTATATACTGACTCCAGTCAAGTAGATCCCTTTGTGCTATTGTATGATCTTGCCTATTCTATGTGGCACCTTGTTACAATACTTGGCGACATGCCATGATTACACAAACCTTTGTGTATCATGCCTACAACATCACCTTGGTTTGCCCACCCTGAGGGGAAACCCTTTGTCATGACATAGATTTTGGGACACATCATTTTGGCATGTGCTTCTAGAAATCCCTCGTGCCTATTTTACGTATATCAATTTGTCTACCTTAAAGACAATTGCTCCCTGCTAGTGTTTGCAATTACTTTAAGGTGGGGGCATACACTCTACTATGCACTTCACTTTGTTCACACACACATGGATGTTTTTCTATCACAACACACTTTTTGATCATCTTTTGTAGCACTTTATCAAAATTACCTAGCAAACAACACGTTTTGTTTGGCCTATAACTTCTAATATTATTGACATGAAACTCACCTAGTAAACAATAGATTTTACTAGTCTATGATGCTTTCATGGAACTCACCTAGTAAATCTATGGATCTTACTAGCCTATGAGGTTTTTGATGTGCTCCTTGAGGTGTTAATAGCACATGGTCACCTAGCATAACACAGCTTGCTAGTCTATGATCCACATAGTCTATGAACCACCTAGAAAAACACAACTTGCTATCCTGTGTGCTTCATAGGGCTTTGTTACACTCATGGTCACCTAGCATAATGCAACTTTCTAACCCATGATCCATGAGCATATTTTGATCTACATGACCCCTAGCAATAGAGCAAGCTAGTGCCAGAGTCATGTATTCTTTTTTTATTAATCCCTTGTTTACTTATATGTTTTAGTTTTCCTTGTATAATGTGTGTAGGCTTCAAGTATGTTCTATGTATACTCCATGTATTCTCCTTGTTTACTTCATGTTTACTCCATGTATTCTCCATGTTTACTCCGTGTATTCTCCTTGTATGCTTCGTGTTTGATTGGAGTTGCACCGTGTGTCTTGTGTGTGTGCAACCTCTTTATCTTAACATTGTAAGTTGGTAAAATCTTAAGTCTGGGGGCTATCGCATCTCTCAACTTAGTGGCATTCTACGTCTTCAACATTTTTTCTTCTCCATACTTTAGTGTGAGTATGAACGTAAGTTCTATTACACCCCATGTGTTTCTATCTACTTACTATTTACCTAGTTTGGTTAATTTGTTTGGAAAGTGAGTGATTATGGATTTCTGCATTTGTATATGTGTTTTTATCCATTTACTATAGATTGGATATTTTGTGAAATTGAAGTAATTATGAATCGTTGCATCTATGTGTGTTATCTATCTTGAATGCAATATGATGAGAAAAAGAATAATACAATGTCTCGTATTAAATGTAGTTATTGTTAAAATAATGATGATATTTTTTATCAGCCAGCTATTGTGGCGATGATCTAAGTGGATGCAGGAATAGGTTGTCCCTCTAGAAAAGAGGGGAGGTATCACTCAGGAGAGGGACTTGGTTTGGTAAATGTAAAAGAGAAGCCTAAACTAAGTAGCACACACACACACACATCCTAATTTGACCTAGGTTGAGTCGAATCAATGAGGGTAGCGGTAAGTGATTTGAGTTATGTATCTTGAGTCTTGATTGGATGTTCAAACCTTCATGTTGTTAAGTGTTTGGTTGTTTGAGTAAGGTTTCTTTGAGATAATAAAAGCTCGTGCAAGTCCATGATACGTTCTTATACATGAGTCAATATGAGCATGAACATATGTAGGTAGACGTACCTACAAAAATTCATGAGCATATTGCTCATAGATATGCAGATGTCAGTTTGGACTATGCAAGAGTTATTGTCTCTCTATCTATATATATGTATTTAATATAAATACTATTATTATTTTCTCTTAATAGCGGAAATATAATTTTATCATTTTGCAGAAATTGATTTTCGTAAATATTGTTCTATGGTGATTAGAAGAATAGAAATATATAAAATAAGATTTAATAAAAATAATAATAAAAGAATAGTTTTGAAAATAAGAATTAAAGGTGTTTAAATCTTAGTAAAAAGGTTATTAAATTATAGTAAAATTAAGGTTTTAAGTGCTTTTAATAAAAAGGGGGTTAATGTTCTTTTTTTTTTAAAAAGAGAATATGTTTCATTTTAGTTGAATGGTGTTATTGACCCATGTGTTGGTCATGTTTTAATTAATAGGCATGTCTTAAGAGGGTGGTGGCCTTATAAGGCACGTGGTCCCTTAGAAATGATGGCAATGCATAAAACGAATAAAGGTGTGGGGTGGTGGCGCATTGGCTATGCACTCTTGATGGCAATGGGGTGGTCGGCGGTTCAAACCACCTGACCCTCCTTTTAAAACCGTGGGTTATGATTTGGCCGACATTGTTTCCCTAGGATTCCCTGAAGATAATATTAGGGTCCATATTGATAGGTGAATGTGCCTTATCCTTAAGCCTATGCAAGTGCTTAGGATATTGGCCATTAATGTTTTTACTCTAAAGTTTTTAACAAACACTTTTATTTTTTTATCTTTGTCGTGGATAATGAACTAATTTTAGATTTTGTAAGCATGTCCTCATAGTGTCAACATTTTTTGAGTTGGTTAAGCATGTCATCATTATATCAACATTTTTGAATTGGTTGCAGTATAAAAGGGGGTACTCTCCCTTATTTTTAATGACACCTTTTTCAAATCAAGAGCCTTCTCTTATCAAATTTGAGTTTTGCGTTAGTGTCAAAAGTTTGTCATTTTCTTTTTGTAAGTTGTTTATTTGGAGGAGTGATTTAGAGTTTTTGGAAGGACTTAAACAAAATAGTCTTTGATCCACTTGGAGTTGTATTCTCAGGCATGGGGTTTATTTCTCCTTCTCTATGTTTTTCCTGTTTTCAAAACATTATGTGATGTATTGTTTTTAAGCAATTGCAATGTTGAATTTTTGATGTGAATATATATAGTTAGCAAATTTGTATTGTGATTGTGAGAAAGTGTCTATGGTTGAGATTTTACCTAGATAGAATCATAAATCAATCATTGATTGGTGTTCGTATAAGAAAATTATATAAGAGGAAAGTTAGTGAAAATAGGATTCAAGTGGTATTACTTCGATATTTGTATCCTAGTAAAAGCATGTAATAGGTTAACCTTGGCATATGTGATCCATGGAAGAGATAGATAACCTAGAATAGAGTTTGATGTAATTGTTTAGTGGGGATATTCTTGGGATTTGTTGATCCATGGGAAAGGGAATATTCTGTGTAGAAAATGATGCATTTGTTAAGTGAGGTTATTCATAGGATTTGTTGATCCATAGGTAAGGGAATAACTTTTGTATAGATATTGTTGTCTTTCCCAATCGAGATACAAGGGTGGGTGAATATGAGACAACAAAACTTTGGCCAAAGTGGTGTAAATTGCCAACGTTTACACTGTTTAGGTTCACTATGATCCAAATTTGCATTTCTAGTAGGGATTTCATATTTTGATGGTTGTAGCCATAGTATGATAGTACTAGTTAATGTAGGACACAACACCTTGCTCAAATTAGGCCTATTTTATTTGGGGTTACCATACCAATCCCTTCGTCGAAGGGTAGGGCCATTTACCAATTTGGTAAATGTATGGGGGACCGTAGTTAGTCTGTGGTTGGAGGTAAATCGCTTGAGTGATGTTTCCCCTCATGCAGTTAGTGGCTAGGAATATTGAAGATAGACAAGTATACAATCATGTATCTCTATTTTTCAATTAAGCTCTTGAAGCTTGTATGTATATTATGAAAAAAGTTGTAAAGAAGATTATTCAATTCTTTTATTGAGGAAATGAAATTTGATTTTTGCAATGGGAGTTTGGAATATGTTTCAAATGTGCATTTAATCGAAGGAATTTAAGGAAAAGTTTTATTGCTTCCACTATCAGTATCTTGATCTATTTACTTTCAAAGTTAAACTTGGTAAATCTTAGTTGGTAGCACAAGTGGCATGTTACATGTGGTATCAGAGCCATCTAGTTTTAGCTGTGGAACCTATGTGCTCACTATGCTATGAGAGTCCAAAATTGAAATTGGTTTTATGCAAGAATGGCATAGTAGACTAACCAAGAAAATTGTCAAAAGGAGTATTATTCAACACTTAGCAAGCCAGCGGTTAAGAGTAAACCAACTGAGGAATTAAGGAATCCATGAGTCAATTTAACTCTATTGAGGATGCATAACGGAAAGATTCTGAGACTTGGATTAAAAAGATGAAACCTTGATCAAATGTATTAGACTAAGAGCTCAGGAAGAGCAGTGTCTATGTGAATTCAAGATCACTTTTATATCTCAAGAAATTAAGGATGGGAAGATCCTAAAATAATCAACCAAGTGCAGAAGAAACTAAGTTTGAAAAATTCTAGAAAGTGTATCAACGATACGTAGATAAATTGGAATCTTGTCTAACCCTAGATGGGTTGGAATGAGTCGAGAGAGATAAAAGGATCAATAAAGGACAAGTAGTGATGTATTAGCATTTAATGCTTGGAAAAATAGTACAAGACTTGGAAAATGCTTTTTGATTTCTAGGATTTATGAGAAAACCATTTACCATATACAAAGAATTGTGCATAATTAGAGGAGAATAAGAGTCCCTTAATAACTCATGAATCCTATAGGAAAAAGGTGACAATATGTAGTTGAGGATGTAAATGAAGAGGATCCTCTTGGGCAATATTATGATGAAAAGATTGGGATTAGTATCATTCTTTTGTTAAGAGTTTGCAAGATAATTCGTAACAGTTTCAAGGAGGAGTTATTAGTTTTTTTTCATAGCATTTTGGATATAAGTTGAGAGCTATGTATTTTGTCTCTTGGTGGAGATAAAAAATAAATTATTACAATGAAGAATGAGATCATCACCGAGATATTTAGACAAGTTTGATTAACTAAACTATTCTGGGAGGTAGGGAATAGAGTTTTGTAAATAAAGGGAAGAAGTGTGTGTCCCAACTGAAGTTTGTGCATGTTGTTGTATCACCATATGAATATCATCTAGGTGACGAGTGATAAATATTCATGTAAGAATGGAAGTGTTATAACTTTTTGATTAGCAAAATTTTTGTGTGTTTGATGAAAGTCTTAAAGGACTTATTTATTGTGCTAGTAGCATGGTCTCTAAACCACTGCAAGTTTTTGGAAAACTCGAGTGTAATACAACAATCTACTCCCTTGTTAGTGACTTAGTCAGTCACGTAGTGTATAGTCAGTGTATCTTTTGATTTTGACACTTCTTGAATATTTGGTAAAAATTCCATTTTAAATACTTGCATGAATTTTCATTGTTTTATTCTTTTATTCTAGAATGGTCTAGTTGCCAAATTTTGATTTTATGACCAATTGGTCAAAATTTGATTTATTGAGCTCAAAATTTTGATTTATTGTTGAAAATAAATTTTCTTATTCTTTGATATTGATTTATTGAGCTCAAAACTTTTGACTTATTGTTGAAAATGAAATTGCTTATTCTTTGACATTGATTTAAATTATTGAGGTGGCTATACTAGAATATTTTTGGTTGTTTGCCTCTATCATGTCTTGGATGGGCCTTTGATGGATTGTGTAAGGGAGTAAATTGTAGAAAATGCACTTAGAATATTCCTAACTTCAAATTTTTGAAACCTTGTGAGGTAGGAATTCTTTTTAAATCATAATCGAGTCATCTAAGAGTAACTAAATTCCTAGTCGGTGTGAAATATCTTTATTTCCGAAAGAGAATGAAAAGTGATAGAAAGTCATCGAGAATGTGAGAGAGTCAAGGATGATTAAAACCACCCAGTAGGGAATTGGTATCTTTAGCGCTAGAAGCTTATCTTTTTATAACTTGACTTATCACTCTGAGAAAGGCTATCAACTTTAACTATTTATTTTTGGTCTCTCCAACCAAATCAGAAGCCTTACCACTTTCTGAGGATATGTCCTCTGAGTACAGTGTGTTCTCCATCATGTTGTTTAGGAATCCTCATGTTCCTCCTTTGGTAGAAGTAATTGTAATTCCTTTAAGCAATGATTCAGAGGAATATGATCCCCAAAATTTTGTATCTGAGCATAAAAACTGAGGGTTATTAACCATTCGGGGATAATCATGGACTATAATCTAAGAGATATACTCCACTCAGTTATGTAGCTAAGAGGGTATTCAAATCCTTTTGATTCAAAGGAAAGAAAAGTGTTTTATCAAAAGCTTATGTATATGAAATCTTTCTTGGGAAATTTTTTGAATAAAGAATGGGAGATTCTATTTGGAAATGTTAAATGGTTTTTTTAGAACTTTGGATAACATTTGTAGAATTTAAATCTTTATGGAAACCCATAGGGTGAACTATCTTGTTAAGATGGTTAGAACAAGAATTAACTTTGTGGGGAAGCGAAGAAGTATGATAAGGAGTTGAGAGTATGGGTACTAAGTTAGATTGAATCCTTGCAATGTTGATAGAAACAAGAGAGAGAGTTAGAGTATTAGAGCAAGGAAAGGTTAAAGCAGAAAAAGAAGTACCTAACAAGGAAAAGTTTCTAGTAATGAATGAAGGAAAAAATTCTCAAGCTAGTAAACATGGGGAATGAAGGATCTCAATCTCAATTAGGTTCTGAAAGGATTAAGAAGAGGAGAATGGTAAAAGAGTTATTCTAGGACAAGAGAAAATTTACTCCTCTAAAGTTCGAAGGTAGTACAGATACCTCAGGTGAAGGTTTGGGTGGAGAGTTAAATCAGAAAGGGCATAGCCAATAAATCAACAAGCAAACACCTTATGAACAAAAAAATTATGCTTCGTATAATTTGGAGTTAGAAGTAGTTGCTCATGTATTATAGATATGGAGACACTATTTGTTGGAAAAATCTTTGAATTGAAATAAGAGCATCATGGATTAAAGTATCTATTTGCACAACCCAATCTGAATGCAAGACAAAGGATGTGAATAAATTTGATTTCGGATTAAGATTTCAACATTCACTATGTCAAGGGAAACGAGAATAGAGTTTCTAATGCTTTAAGTTGAGGAAGTACCTAATGCCTCATATTCAAGACATCCTCATGTCACTAAGATGTTAGTGAATGTAAATCCGTTATATGTTTGGAAGGGAATGAAAGGGGATGCCACAAGATTTGTGGTAAGTTGTTTAGAATGTTAAAGAATAAAGGTAGCACCTTTTATACTGGAGAATTTATTTGGTGGAGCACCAATGTTAGATCACAAAATTGTGCAGGAAGTATTTAGACTACATAGAGTTCTTGTGGAGATTATCTCAGATAGAGAAGCACACGTGACAACAAGGTTTGGGTAAACCTTATTTTCAGCGCTAGAAATTAAACTAATATAAGTATAGCCTATCATCCTAAGAACATATGGTTAAACTATATGAGTTAACCAAGTTTTGAAAGAATTGTTTGAAAATATTGTATGGATCAACATTATAAGTGGGGAAGAATATCTACCACTGGTGGGTTTTGATTACAAAAATTCCTATCTTTTTGCTTGAAACATTGGACAGAAGATGCCGAACTCCTATAGCTGGGTAAGCTAGAAGATAGGATTTGCATTAGTCTAGAAATGTTGTCAGAAATGGATGAACTAATCATGTTGATCAGAAAAGATTGGCAGAGAACCAATAAGGAATAGAGAAGTTACATTGATGCTAAGTATATACAGAGACAATTCTTGATTACAGAATAAAAGTTCTTTGAGGGTCCAATCCCAGAAAAAGTTCCATTATGTTTGGAATGTATTCAAAACAAGCTCCTAGATGTAAAGAGCTCTTCAAAGTTCTCGAAGTTAAAAAATCAATTGATTGTAGAATCATTCTGATAATAGATATGCCAGGAGGCACAATGCTCTTAATGATTCAAATTTGATATATATTTATATATTTAAATAATGATTATTATATTCATAGAATGTTTTACAAGTATAGAACCTAGGAATGGTTTTGATCAAGCTTCTGAAAAGCTTGGTGTTCGCAAGCTCTGCTTGCATAATAGAAAGGTTATGTAGTATAAGGTCCAATGGGATCAGTATGCAAAAGATTTTTCCACTTGGGAAGATTATGCTAAGATGAAACAAAAATTTCCTCAAGTTATTCTAGATTTTGAAAGTTCTTGAAAAACAATATGTTTTGTGATATGATACTCTTTATGTTTTACTATGTTATGATAATACTTGATACTTAAAAATCATCGGGGATGATGATTCACAAGGGGGGAAGTATGTTACACCCCACGTGTTTCTATCTACTTACTATTTACCTAGTTTGGTTAATTTGTTTGGAAAGTGAGTGATTATGGATTTTTGCATCTATATATCTCTCTCTGTGTGTGTGTGTGTGTGTGTGTGTGTGTGTGTGTGTGTGTGTGTGTGTGTGTGTGTTTATCCATTTACTATAGATTGGATATTTTGTGAAATTGAAGTAATTATGAATCTTTGCATCTATGTGTGTTATCTATCTTGAATGCAATATGATGAGAAAAAGAAAAATGTAATGTTTTGTACTAAATGTAGTTATTGTTAGAATAATGATGATATTTTGATCAGCTAACTATTGTGGCGATGATCTAAGTGGATGCAGGAACAGGTTGTCCCTCTAGAAAAGAAGGGAGGTATCACTCAGGAGAGGGACTTGGTCCAGTAAACGTAAAAGAGAAGCCTAAACTGAGCAGCACACACACATCCTAATTTGACCTAGGTTGAGTCGAGTCAGTGAGGATAGCGGTAAGTGACCTGAGTTATGTATCTTGATTCTTGATTGGATGTTTGAACCTTCATGTTGTTAAGTGTTTGGTTGTTTGAGTAAGGTTTCTTTGAGATAATAAAATCTTGTGCAAGTCCACGATACGTTCTTATACATGAGTCGATATGAGCATGAACATAATTAGGTAGACGTACCTACAAAAATTCATGTGCGTATTGCTCATAGATATGGAGATGTCAGTTTGGACTATGCAATAATTATTGTCTCTCTCTCTCTCTATATATGTATTTAATATAAATACTATTATTATTTTCTCTTAATAGCAGAAATATAATTTTATCATTTTGCAGAAATTGATTTTCGTAAATATTGTTCTATGGTGATTAGAAGAATAGAAATATATAAAATAAGATTTAATAAAAAAATAATAAAAGAATAGTTTTGAAAATAAGAATTAAAGTTGTTTAAATCTTAGTAAAAAGGTGATTAAATTATAGTAAAATTAAGGTTGTAAGTTATTTTAATAAAAAGGGGGTTAATGTTCTTTTTCTTTTAAAAGAGAATATGTTTCATTTTAGTCGAATGGTGTTATCAACCCATGTGTTGGTCATGTTTTAATTAATAGGCATGTCTTAAGAGGGTGGTGGCCTTATAAGGCACGCAAGCCCCTAGACATGATGGCAGTGCATAAAGGTGTGGGGTGGTGGCACATTGGCTACATGCTCTTGATGGCAATGGGGTGGTCAAGGGTTCAAACCACCCAACCCTCCTTTTAAAACCATGGGTTATGATTTGGCCGACATTGTTTCCCTAGGATCCCACGAAGATAATATTAGGGGCCATATTGATAGGTGAACGTGCCTTATCCTTAAGCCTATGCAAGTGCTTAGGATATTGGTCGTTAATGTTTTTACTCTAAAGTTTTTAACAAACACTTCTATTTTTTTATCTTAGCCGTGGATAATGAACTAATTTTAGATTTCGTAAGCATGTCCTCATAGTGTCAACATTTTTTGAGTTGGTTAAGCATGTTGTCATTATATCAACATTTTTGAATTGGTTGCAGCATAACAGGGGGTACTCTCCCTCATTTTTAGTGGCACCTTTTTCAAATCAAGAGCCTTCTCTTATCAAATTTGAGTTTTGCGTTAGTGTCAAAAGTTTGTCGTTTTGTTTTTGTAAGTTGCTTATTTGGAGGAGTGATTTAGAGTTTTTGGAAGGACTTAAACAAAAGAGTCTTTGATCTATTTGGAGCTATATTCTCAGGCATGGGGTTTATTTCTCCTTCTCTATGTTTTTCATGTTTTAGAAACATTATGTGATGTATTATTTTTAAGCAATTGCAATGTTGAATTTTCAATGTGAATGTCTATCAATAATATATATATATATATATATATATATATATATAGTTAGCAAATTTGTATTGTGATTGTGAGAAAGTGTCTATGGTTGAGATTTTACCTAGATAGAATTGTAAATCAATCATTGATTGGTGTTCGTATTAGAAAATTATATAAGAGGAAAGTTAGTGAAAATAGGATTCAAGTGGTATTACTTTGATATTTGTATCCTAGTAAAAGCATGTAATAGGTTAACCTTTGGATATGTGATCCTTGGAAGAGGTAGATAACCTAGAATATAGTTTGATGTAATTTTTCAGCGGGGATATTCCTGGGATTTGTTGATCCATGGGAAAGGGAATATCCTACGTGTAGAGAATGATGCATTTGTTAAGTGGGGTTATTCCTAGGATTTGTTGATCCATGGGTAAGGGAATAACTTTTGTATAGAGATTGTTGTCTTTCCCAATTGAGGTAGAAAGGTGGGTCAATATGAGACAAGAAAACTTTGGCCAAAGTGGTGTAAATTGCCAACATTTACACTATCTAGGTTCATTGTGATCCAGGTTTGCATTTCTAGTAGAGATTTCATATTTTGATGGTTGTAGCCATAGTATGATAGTACTAGTTAATGTAGGACACAACACCTTACTCAAATTAGGCCTATTTTATTTGGGGTTACCATACCAATCCCTTCATCAAAGGGTAGGGCCATTTACTAGTTTGGTAAATGTACGGAGGACTGCAGTTAGTTCGTGGTTGGAGGTAAATCACTTGAGTGATGCTTTCCCTCGTGCATTTGGTGGCTGAGAATATTGAAGACAGACAAGTATACAATCATGTATCTCTATTTTTCAGATAAGCTCTTGAAGCTTGTATGTATATTATCAAAAAAGTTGTAAAGATGATTATTCAATTCTTTTATTGAGGAAATAAAATTTGATTTATGCAATGGGAGTTTAGAATATGTTTCAAATGTGCATTTAATCGAAGGAATTTAAGGAAAGTTTTTATTGCTTCCGCTATCAGTATCTTGATCTATTTACTTTCAATGTTAAACTTGGTAAATCTTAGTTGGTAGAACAAGTGGCATATTACAAGTTCATATGCTCACTAAAGTGGGGACTAAATGCAGTGTCATAAATTGCCGCCACTCACAATTTCACACTAGACTTGGCCCTTTGTTTAGCATGCATGATTAACTCTATAAAATTTGTAATATGATCATTTCGTTGTTTACATAAGAAACTGTGATAAACCCCTTAACAACTGAAATTTTGAGGTAAAATTGGACTAGGACACTAGCACCCCACTCTAGGGCCCTTCTCGTTGGCTCTTAAAGGTTTTGAATTCAATTGTCATCTTTTGTGTATTAAACAATGTACCTTGTTTGCCAACCTCAACAAGTGACTCTTTGAAAAGACGTTTGATTCATATATAAACAAGTCTTTTTCCCTCATTTGATAAGCTAAGGATCTTTACAACATCTTGACAATGCAACATGACATGATCTTTTCAATTCTTCTACAGTGAACTTCTAACTTACTAAAGCTCTCTAATTATGATTATTATTTGCACTAGCCTTTTGCAAGTATTTGATGACTATTATTCATCTTCCGTCGACTCTTTGTATGTGATTGTGTTGTGACACCAATCCAACTTGGGTCTCATACTAAGGTAAATCTATTTCAATTACAACTATCTTTATTACATGTTTTTCCTCTGTTCATCACGAACACACACTCCATATCAATCATCATTTGCTTTTGTGGAAGTGGGAGCACTTACATGAGGTTTGACTAAGTCAAACCCCTATACAACACAACCATTTTCTCTCTTTCTTGTGTACAGATCCAAAGATGAAACTTCTGACAGTGACGAATGACAAGAAGATGAAAGATCTATGATAGAGACTACCAGGAAGAAATTCAAGCCAAACCCTAAGGACTAGGGTACCAATGCTAGAGTCTTGTTAGATCTACTCTCACTTCTAGTGACAGGGTCCCTATGATCTATGTTGCTCTATTCTGGTTCTATTTTTTGTGTACCATATTAGTAATTAGTTAGTTTACTCAGTTTGTCACTTAGATCTTCACATTGCATAGTTTAGTCAAATCATTTCCTCATTGCAACAATGGAATAGAATCTAAATAGTTTTGCTCTCCCTTGAGGACTGAAGCCAAATATAAAAGTCTTCATCGATTCATGTTTTAATGTGGCACATGGAGAAAGCTTGATCTAGGTGGATTCATTTGATTAAGCTAGATCTATTTTCCCATATCATAGAAGGAAGTTTAGAAAATGACCGGTGCCTTATTTTTGGGAAACAGAGTCATCTCGACAAGTTTTGCAACCCTATTTTCATCACTATTTCACTAGTTCAATGAAGAATGCTAATGCCTTACATTAACATAAACCAGATGATAGAGATTTGCCCAACAGAACCATTCTTATTTATCCTCCTAAAATATAACCAGTCTTGCTATCAACCTTAAAATATTTACTCGCATCCTTGATATTGAACTTATAGGAATTAATAACACATACAACACATGTGGATGTTGAGATTCAGCTATCTTTGATAATGTTATCTCTAGGAAAAATTACATTGTAGAGGAGACAATTGTATTGCAAATGCATACTCATATATTTCACATCAAAACATGATCAAAGATAAAGATGCAAAATAGGAGATTTTATTCATATTCATAGAAAAGATGGTTACAATAATGTTTTAGAGTTTTCCCCTTTTATTGGTTTCATGCCCAGTCAAACCCCTCTTTAAAAAAGAATGGAATCCCTATTTAAGGTAAAGGTAAAGGCTCAGATCACTCAGATGATTAACATTTGTCACTTTTAAATACATGTTTTCCATTGTAAAATAGTTTATCTAGACAATCAAGTGTAATGAGTGGGTATGCTATGCTTCTAGTGTTCATGGAGCAGTCATGTGATAGGGTCTTGAGAAATAGAATAGAAAAAACCCTATGTTCTCATTAAGCTCTGCTCCATATTTCTTGCCAGAAAAAGGAGGGTGGAATTACAACATCACTCTTTTCATTGCCCTTGTTATCATGTCTACTCAGCTTCCTCTATAAGCATGAGCTTGAGTAATAAGCAGAAGAAGGATCACTAGGCTAAAGATGTCACACAAGAACAATAATTCCTTTATCCCTAGCTATCTAGCTGAGAAGTTTTTGAAATAGAGAACAAAAATCTTATTGTGCTCTCATAAACATTCTATGAGCCTCAAGGCGCAATCTTTCTTCGACTAGAAAAGCATCAAAAGACAACATGTAGCCAAAAAGAAATGCCCTTGTTTCTTCTACACTATTCTACTCATTTCATTGTGATGTGGACTACATGTTGAATGGGGAAGCTCTAATACATCCCCTAGCTCTAGCTATACCCTCTCACTTCCAAAAGTAGTTCTAGAGAAAATAGAACCATTTGATAAATTTGTACTTCTAGAGAAAGAAGGAGAGCATAGAGAGATCTCAGGGGAAAATGTTGGGAAAGACAAGACCTGGAATTCATACTAGATCCCCCCTTGCCACATCTAAGTGAAACACAAAAGAACTTCAATGTTATAATGACATTTTTGAATGATGAACATAATGAGTATATCTTTCCTTAAATAGAGAAAATTAGAAAAGAATAAGGTCAAAGAAAGCACAAAGCAAGAGACACATGTGAAGAAGATACAAAGTCCAAACTAGAATCCCAATCATAGAACAAAAAGGCAATACACACATAAATGAGAAAAATGCTACCTCATTCTAGCAACACCAAGTCTTAACATATTGTGTGAGACACATACTAGTAAGTCCCACATTACATGGAAGTAGACATTCATGCTTGTGTAGATATCATGGATATTTCTTGTGTCCACCTCTTTGTCCATTTGTCAAATTTCTTATCAAGCAAATTACAGTTCTCTTTAAGGTGTTCTTGATGTTATCGATACTAGTGTTGCATTTGAATCTCGCTTTCACTTCCTCACGATCCAAGGACATGGAATTGTATTAATGTCGCTCCTATAACTTCTTCATTCCCAAAGGATGCTAGAAACTGAGAACACACCATGGAAATAGTTTTTATAAACTCATATTGCCCAACCTTCATGGTTCTAGTTTGATAAATTAGGATGCCATCATACCAGTGATGTGCTAACATTAGGTAGACCAATTTTACCCAATCTATATCTCTATAGACAAATACAAAAACACTGCAGCTAGTATTGTTGACATTAATTTCTTCAATTTTTATATGATCTTGGCTATCAATATGAATGAATGTGGGAGATTGATGACTATTGCACATTGTGAGTCAAATCACATGTGTCTACCTCAAATCTATGATGTGAAGGATCCAGATGGCAAGATGGAAGCTTAACAAATGTCTACCTTATTTATCCACCTCTATTTGAATTAACTAGAAATCTATCATTTTTTTGTCCAATTAGAGACAACCATCTAGAAAACATGGGCACAAGTGGCATCATGACCAGTCAGCATCATGGCATAGTTTTGGCAGGAAGGATTCCTTAGCATGGGAGAAACTATCACCATTGAATTTCAACTACCCCACATCAATGGCCATCACACATCGTTATTTGCAAACTAGGGCCCACCTTTAAAACTGTGGTGTGAAGGAACTTTGCGATGTAATATAAAAGTGCCACCTATCTACCTTGTGGTATTACTCTAAATTCCCATGTACCACCTCATGATCTTACCAACCTATCAACCAATTAGATAACTACATCAAGATGCATAGGATGCATAGATGGAGCCATGTCACAATTGTTGTCCATATGTGGTCATTGATGTTGTCAACATAGCGTACATTGATGTCAACATAGCATACAGTGATGCATACACTGATGTGAACACTATCATTAAAGTAAGGAAGATAAAAGCTCATGATTGGAGGTCATAAAAGCTACATTCCTAATCAAAGTAGAGTTGAGTTTGAAGCCTTATTAATATGGGAATTAGAAGCACTAAGAGAATCAAATGTTAAGAAAGGATGCCTAATGGATTGAATCATGTTGTATGATCTATCCTACTTATCCTAAGTTGTATGTGGTAATGCAATGAAGGCTTGGCCTCCGGAAGCAGGTGATAGTCTTTGTTTTAGATACTCTGCTCTCCAAAGATTGTCCCGAAGATTTCTCTGGATTTTCATAATTATGCTATTGAACTTCTACAGTTTGGGACATAGCTTCATACAATGTTATTGTATGTATGTTCCAAGTTTCATGATGTTTTTATCACCGAAAGTATGTTTTTCTACTAACAACTTAAAGAGAGAATTGGTTTTGTGAAGGTATTCCTAGCAGGGTGATAGAATGCTCTGCATTTCTCCACAATTGTATATGTGGCTATGCAGTTCTAAGATAGTGTCAAGAAGACAATGAAGGTACTATTTCCAAAGTCTCAAATCATATTTCCTTCTGCTATGAAAGTTACATATGATAGAACACTGGAATGTGCTCTAGCAGAATGGTGCAATATTGAAGACCCACTGGAATGCTCTGCATTCCTATAGAAGTGAATGATTGACCTTGCAATTTTGTGAACATGTTCTTGGATGTGCATTGTATGCCTCTATTCTATTTCAAGCTTCTTGGTGGTCCACAGCTCAGTTTTTATGTTGACAACATGGTGTAGTGTGTTCCAGATAATAGAGTGTTTTCAGAGTAAATGTTTGAAGTTGTACAACACAATTCTTTGATGTACATTATAAAAAGAGTGTATGGGGGTGTTTTACATGTCAGGTGAACTCATCTGGAAAAGTTTCATGGAAATCCTTGTTATTTCCAGTACCGCACAAAGTTTACAAGTTGATATGGTCGTTATACTTCAAGTCTTCATGTGATTTCCTTAAATCTGTACTATTTTCAAATGAGCGGAGTGTATGGATGTAATTCCTTGGTGTTTGATGTTTTGGGCCTAGTTAAGAAAGTGTTGGGGTTTGTAAGACCTAAATCTTCTGCTGGTGTAATGTGTTGTTTCAATTAGGACCTATCTTCTACACATTTCATAGTGTGTGTTGTCTGGTCGACTTATAAATGTATTGTTCACGTTGTATCTGGCCGACAAGCAATGTAATCAATGTAATATCATGTATAAATAATGAATCAAAGTGAGTGATGTATGGTATGATTACAAGATGATGAAAATGGTTCGCAAGTAGATAAAAGCAAAATAAATGCATTATTGATGAGTGACTGTGGGAGAAAGAGAAGATGTTGATACTATATGAATTCATCTTGAAGAAATTTGTGATAGTGATCATGTATAGAGTATACTTGATTGATTAAATCTTTAGAAGAAAGTGTGAGGAGGTAGAATTACAATCATCAAAGGTGTGAGCTTCAATGACAAATTTTAGATAGTAAGAAAAGACTGTTATACTATAATCTTTTGTATTCTCATTTCAAGGAGTAGATGCTTCCTTGGGAGTGACCCTAAAAAAAAGTCATCAGGGAGTAGATGCTTCCTTGGGAGTGACACTAAAACAAATCCATCAAGGTGTAGAAGCTTCCTTGGGTGTAACCCTAAACCAAAGTTACTTAGGGAGTAGCAGCTTCCTTGGGTTAAAGCCCCTAAAACAAAGTTACTATTTGAGCTTCATATATTGTGAGTTAATCCTCACTATGGTTTTTCCCTTCTAGGGTAAATTCCACATATATCTGGTATTGTGGGTTGATGTGCATTGTGTTAATCCTTCATACTCATGCTAATGTTGTAATGCTTAAGGTTTAATTTGCTCCAAATAAGTTGAATTTGTTGAAACTAAAATTTTATTGTATACTAATTCACCCCCCCTCTCAATATACTTGTGTGTCTAACAATTGGTATCAGATCCAAGTTCCTTTGATGGAAGCTTAACCACTTGATGAAGGTCTGGGATGGCACAAGGAGGATACAGTAACATACCCAAGTTTGATGGAACAAATTATTCTTTTCAGAACATAAGGATGGAAGCCTACATTAATTCTCTAGGGTGTGGAGTTTGGGATTCTATCAAGAAAGGTTACACTATTCCTGCTACTATTCCTACAAATGCAGATGAAGTCAAGAAGTATGAGAATAATGACAAAGCAAAGTTTTCCATCATGAGTGGATTATCTAATTTAGAAATTTCAAAGGTGATGAGTTGTAGTTCTGCTCAAGAGGTTTGGGAGAAACTTGAAACCATTTATGGAGATAAGAAACTAAAGCAAGCTAAGATGTAAATTCTCAAAAGTAGATTTGGAACCCTAAATATGACAGAAGATGAAAACATTGTTGGATATATGCTCTAAGTGAATGAAGTGGTCAATGGAATCAAAGGTCTTAGTGGTGAAATAAAAGAGGATGAAATTGTGAAGAAGGTTCTGAGATCTCTTCCCAAATCTTGCAATCATAAGGTATCAGCTATTGAGGAGACTGTAGACTTGGATAAATACTCTTTAGACCAAATGTTTGGGACTCTTACTACTTTTGAAATGAGATAATTTGATAGTGATGTTCCAAAGAAAGAAGTTGCCTTCAAAGCCAGTAAAAAGATAAAGGATGAATCTGTTGATGAAGATGAAAGTCTTGATGCTGCTGAAGAAAATTTTGTAAGAACACTGAAGAAAGGATTTGGCAAATATAAAGGTAAGTTTCCCTTCAAATGTTTTAATTGTGGAAAAGTAGGTCACTTCACTTCTAAATTTCCTCTTAAAGAAGCTAGGAGAAGTAAAAGAAATAGTAAATTCAAAAGTTTATATGTCGTTATACCTCAAGTCTTCATGTGATTTCCTTAAAGCTATCCTATTTTCAAATGAGCAAAGTGTGCAGATGTCATTCATTTGTCTTTGATGTTTTGGACATAGTTAAGCAAGTGTTGAGGTCTGCAAGACCTGAATCTTCTATTGGTGTAACGTGTTGTTTCAATTAGCACCTATCTTCTACACATTTCATAGTGTGTGTTTTCTGGCTGACTTGTAAATGTATTGTTCATGTTGTATCTAGTTGACAAGCAATGTAGTCAATGTAATATCATCTATAAATAATGAATCAAAGTGAGTGAGGTATGGTATGATTGTAAGATGATGAAAAAGGTTCGCAAGCAGATAAAAGTAGAATAAATGCATTATTGATGAGTGACTGTGGGAGAAAGAGAAGATGTTGTTGATCCTATCTGGATTGTGTGATAGTGATCAAGTATAGAGTGTGCCTGATTGATCAGATCTTTAGAAGAAAGTGTGAGGAGGCAAAAGTGCAATCATCAAAGGTGTGAGCTTCAATGATAATTTTCAAACAGTAAGAAAAGATTGTTATACTATAATCTTTTTTATTCTCATTTAAAGGAGTAGATGCTTGCTTGGGAGTGACCCTAAAACAAAGTCATCAGGGAGTAGATGCTTCCTTGGGAGTGACCCTAAAACAAAGCCATCAGGGAGTAGAAGCTTCTTTGGGTGTAACCCTAAACCAAAGTTACTTCGGGAGTAGCAGTTTCCTTGGGTTAAAGCCCCTAAAACAAAGTTACTATTTGAGATTCATATATTGTGAGTTAATCCTAACCGTGATTTTTCCCTTCTAGGGTTTTCCACATATGTCTGGTGTTATGTGTTGATGTACATTATGTTAATATTTCATGCTCATGTTAATGCTATAATGCTTAAGGTTTAATTTGCTCTGGATAAGTTGAATTTGTTGAAAGTAAAATTTGATTGTATATTGATTCACCCCCCTCTAAGTATACTTGTGTGTCTAACAATTGGTATCAAAGCCAAGTTCCTCTAAGGGAAGCTTAACCAATTGAGGAAGGTCTGGGATGGAACAAGGAGGATCCAGTAAGATACCTAGGTTTGATGGAACAAATTATGCTTTTTGGAAGATAAGGATGGAAGCCTACATCAATTCTCTAGGGTGTGGAGTTTGGAATTATGTCAAGAAAGGCTACACTATTCCTGCTACTATTCCAACAAATGTGGATGAAGTCAAGAAGTATGAGAACAATGACAAAGCAAAGTTTTCCATCATGAGTGGATTATCTGATTCAAAACTTTCAAAGGTGATGAGTTGTAGTTCTTCTCAAGAGGTTTGGGAGAAACTTGAAACCATTTATGAAGGAGATAAGAAAGTAAAGAAAGCTAAGATACAAATTCTCAAAAGTAGATTTGAAACCCTAAAGATGACAGAAGATGAAAACATTGTTGGATATATGCTCCAAGTGAATGAAGTGGTCAATGGCATCAAAGGTCTTGGTGGTGAAATAAAAGAGGATGAAATTGTGAAGAAGGTTCTGAGATCTCTTCCCAAACCTTACAGTCATAAGGTATCAGCTATTGAGGAGACTGTAGACTTGGATAAATACTCTTTAGACCAAATGTTTGGGACTCTTACTACTTTTGAAATGAGAGAATTTGATAGTGATGTTCCAAAGAAAGAAGCCAGCTTCAAAGCTAGTAAAAATATAAAGGATGAATCTACTGATGAAGATGAAAGTCCTGATGATGCTGAAGTAAATTTTGTAAGAACACTAAAGAAAGGATCTAGCAAATATAAAGGTAAGTTACCCTTTAAATGTTTTAATTGTGGAAAAGTAGGTCGTCACTTTGCTTCTAAATTTCCTCTTAAAAAAGCTAGGAGAAGTAATAGAAATAGTAAATTCAAAAGGATACTATTTTCCTTAGAAGACAATTGTTCTTCATAATATGAGAATCATGATTCAAATGATGAAACACTTTTCTTGGCCATGAGTGTTGGTGACAAAGAGAATGAGGTTGGAAAATGTGGAAAAATTGATACCTTGCAAATAGTTCAAAACAATGAAAAATTAATGGTTGTATGGACTTCCTTCCATGCAAAAGAAGAAACCAAAGCTTGGGTTATTGACAGTGGTTGTTCAAATCATATGACTAGTGACAAAGAGAAGTTTATCAACCTTAAGAAGTGGGATGGTGGAGCTGTTAGGTTTGGAGGTGATGAGTCAGCTCAAATATGTGGAAAAGGTGTCATAACTATTGATGGAAAGAATAGGACTGAGTATGATATCTATGTCAAAGGATTACAACACAATCTTCTCAGTGTCAGTCAGATGTGTAGGAAAGGTTACAATCTTACTTTTCATGCTAATGGTTGTGAAATCAGGAAGGCAGTATTTGGTAAGCTAGTTGCAAAAGGTATCAAGACATGTGGTGATATTTATCACTTGAAAGAAGCAGATGGAAGAACATGTCTGTTGACTCAATCTAGTGAGTGTTATCTATGGCACAAAAGAATGGGACACAACAACTTTTATAATATGGTAAGAATCATCTCTACTCATGCAATGAGAGATATGCCTAAGATAATGAAGCCTACAAACACTATATGCAAGGAATGGCAAATGGGAAAGCATACAAAGACAAGTTTTAAAAGTAAGGAGTACTCTTCTTTAAAGGCATTGGAGCTGATTCACACAAACCTATGTGGACCTACAAGAGTAAAGAGTCAACAAGGTGAAAGGTATTTTATGTTGCTCAATGATGATTATTCTAGAATGACTTGGGTTACTTTCTTAAGAGAAAAATCTGATGCCCTTGATAAATTTAAAGTTTTCAAAGATTTGGTTGAAAATGAAATGGATACTAAGATCAAATGTTTAAGGTCAAATAGAGGAGGTGATTTTACTTCAAATGAATTTGAAAAGTTTTGTGAAGATCATGGTATTAGGAGGCACTTGTGAAGATCATGGTATTAGGAGGCACTCCTAAAACCCCTCAGCAAAATGGGGTAGTGGAAAGAAAGAATAGAACTATGCAAGAAATGTCTAGGGTGATGTTTAAAGATGCATATCTGCCTAATGTATAATAGAAGGAAGAAATTCACACTGTTGTCTATCTAACTAATAGAGTACAGTTAAGGGTCAATAGCACTAAGACCCCTTATGATTTGTGGTATGGAAGACCTCCCTTTGTCACATACTTTGGGATCTTTGTCAGTAAATGCTATATAAGAAGAGATGAAGAAGGCCTATGAAAGTTTGATTCAATATGTGATGAAAGAGCCTTTCTTGGTTACTCAACTAGAACCAAGGCCTATAGATGCTACAACAAAAGTTTGGGAAAGATGATTGAAAGCACAAATGTCAAAGTAGATGAAGACTTGTATTAGTTCTCACAGCATTCAGAAGATACTGGATCTGATATCTTCCCTTACATTGAAGATGAAGAAGTAGAAGTGAAAGAAGAAAAGGAACATGAACCTAAATAGATGCTTAAGACCCCTACAAAGTATGTTCAAAAGAATCATTTAGTAGAGTAAATCATTAGAGACAAAAATGAAGGTGTGTAGACAAGGAGAAGGTTTGCCAAGACACATGAGCAAGTGAACTTGTGTTTGTTATCAAAAGTGGAACCTAAGACCTTTGCTAAAGCTAGCAAAGATGATAGATGGATAAAAGCAATGGAAGAAGAATTGGATCAAATTGAAAAGAATTAGACATGGGAATTGGTTCATAGACCAGCCAATAAGAATGTTATAGGAACAAAGTGGGTGTTCTGAAACAAGCTAAATGAAGAAGGTGAAGTTGTAAGGAACAAAGCAAGATTAGTATGCAAAGGATATACTCAAGTAGAAAGCATTGATTTTGAGGAGATTTTTTCTCCAATAGCTAGGATGGAGGAAATCAAGATGTTCCTTGCTCTTGCTACTCACAAGAATTTCAAGGTGTATCAGATGGATGTCAAGTCAGTATTTCTGAATGGTGACCTAGAGGAGGAGGTTTTCATTGAGCAACTAGATGGTTTCCAGCTATCAGAAGATCCAGACATGGTATGCAGACTCAAGCAAGCTTTGTATGGGCTCAAACAAGCTTTGTATGGGCTCAAGCAAGTACATAAGGCTTGGTATGCAAGACTAGAAAAGTACTTACTTTAGTAGGGATTCAAGAAAGGTACTACAGATAGCAATCTTTACATAAAGGAAGAAGGTGATATGATCTTGATAGTTGTAGTTTATGTTGATGATATCATTTTTGGTAGAAATGATGATATGTGTAATAAGTTTGCAAAGGAGATTCAAAAAGAATTTGAGATGTCCATGATTGGTGAAATGTCTTTCTTCCTTAGACTTCAAATTTCCAAGCTAGATGGTGGTATCTTTATTTCTCAAGCTAAGTATGTCAAAGAATTGTTGAAGAATTCTGGTATGGAGGATTCAAAACTAGTGAGTACTTCCATGGTCACTGGATGTCACTTGAGCAAAGATGATGAGTCTCCGGAGGTAGATCAGACTGCCTATAGGTCTATGATTAGAGGACTATTGTACTTAACTTCTTTTAGACCTGATATTATGCATGTAGTATGTGTAGTTCCCAGATATCAAGCCAATCTTAAGTGAAGACATGAAAAGGTAGTGAAAAGGATATTCAGATACTTGAAAAGAACTCCTGACTATGGTCTATGGTATCCAAAAGGTAATGACTTTGATTTGAGTGCATACATGTTGGTCATGATGTTAGTCATTCATAAACATAGAATAAAAGTTACACAACAACCTTTACTCATCTTGAAAGATACGATGAATTCAAAGAATTCATGATCCCAAGTCTCCGTTGATTAGGTCTTAATCTACTGACGTTACTCAGTGGTTGATGTGTGCTGCTATTTTCCATTCAGGGGCCTTACGTGTTTCTGCACTGTTCATCATCATCATCTTCAAATATCCTGCTCTGGATGTTCGCTCTGCAAGTTTCCAACGATTCTACTCCTGCACTGTAAATTTAGTCAAATAATGTACATACAGGCCGATATTTGCATGATTTCTATCATTATTTATGATTCTTTGCATGATATTTTCAGTACTACATGCATTTAACTCAAATATGCTCATGATCTTCAGTTACCTACGGGATTTCAGCATATTTCACTGTTTCTGCTTGTTATTTATCATGATTTGCAGTTATGGTGATGAATTAATGAAATTAAAAAAAGGAAAAGGGTTAGAGAGTGAGATTCCCAAAATTACTGGACTTAGATCACTGATTCACACACAAGCTCCCATACTTGCAATGAAAAGAAGAAAAACTAGAAATCATACTTCACCAGGACATTCCACAAATCCGCATGATCTAGTGCAAAGCTTCAAAGGAACAGTTGACAACAACATGTAATGAAATGAAAGCGCTTCCAGTTGAACACAGCATTCACCAGTACATATCCAGAAATCAACAGAAGATTACGTAAAATTTACAATCAGGATGTAATCTGGAACTTCATATTCATTCAGTATGCTCAAGAACAGGTACATTTACAGTGATCTGAAGAAAGAATCTTGACATTTCAACAATTCTATCCTCATTAGTCTCAGTAATCCGATCTCCTAACTTATTCTACAGTAATTGACTCTTTGCGCCGGATGCGTCTGTGTATTCTAATGTATTTCTCCCTTCTTTAATGACAAGCTCTGGCCTTATATAGAGCAAATGCCAAAAACGGTTACAACGATCCAAGGATCAGGATCCTCTCAGAACAAACAACGGTCCAGATGAAAAGCACATGCTTCATCAGTTGGCAAATGTACAGCTGGCACAGAATATTCCAGCATCTTCGACTTGATTCGGTCTCCAGCTGGCAAATAGCATATTTGACAATATCCTCTTCATGTCTGGTCCATGTTGACTCCATGCGTAACTTTGTAATTATCAGCTTCAGCAGCATCATCATGATTTCCACGCTCAGCTTCAGCAGCATCATGACCTCAATGTTGAGCTTCAGCAGCATCATGATGACTTCAATGTTCAGCCTCAGCAGCATCATCATGACTTCCTGCAAGTAAACAGACAAACATTAAGTTCATCATCATGATGATAAACAACAGGAATTTAAACACTTTATTAAACACCTCCCCATGTGCAGCTACAGGCAATCAAGCTTTACCTGTGAAAAATATGCACCAAATGCATAAACAGCATAAAAACAACCAGGTCAACCCTCGTTGACCAAAATTCAGGCAGTCGGGCTTTCAAATTTCTAATGCTTCATGTTTTGCTCATTCTCTTGTATATCGGGCTCGAAATATGATGATGATGATCTCAAATTATACAAGGAAATAATCGCCCTCCAACCATCCTTAGAATCCGGCTTTACATCATCATCATATTTGCATCAGCGTGACTACATATGATCAGGGTGACAATTTTACCTTAGGCCGACGGCAACAGTTATACCGACGCCAAAAAAAATCATGAGGATGACCAACTATATGCCCTCTGTATCTAGCCGCAGGATATTGTGAAATATGATGCTCCTCTCCTCCGAATGCTCTGAGGAAAAGCACATCAGGATGTTTTGTTTTTGCATATTCGGGAAAGAAAGACATCGTCATCATCATCATGATGAAGACAAACAGGAGGACTTGGAAAATGATCCTGCCGCTGAGGAATATCATGATGACGTCATCGTCATCATCAGGCTTCGTTAAAATGCAAAGGGATGACGTCACCGCCATGCTTCGTTAAGAGCAGGAGATAAATGGAATATCGGGTCACCTCTAAGGAAGATGATCAGGTTGATGAATGCAAAATGACCCCTTTTTCGGAGAAGGTAACCTGCCTGGAAGATCAGGATGATGAACATCATCATCATCATATTCACACTGGGTGATCTAAAATATGATCCTGCTGAAAGTCTTGATGACGTCATCAGGATATCCGGGGCTTGTGTTAATCTTCGAACATGACGTCATCATCATCATCACATAGGTGAACAGGATCATGCCTTGGAAAATATCCTGCCGAAGGAGATAGGTGATGGTGACGTCATCGTCATCATCATATCCGCAAAAGTTTATACTTCTCGGCAGGAGGATATTACGAACTGTCGGGTGAGAAAGATCATGATGATGATGTCAACAAGACTAAGGAATGAAATATTACCCTCCGCTTCGAAAGATAAGGTGATCATCATGATCACGCAAAAGGAGATCAGGAGGATATTACGAAATGTCGGGTAGAGAAAGATCATGATGATCTTGTTCAACATGACTTGGGAATGGAATATCACCCTCCGTCTTTGAAGGATAAGGTGATCATCATGATCACGCAAAAGGAGATCAGGAGGATATTACGAAATGCGATCCTGCCTTGAAAGATCCTGATGATGATGATCACCAGGACTTGGTCGTGCGCGTGCAAATTATGCAGATGGCGGGCTTCTTAAGCAAGGTGATGATGATTCATCAGCATGATATTACAATATGCTCGCGACGTTGGAATATCATGATGCTCGCGATGTTGGAATATCATGATGATGATGATGTTAGAATATCATGATGATGATGATGTTTCCAGGGTCGCTTGACGGGAAAAGCTCACTATGACTTAAGATTGACGTCCGGATGTTTCGGGACTGCATGATTTTTATCAGGTGATAAACAAAGATCATGATGATGACCTTTGGCGACACAAAAGACTGCTCGACGGGAAAAGATTACTACGACTTAAACTTGACGTCCGGATGTTTCGACCTCAGGATATTATCGGAGAGCTTTTCAAATATCATGATGATGATGCTCATCATACAGCAATTATCAGGTTTGACCAAAGCTTTGACTTCTCATAACTCCTTCATATGGACGAATTTTCAAGTGATGTAAAAGGCAAACCTGCATGGAATTTCAAACTCTTTCCAACCATGAAGTCATAGAAACAAAATATGAACTTTGACAAACCAACCTCATGATGATGACCTACCTCATCCTGACCTTCATGATGATGATGCACCTGACTTATTTTTACCAAACCGCCAGAAACAGACAACACAAGCCAAAACAAAAGTTGGGTCCCTGTTTTGCCAAGTCAAAATGGGGCGTGTTGTGTAACCACACAACAACTTGCCACCAAAGAAAACAACAAAATTCAAATAATTCAAGTGATATGATCCTATTCATCTATAATATTCTAATTCCTTCTAAATAAAATCATCATGATCTTTGAATGATAAAGTCTCATCAAGGTAACAGTGCTAACAAAGGATCATGTGTGTGCATATGATTAATTATCCTCATCTTGAAAGTAAGTTGAAAACATAAGTAACTGGTGTTAAACTACATAGTTGGAGATCATCCCTCATAGCCAACCTGGATAGAGCCTTGCTGCCAGCAGGTGTCCATAACCCCGGCAAGGTTATCTATACAATCTCCCTAAGTAGGGCTCCACTGCCAGCAGGCGTCCATAGCCTCGGTAGAGTTACTTAGATGGCCTAATTTTATTTCGTTTCTGATTTTCCTTTAAAAATTTAAATTTGATATCACATGTATGCTCATTTGTACAAGGTGTAGTCACTTGCAGCTTTAGGTTGGAGATTGTATTGGTAGAAAGGGAGTCCCTTTAGATTTTTCACTTAACACCTATACTCATATCTTCAACAAGCCCAAGGCTGTTAGGTGTTTCATTGTGTTTGATTCACTTTGGACAAGAAAAGGCACCTTGATGAAAAGACATCATAAAACCTGATCATGAGTATTTATCAGAATGAATTACAATCTATATCTAAATCTGATCTCATCACTTGAATCCTAACAATTTAGCTATTTTCTTAGGTGATGAAGTGCATCATCTTGACTTACCAAAACAAAACTCAACCAAAACAACACAAAACAGAAGCAACACTATACAAACAACCAACCTACAAAATTATATACAAACCACTACTAGGCAAACAAAAACTAGAAAAAGACCTAAGGACACCTGTATTTGCATACTTCTTTTGATTGTGCAGGAGCATCAGGGTATTAGTTATGGTTCTCAACCTAGCAAATTTATCTTTATATTCTGAAGAATATTCTGGTATTCTGAATTCACTGTATTCAACAGAACAACTCTTGATGATCAGCAACTGAGGAAGCTCATCATGTTCATGATTAATCCATATGCATGTCTTATCTCCTGAATTTCCATAATCAAAATGGTATTCAACATCATTTACTGCGGAAAGGAGAAATACAACCTGGTGTATTTCTGGCTTTGCTGGACATGCTTCTTCATTGGCAGTTGGTCTTCCATTTGTCATTATATTTTCACTGCTTGGCTCAGTGCCTGGTCCCTCTTCGAATTGAAGGATGTATGACCTTTGATGTGTTAATTCTTCATTTTTATCCATCCTTATCCCTTCATTCTGGATGTTCAGTTTATCCTCCAGTTCAGGAAACTTCTCAATATTTTCTTCAATTTCCTGCACATCAGCATCTAAATAAGTATCTTTATTATCACAACCTGATATACAGAAATTTATCATTTCTAAATCATTTGACTGTAAAGGAGAAACAACTTTCACTTGGTGAGGACACTCCCCTGTTTCATTTTCAAAATATTTCTGGAGTGACATCTGATTATGCACAACAACTCCAAAGTCTTCTACATCTTCATCTTTCAGGAATTGTTCATTAAATAATTCACATTTTCTATCTATTAGAGGATCTGGTTCCTTTAACCTGCAACATTCTTGCATTGGATCATTTAATTCAAAGAAGTCAAGTAATAAATCAGCATTTATTTTCTTCTCTATAACTCCCTGAGTTACCATCATAGGAACTTCATCATCAGGAGTGCATTTAAATTGCTCTACTATTTGTTTACACTTCTCTTTACCATAGAATGACTCCAGGAAAGATGTTTCATCTTCTTTATCAAAAGTATTAGGATCAGAATAAAAAATATTATCCTGATAAGTGATTTCTTCTCTAAAATTTTCACAAGATTCATACCTGCATACTGACTGGTCCTTACTTGTATTAGGAAGTAGAGAACTCCTATCAATATCACCATAAAATGAATCCAGGAAAGATGTTTCCTCTTCATTACCTTCTGGAACTGACTCAGCTATTGTATTTTTTAGAATCTTTTTCAACATGACCAAGCAAGGGTAGCAATCTCTCTCTGAATGCTCTTCATCATGTAATCTGCACCAGCTTTCAATCAAGACATCATCAATGGGCAAACCTAATATTTGACTACACTGTATATTTCTAGACAAATATAATTGAAAATCTTCAGAATGATCCACTTCAGTGTCTGGACAATTAATAACTTCTGGTGCTGCATCTGCTTGTTGCTCCAGAATTTCTTCATTTCCCTGGCAGATCTCTTCATTTTCTTGGCAAGTTTCAGCTCTGAACACATCCGGGAAGAATATTAGTCCTTTCAAATATAAATCCAACCTTGTGAGGAAAGTTAAACAATTAATTTCACTGTGTTCTACAGTCTGGTGTATCCTGCAACAGGTAGATAAACCAAAGTTAGACAAAATGTGAGGGTAAAGCTGCCTACTCAAAGTTTCCTGAAATAAAGGAATGTTAATTTGACCATTATTTTCATATACATCCATCAAAATGAGATTCTATTCTTCAAATTTCTTTAGTATTTTGCAATTTTAAGGAGATCTATCATATCTCAGATTAAAACTTGAAAGTCCAGAAAATCAAACAAATATTTGATGCTTTGGGCTAGATCTTTGCAAAGGTGCAACCAAAACATCTCAGGTAAGAGATATTTGCAGACATTCAACTGAAATGCTGAAATATTTATGCAATATTTGCAGAAAATCCAAAAATGCTTTGTTCAGGAACAGGATCTATTATTCGGGATATTCTGACCGGTAGCACCAGATCTCACGTGTTTAAGGCTCAAATTCTCAAAGCTTGAACAAATTTATGCATCTTTGGCCAATATTTAGTGAATTTAAAGAAATCTACTGTAAAGCTTGCAATATTTATGTGAGATTTGGAAATCTTTACACAGAATGTGCAAATACAAACTTGTCGCAGCAAATATTTACGCAATATGATGAAATTCACAAATGATCTGAAGTTACCTTACTCTGAGCGTCATCAAACCTGAAAGTACTGATGATGAACGTGATCTTCTGGACTTGCCCTCCTTCTAGCGCCAATTTATGTTGCGTTAGAAGCGAGGGGCCTGCATATACGTTAGCAAGATTGAAAGCGGGCTGCTAAACTGAGGCAGGGGATATCACTTCAACTGAACAGGATTTATTTGCTGAGAAACGGCTCAGGCCCTCCTTCTAGCGCCAATTTATGTTGCGTTAGAAGCGAGGGGCCTGCATAAAATGAATGATGACTGAAGCAATGGTGTCTTTTCTAGTTCTGCCCTCCTTCTATTGATGAAATCCAGAAATTCTCTGTTGGCCCTCCTTCTAGCACCAATTTATGTTGGTCATGATGTTAGTCATTCATAAACATAGAATAAAAGTTACACAACAACCTTTACTCATCTTGAAAGATACGATGAATTGAAAGAATTCATGATCCCAAGTCTCCGTTGATTAGGTCTTAATCTACTGACGTTACTCAGTGGTTGATGTGTGCTGCTGTTTTCCATTCAGGGGCCTTACGTGTTTCTGCACTGTTCATCATCATCATCTTCAAATATCCTGCTCTGGATGTTCGCTCTGCAAGTTTCCAATGATTCTACTCCTGCACTGTAAATTTAGTCAAATAATGTACATACAGGCCGATATTTGCATGATTTCTATCATTATTTATGATTCTTTGCATGATATTTTCAGTACTACATGCATTTAACTCAAATATGCTCATGATCTTCAGTTACCTACGGGATTTCAGCATATTTCACTGTTTCTGCTTGTTATTTATCATGATTTGCAGTTATGGTGATGAATTAATGAAATTAAAAAAAGGAAAAGGGTTAGAGAGTGAGATTCCCAAAATTACTGGACTTAGATCACTGATTCACACACAAGCTCCCATACTTGCAATGAAAAGAAGAAAAACTAGAAATCATACTTCACCAGGACATTCCACAAATCCGCATGATCTAGTGCAAAGCTTCAAAGGAACAGTTGACAACAACATGTAATGAAATGAAAGCGCTTCCAGTTGAACACAGCATTCACCAGTACATATCCAGAAATCAACAGAAGATTACGTAAAATTTACAATCAGGATGTAATCTGGAACTTCATATTCATTCAGTATGCTCAAGAACAGGTACATTTACAGTGATCTGAAGAAAGAATCTTGACATTTCAACAATTCTATCCTCATTAGTCTCAGTAATCCGATCTCCTAACTTATTCTACAGTAATTGACTCTTTGCGCCAGATGCGTCTGTGTATTCTAATGTATTTCTCCCTTCTTTAATGACAAGCTCTGGCCTTATATAGAGCAAATGCCAAAAACGGTTACAACGATCCAAGGATCAGGATCCTCTCAGAACAAACAACGGTCCAGATGAAAAGCACATGCTTCATCAGTTGGCAAATGTACAGCTGGCACAGAATATTCCAGCATCTTCGACTTGATTCGGTCTCCAGCTGGCAAACAGCATATTTGACAATATCCTCTTCATGTCTGGTCCATGTTGACTCCATGCGTAACTTTGTAATTATCAGCTTCAGCAGCATCATCATGATTTCCACGCTCAGCTTCAGCAGCATCATGACCTCAATGTTGAGCTTCAGCAGCATCATGATGACTTCAATGTTCAGCCTCAGCAGCATCATCATGACTTCCTGCAAGTAAACAGATAAACATTAAGTTCATCATCATGATGATAAACAACAGGAATTTAAACACTTTATTAAACACCTCCCCATGTGCAGCTACAGGCAATCAAGCTTTACCTGTGAAAAATATGCACCAAATGCATAAACAGCATAAAAACAACCAGGTCAACCCTCGTTGACCAAAATTCAGGCAGTCGGGCTTTCAAATTTCTAATGCTTCATGTTTTGCTCATTCTCTTGTATATCGGGCTCGAAATATGATGATGATGATCTCAAATTATACAAGGAAATAATCGCCCTCCAACCATCCTTAGAATCTGGCTTTACATCATCATCATATTTGCATCAGCGTGACTACATATGATCAGGGTGACAATTTTACCTTAGGCCGACGGCAACAGTTATACCGACGCCAAAAAAAATCATGAGGATGACCAACTATATGCCCTCTGTATCTAGCCGCAGGATATTGTGAAATATGATGCTCCTCTCCTCCGAATGCTCTGAGGAAAAGCACATCAGGATGTTTTGTTTTTGCATATTCGGGAAAGAAAGACATCGTCATCATCATCATGATGAAGACAAACAGGAGGACTTGGAAAATGATCCTGCCGCTGAGGAATATCATGA
The DNA here is from genome assembly GCA_027924645.1 of Cunninghamia lanceolata. Classification (NCBI taxonomy): domain Eukaryota; kingdom Viridiplantae; phylum Streptophyta; class Pinopsida; order Cupressales; family Cupressaceae; genus Cunninghamia; species Cunninghamia lanceolata. Next base: position 5,857,609 of record BSBN01000846.1, on the reverse strand, counting down.
TGACGTCATCGTCATCATCAGGCTTCGTTAAAATGCAAAGGGATGACGTCACCGCCATGCTTCGTTAAGAGCAGGAGATAAATGGAATATCGGGTCACCTCTAAGGAAGATGATCAGGTTGATGAATGCAAAATGACCCCTTTTTCGGAGAAGGTAACCTGCCTGGAAGATCAGGATGATGAACATCATCATCATCATATTCACACTGGGTGATCTAAAATATGATCCTGCTGAAAGTCTTGATGACGTCATCAGGATATCCGGGGCTTGTGTTAATCTTCAAACATGACGTCATCATCATCATCACATAGGTGAACAGGATCATGCCTTGGAAAATATCCTGCCGAAGGAGATAGGTGATGGTGACGTCATCGTCATCATCATATCCGCAAAAGTTTATACTTCTCGGCAGGAGGATATTACGAACTGTCGGGTAGAGAAAGATCATGATGATGATGTCAACAAGACTAAGGAATGAAATATTACCCTCCGCTTCGAAAGATAAGGTGATCATCATGATCACGCAAAAGGAGATCAGGAGGATATTACGAAATGTCGGGTAGAGAAAGATCATGATGATCTTGTTCAACATGACTTGGGAATGGAATATCACCCTCCGTCTTTGAAGGATAAGGTGATCATCATGATCACGCAAAAGGAGATCAGGAGGATATTACGAAATGCGATCCTGCCTTGAAAGATCCTGATGATGATGATCACCAGGACTTGGTCGTGCGCGCGCAAATTATGCAGATGGCGGGCTTCTTAAGCAAGGTGATGATGATTCATCAGCATGATATTACAATATGCTCGCGACGTTGGAATATCATGATGCTCGCGATGTTGGAATATCATGATGATGATGATGTTAGAATATCATGATGATGATGATGTTTCCAGGGTCGCTTGACGGGAAAAGCTCACTATGACTTAAGATTGACGTCCGGATGTTTCGGGACTGCATGATTTTTATCAGGTGATAAACAAAGATCATGATGATGACCTTTGGCGACACAAAAGACTGCTCGACGGGAAAAGATTACTACGACTTAAACTTGACGTCCGGATGTTTCGACCTCAGGATATTATCGGAGAGCTTTTCAAATATCATGATGATGATGCTCATCATACAGCAATTATCAGGTTTGACCAAAGCTTTGACTTCTCATAACTCCTTCATATGGACGAATTTTCAAGTGATGTAAAAGGCAAACCTGCATGGAATTTCAAACTCTTTCCAACCATGAAGTCATAGAAACAAAATATGAACTTTGACAAACCAACCTCATGATGATGACCTACCTCATCCTGACCTTCATGATGATGATGCACCTGACTTATTTTTACCAAACCGCCAGAAACAGACAACACAAGCCAAAACAAAAGTTGGGTCCCTGTTTTGCCAAGTCAAAATGGGGCGTGTTGTGTAACCACACAACAATACACTACTAACTGGGCTAGTTGTGTTAATGATAGAAGTATAAGTTGTGGTGCTTTCTTTATAGGAAGAATATTAGTTTCATGGCAGAGCAAGAAGAAAGATTTAGTGTCCTTATCTAATGTAGAGGCAGAGTATATCGCAGCAGCCTCCTGCTGTACACAAGTGTTATAGATGAAGAAAACTCTGAAGGATATCAAGGTATTGTATGATGAGCCTATTCCTATTTTGTGTGATAATACAAGAGCTATCAATATTTCAAAGAATCTAGTTATGGATTCTAGAACCAAGCACATAGCAATCAGGTATCACTTTTTGAGAGAGAAGGTTGTAGATAAGGAAGTGAAGTTGGAATATGTCCCAACAAAAGATCAAATTATAGATATCTTTACCAAGGCCCTTGTAAAAGACATCTTTGAGGATCTTTGGCATAGATTAGGGGTAATTGCCCCTCCTTCTTGCTAAGCTGCACAATGGTGCATCTGTCGAGGGGGAGTTCATGCCATATCTTTATCCTAGACTGACAATGACTACATCTCAAGGGGAACAGGTAGTGGTGACTGATGATAGGGGAGCTTGCAAGAAAAATATTGTAGGTTTATGATTGTTAATAAAAAGGGGGAGAATGAGAAGGTATTGGATCCCCTTGTCCTTGATGTCAAAGGGGGAGAGAGTCTAAGGAGGAGCATATATTGCCATCAATGACAAAGGGGGAGATTGTTGGCCATATGTGTTGTCATTGATGTCAACATAGCATACACTGATGTCAACACTATCATGAAAGTAAGGAAGAGAAAAGATCATGATTGGAGGTCATAAAAGCTACATTCCTAATCAAAGTAGAGTTGAGTTTGAAGCCTTATTAGTATGGGAATTGGAACCACTAAGAGAATTAGATGTTAAGGAATGATGCCTGATGGCTTGAAGCATGTTGTATGATCTATCCTATTGATTCTAAGTTGTATGTGGTAATGCAATGAAGGCTTGGCCTTCAGAAGCAGGTTATAGTCTTTGTTTCAGAATGTTTGCTCTCTAAAGACTGTCTGAAAGATTGATCTGCATTTTCATCATTGTGCTATTGAACTTTTGTGGTTTGGAACATAGCTTCATATAGTGTTATTTTATGTATGTTCTAACTTTCATGATGTTTTGATCACCGAAAGGATGTTTTTCTGCTAACAACTTAAAGATAGAATTGGTTTTGTGAAGGTATTCCTAGCAAGGTGATAGAATGCTCCGCATTCCTCTACAATCGTATATGTGGCCATGCAGTTCTGAGATTGTGTCAAGAAGGCAATGAAGGTGCTATTTCCAAAGTCTCAAATCATATTTCCCTCTACTATGAAAGTTATGTATGATAGAACACCAGAATGTGCTCTGGTAGAATGGTGCAGTATTGAAAACCCATTGGATTGCTTTGCATTCCTCTGGAAGTGAATGATTGACCTTGCAATTTTGTGAACATGTTCTTGGATGTGTATTGCATGCCTCTTTTCTATTTCAAGCTTCTTGGTGGTCTGCAACTCAGTTTTTCAATTGACAGCATGGTGCAGTGTGTTTCGGATAACAAAGTGTTTTCAGAGTAGATGTTTGAAGTTGTGTAGTACAATTCTTTGATGTGTGGTGGCAAAAGAGTGTATGGAGTTTTTTTAAATGTCATGTGAATTCATCTGGAAAATTTTCATGGAAATCCTTCTTGTTTCTAATACCACACAAAGTTTACAAGTCGATATGGCCGTTATACTTCGAGTCTTCATGTGATTTCCTTAAAGCTGTCATATTTTCAAATGAGAAGAGTGTGCGGATGTAATTCCTTGGTGTTTGATGTTTTGGACCTGGTTAAGCAAGTTTTGGGGTCTGCAAGACCTGAATCTTTTGTTGGTGTAACATGTTGTTTCAATTAGGACCTATCCTCTACACATTTCATAGCGTGTGTTGTCTAGTCAACTTGTAAATGTATTGTTCATGTTGTATCTAGCTGACAAGCAATGTAATCAATGTAATATCATGTATAAATAATGAATCAAAGTAAGTGAGGTATGGTATGATTGCAAGATGATGAAAAAGGTTCACAAGTAGATAAAAGAAAAATAAATGCATTATTGATGTGCGACTGTGGGAGAAAGAGCAGATGTTGATCTTGTCCGGATTCATCTTGAAAACATATTTGCGACAATGATCAAGTATAGAGTGTGCCTGATTGATCAGATCTTTAGAAGAAAGTGTGAGGAGGTAGAAGTGCAATCATCAAAGGTGTGAGCTTCAATGACAATTTTAAGACAGTAAGAAAAGACTATTATACTGTAATCTTTGTATTCTCATTTCAGGGAGTAGATGCTTCCTTGGGAGTGACCCTAAAACAAAGTCATCAGGGAGTAGATGCTTCCTTGGGAGTGACTCTAAAACAAAGCCATTAGGGAGTAGAAGCTTCCTTGGGTGTAACCCTAAACCAAAGTTACTTAGGGAGTAGGAGCTTCCTTGGGTTAAAGCCCCTAAAACAAAGTTACTATTTGAGCTTCATATATTGTGAGTTAATCCTCACCATGGTTTTTGCCTTCTAGGGTTTTCCACGTATATTTGGTGTTATGTGTTGATGTGCATTGTTTTATTCTTTCATGTTCATGTTAATGCTATAATGCTTAAGGTTTAATCTACTGCGAATAAGTTGAATTTGTTGAAAGTGAAATTTGATTGTATACTGATTCACCCTCCTCTCAGTATGCTTGTGTGTCTAACAAAAATCCCTAATAGTCAGTGGCATAATATCGCGCCAACCATTTTACCATCAAATGGAATAAGAGCTACCAGATTAGACTCATCCCAAATCGACAACCATCGTACATCATGAGGATGGGATTAGTCCCACCTCAAAAACTTGTAATGTGAAAGACCATTGTGATGCAATGGATTATCACCATATGTCTATCTTGATGACATGATTTTATGATCTTTTGGTTCCCCAATAGACAAGTGAACTAGAGGAGACCAATGACATCATGCAAGCATGGGTTGAGAAAAGGATAACTCAAATTACCAGTCAGTGGACACAAAGATGTGTGGTGAAATATTGCATAGCATAGAAATGGTGTAGGGGCTTTCTAGGTTAACTATGATGTGAAGGGAACATGCGAGACAATAAGTGGTCACTACATAATAAGGTACTTAACAAATAGATCACTCAGGGACCGTGTGACCAAGGTAATGAAACCAAAGAGTGGGAATATGTATCCATAGGCAGTAGACAATGTGGGGATCAGTAAAGTACACGAGTACGAGGGGGATCAAATAGTGACTTTTAAGTGAGGTAATCAATAGAATAATTCATGGAATAAGCATAACTAAAGCACAACAATAAACCTTAACACTTGTGAGGCCTACTATTTCACTCCCTTATTTTGACCATTTCATATTACTGTCGGAGACAAATTTTAGACTTTTGGGGACTGTTGATCCCAATATTCAGACTATACTAGACTATATGCTTTTATTTTTGGTTAGTTATGTTTAGTATGTTGTGATTAGAATAGATCTTGATTTTGATTCACTGATGAGGATATTGATATGTGATATGCATCATGACATTATTTGAGATACTAGTTGTGTGTTTATGTTATGTATTTATTATGTGATTTTATCTTGAGATGGATTATAGAAATGCAAATTATGAATCTAATTATGATGTCTTATATGATTATGCGATGGTGTGAGTGTATGTTTCCTTGCTTTGGCTATGATATACATGTTGGATTAATCTTTTGTTTAAGTTCGTAGGTGTTTTCACCAAGCCACGAATAATCAGAGATCATCCCACACATTTCATGAAATCTTGTGTTAAGCCGATCTAGTTCCAAGAGGAACCAAGATCATCTGTGTAAATGCTTGGTGAATTTTCGTAATGTTATGTTTGGTGTCTTTTGGGCTAGGTCCACCTATTTTCAGTGACGTTATATTGGTATTGTAAAGGTGTATGTTTAATTGATTTCATTTTTGAGTTTTTTAATTTTTGTGACCCCTTTTCATGTGATTTTACTCACCCTAAGGTACTCAAAATGGGTTTCAAATGACCTTGGGTTGTACCCCTAGGGTCTAGGGACCATTTGAGCTTGTCTAACCCTAGGATAACTCTCATTTGATCACTTAAACTTCACCCTAAAGTAAAGTGACGAAAATAGAAGTTTGGGAAGGAGTGGAAGGTTGGGTCAAACACTCAACCTTATCCACACCTCTTTCCAAGGATTGGGGAGTCTTCAAGACCCCTAATTGTGGAGGACCCAACTCCAAGGCTCTCTCACATTGGTGAGAGTACCTTGGGGTTTTGTGGACTTTCATGGGAGGATAGGATTGGGGCACTTTGTGGTACCCACATCCTTCTTTGGCTCCACCTTTCTCTCCCACATGTGTGAGAGAGAACAAGTGGAGGGGGGAAAGACTTGGTGGAATGGGAGGGTGACATGTGTCACCACCACATTCCATGAAGCTTGCAAGTGGATGTGAGGAGGAAGGAGAAGGTGACATGTGTCACCTTCCCATTCCTCAAGGCTCATGAGGAGAGACTATTTTAATCCCTCTTGAAGAGAGGGAGAGGGTTGTTGATTTCATTTTATTTTTCTAATTTTATTTGTATTTGGAGAGAGAGTTGGAGGAAAATTTTGGAGGCGCATTTGGAGAAGGACTTGGAGGTGGAGTTGGAAGAGCTCTACTTCAACTACCTACCATTGTTGGGCTATTAAGGTAGGGTTCAAGGCTTGATGCCTTTCCTTATGCAATTTACTTTCTTGTGTGTTGCTTTGTATGTGTTTTGTGTTTTGTTGTTATGGGTTTTGAGGGTGTTGTAATAGCCTCTCCACTTGGAGAAAATTCTCAACATGTGTGGCGTGGGGGAGGAGTGAACCTCCTCGTGGTCACCTCCTAGTTTTTGGTATTTTGGCCTTGAGGGCAATTTGTGAATATGAGCATTTTTTAATGGCTTGAGAGCCAATGGAGAAATATGTGAGATTTGGCATAAATGTGTTGGCTTGAGGCCTTGTTAGAGTTAAGTTTGAGAAATTTGGAGTGGCCCTCTTGAGTTGAGTGATGTTCACTCCCCTACCCCTTCAAACTCATTTTTGTGTTTTGTGTTGTGCTAAAATCCTTGGGTGTTCTTCATGCTTGTTTAGTTTTCTCATTGCGGTATTGTGGAATGTCAATCCTTGTGTGTGGATGAACTCCAAGCTTGGGGGTGACTCATGATTGAGTCTATGGTAGGGAGGAGAGTGGTATTTTGTGGCTTGGTTCCCCTCCCTTGTTGTATTTTACTTGCAAGTGTATTGTTGGTTTAGAAGCTTGGAGGACAAGCATCTTAATATTTTGTTCATTGTTGCTATTTTGGCTTCTTGAGAGCCATGGCCAAGTTTAGCCTTTGTGTAGTTTGTTTCAAGAAAAGAGAGAAGATTTTCCCTCTCTTATTATGTAAGTCTAAATGATTATATTTTGGGTTGTATGAATTTTATTTTGAAGCTGAAAATGAAATATAGTGATTGTTTCATTTTATGTGATTTTGGAAATGTTACAATGAAAGAAAATAATGTATTTAATACTTTTTATATGATGCTAAATGAGGTCAAAATTGGTCCTCAATTTCATATATTTTCAAGTAAATCAATAGAGATAGATGCTGATTTTATTTCAAAAAAATAAATGTAGGTTAAAAAAAAATATATAGAACATATGGTTGATGTGTTCTTTAAAAAAAAAAATTATAAATGTATGTATTGAAAGACAAAAGGAGTTATTTCATTTTATTAGGAAACTATTCCTTTATTCTTTTCAAAAAGCATTATGTTGGTATTGGGAAAATACATTCCTGTGTCTATATATATATATTTTGTGTTTTATATATATTTATTTGTTGCTGGAAACAAAAGAAAAATATATTTAACCTAACCGTGTCATTGTATATATATATATATATTCATATTAGAGAAAACTGTATATATATCATTATATATATATGAGATATACACAGTCTGCCATAATGAAAATACTAGAAATTTTATTATGGTAGACTATGTATATGGCAAAATGGCAGTGTATATATATTAACATTTATTAAAGAATACTACCCAAGTGACTGTTATGATGTCGTTGTTCTTTTTTTAACTGTCAGTAGCGAAGAAAAAAAAGGTTTTGAGAAAATGTTTTGGGGTGACGGCCAAACAGCCGCCACCCCACTCCTTCGAAATATAGGTTGGGGGGACGGAATGGTGGGTGGGGCATCCGTCCCACCCCCCTCGCAGCCTTCCTTTTTTTAAAAACAAAGATCCAACAAAAAAATGGAGATTGAAATGCAAGGTGAGGTGGGGTCGAACCCCCCCACACCCCCTTTCAATGCCTTATTCCTGCATGAGCCTCTGACGGCGGCGCCGTCCCAGTGGTGACTCCCATGCCTTGATATTGGCTGACGGTTCTTTTAAAACTACAACACACCATTTTATTTATTAATAACATATATATATATATAGTGTGTATCTACTTCTTTTAACCTCATCTCTAGTCTAATACCAGTATATATATATATACTGGTATTAGACTAGAGATGAGGTTAAAAGAAGTAGATACACACTATATATATATATTATTAATAAATATATATATATATACTCAAGAATAAAGGGGTTTTTAAAAAAAATAGATATACTGTGTGTATACCTCCGTGGCAAAATCCATGGCTACCCTTAAGCTTGCAACCTACAAAAATATGAGAAAAAAAATGAGGGGATAGAAATGGGAAAACAAAATAGGGAAAGGAAAATGATGGAGAGAACATGATAGGGTTAGGGTTTTGACTTTCCCCTCCATAAGGAAACTATTTTTTTATTACAAGAGCTTTTAGGGCATGGGGATTTTAAAATTAGATTTTAATTCTTTTCCCTCTTCTTTTTGGTTTAGGGATTCTTTCTTGTTTTATTTTAAAAGTGGGTTTTAATTAGATTATAGTTGAATAGTTGTGATTTCAATTATTTAGATGGTTAGGAGATCTATTATATTATTAATTGGTTTGGTTTATTTAAAATTCATTTTATTTGAGTATGAGGGGAAATATTGTCTTAGATATTTATGTTTGGAGTTTTATTTTAATATTGTAACCTTTGTAATTTATATGCAACTTTATTTTTAATAAGGTCGATTTAGTTAAGTTAATTATATGTTGGATTTTGATGAAATAGGTTATTAATTATTTAATTTAACCTAGTTGATTCAACTAGAGAATCCTAGTGAGACAATTTATCATCCCTAGCATAATTAATTGAATTTATCTTTGTTTAGGGAGCTTAGGGAACCTTTGACTAGAAATTGATTATTAGAATAATCCCTATACACGCCCAAGAGGCATTATGCTACCGGATTTTTCTGGGATCTAGGGTTAATTTTCTTAAGCGAATTACACCTGGAGTCAAATAATGTTTTAATGTTTCCACAAACTTGATGCTTTATTCAAGTGGTTATTTAATTCTTTTATGCTATTAGAATTAGGGTTTTGATTTTGACTTGTGTCAAAATTCCTCCACTCACTTAGGAGATCTTGGGGTTTTGATCACTTGATCATAACCCTAACGGTGTTGCTTCTTACGTTGCAATGACCTCCTTAATCATCTATCATCACACAGGGGTTTACATTTGTGATTGCATTACCCCAAATATGATTGACATGTTTACGCCTTATGTGTATTGCCACCAAGCATGCTGATGCATGTGAGGGGGTTTCTAGGGATGTGTGGAAAATTTTTGATATTTCATGTCATGACCACATGACAAATGTGGACATGACACATGTGTTGCATGTTGTGACCGCATGGGAAATGTGGGCATGACATTTGGTATTAGAGCAAAGTTAAACACTAGGCTTGTTTGGGCACGTTACTTATTCCACATTTTCGATTGATTCGTGATTACCTTGTTCTTGTAGGATGCCTCCCTAAACTAGGCAAGCGTGTTTACATGCCACTACCTCCATAGAGGTACATAGAGACTCATCAGCTGAGGGTCAGGGACCACCGACACCACAGGCACCACTCTCACTTGATATCGGACCACAGATCTTATAGGCATTACAGGCAGTGTTAGATAGGTTACCACCGGCTGGAGTAGAGCCGTGTATCAAGCTGCATGTCGAGCCCCACATTGATCTGTGATAGGAGCCACATGCTAAGTCGCATGTGGAGCCACGTGTAGAGCCCCGTGTTGAGCCGCGAGTGGCGCCACGTGTAAAGCCTTATGTTGAGATACCTGACATCATAGTGGAGGAGGTTGTTTCAGCTTACATAGCTCATAGCAGGAGCCCTCTGCATCATGTGAGGCTAGAGGAGGCTATGAGGGTAGAGCAGGTTTATCATGGGCCTTATGGTTTTTGTGTGGATGAGCCTATCAGAGGACATAGAGACCGTGGGGACCCCATCAAAGATTTACTTAGGTTGAATCCACCCACCTTCGTAGGGACCATAGAGGGAGCCAAGGTTGAGGCTTGGCTTATCAGTTTAGATAGGTGCTTTACATTGCATCCTTATGAGGGTAACAAAAAGGCACATGTGGTAATTCACCTATTGAGAGACGCAATAGCGACTTGGTAGCGCACTGAGGAGTGCAAGCGTCGCTTATCCTTGGATACACTTTCATGGGACACTTTCATTGAGTGCTTTAATGTACGTTATCTGTCAGACCATTACAAGTAGCATCAGATTGATGAGTTCCATGACTTGGAGCAGCGAGGTTCCACTATAACACAGTATGAGAGCAGGTTCACTGAGTTGTCATGTTATGCAGAGTATCTCCATGATGAAAAAATTTTGGTTCACAAATTTATCAGAGGTTTGAATCATGGGATATCAAGACCAGTGTGCATGGTAGGCCCCCAGACCTTGAGTGAGGCTGTCGAGAAGGTATATATTGTAGAGGAGATATAGGGGCAAGGTCAGAGTTCATAACCCCAGTTTCAAGATTATAGCCAGCAACAACAACAAAATTTCTATCAACCACCACCACCACCACAGAGAGGAGGGTTTAGTTCTACACCTTTACCTCCTAGGCCTCCATAGTAGCAACAGCAGTATCAGCAGAGGGCACAGGGAGGATAGAATCACGGTTGGTAGCAGTAGGGCCCATGTAGGGATTAGAGATAGCAGGGACCACCTGTGGGACCCGCTAGGTCACAACAGTCATATAGGGGTTCTTAGGGGTCCACGGATTATACTGGACAATAGCAGAGTAGTAGGACATAGACTAGATAGGTTCAGGCTCAGGGCCCATGCTATGTTTGTGGTGGGGCAGGACATTTAGCCAGAGAGTGCCCGCAAGGCTTTACGATAGGGGGACAACCTTGTACAGGAGGTTCAGAGTAGACAATTAGGGATGTAGGTAGATCCCACCATATGTTTGCAGCAGTTGATAACCACCAGGCTGACTTCTAGGCCTTAGTAATCGAGATAGTAGGTATGATTGGGGATGTCCCCATTGTTATTTTACTTGACTTTGATGCTACTGATTCATTTATATCTGCATCATTAGTAGAGTGTTGCAGGTTGGTGGCTTCTAGGCAGGGCAATAGGTGGGAGGTTGAGTTGGCCACTAGGGCCAAGATCTCAGTAGATGCCTTGGTTCAGGACTGTGAGATATCTTTGGGGCCTTCACTACATTATGAGACCTTAGGGTTATGCCTTTAGGATCCTATGGTGTAGTTTTAGGCATGGATTGGCTTGCAGCTCATAGAGCCAGGCTAGATTGTTGCTCAAAGGTGATTAGTTGTTTAGATGATCATGGCATGTCAGTCGAGGTAGTGGGCATTCAGAAACCCACGATAGTTCGTATGATATCTGTTCAATAGCTTAAGCACTGCATGTGGAAGGGATGTCAGTTGTTTTCTATCACTGTTAGTGAAAGATCAGAGGATGAGCTAGAGGCATCATTAGATGACCATCCTATCTTGAGGGAGTTTGCCAACGTCTTTCCACCAGCATTACCAGGTATGCCACCTCGCAAAGAGGTAGACTTCCACATTGATCTAGTGCCGGGTGCCGAGCTAGTGTCTTGTACACCCTATAGGATGACCACACATGAGCTCACAGAGCTCAAGTTGCAGTTAGAGGAGTTTCTTGAGAAGGGGCACATCCGATCTAGCGTTTCACTGTGGGAAGGATGGATCTCTTCGTTTATGCATGGATTATAGGTAGCTTAATAAGGTGATGGTGAAGAACCGTTATCCTCTACCTAGGATTAATGATCTCTTCAACCAGATGCAGGGAACTAGAGTGTTCTCTAAGATAGACATGAAGTCCTTTTACCACCTATTGCACATCATAGAGGCAGAAATCCATAAGACCGCCTTTCAGACTTGTTATAGCCACTATGAGTTCACTATGGTACCCTTCGGCTTGACAAACTCCCCTGCAATGTTCATGAGTCTCGTGAATAGGGTGTTTCGTATTTACTTGGATCAGTTTGAGATCATTTTCCTTGATGATATTTTGATCTACTCGTGGACCAAGGAGGAGCATGAGAAGCACTTACATCAGGTTTTGCAGTGCTTGAGAGAGCAACGTCTTTTTGGCAACTTGGCGAAGTGTGCCTTTTTCATATCTGAGGTGCAATATTTGGGGCACATCCTATCTAGCGATGGTATCTCTGTAGATCCATCGAAGATCAAGGTTATCAGGGATTAGCCAACACCCACCAGTGTAACATAGGTCAAGAGTTTCATGGGGTTAGTTGGGTATTATCGCAGATTCGTAGAGGGCTTCTCCAAGATAGCGCACCCCATCACTTTCCTTCAGCAGAAAGGGAAGGGCTTCACTTGGACTGAGTAGTGCGAGAGGGCCTTTGGGGTCCTCAAGGAGCATCTTACCAGCGCTCCCATCTTAGTAGTTCCTGATCCAACAGAGGACTTTGTGGTTTGTATAGATGCATCACTTGAGGGTTTAGGAGTCGTGCTTATGTAGGGTGGTAGGGTGATTGTGTATGAATCGTGAAAGCTCAAGACCCATGAGCTGAACTACCCCACTCATGATTTAGAGCTCATAGCAGTGGTTCATTCTCTTGTCCATTGGAGACACTTTCTATTGGGTCATCTCTTTGAGCTTCATTTAGATCACCATAGTCTTCAGTACATATTCACGAAGCTGAAACTAAATGCCTGCCAGCGGCGTTGGATGGAGTTGCTTTGTGAGTATGACTTTAATGTCCACTACATAAAGGGGAAGGAGAACATGGTTGTTGACACATTAAGTTAGAGGTGCCACAAGATCTTGACCTTGACGTTGAGTGTGGACTTGAGAGGGTGCATCATTCAGCATCTACCTAAGGATGAGTGGTTTCTTGAGGTGCAGCAGGAGATCTAGTCACAAAGGGCCCTTGTGGGCAAGTTTGTAGGATATTCCCTTGAGGCAGATGGGTTATTTAGACATCGATAGCGCATCTATGTACGCCGTGCAGGTGAACTACATGTAGTAGTTCTTTTAGAGGCTCACATAGCACCTTACACAGCACACCTAGGGGTGAAGAAGATGCACGCCGACTTGTGACAGTTGTACCATTGGGCAGGTATGAGATGAGATATTACAAAGTATGTTGCTCGATGCCTTAAGTGCTAGAGGGTCAAGGCCAAGCATTAGCATCCAACAAGTCTTTTATACTCTCACAAGATACCTGAGTAGAAATGGGACACCATTTCCATGGATTTCATTATTGGTCTTCCTATGTCATCTCGTCACCATGATGCCATCATGGTAACAGTTGACAAGTTGACCAAAGTGGCACATTTCTCACCTGTATGCATGATGTACAATGCACCATTAGTGGTGAGAGTATTCTTGGATGAGATTGTTAGATTACATGGAGTACCTCACTGTATTATTTCAGACAGAGACTCAATGTTCACATTAGCCTTTTGGAGGGTATTGCAATAGGCATTGGGCACACAGCTCAACTTCAGTTTAGTGTATCACCCTGAGATAGATGGACAGACACAGAGGGTGAATCAGGTTCTAGAGGACATGCTCCGTATGTATGTTATGGATCACCAGTCTAGATGGGAGGAGTATCTATATTTAGTTGAGTTTGCCTACAATAATGGGCATCACAGCTCATTGGGTATTCCTCCCTTTCAGGCCTTGTACGACATACCTTGTAGGACACCGTTGAGTTGGGACCGTATAGAAGATAGGGTTGCTATTGGGCCAGAGCTAGTATAGGACATGGAACAGCAGGTGACCTTGATTAGATAGAGACTTCAGGAGGTGCAGGATCGACAAAAGAAGTATGTTGATGCTAAGAGATTAGATCGAAGCTTCTCAGTCAGGGATAGAGTATTCTTAAGAGTGCGACTGCACAAGAGTCCAATCTGTTATGGAAAGGGCTCTAAGCTCACACCATGGTTTGTTGGGCCTTTTGAGATCTTGGAGTGGATAGGATCAGTAGCCTACCGTCTAGCCTTGCCACCTAACATGTCGCACATCCACGATGTTTTTCATGTATCTATTTTGCAGCGTTACATATCTGATTTATCTCATGTATTAGATTGGAGTGCTCTATAGGTAGAGGTGGATGGATAGTTGGCTTTGGAGCCAATTCATATATTGGCTCGTCAGACACAGGGCCTTTAAGGTCAAGAGCTAGACCAGGTTAGGGTCCAGTGGGACAGGTACAATGAGGTCACGATGACATGGGAGGATGTAGCTAGATTGAGGACACTTTATCCTCACCTCTTTGACGACTTCCAGGAGGAAGTTTAGTCTTAGGCAGGAGGACATGAGGCCTACTATTTCAATCCCTTATTTTTATTGTTTCATATTACTATTGGAGACACATTTTAGACTTTTGGGGACTGTTGATCCCGATATGCAGACTATACTAGACTATATGCTTTTATTTTTGGTTAGTTATGTTTAGTATGTTGTGATTAGAATAGGTCCTAATTTTGATTCACTGATGAGGATATTGATATGTGATATGCATCATGACATTATTTGAGATACTAGTGTGTTTCTGTTATGGATTTATTATGCGATTTTATCTTGAGCTGGATTATAGAAATGTAAATTATGAATCTAGTTATGATGTGATTTTTATGATGTTTTATATGATTATGCGATGGTGTGAGTGTATGTTTCCTTGCTTCGGCTATGATATACATGTTGGATTAATCTTTTGTTTAAGTGCGCAGGTGTTTTAACCAAGCCACGGATAATCAGAGATGATCCCACACATTTCGTGAAATCCCGTGTTCAGTTGATCTAGTTCCAAGAGGAACCAAGATCATCTGTGTAAATGCTTGATGAATTTTCATAATGTTGTGTTTGGTGTCTTTTGGGCTAGGTCTACCTATTTTTCAGTGACTTTATATTGGTGTTGTAAAGATATAATGTTTAATTGATTTCATTTTTTAGTTTTTAAATTTTTGTGACCCCTTTTCATGTGATTTTACTCACCCTAAGGTGCTCAAAATGGATTAAAAATGACCTTGGGTTGTACCCCTAGGGTCTAGCGACCATTTGAGTTTGTCTAACCCTAGGATAACTCTCATTTGATCACTTAAACTTCACCCTGAAGTAAAGTGACGAAAATGGAAGTTTGGGAAGGAGTGGAAGGTTGGGTCAAACACTCAACCTTATCCACACCTCTTTCCAAGGCTTGGGGAGTCTCCAAGACCCCTAATTATGGAGGACCCTACTCCAAGGCTCTCTCACATTAGTGAGAGTACCTTGGGGTTTTGTGGGCTTTCATGGGAGGATAGGATTGGGGCATTTGTGGTACCCACATCCTTCTTTGGCTCCACCTTTCTCTCCCACATGTGTGAGAGAGAACAAGTGGAGGGAGCAAGACTTGGAGTAATGGGAGGGTGACATGTGTTGCCACCACATTCCATGAAGCTTGCAAGTGGATGTGAGGAGGAAGGAGAAGGTGACATGTGTCACCTTCCCATTCGTCAAGGCTCATGAGGAGAGCCTATTTTAATCCATCTTGAAGAGAGGGAGAGGGTTGTTGATTTCATTTTATTTTTCTAATTTTATTTGCATTTGGGGAGAGAGTTGGAGGAAAATTTTGGAGGCACATTTGGAGGACTTAGAGGTGGAGTTGGAAGAGCTCTACTTCAACTACCTACCATTTTTGGGCAATTAAGGTAGGATTCAAGGCTTGATGCCTTTCCTTATGCAATTTACTTTCTTGTGTGTTGCTTTGTATGTGTTTTGTGTTTTGTTGTTGTGGGTTTTGAGGGTGTTGTATGAGCCTCTCCACTTGGAGAAAATGCTCAACACGTGTGGGGTGGGGGAGGAGTGAACCTCTTCAAGGTCACCTCCTAGTTTTTGGTATTTTGGCCTTGAGGGCAAGTTGTGAATATGAGCATTTTTGAATGGCTTGAGAGCCATGGAGAAATATGTGAGATTTGGTATAAATGTGTTGGCTTGAGGCCTTGTTAGAGTTGAGTTTTTAGATATTTGGAGTGGCCCTCTTGAGTTGAGTGATGTCCACTCCCCTACCCCTTCAAACTTATTTCTATGAGTTTTGTGTTGTGTTAAAATCCTTGGGTGTTCTTCATGCTTGTTTAGTTTGCTCATTGCAGTGTTGTGGAATGTCAATCCTTGTATTTGGATGACCTCCAAGCTCAGAGGTGACTCATGAGTGAGTCTATGGTAGGGAGGAGAGTGGTATTTTGTGGCTTGGTTCCCCTCCCTTGTTGTATTTTCCTTGTAGGTGTATTGTTGGTTTAGAAGGTTGGAGGAAGAGCATATTAAGGTTTTGGTCATTGTTGCTATTTTGGGTTCTTGAGAACCATGGCCAAGTTTGGCCTTTGTGTAGTTTGTTTTAAGAAAAAAGAGAAGATTTTCCCTCTCTTATTATGTAAGGCTAAATGATTATATTTTGGGTTGTATGAATTTTATTTTGAAGTTGAAAATGAAATATAGTGACTATTTCATTTTATGTGATTTTGGAAATGTTACAATGAAAGAAAATAATGTATTTAATACTTTTTATATGATGCTAAATGAGTTCAAATTTAGTCCTTAATTTCATATGTTTTCAAGTAAATCAATATAGATAGATGCTGATTTTATTTCAAAAAATTAAATGTAACTTTTATATATATATATATAACATATGGTTGATGTGTTCTTTCAAAAAAAAAAAAATTATAAATGTATGTATTGAAAGACAAAAGGATTTATTTCATTTTATTAGGAAACCATTCCTTTATTCTTTTCAAAAAGGATTATGTTGATATTGGGAAAATACATTCTTGTGTGTGTGTGTGTGTGTGTATAGTTTATCTATATATAAATTTATATAGATATATATATTTTGTGTTTTATATATATTTATTTGTTGTTGGAAACAAAAGAAAAATATATTTAACCTAACTGTGTCATTATATATATATATATTAGAGAAAATTTTATATATATCATTATATATATATATAAATATATATATATATCTTATTCCTTTATCGTACTAGAAATTTTATTATGGCAAACTATGTATATCACACACACACAAATATATATATATATACATTTATATATATTTTGTGCATTGAAACTTTTCTGGAAAGTTCATTACGGTAGACTGTGTATATGGCAAAATGGCAGTGTATATATATAAACATTTATTAAAGAATACTACCCAAGCGACTGCTATGAGGTCGTTGTTCTTCTTTTAACTATCAGCAGTGAAGAAAAAAAAGGTTTTGAGATAATGTTTTGGGGCGACGGCCAAACAGTTGTCACCCCACTCCTTTGAAATACAGGTGGGAGGGGGATGGACCCCCCACCCACCATTGAATGGTGGGTGGGGCATCCCCCTCACAGCCTTTCTTTTTTTTTAAATGGAGATCCAACAAAAGAAAAGGGAGATTAAAACACAAGGTGGGGTGGGGTGGAACCCCCCCACACCCCCTTTCGATGCCTTATTCTTGCGTGAGCCTTTGATGGCGGCGCCATCCTAGCGGTGACTCCCATGCCTTGATCTTGGCTAACGGTTCTTTTAAACCTGCAACACACCATTTTATTTATTAATAACAAATATATATATATATATATATATATATATACTGGTATTATACCAGAGATGAGGTTAAAAGAAGTAGATACACACTAAATATATATACTCAAGAATAAAGGCTTTTTTAAAAAAAATAGATATACTGTGTGTATACCTTCATGGTAGAATCCATGGCTGCCCTTAAGCTTGCAACCTGCAAAAATATGAGAAAAAAAATGAGGGGATAGAAATGGGAAAACAAAATAGGGAAAGGAAAATGATGGAGAGAACATGATAAGGTTAGGGTTTTGACTTTCCCCTCCATAAGGAAACTATTTTTTTATTACAAGAGCTTTTAGGGCAAGGGGATTTTAAAATTAGATTTTAATTCTTTTCCCTCTTCTTTTTGGTTTAGGGATTGCTTCTTGTTTTATTTTAAAAGTGGGTTTTAATTAGATTATAGTTGAATAGTTGTGATTTCAATTATTTAGATGGTTAGGAGATCTATTATATTATTAATTGGTTTGGTTTATTTAAAATTCATTTTATTTGAGTATGAGGGGAAATATTGTCTTAGATATTTAAGTTTGGAGTTTTATTTTAATATTGTAACCCTTGTAATTTATATGTAACTTTATTTTTAATAAGGTTGATTTAGTTAAGTTAATTATATGTTGGATTTTGATGAAATAGGTTATTAATTATTTAATTTAACCTAGTTGATTCGACTAGAGAATCCTAGTGAGACAATTTATCATCCCTAGCATAGTTAATTGAATTTATCTTTTTTTTAGTGAGCTTAGGGAACCTTTGACTAGAAATTGATTATTAGAATAATCTCTATACATGCCCGAGAGGCGTTATGCTACCAGATTTTTCTGGGATCTAGAGTTAATTTTCTTAAGAGAATTACACCTAGAGTTGAATAATGTTTTAATGTTTCCACAAACTTGATGCTTTATTCAAGTGGTTATTTAATTCTTTTATGTTATTAGAATTAGGATTTTGATTTTGACTCATGTCAAAATTCCTTCACTCACTTAGGAGATCTTGGGGTTTCGATCACTTGATCATAACCCTAACGGTGACACTTCTTGCATTGCAATGACCCCCTTAGTAGAAGTATATCATCATGCAGGGGTTTACACTTGTGATTGCATTACCCTGAATATGATTGACATGTTTATGCCTTATGCATATTGCCACCGAGCACACTGATGCATGCGAGGGGGTTTCTAGGGATGCGTGGAAATTTTTTGATATTTCATGTCATGACTACATGACAAATGTTGACATGACATGTGTGTTGTGTGTCGTGACCACATGGGAAATGTGGGCATGACAACACCCCTCTAGACCATAATAATTTCTTTAAAACCCTAAACCCTAGCAACTATTAGGGATGTCAATACATGAAAACATAGTTTTAGGAAAGGCTCCAACATTGGCTTTTTCTCAAGGATGCATGTTTCAAGGAGACATGGTGAGATCCTAGTAACCATCTCTAGGTGTGTAGACTAATAACATGTCAATACTACTCATCTAATCATCCTACCTGCCCTTAGAATGCTTTATCTCCTACTACATTTGCTAGTGGAAAAAGGCCACTAGGGAAAGTGAACCTAGAGATTTGCATCTATCAAAGATCTTGTTTTCTAAGGGTTTCTCAAATTCTATTCTAGGATTGTGTGAATGATATGTTTGCAAGTTCATAATGTTGATACCTTGTAGAGTACATTTATACCATTCATTACTAATTCTATTTTCAAAGTCCTAGCAAGTACCAAGCAACCTTTCTATCATGGTGAGAAGATTGAAACTTATCCACTCACCATATTATTCTATGGCATATACTACATCATTCTATGTATCTTGGCCATGGGGCTCAACTACTCTGCTAGAGTGAGATGATTAAAACTCTTGGTGTTCCATATTACATGCAATATTTTGGAATTATCTTGACCAAGTGTGTCAAACCTAAAAATTTCATACTTAGAATTCTAACCAAATGTCCTCTAATTCTCATTCTAAATCAATCTATTAAATTTAGTACTCAATTCCTGGTAATTCATATTAATACCTAAAGTATCAATATCATTTTCTATAGCAACTAGATGATGTAAGATTTTAGAAGATATTATTGCATCACCCTCTGGAATAACACCAATATCTTCAAGGAATACCTCAAATTTAGGTTGGTAATTGAGAGGGTTAATGCCTCTATGACTAGTGGTATTAATATCTTCAATAAAAGTAGATGCTTCATATTCAGGAAAATAAGTCATATCCATTAGAATCAACACCCATAATCATCCTACTTTCAAAAGAGTCTGACTTGAGTCCTTTTCTAAAAATGGATAACTCCTCCTCACATGCCTTCTTAGGGAAATGCAAGCTTCTTTTAATTGTAGGGGTCGTATCTTCTATGTCACCCACACATGTTCAATTGTGAGTTAACTTTAAAATGAGAAAATTTGGATATAATTTCATATTAATTATTTTCATTATTTTTAAAAGAGGAACAACTTATTGTACTCTCATGAAAATAAAATTTCTCATTATCAATCTCATCATCAAAAGTGAAGCAACACATCTCTATTCCATCAAAGTAACCAATCTTAGCCTAGTTGATTTGACCATAATCAATGTAGGATCCATCCTCAGTATGTCCCCATGGAACAATCCCTTCATTATAATGTGCTTCACTAACCTTTTCTTTATGTGTAGTATGAGAACATATTACTTTGGTAGACCCATAAGAGTCAAGGTTTACACAAAAGGGATCTACAAATAATGACCCATCTTCTCTCACAATCTTAGATAATGCTTGGATAGCAAGTCTAGGGTTAGTATGAACATGCATATTTCCTATTAAAAGTAACAACAAGACTTTTCCATGAGGAGAAATAACATTGTGGGAACTTTTCTAACCATTCTTTAGCTTTACCATACAAGGTCTTAGTGAAATATCTCATCCATGTGTCTTCATCAACAAATTGAAAAATACTCCATGAAATCTAAGTAGTAGATCCTCCTTTTAAATCACCTTGTGAACCAAACTAGGGAATTTGCTCATAAATCTCCACTATCAAGGTTTTGAATTAATGAGTCACCCAAGACAAGTCTAACTATTTACATGTCATATTGGAATCATTAAGTGCATTCTTGGACCCTTGGATTAGAGGGGCTAAAGTTTGTGACTTGAATTCTGACACACCAGCCTCATACACCTCACAAGTAGGGGTGCTTCTCAAATCACAAATTCTATTGTAAGCCCTACCTACTAGCCCATCTTCATTATATTCCTCCCTAGATACTCAATCATATTGCAACTAAATGTGGTAATCAGCTCACTTGTGGATTACCCTTCTTGAACCTCTAATATTACATCATATTCTTCTACTTTTTCCAAGGTCTCTTCATCATTATAATCATCTTGGGTCTTCATATATCTTTAATAACTACATGGTATTTTGATTGCAACAATAGGACTATAGATATCTTGATATTCATCCTTGCACCTCTTACTAGACTACTCATTCAAAAGAAACATTCCATAATCATCACCACCTACAAATGTAACACTCTTCATCATTGAAAATCTTAAGTTATTCTCAATATCATTAGCCATAGTGTATGCTTATTAAAGTTATGTAGGATTTTTATCTCTTAATAAGAAACCCATTTTCTCATCAAAAGAACTTAAATATAAAACTAGGCACATCAAATAATTTTGTTTGACACCTTCTGGAATGTCCCTCATAGCTTTTGTAAATCTTAGGTTAAGAACCTGAACTAACTCCTTCCTTTTTTGAATATTGGTGAGTTCATTGATTAACAAATGTATTTCCACCTTTTCACCAAACTAATCTAGAAATGTCATCTTAAAATCTTTCCATGAGGAATTAAGCACATGGGTAGGTCATTGAACCAATTTCTAGCATCTTCCTTTAAGGTTTGCACAAAGAGCCTCATTACGACATCCTCTTCTTCAATTTTATAATCTTCTATCAAGTTAATGAATGTGTGAATATGTTTACTAGCTAATCTAGAGCTATCTCCATTAAACTTAGGCAAGTGATCTCTAACTTCATTGGGGATAGGGTTTGGATAATTTGTGATACTGACAAAATCAAGTGGTTTATACCTTCTAGTAGTAAAAGTATCCTTCTAGGCCATTGATTGCATTTTTATTCTTTAGGAGGATCTATACCTAAATGTGTAAGGGAGAGGTTATGGGGATGCTTCACTCTTAGATCATCCTTTCACCGCTTCTATCATCTTACAAGGCTTCAAAACCATACAACACAATTCCTTGTCACGTCCACCTCTATATCCTTGTTTGTTACTAGATTTCAACACATGAGGCATTCACACCCTTTTTTTTTGCACAAGAATTATGCCTCTATAAAACCTCATGTATTTTCACATAATTTGCATCTACAAGCATGAATAACCCCTCTAAATTTCATTCACTATGCATTTTTCATAAGCATGTACACATGTGACCATATTTCAAGAACATACAAGGTACACAATACTGATTAACTCCTTCCTTAAAATAAGACTTACACATAGTAGAGAAATAAAGTTTCTTCACAAACTAATCTCACCCAAGACCCTTACACCATAATGCGTTCTTCCATTAAAGGAAGAAGGTGAAGGGAAATAGAAATACTTGAAGAATTTTTAATACCTTATTCAAATTCTACCTTTGATTGAATATTTTATAGATCTATGTTAAAACTTCACATAGTAAGAAGCAATTCTTCCATAATTTGATAGTAGAGTCACAACCTCTCAAAGAGGATAAAGTGTTAGGACTCAGGATAAGGCTTGTTCTAAATATTTCCCAATAGAGTTTCCATTATGTTGGCTCTTTTTCTTGTGGTCTCTAATTCTAAGATACTTACCATAGTGTTTGACTCAAGGGAAGAGATCTATGATCAAATTGGAGACAAGAGAAAGGACAACAAACAAGAGGCATAGGAAGCCTCTTCTACACTTTAGTCTCCACAAGACCTAGAGGGGTAACCCTTTTAACAATTCATTAGAATTTGGGTAACATGCCATGGTATTATCACATTGAGGGGCACATATAATATCAAGGAAACATAGCAATGGTTTTCTCATCATAATACATCTATATGCATCCCTTATGCTCTTGACACTGATGCCCAAATAAAATAATTTACAAATAAATTCAATGGTTCACCAAATTTTTTGATTTGTCTTCGTGGGGTTGGGAGGAAGTCCAAAAAATGACTGGTGCCCTATTTCTAGGAAACAAAGTCATCTCAACAAGTTTTGCAACTCCATTTTCATCACTGTTTCACTAGTTCAATAAAGAATCCTAAGGCCTTACATTAGCATAAACTAGATGACAAAAATTTTCCCAACACTACCATTCTTTGTTATCCTCCTAAAATATAACTAGTCCCACTATCAACCTTGCAATATTTACCAGCATCCTTGATCTTGAGCTAATAGGAATTAATAGCATATACAACTAATGTGAATGTTGAGATTAAGCTATCCTTGATAACTTCATACCTAGGACAAATTACACCACAAAGGAGACAATTGTATTAGCAAATTCATATACTCATATTTTTCATATCAGAACATGATTAGAGACAAAGATACAAAATAAGATATTTTATTCATATTCATAGAAAATATGATTACAATAATTCTCTAGAGTTTTCACCTTTTACTGGTTTCATACCTAGTCAAACCCCTCTTTACAAAGAATGTCATCTCTATTTAATGGAAAGGACAAGGCTCATCTTACTTGGATGATTGATATTTGTCTCTTTAAAATACATGTTTTCCATTGTAAAATATTTTATCTCCACTCAAGTGCACCAAGTGGGTATGATATGCTTTTGGTGTTCATGGAGAGGTCATGTGATAGGGTCTTGAGAAATAGAATGAAAAAAACCTTATGTTCTCATTAATCTCTACTCCATATTTATTGTTGGAAAAAGGAGAGGGGGGAGTTGTAACACCATTCTTTTCATCACCCCTGATATCATGTCTACTTATCTTCCTCTATAAGCATGGGCTTGAGGAAAAATAAGAAGCAAGATCACTAGATTGAGGATTCTATCACATAGGAACACCATTTCCTTTATCTCTAGCTATCCAGCTAAGAAGGTTTTGAAATAGAGCATAGAAAGATTATTGTACTCTCATAAACATTCTATGAGCATTAGGGCTCAATCCTTCTTTGACTAGAAAGGCATCAAAAGATAGCATGTAGCCAAAAATAAATGCCCATGTTTCTTCTATACTAGTCTACTCACTCATTTTATTATGCTATAGATTGCATGTTGAATGGGGAATCTTTGATACATCCCCTAGCTCTAGCTATAGCCTCTCACTTCTAAAAGTAGTTCTAGAGAAAACAGAACCATTTGATAAATATAGACTTCTATAATAGGAAGGAGAGTAGAGAGAGAGATCTGAGAGGGAAATATTAGGAGAGACAAGACCCATAATTCATACTAGATCCTCTCTTGCCACAACTAAGTAGAACATAGAAGAACTTCATTGTTATAATAGCAATTTTGAATGATGAACATAACGAATATATCTTTCCTTAAATAAAGAAATGTAGAAAAGCACAAGGTCAAAGATAGCACAACTCTAGAGAAGCCACTTGTGTGAAGAAGATACAAAACCCAAACTAGATTCCTAATCATAGCACAAAAAGACAATAAACACATGCAATTGAGAAAAATTTTGCCTCATTTTGGTGACACCAAGTCTTAACATATTGTGTGAGATATGTACTGGTAAGTACCACTTTATGCAGAAGAAGGCATTCATTCCTATGCAGATATCATGGAGATGTCTTTCATCCACCTCTTTGTCCATCCATTAGATTTCCCATCAAGTAATTTATAGTTCTCTTCAAGGTGTTCTTGATCTTATCGATACTAATACCACACATGAAGCTTGCTTTCACTTCCTCACAATCCAAAGTCATGGAATTCTACTAATACCAACCCCCTCTAACTAATTCATTCCTATAGAATTTTGTAAACTAAGAGCACATTGTGGAAATAGATTTTCTAAACTCATCATTCCTAACCTCCATGTTTTTGGTTCGATAAACTACGATGTCATCATACTAGTGATGTGCTAACATCAGGTAGACCAATTCAACCCAATCTGTATCTTTGTAGTTGAACACAAAAATACTATAGCTAGTATTGTTGGCATTAATTTCTTCAATTTTTCTATGATCTTAGTCATCAATATCAATGAATGTGGGAGATCGATGACTACCATACACCATGAATCAAATCACGTGTCTACCTCAAATCTACAATGCAAATGCTCCTAATGGCTAGCTGGAATCTTAACACGTGTCTACCTTATTTGTCCACCTTTTTTTGAATTAATTGGAAACCTACCATTCTTTTGGCCAATTAGAGACAAGCATCTAGAAAACCCTGGCACAAGTGGTGTCATGACCAATCAACATCATGGTATAGTCTTGACCAGGGGGATTCCTTTAGCACAGGAGAAACTATCATCGTTGGATTTCAACTGCCCCACATCAATGACCATTACACATCATTGTTTGCAAACTAGGGCCCGCATTTAAAACTATGATGTGAAAGACCTTGCAATGCAATATAAAAGTGCCACCTATCTACCCTATGGTATTGCTTTAAATTCCCATTACCACCTCATGATCTTACCAACTTGTCAACCAATCAAACAACTACATTGGGATGTATAGGATGCACATCTGGAGTCATGTCATAATCATTGATAGTCAGTGGAATAGTATTAGGTCCACCATTTTACTGTCGAACAAAATAAGGGACGCTAGATTAGAATTGTCCTAGATCAATATCCATCACACATCACGAGGATGGGACCAGGCCCACCTCTAAAAATTGCAATGTGAAAGATAATTGTGATGCAATGGGATATCGCTATCTATCTAGCTTGATGACATCATTTTATGATATTTTGACTCTATTGGTGCCTAATTTTTCTGGCACGTAGACCTGCAAAATTATGCCCAAATCCATCAAAAAATCCCCAAGTGTGTTCCTGGTGTTTATCCTTGTTCTTGTGCCTTTGAAAATTCTGAAAAACCTAAAATTGTATAAGTTATCCCCTTTGTTGGCCTTTTCGGGCCTACTAGGAACTAAGTCAAAGTTTTCCTTAGTTCCCAAAACCAAGGAAAATCTTGAAATGGTTCTCAGTTCCTAATCTATCCCCAATCCTCGACAGAGCACTAAGGCAAGAAGGAATAAAGAAGAAATCAAAAAGTTCTTGGTTATCGGGAAGTTCTTGACAAGTAGGAACAAAGGGGGCAAGTGGTTAGAGAAAGAAAAGAAGTGGAAAAGACTATCATAGAGAAAGATAAAAAAAGGTTGAAGAAGGCAAAGCAAAGAAGATTTTGGCGAGTTTCTAGTCATCGAGAAATCTCTGACAAAGTGGAATAGGAACCATTCCTAGTTCTTGGTTCTTAGCTAATCACCAATAACAAGAATACAAGGATGAGAAAAAGAGGAAGAGAAAGAAAGGGAGGATTTCCTAGTGGGTTGGAAACCTTTGACAAAGTAGAAGAAAAGATGAAGATGGGAAAGAAGAAGGAGAAAGAATATTTTTATGAGTTCCTAGTGGGTGGGAAATTACCAACAGGTGTGAACAAATGTAGAATTAAAGTTTTTAAAATGTTTTAAATTTATTTTTTCATAGTTTCATCAGTTTGAACACCTGCCTACCTCTCAAAAGTGCCATTAATGCCCAATTTGACCAGATTGGAGGTAGGTAGTGATTGAATGCAATGGGTATGAAGGTAGATGGAATTTATTGTAGAAGTTAGATGCCCTATTTTGTTTTCCTACCCAAATGCAACATTGAAGACTTGTGCTATATATGGAAGATCAGAAGATGAAGAAAGGGTTGGTCACTGAGACAATATGGGATCTACAAGTACCTCAAGTGATTTTAAGGCATCAAACAAAGTTGGTCAAGTCTTCAAGGAGCTAAAATGCATCTGATACAGAGTAGGAATTATTTGTAAAGCATGTCTGGGTAGTGGTATGTCTCCATGGTTGTTTGTAACAACTCAAGGGAATATATAATTGATGATGTGTGTTTTCACTCACCATATTTTTTGTTGCAATTGCAACAAAGATTAGATGAATGTATTGTTGATAACTGAGAGGGGGGTGAATCAGTTATCCTAATAATTTAACTTTCTGTGCTTTCTTAATAGTTAATGCAACATCAGATTCTATAAGAAAGCATTATCATGAAATGTAAATAACACCAATACACATGATACAATGATTTTGATGTGGAAACCCTGTTAAGGGAAACAACCACGGGGTGATTAACCCAAGATATTATTCTCTGTTAGAAGAATAAAAGATAAAAAATGGCACTTGCCAATTAGGGCTCACTACCTGAGCACACTGCTCACAAGAGGCTCACTACCTACAAAAGACTTACTATCTACAAGAAGAAAACTTAAACTGATGAAAAGCATCCACACATGCTGAAGTTCAGTTCCGGTTTAAGCTCAATAGACTGATCTGCAACACTTCATTTTGACTCTCCTTGAGTGCTACTGTCCTCTTACATTCTGAACTTGTTTTTTTGCCTTTTATGTATTCTTCTACTTTTATTCACACTACAACACACACTTCACATCTAAATCCATCTTGTATATATATCTGCATAAGTGATTTCAACACTTTTCTAGTCGGCATCCGGAATAGTCAATATTATCTCAAACTCTGGTCTGTCGGCTGGATCCTTGCATACCAAATAATGCGGATCAAGGATATGCTTGTAGAAGTCTTCAATCATGTCAGCCAATCATGAATGATACCTTAGGAACCTTTATCACCATCAACATCTCATCCAGAATAACTTCTGATGCTCTACCTGTCAGTTCATCCTCTGTCTGTTCTACCAAACTAGACCCCAATACTTGAATGCTTATATCTCTTTATTATTTCATCACTGGAGGCTCAATTCCTAGAATCTATCAGTCAAGGTACTCCTCTTGACTTTACCAAATCCACACTTCACTAAAATACTTCATCTGAGAGATCCAGACCTGACTGTCGAACCTTTCCACATACTTTGTTCTTGCTTACCGGACCACAACACTCTTCAATCTAACTTCTGGTATAGACACACCATGTCCTGTGGATGTGTGGGATGAACTTTGTTGCCATCAATGATAATAATCATGAAGCTCCAAGTGTCTCTTGCCAACAATCTCCCCCTTTGGCATTGATGGCAACACTTAGTGAAAAATGACTAAGTGGTATACTATTCTCCCCCTTGGCTGATGCTCTGTCTCTATGTACATTTTTTGGAGCTCCCCCTTAGCTGGATTCCTTATTTTTCACTGCTCATCACTCCCCCTTTGACATCAATGGAAAACGGTAGGGTCCGTACATCAAAATTTTCAAAATTTCAACTATACTTGACTGCATAAGTATATACATATAGCATACTTACATATACTGAAGTATGTCTGCAAAAATTGTCTTCAATTGGATGAATTCTATTGCCTAACTTTGTTTCATCCTGTCCAAAATTAAGATGTGACCACTCAATAGGAATGCAAATGCATCTACCCTTTTTAGATCTATTGGATCACTGGTCCGGGCTGTGGTCTGAGCTTCTTTTATGGCCTCATGCATGGCCTCTAACTTAGGGATAATTATCCCTCTAAGTTCACCCAACCTGCTTATTCTATTTTTCTTTTCCTTCTCAAGCTTCTTGATTTCATTCAAGACTGCAATAGTTTTACATTCCTGGTCTATTATAGATATAGTGAGAGGATCAAACTTTTGAGAGAGGCTTGATAATTTATCTTCTTGTTCCTTTACTTTCTTCTCAATATCCGTTGTTACTTTGGTCTAGGATATACAAAATTTGTATACATCTCCACCATCCTTAAGAGCATTTTCCAAGCTCTTTATCCCAATATTCATATTCCTCCTATCATTAGCTATTAACCCTTGTACCTCTGATAACCTCTTTGCCAAGAATTCCTTCCAGACCTTATCTTCTGCTGACTTCTCTAGGGAATCAAAATGTGTGCTAACACTACTGAATAGAGATTTGAGATTACCGAATGAGGAGGCTGAGGGATCCTTATGAAAAGATGGCATGATCTTTTCTAAAACATCAGATGCAGCTTCTATTAGCTCACAGTCTTCCATGTGAGACTTTAGGAGTTTTTCTTTTGCCTTAGCATTGGCAAATGAAGCTATCTTCATTGTTTGAACTGGGGAGAGAGAATCAAAGTTAAATGGACCTTGAAGTAACTCTGGTTCATCAATCTCCATCATTTCTTTTGTCAAGAAGTCCTTGATAGTTTCTGCAGTGTCTTTTGCCAGAGACAGAGATTTCTTCCCTTCTGCACTGTCACTTATGTTCTTCTCAGCTTGACTTTCTTCTCTTCCTTTCACTTCTTCTTCTTTCTTCTCCTTTATATTCAGAGACTGCAGGGGAAACCAGAGGAGAGATATTTGTTTGTTCATGGGCCACCTCTTCCAGAGCAGAGGATTCCAAGTCCTTACCTTTATCTTCCCTTGTCTCCGTAACCTCTTTTGCTACTGTCTTAGTAGCTTCTTCTTCAATATCTGTAGCCGAGGGATCATCACCTAAGTCCTCTATGATAGGAATGTTGAATCTTTTGTATGCATTTCGAAGGATCTCTTCTGTCTCTTTTGCTACTTCATCAATTTTTCCAAGCATAAGCTGATTCATTCTAGCTTTTCTCCAGAATTCATCCTTACAATCTTTGAAGATCATACTCTTCTGCTTAGGAGTGATGGAGGGATAAAGCTGAATAGCTATCTGTTCCCAGATCTCCATATCCTTCTCTTTGGCATTATTCTTCCTCAATTCAAGTTCCTTCTCAAGGCTTTTAGGAATTAAAGATACAATCTCAATGAAATCCTTGTAAATGTTTAGATACTTAACTGTGGCATCTTGCAGAATCTTTTGATCAACTTCACTGCATTCATTATAGAATTTTGTTAACGACTTCAGATTTCCATCCATAGTTATTGCCTTAACTATATCATCTAAGGACAGGGTGGTCTTTCAACACACTCTTCTACTTTTGCCTCCATGGTTTCACTGGATACTTTCTTCTTCTTCATCATCTTCTTTACTTCCTCATCTACTTCTGTCTCCTCTTCATCCTTTTGGCTTGTGTAAGACCTTGTTGCCTTTAACTTGGTTCTCTTTTCTCCTTTTCCAGATGATTTTGCTTCCAGTTTTGATGCCTTTGAGCTCCTTGCAGTGGTGGGTGCAGAGGTCTTGGAGGATCTAGTCTGGGAGGGGATTTCCACTAGAGTACCTTCTTTTTCTGCTTTTTCTTTCTCTGCCCTTTCTGTCTTCTCTCTACTTGCATCAAGTGCTTCTTTTGAAATTCCATGCCTTTTGGCAAGCTCTTCTACTTCCTTTCTCACTTTTCTTTTTATTTCCAGTTGTCTTAACTCCACATGGATCTTCACACTTAATTCTTTGAAGGTTCCAAACCTTTCTGCCTTGGGATCCTTGGGCTGACTTAGCATGTGTTGAACATGTAACTCTACAATTTTCTCATCCACTTCATACCCCATTGGCATGATCCATACTGTTCTTGGCTCCATAGCCTCCATGAGGCACTGATTAGTTTCTACCATAAAGCACACTGTATCTTTGTACTTCTCAACCAGAGATTGAGGGATTCTTTCTCTAGTTTGCATCATACTTTGAAAGTTCTTGAAATATCCCCACAAAGCTATATTTCTTGCCTTAGCATCCCCAAGCCCATGCAGGTAGTCTCTGATTTGGATTGCAACAGGTCTGTCATTCTGCCAAACCCAACCACTGGATCCAGGAAGCTCATTCATGAAGTAGAAGAATAAACATAATATCAGCCCACCATACTTGAATGAGTTTTTCTTGTCCTTTTTGATCTTTTGTAGGGTCTCCAATAGTTGGCTTAGAAGAAGTTCACAAAGATCATAGTCAGCATTTTCTCTTAGCATCTAATAAGCTGTATAAACTGTAGTTCTCGGTACTGAATTTTCCCTATTGGAGTGATAAATCTTGTAACCAATTATCATGGATGCAAATTTGATATCTGGATCAGTGATATCTTCAATTGTTATAGCTCTCTTGTCAAATTTTGATCCGGTTGCTTCACTCACTGTCTGATTCTTGACAGATTTGAGAACATGTATCACACCAGATGAGTGCAGACCAGTTACTGCCCTAATTGCCTCCTTGGTGATCTTAAATGGTCTATTCAACCATAGGAAGTTATCATGCACTCTTCTCAACACATACCGGACCCATTCATCTTCTTCAAAATAGGGGAAATGAATGCACTGTGCAAAATGCTTATCTCAAATGGCCTTGAATTGAGGTTTGAGCTCAAAAGAATCATCTATTAACTGATTGTGATAGATATTAGCCAACTTAGATTCCCCAAATTCTTCAATATTTGCATGAATATATGCCCTAACATCTTCTACATGCAAAATTCCATGCAGAGTGCTTGAAAAGGCACCTAGGGGATCAACTTCCAAGGATTTGTATGGATGTTTCTTGAATTTAGGGCGTGGCCTCTCAGTGATCTTTACAATATTTGATGTATCCATCTTCAAAAATATTTACAGAGAAATATTCAATAACGAAAAGTACCTTTTGTACGTCTAGGGTTCGTGAAGAGATTCGGATTGATTCACTGGATGAATCGTCTTCTGTAGATGACCTTTGATGGGCTTTAGGAGATTTGTTGCAGAGCTCTTTTTTGCTTCTTCTCAAATGCAGAATGAATAAGGTTTGATAAGAAAACCCCTATATTATTCGTCAAACCCTAATACCAAGATGCGATAAATGCTCGACCTAAGTCATTCCGGTTTGCCTTATTCTGATGATTTGAAGAACCAGATCAATCTTGATCTAAACATCTTGCGGATCTTCCAGATCTTAACCATAGGTTATTTAGATGTTTCTCTTATAAACCCTTTAATCTGTAACTCTCCTTGTACTAGTTTCGGCACCAATTAACTGGCTGGGAGAAAAGGTTTTCCTTGTGTCTCCCCCTGAGCTAGAGCTCACTTTTTAATTTCTGGAAGGAATATCAGCACCAAATTCTAGTGCGGATCCATCCCCTACATTCTCTGTACTTTTCTTCACCCAAATCTTGTTCATTCACTTTTAACTTCATCCGCATTCACTTTTTGTTTTCCCTTGTCTTGATTCTAATTATGATGTACCAGACCTCTTTTGTCCTAATTCTTGCTTTTACAAAATTTGGCAATATGACCGGATCTATTGCAAATTTGGCAAACAACATTTCTTTGCATATTTGATTGATATCCTCTTGATCTGCATTGATTAGCCATATGACCCATTCTATTGCATGCAAAGCATCTACCATTGAATGAACTATTCATTTGCATATTCCTGCATTCATGAGATTTGTGACCATACCTTTTGCAATTGAAACATTGTCCAGAGAAGGATGTATTAGTCTGATTTATTCTCTTTCTGTACTTATTAGATTTATGACCAAAGTTATTGCATTAGGCTACCTTACCGGAGGTCTTTTAGGCTGGTTCCTTGGATTTTCTGATCCAAAATTCTTCTAACTAGATTCAGAGCTTTCACCTTTTTCATATCCCAGGCCACACTTGTCACCTACCCTCTTTTGGCTTTTGAGGAGAACTTCAAGTTGAGCAGAGCTTATCTTGAATTTCTCTTTGTATTCATTTGTTGTTTGAAGATCCCTTTTAAGAGAGACAATTTGATCCTCAAGTTTTTCTTCATTGTCTTTAGCATCTTCAAGATCAGATTCAAGATGTCTGATTATTCTATCCATCTTGTGGCAGTCTTCTAATTTTTCCTTGAGAGATTGTTTTAGATCATCTTCAAATTTTCTTCTTTCTTCATTTTCTTGGGTGAACTTCATAACTCCTGATTCTATTTCATGTCTTACCATGATGATCTCTTTTGATAACTTTTCACATAGCATGGTTTTCTCTTTCAGATCTTCATTTGTATCATTGGCTTCACCTTGACCTGCCAATTGCTAAAGTAGCTCCTTTCTCTTTTTCATAGAGAGAATCAGTTTGTCTTTTAGTTCTTTTATGAAGTCATTAGCCTATTTGAGTCTTTCCTTTAATTCATTGACTTCATAATTTGACTGCTCAAGATCATCAAGGGCAGACTTAAGTTGCTTCCCTCATACCATACACATCCATTTGAATTCCCAGATCTTCCTGAAGCTGTTAGGCTCTGTTTGGAGGAACTTGGCTCTAATACCAATTGTTGATAACTGAGAGGGGGGGTGAATCAGTTATCCTAATAATTTAACTTTCTGTGCTTTCTTAACAGTTAATGCAACATCAGATTCTATAAGAAAACATAATCATGAAATGTAAATAACACCAATACACATGACACAATGATTTTGATGTGGAAACCCTGTTAAGGGAAAAAACCACGGGGTGATTAACCCAAGATATTATTCTCTATTAGAAGAACAGAAGATACAAAATGGCACTTGCCAATTAGGGCTCACTGCCCAAGCACACTGCTCACAAGAGGCTCACTGCCTACAAAAGACTTACTGTCTACAAGAAGAAAACTTGAACTAATGAAAAGCATCCACACATGCTGAAGTTCAGTTCTAGTTTAAGCTCAATAGACTGATCTGTAGCACTTCATTTTGACTCTCCTTGAGTGCTGCTATCCTCTCACATTCTGAACCTATTTTTCTGCCTTTTATATATTCTTCTACTTTTATTCATACTACAACACACACAACACACTCTTCACATCTAAATCCATCTTGTATATATATCTGCACAAGTGATTTCAACACTTTTCTAGTCGGCATTCGGAATAGTCAATATTATCTCAAACTCTAGTGTGTTGGTTGAATCCTTGCATACCAAGTATGCGGATCAAGGATATGCTTGTAGAAGTCTTCAATCATGTCAGCCAATCATGAATGATACCTTAGGAACCTTTATTACCATCAACATCTCATCTGGAATAACTTCTGATGCTCTGCCTGTCAGTTCATCCTCTGTCTGTTCTACCAAACTAGACCCTAATACTTGAATGCTTATATCTCTTTATTCTTTCATCACCAGAGGCTCAATTCCTGGAATCTATCATTCAAGGTACTCCTCTTAACTTTACCAAATCTGTACTTCACTAAAATACTTCCTCTGAGAGATCCGGACCTGACTGTCAAACCTTTCCATATACTCTATTCTTGCTTACCGGACCACAACACTCTTCAATCTAACTTCTGGTATAGACACACCATGTCTTGCGGATGTGTGGGATGAACTTTGTTGCCATCAATGACAATAATCATGAAGCTCCAAGTGTCTCTTGCCAACATGTATGACAACATTTTAATGCAATAAAAAGATTTTGTGGTTGTCTTCTCTTTGGTTCAAGTGGGTTATTGCAGTTATGTTATGGATAAATAAGTATGTCCATTGTATTCATATACATGTGTGATTTTTTTGATCCTTTATCAGATGTGTTTCCTCCCTCTTTGTTGTTCATGACTTTGGTACCTAATGGAGTAGGCACCAGTCTAATTTGGTGAAGGGAAAACACTTTTTTATATCATTCCTCTATCCTAGGTAGTTGTAGGAGTAGGAGTAGGATTATATTAGGTTTCACATGTTTTTCATGATTCAATGTTATAACTAGGGTCAAATCTCAAGCAATCCAAAATAGTTTAAATCATTTGTGAATCATGTTCATGCATGCCTGTACCTTGTAACTTGTGTATGTAAAGTTAAGTGGATTCATCTTGTGGATTATAAATGTTATCATCTTTGGCTACATGTGTAGGGTACAGTAATTATCTTTTTTAGAGGTTTATACAACTAGTCTATCTTGATCTAGTGACAGTTATGGGGGTCAAGTGTACACTGGGTATGGTTGTGGTTATCAATTTGTGTTTTATTTCATGCCTCTAGCAATATCCCTCCTAGGTCTAACTGAGCCTAAAGTTTAGGAGAGCATACCCACTCTCATTAGTTAGCCTTAACCATCCTCAATCTATGGATGAGCCCCTTTCTCACCTTCCTAACGACACCCCTAGCCTAAAAGGAGGTGAAATACTCTAGGATTTTGGACTTGTGGTTTTGGGACCCAACATAATGGTGTTGTTGCTAGGGATATGTTCATCTAGAAATTATTTGGAAAGTCTTTGCAACGCAATCATTGAAGAAATTTTGTAGCAGTATGCAATTTTGCATTTAGTCATGTATTGAAGTTGGCAGCCCATTAACTTATGCCAAAATAATGGCTTCATTGTTGGGGATGAAGTTACTTTAGTTGTTGTTGGGTTATAGGTAGGTTGAGATATTTTCAAACCCCAATAGTAGAGATTTAAAGTTTTGTATTTTGTTTGGGTAATTTGGCAACCCGTCAACTTATGCCAACATAATGGCACCATTGCTGGGATATTATTACTTTATTTGTTGCCAGGTGTAGGAAGCTAGAAGCATTTTAATGCCCTAGTGAAAGTGATTTGCATTTGGTGTTGTGTGTTGAAGTTGGTAGCTCATCAACTTATGCCAACATAATGGTGTTGTTACCAAGGAAGAAGTCATTGTTGGGTTGAATCAAATGGAGACTCTACTGGTGAGCTAAAACTAGACCTATTTTTGGCCTTGAAGATTAGTCATGCTTCAAGGGATTCCTCTTTGGATGAGGTGACGACTCTATTGTCAAAGAATGAAGAAGGTTTTGTTGAAATTAGGGCAGATAACTGAGAGGGGAGGTTAATCAATTGTCACAAAACTTTTATCTTTTGCCGTGTTTAATCTTCTTTACCACTTATTAATAGATTAATGATATAACCATGAAAGCATGAATCAACAACACATGAGTAGAAATATAATCAACACACATAACACTAGGATTTTTACGTGGAAACCTGATTAAGGGAAAAACCACAGTGGGGGTTAACCCACAAGATTTATTCTCTATTAAAAGAATAGAAAAATGGGAAGGCACTTGCCTTCAGGTGCACTACCTAGAGATCACTTCTCAAAGGAGGCTCACTACCTATAAGAACATTCACAATGTTAACATTGAAAGGTTGAACTAAGAAATAGCATCTTCTTCATGCAAGGTTCAGCTCCATTGAAGCGCACAACACCTCTGCTCTACTCCCACTCACTTCCTCACTACATCCACATCTTCACTCACTCCCACACATTTCCACGACTTCACAACACTTATTTATACATGTCATCAACTTTCGAATGAACATCAAAGTTAGCCAAACAATCATCTATCTAGAACATTCTCCAACATAGGCATTACAAGCAATTACAATCACAAGACTTAAAATGCTTCATGTGAACCATTACACTATTGGCCAAACATGGCTGGGACTCAAATCTTCCTCAAACAACATGCCACGCTCCATAGAACTCTTCTTAGATCATCTGCAGTATGCACCAAACATCTGATTGGCCAAGACTGAAAAGAACAGCAGCATCCAAGGAGAAATCTTTAACCACATGCTTGAACCTCAATGCGGACCACCAATACAATAGGCAAATGATCTAGAGACCACCACAAGCACAATGAAATCAACAAGAACAACCACATCACCTCAAATCACTAGAAACACTTGCATCTTCATCTAGAAACTTAAGAACACTAACCATCATGACTGTCACACTAGAAAGATTGCTTGCGGACCTCCAAACCATGAACCACATGAGGTGAGGATACACACCAACATCCCAAACATACCTCTAGAACCATAGACCATAACATTCCAATGTAGAGCAATCCAGACCAAATTCCTATCACTCTGTTACTTCTGAACAACTGTAAAACCCAGTTCTACTTAGATGGCTATAAATTCACCAATCCTCCATGCGGACCTCTAAACTCTTGACTGGAGCAACTTCAGACAATCCTCTATACAACCGTTTAGTTCACAGACTCTGATCTTCATCTTACTGGAAATGCTAAGAAATCTACTTTGTTGAACTGTACTATCTTCACTGTCTCTGACAAAGAGATATGTTGACATCAATGACAACATATCATAGGCACATGTTTGCAACAATCTCCCCCTTTGTCATTGATGGCAACATATGATGTGAAAAACTGATTCAACCATCAATACAAGAACTTCTCCCCCTTTCTCTTATCACACCTACAACCACTTTCTTTACTGCTCCCCATTTCACCAGCAACTACTCAC
The DNA here is from genome assembly GCA_027924645.1 of Cunninghamia lanceolata. Classification (NCBI taxonomy): domain Eukaryota; kingdom Viridiplantae; phylum Streptophyta; class Pinopsida; order Cupressales; family Cupressaceae; genus Cunninghamia; species Cunninghamia lanceolata. The sequence continues at coordinate 5,820,896 of BSBN01000846.1, read as the reverse complement.
TTCCATCCAAGTTTTTCACATGACTTCTCTCCCCCTTTGACATCAATGGAAAAGGGCACATATTTGCAATCATCTGTCACCCTTTTGTTTCTTAGACAAGACCAAACTGAACTCAGAACATACTGACTACTCCCCCTGAGTAGTATCCCCTTAACACCAATCTGGATCACAAGATATGACTATGAGTTCCACCGGACTGATGCACACTAGTGCACCTCAGTTCTGAATAGGAGGGGTAATCACTCCTAGTTTCCCTCTTAGATACTCAAAAGTGTCCTTAGGTAGAGGCTTAGTGAAGATATCCGCAATCTAATGCTTTGAAGGAACAAACTCCAATCTGACTTCATTCTCATTTACCTTCTCTCTCAAAAAGTGAAACTTGATGAATATGTGATTTATCTTTGAATGCAACACCAGATTCTTTGAGATGTTTATTGCACTTGAATTATCACAGAAGATTGTAACAGGGTCTTCAAACACAATTCTGATATCCTTCAACATTTGCTTCATCCATAAAACTTGAGTACAATTACTTGCTGCTGCTATATACTCTGCCTCTGCAGTAGACAGAGATATTGCCTCCTATTTTTTGCTCAACCAAGAAACCAATCTCTTTCCTAAGAAAAATGCACCACCACTAGTACTCTTCATGTCATCTACATCTACCCAATTAGCATCTATATATGCATGAAGAGTGAAATCATCATCCTTAAGATACCATAAGCCATAATTAGATGTTTCCTTCAGATATCTAAAAATTCTTTTAACTGCTACAACATGAGATTCTCTAGGATCAGCTTGAAACCTAGCAACAAGGCCAACTGCATTCATAATATCAGGTCTGGTATGAGTCAGATAAAGCAGTCCTCCAATCATTGATCTATACCTTTTCTGATCTGCCTTAGGGGAATCATCATCTTTACTCAACTTGTATCCAGTTATCATAGGAGTACTTACTGGTTTTGAATCATCCATTCCAAACTTTTTCAACAACTCTTTTACATACTTAGACTGAGATATTAAGATGCCCTTATCTGATTGAATGATTTGTAGACCCAAGAAGAAATTTATTGCACCAAACATGGACATCTCAAATTCACTTTGCATCTGATCAGCAAATTTTTTACACATGCTCTCATTTCCACCAAAGATGATATCATTTATAAATACCTCAATAATCAAGATGTGTTCATGGTCAATTTTGCAATAAAGATTACTATCAGTTGTGCCTTTGCCAAAACCTAACTTTTGCATATACTTACCTAATCTTGCATACCAGGCTCTTGGGGCTTGTTTATGTTCATACAATGCTTTCCTCAACCTGTAGATCATATCTCCTTAATCAGACAACTGGAATCCTTTTAGTTGCTCAATGTAGACTTCTTCTAAATCTCCATTTAGGAATGCTGACTTGACATCCATCTGGTAAACTTTGAAATCTTTGTAAGCAGCAAAGGCAAGAAATAATCTAATTGCTTTGATTTTTGCCATCGGAGCAAAATTTTCTTCAAAATCAATTCCCTCTACCTAAGAATATCCTTTGCACACCAATCTTTCTTTGTTTCTCACAATTTTGCCATTTTCATTCAATTTATTCCAGAAGACCTATTTAGTTCTAATTACATTTTTGTTTTCAGGTCTAGGAACAAGATCCCAAGTATGATTCTTTTCAATTTGTATTAATTCTTCTTCCATTTCGTTTACCCAACTTTCATCATTACAAGCTTCATTCACTAATTTTAGTTCAATCTTTGAAATTAAACAATACTCTTCTTGTTCTTCAGTAATTTTTCTTCTAGTTTGAACACCTTTATTTCTATCTCCTATAATCTAATCTTCAGAATGGTTCAACCTCACATCCCTGGGAGTTTTGGGATTTTCTTGAACTTCTGATTCTTGAACTTGTTCCTCAACATTTGCACTAGCTTCTTGAGTCACTGAATTCTCTGGAGCAATCTGAATTTGATTTTGAGTTTGAACTTGCTTTCCTTTATTTGGACTTTCATTTTGATCATCTAATTCATATCCACAAGACTTGGAAGGTCCCTCCTTGATTTCATCAACCTTGACATTAGCACTTTCAACAATCTTTTTCAATCTCTTGTTAAGCACCAATATGCCTTGCTTTGGTTAGAATAGCCCATAAATATTCCTTCATCACATCTTACATCAAACTTACTTAGATCTTCATCTCTCTTGATATAGCATTTACTACCAAAAAACTCTAGAGTACTTCACAGTAGGAGCATTACCAAACCACAGTTCATAAGGTGTTTTACCAATATTACCTGTGATCTGCACTCGGTTAAGAGTGTAGACAACAATACTCATAGTCTCTCTCCAATAGACATGTGGAACATTTTCTTCCATCATCACGGTTCTAGTAGCCTCTTGAATAGTTTGGTTCTTTCTTTCCACAACTCCATTTTGTTGAGGAGTCCTAGGAGTAGATAATTGTCTTCTTATTCCATGCTTTTCACAAAAAGCATTAAACTCACCGAAGATAAACTCTCCACCTCTATCAGATCTCAGACACTTTATCTTCACACCAATCTCATTCTCCACCCTAGCCTTGACCATCTTGAATATGTCAAGAGCCTCTAATTTCTCTCTCAAGAAAGTGACCCACATCATCTGAGACTAATCATCAATCAGAAACATAAAGTATCTGTCTCCTTGTAAACTCCTAACTCTGGTAGGACCACACAAATTAGTGTGCACAAGTTCCAACAATCCACTTGAAAATTGTTCTTTACTTTTGAATGTAGTTCTTCTCTATTTGCCCAACTAACATTCCTTACACATGCTATTAGCAGGTTTCACAAGCTTTGGAAGATTTCTCACGGCCTGAGTAGCACTTATCTTGATAATATTATCAAAGTTTATATGACACATTCTCTTATACCATAACCAACTTTGATCAATCTGAGAAATCAAACAACTCTTACTAGTACCACTTAAATGAAAGATATTACCTCTAGTTTGTGTACCAGATGCAATCTCAGTTTCGGAGCTTTCCAAAATTCTACATTTTCCATCCTTGAATCAGAGATCATACCCTTTGTCAACCAACTATCCAACACTAAGAAGATTATTCTTCAACCCTTCTATATACAAAACATCATTAGTGTTATTCTTACCATCAATAGAGATGGATCCTCTGCCACAGATTCTACCAGCTGAATTGTCTCCAAACTTCACAATTCCACCTTCATACCTTCCCATACTTACAAACTTACTCTTATCACTTGTCATATGATGAGAACATCCACTGCTAATCACCCATTCATCCTTTTCTTCAACCTAAACAACCAAGGCACTCTCCACATTCACACAGCTAGTAGATTTAGTAGGCACTAGATCTTCTTCTTTGATAGAAATAAACACCCATTCATTTCCATAGGTACTTCCCTTATCAGATTTAACATCTGTAACTCCTTCATCAGTAGCTTCTTAGACATAGTAGTATTTCTTTTGAAACCTAGGTCTGTTAGGGTTTGGCTTTGAAACACTCTTTAGACATCTTGAAGCAAAATGATGAATCTTATTGCAAGCAAAACATTTGAAAGGCAACTTTCCTTCATACTTACCAGATCCTCTTGGTAATCTTTTGGCAATAAGGGCTTCAAGTTCTTCAAGCTCTGATTCATCTTCTTCAAGTTCCTTCCTTGCCTTCTCATATCTGGTTAGTCTTCTTGAAGAGCTTTCACTTGGATCAAATCTTTGCTTACCAGAAACACTGGCCTTAAAAGTAGATTCTAATTTAGGAACAGAATCACCAAACTCACTCATTTCAAATGTTGAAAGCTTGCCAACCAACTGATCCCTTGTAACAGTTGTCACAGCCCTGATCTCCTCAATAGCAGCAACTTTATGCTTGTATGAAGTAGGTAAGGATCTAAGTACCTTGGCAACAATCTCTGATTCTTCCAGTATTCCACTAGCACTCATGATATTGCTCACAAGTTCATTCACCTTATGCATATAGGAAGTGATGTTTTCATCTTCACTTATCCTCAAACATTCATATCTACCCTTCAGGCTCTGTAGCTTAGCACATTTGACATATGCATCACCTTCATACAGAGTTTCCAACTTCTTCCAAATTTCATGAGCAGTTTTTAATTCCAGGACATTTGTCATTTCTGTATCAGTCACGACACTCAACAATGCTTCTTTAGCTCAAATGTTGTATTTAGCTTCTTTGAGTTCATCTAGAGTTGAAGGGCCTTTCTCCAGAGGCTTATACTCATCCTTAGTTATCAACCAATAAGGATCACCCATGCATTACAAATGACATTCCATCCAATTCTTCCAAAGAGTGTAATTTGTTCTGTCAAATCTCAAACTGTCCTTGTGTGTCAACATCCTTGATCTCCTCAAGAGGTCAAGCTTCTTTGAGAGGAACCACCTCTGATACCAATTGTTGAAATTAGGATAGACAACTGAGGGGGAGGGTGAATCAGTTGTCACAAAACTTTTATCTTTTGCTGCATTTAATCTTCTTTATCACTTATTAACAGATTAATGATATAACCATGAAAGCATGAATCAATAACACATGAGCAGAAACATAATCAACACACATAACACTAGGATTTTTATGTGGAAACTCGGTTAAGGGAAAAACCATGGCGGGGGTTAACCCACAAAATTTATTCTCTATTAAAAGAATAGAAAAATGAGAAGGCACTTGCCTTTGAGCACACTACCCAGAGCTCACTGCTCAAGGAGGCTCACTACTTACAAGAACATTCACAATGTTAACATTGAAAGGTTGAACTGAGAAACAACATCTTCTTCATGCAAGGTTCAGTTCCATTGAAGCGTACAACACCTCTGCTCTACCCCCACTCACTTCCTTGCTACATCTGCATCTTCTCTCACTCCCACACATTTCCACAACTTCACAACACTTATTTATACATGTCATCAACTTTCGAATGAACATCAAAACCAGCCAAACAATCATCTATCTGGAACATTCTCCAAGATAGGCATTACAAGAAATTATGATCACAAGACTTAAAATGCTTCATGCGAACCATTACACTGTCAGCCAAACATAGCTAGGATTCAAATCTTCCTCAACAACACGCCACGCTCCATAGGACTCTTCTTAGATCATCCGCAGCACATACCAAACATCCAATCAGCCAAGACTAAAAAGAATAGTAGCATCCAAGGAGAAATCTTCAATCATGAGCTCAATCCTCAATGCGGACCACCAAAACAATAGGCACACAATCTAGAGACCACCATAAGCACAATGAAATCAACAAGAACAACCGCATCACCTTAAATCACCAGAAACACTTTCATCTTGATTCAGAAACTTAAGAACACTAACTGTCATGACTATCATACTAGAAAGATTGCGTGCAGACCTCCAAACCATGAACCACATGAGTTGAGGATACACACCAACATCCCAAGCATAGCTTTAGAACCACAGACCATAATATTCCAATGTGGAGCAATCTAGACCAAATTCATATCACTCTGTTACTTCTGAACAATTGCAAAACCTAGTTCTACTCAGATGGCCATAACTTCACCAATCCTCCATGCGGACCTCTCAACTCTTGATTGGAGCAACTTTAGACAATCCTCTATACAACCCTTTGGTCTGTAGACTCTGATCTTCGTCTTACTGGAAATGCTGAGCAATCTACTTTGCTGAACTGTACTGTCTTCACTATCTTTGACAAAGAGATATGTTGACATCAATGACAACACATCATAGGCACATGTTTGCAACAAGTTTTTTGTTGTTGCTTTTTTTGTTGGTGGTGATTTGAGGATCCCATCTCAAATGTATGGCAACTAGTATTCAAAGGTACATGGTTTTCTTTCTACCTTTTGGAGTTTGAGTTCCTTGCATGGTGAAGGAACATAATTTGTAATACCTCTTCTTTCTACCCAGCATTGTAGAATGTTTTATTCATGGCCTCTTGGTATGGGTATGATTACTCTAGGGATGTTCCTTTACAAGCATCTTCCTATGTTTTAGACCTTAGAAACTACATTGGATTAGATATCTACGATCATTCTACTAATGCTTGTTCTAGTCATGGCTCTGCATTATATACAAGCCCAAACTTATATGCACCTATGCAAAGTCAAAATGAACTTCCTAGATAGAAGTATGAATTAGAAAAAAGAAATTGGCTGATAGAGTCCATGTTGTAGAAAGAAAAAGAAATAGAAAATCATATTAGGTTGCTAGATTCTAGGGTGTGATCCCATGCTTGCCTTGCTACCCCTAAAAATGTTATTGCTCAATCTCTTGTCATTCCCATAGATCCAATTTATAAGTTGCTAGATCTCTCTTGGATTGATTAAAAAATGCAAAAATAGCATTTGGGAAGGGGACATGTGGATGAGATTTTTTGTTAGGTCCTTGCATAGAAAGGAAAAAGAATGGATTTGGAGTTTTCTAGAGCAATCCTTTGCCTCTTGGAATGAACTTGTGGCTGCATTTGAAGAAGAATTTGCAAAAGGTCTAGACTTTGCTAATATTGTCATGAAAGGAGAAAAAATCAGAAGACAAGAGGGAGAGTCTTGCATGGATTTTAGTCACAAGTTTGTAGTTTCCATTTCCAAGATTCTAGATGATTTTAGACCTAACACACTTTCTTGTATTGATATTTTTTTTGAAACATTTGAAGATGGATTAAGTTTTGTATAGGAAGATTTGAAACTAACAAGTATGCAGTCAACATATTTGTGCTTAGACTACATGGAAAAGGTGAGGGATGATTACATTGTAGGGTTGTTATCCATAAATATAAGAATTGTTGGTAATGAATAAGATGATATGAATAGAATTCATGTGGATGCAACTAATTAGATGAGTGCAGCATCAAATCATGATGATTGTGTACTCAAAAGGGTAGAAGATGAAGGTAGTGCATTATATGACAATAACGTAGATGATGAGGACAATGTTTTCACCAGCCTCTGGTTGGACAACTCATCTAGTGAAGGTAAAAATGATGACATCCACGATGAATTCCATCTTGATGATGAGGTATATGGCCCAATGGAGAATGAGGAAGATGCATGCACCAATGAGTAGCTAGTTGAATCAGCTTGTGAGGCTGGTCATGAGGGGTGTGCATAGGTAAGTGATATTTAGGATGAACAAGAAGCTAGTTTCTTGTTCGACATGTTGCCCTCTTTTATTCCTATTGGTGATGATGAAGCTAATTCTATTTGTTTTCATGCAGATTACATCAAGGTGGCTACACTTGATGATAATCGATTAGAGACAAGTGCTGGTGAAGCAATGAAATGTCAATGTGAATAATTTACCCTTGAAGAGTATGAATATGGTGATCATGTGGATGCATATGAGAACTTGGTGTAAAATTTGTTGTCTTCCCCATGCTAAGTGTGCTTCACGTGGGCCACAAGGAAATGATATAAAAATGAATGAGGAAGAAGTGTTTCACTAGTCAGTTCTAAGTTAGCCCCTTTGTCGGTCTTTTCATGCCTACTAGGAACTAGGTTAGTGTTTTTCTTGGTTCCTAGAACTAAGGAAAACCCCAAAATGGTTCCTAGTTCCTAGACTACCCCTGATCCCTGACAAAGCACTAAGGTAAGAATGAAGAAAGAAGAAATCAAAGAGATCCTAGTTGTTGGGAAGTTCCTAACAAGTAGGAACAAAGAGGGGAAGTGGTTGGAGAAAGAAAATAAGTTAAAAAGACTAAGGTAGAGAAAGAAAAGATAAAAAAGGTTGAATAAGGAAAAGTAAAGAAGATTTTAGTGAATTCCTAGACATTGGGAAATCGCCGACAAAGTGGAACAAGAACTGCTCCTAGTTCTTGGTTCCTAGCCAATTGCTGACAACATGAAGACAACAATGAGAAAAAGAGGAAGAGAAAGAAAGGGAGGAGTTCCCAATGGGCAAGAAACCTCCAACAAAGTAGAAGAAAAGATGAAGATGGGAAAGAAGGAGAAAGAATATTTCGATGAGTTTATAGTGGGTGGGAAATTATCAACAGGTAGGAACAAACACAAAATTAAAGTTATTCAAGTGTTTTAAATGCATTTTTCACACTTGTTCATTAGTTTGAATGTCTGTCTACCTCCTAGAAGTGCCACTAATGCCTAGTTTGACCAGATTGGAGGTAGGTCGTGATTGAATGTAGTGAGTACAAAGGTAGATAGAATTTATTGCAGTAGTTGGATGCCCTAATTTGTTTTCCCACCCAAATGAAGCATTGAAGAGTTGTTCTATATATGCAAGATTAGAAGATGAAGAAAGGGTTGGTCGCTGAGCTAATTTGGGATCTACAAGTGTCTCAGGTGTCTTTAAGGTATCAAGCAAAGCTAGTCAGGTCTACAAGGAGCTAGAATGCATCTAATACAGAGTAGGAATGATTTATAAAGCACATCTGAGCAATGGTATATCTCCATGGTCATTTGTAACAACTCAAGGGAATACATAGTCACTAATGTATGTTTTCTCTCACCACATTTTCTTGTGTGATTGTAACAGAGATTAGATGAATGTATGACAACATTTTAATGTAATACAAATATTTCATGTTGGTCTTCTCTAGTCGGTTATTGAAATTCTATTATGGATAAATATGAGATGTAATCTAGGATTTATATGCATATACATGTATGCTTGTATTGATCCTCTATTAGATGTGTTTCCTCCCTCTTTGTTGTTCATGACTTTGTTGCCCAGTAGAGTAGACAGCAGTCTAGTTTGGTGAAAGGCTAACACTTTCTTTATATCATTCCTCTGTCCAGGGTAGTTATAGGAGTAGGAGTAGAATTAGATTAGATTTAACAAGCTATTCATGATTCAATGTTATAACCAGGGACAAATCTCAATCAATCCAAAATAGTTTAGTGAATCATGTTCATGCATGCATGCACCTTCTAACTTGTGTATGTAAAAAGTGGATTCATCTTGTGTCCCAGATTATAAATGTTATCACCTTTGGGTGCATGTGCAAGGTGTAGTAATTATCTTTATTAGAGGTTTATGTAACTAGTCTATCTTGATCTACTGACAATTATGGGGGTCAAGTGTACACTGGGTATGGTTGTGTTTATCAATTTGTGTTTTATTTCATGCCTCTAGGAATATCCCTCCTAGGTAGATAGCTAAGCCTGATGTGTAGGATCTCTAGCATACCCACTCTTGTTAGTTGGCCTTAACCATTCTCAATCTATGGATGGTCCCCTTTTTCACCTTGCTAATGACACCCATAGCCTGGAAGGAGGAGAAATACTCTAGGATTTTAGACCTATGGTTTTGGGACCCAACAAGTTCCTTAGTGGGGATATGTGACTGAGTGAATAAGTGGACTGGAGGGGACCAATGACATCATGCCAACATAGGTTAATCAAAGGATAACTTGGATTACAAATCAATGGACATAGAGATGCATGGTGCAAGATCGTATAGTGCAAAAATGGTGTAGGGACCCACTAGGTGAACTATAATGTGAAGGGTACATGTGATACAATAAGGGGTCACCATGTAACAAGGTACTTAACAAATAGATCACTTAGGGACCATGTGACCAAGGTAATGAAACCAAATATCAAGGATACATCTATAGGAAGTACATAGTATGTGGGACTAATAAAGCACACAGGTGCGAGGTGGATCAAGTAGTGAATTTTAAGTGATGCAATTGAGAGAATAAGTCATTGTAATTGAAGGCATTGGAAGACTTCTAGAATGGAATCAATCCTTTTTGTGAAAAATTGTCAAGAATGGAGGTAAGCACATCACTACATCCAAGAAGTTATAAGATAATAAGCTATAATATTAGGGGGATTAATGCCCTTGAGAAACATTATTTGCTTAAATGTATTATTGATACTGAGGCTCTAGATATCTTTCTCATCCAAGCTATAAATGTTGAGGGAAAATTCATTTAGGATATGATGAATCAAATCTAAGAAAAAGGCAAAGGAGTTAATGGTGGATGTCATTGGTGTGGCAGGGGGTTTAGTTGTGTTATGGAACAACTCCAAATGGTTGGTAAGATGGTTTCTCAAACCCTAAATTGCATTAATGTGTTTTTTAGTAATATTCAAGATAACTCCTCTATGATGGTGACTAACGTTTATGGGCTTAACCTAGAAGTAGATAGAGCCCTTGTTTGACAGAGTATCAAGGATATGAGGAAGTTTTTCAAAGATAAGAATTGGATTAATGGTGGATATTTTAATGCTATTTTAAGTTTGAAAGAGAAGATGGGGGCTAGCAAGGCCTCTACAATGGGTTCCCCTCATTTAGGAATTTTTTTGGTGAACTTTCATTGGTGGATTTGATTCCCAAGTTGGGATGCTTCACTAGAAGTAATAAGTGAATAGGGGTGGAGTGTATTCTATGTAGGCTAGATAGATTCCTAGTGAATGCAGATTGAATGTTGAATCCTACCACTTTTTTGTCTTGAGTAATATAATTTGGCAGTTCAAAACACTAGCCTAATAAGGTGGTTAAGCTTAGTAATAAGAAGCTAAAGGGATGCCCCTTTAAGATGGAGGCCTTCTATTATGGATGGCTTGACTTAAAGGAGGTTGCTAAAGGGTAGTAAAAGATAGAGATTAATAGATGTCAGAGATTCAAATTACACAAAAAGCTTGTGAAATTTAAGAAGAGAGATAGAGAATAGAACAAGGAGCAGGTGGCCAATATGTTTCCAAAAGGATTTCTAGGTCAAGGTAGAGTTGTAGAAGATTGAGGCCTCTATTTCTCAAGAGGGTTTTATGATTAAGCTCAGGACCTCTAAAAATAAATTGATAGAGGCATTGAATTCAATTTTAAGGATCAAGGAGATTTTTTGGTAGTAGAAATCAAGAGTGAAGTGGTTACAAGAAGGGGACTGGAACATGAAGTTCTTTCAGCGTCATACTAATATAAGAAGATGGTAAAATAAAATTGTGAGCTTCTGGTTCTATTGTGAATGATTTGGATGCAATTCCAATAGATGTTGCTTCATAATATCCTTTCCATTATTATTTTTGCTTAGAATGAGGAGTTTTTGAAGCCTTTATTGATGATGAGATTTAGAAGAGCACATTTTTTCTTGGCCCATGCAAAGCTCTAGGGCTTGATGGGTTTTAGGCTAGATTATTCCAAAAGTTTTGGGATGTGGTTGGTGATGATGTTTGGCTTGCAATTAAGGAATGCAGATCTAGGAGATTGTTGAAGAAGGTATGGAACTTCACTTTTTTTGCTCTCATCCCAAAAAATAAGAGTCTAAAGTACTATGATGAATTTAGGATAATTTCTCTCTGCAATATGGTGTATAATATTGTGACCAAGGTGATGGTGATTAGACTGAAGAATTGTTTAGATAGGATTATCTTGAAAGAGTGGAGTGGTTTCTTTAAGGGTAGGAAGATTTTAGATGGTATAATTATTGCCTATGAGACCATCCGTTCTATCAAACATAAGAAGAAAAAATGTTTGATACTAAAATTGGATATGAATAAGGTGTATACAGGATATCTAGATATTTTTTGATCCACATTATGAGCAAATTTAGCTTCAATAGTAATTAGTGTAATTGAGTGTATAGCTATGTTTCTTCAATCTCCTCAATATCAATCGTCATTTCTTCTTCAAAGTTCTTTCAATCCAAGTGTAGTATTAGATAGGGAGACCATCTATCATTGTTTCTATTTCTCATTATGGTAGAGGTTAACATGGGAAATTTGAAAGGTCTTTAGGTCTCCATGGGGGTCAAGAATGTCACTCACCTTCAATTTGTGGATGACATCCTCTTCTTTAGGGAAGTGATAGCTAGAAAGGATAGAATGCTTAAGAATTTTTTAGATCGATATGAGAGATTTGCTAGCCAAAAGGTTAATCCACTTAAGTCTAGATTATTCTTCCTAAAATATCATTATATGGAAGATTTGGAGGTTCAAATAATTTTGAGTTTTCTATGGATAAGTTGCTAAGCAAGTATCTTGGGAAGCCTTTGGTGGATAGAATTACCTCAGAAGTAGAATGGAAAGTAGTGGTGGAAAAAGTACAAAGCAATTTGGCTACTTAGAAGGGGAAATAGATTTCCCTTAGGTAGGATCACTCTCATCAAGGCCTCTTTCACTGCAATCCTTAATTGTCATGTATGTCTTTCAAATTCTGAGTAAGGTGGCTAAGATGTTAGAACCCACTTAGAGGATTTTTCTTTGGTGTGGTACCAAGTCTACATAGGTATTGTTTGATTAAGTGGGAGGATGTTTGCAAGCTAGAAAAGTAAGGGTGACTAGGGTTTAGACATTGCAAGTGGATGAATAAGGCTTTAGGAACAAATTTGTCATGGAGAATTTATGAAGAAAAGGATAGATTATGGAGTTGTATTATGTAGTTCAAATATTTGAGGAATGTGGTGGATAGTATGCTTAGAGGGGAGGCTATGTTGCTACTTGGTTTGAGTATCTAGAACTCTTGATATCTTGTAATTGCTAATACATTTGGCCTATTGTGAGTTAGAGATTGGGGAAGGGGGATAAAATTATATTTTGGTACGACAAGTGGTTAGAGAAAACTACTTTGGTTGATGTTTAGAATTTGAAACATTTGGCCTCTCATTTGGAAGGTTGTATTAGCATTTTGGTCAAAGATTATTGGTCTATGACTATTAAAGGTAAGGTTTGGAAGGATTTTTTATTTTAGACCAAGAGCTCAGTGCCACATGTTCAAATTCAAATGCTTCACTTTCTAAGTGGTCAATTTTATTTCGTGAGAGGGATGATACTTTGGTTTGGGATGGGAATTGTAGGAGTGACCAACTCCTTCCCAATATCCTCATTCTGCAAAACAACACCCTCATAGATACATGAAAGAAGCGAAGTATCAATGAATTGATATTGAGAAAAATGAGATATATTACACAATGTACAAGCACCTATTTAAAGGCAAGGAAAAAACATAATGGGTGAAACTACCCAATAACCAAAAATATGGGTAACCAATATTAAATAATGGAAACTACCTATAATGCTAAACCTAAGTTAAACCTAAGAAACTGTGTAAGGGTAAAAACCGGTTCACACTAACAGGAATGGTAGTGGTTGTATCTCTATCTTTTGAACTTTGAAAGGAAGAAAGGTATGTAGAAACACTTCCTACACTAATCTATTGAGGAAAGATTTATGCAAATTTTTATCTTTTACAATTACAGACTAAGATGCACATTAATAGAAAGATAATAACAACATTCAAATGCATATACAAGACTCACAACACAAGATATACATGGGGAAAACCCTTTCATGTAAACAACCCCACACCCCAAAGCCACCCAATATATTATTCAAGAATCAAGAAGATTACAATATACTTGCAAAGAAAGCTTTCATAGGAGTACTTAGAGATCTAGGAGGTAACTCAACATCTATAAGACTCTTACACACAACCTCCATCTCAAGCTCCTTATATATATGACATACAATATAGTAAACTGTTAATGGTAATTACAAAACCATGAGCCAAAATGACCGAAAAGTGGCACCGAAATTATTTCCAATCAAAAATGCCTTGTGATGTGCCAAAACACACACCAAAATGTGTAAATCTCCCCTTTAAGGCTCTTTCAAGTGTCCAACACATTCTTACATTTCCCAAAAATAGGAGTCCAACTTTCGGAGGCCATAACTTTCAATCCAAGTGTTCGATTAATGAATCGTTTAATGCATTAGAAATCTTGTGAAGAGATATATCACACTATAACCTATTTAATCCATTATGACAAATTTTGGGATGTTTAGGGACCTCTAAGTGCCTCAAAACTAAGTTTGAAACTTTTTTTGTTAGTTTCAAAAAATAGAAACTTTAATATCTTGCAATCTAGATACGATCTTGAGTCAAAATTCACCTAAGATGTTTACTTAGCAATTCTGCACCTTTTGGGAAAAATTTCACTTCAATCTGAAGTCAAATGTAGAGTTACTAAAAATAGTAAGTCCTACCATTTTTAGCCCTTTTGGAAACTTTGAAAGTTCTAGACCATTCTCCAAGATAAAGGGTATTCAAAAAGACCAAAACTAGGAAGAATAGTAACCTTTCGAAGTTGCAAGGTTGAGATACTTTTCCTAACATTCTTTCACTTGTCAAACACCTTGCAAGAGAAAAGGGAGTATCAACACCATGATTTAATTGCTAGGGGCCGAGAGGCCCATAAACTCTGAACACCATCTGAACTTCTCTGTGCTCATAGGTTTTGTCAAGGAATCTGCAACATTCGTCAAAGTGTCAACTTTCTCCAAGTTTACCTTCCCATCCTCTACCATGTCACAAACAAAATGGTACTAGACATCAATATTGTTATTCCTCATGTGGAAAGTAGGATTCTTTGCCAAACATATGGCACTCTGACTGTCACAACAAATAGTAATCTTCCCTACATCAAACCCAACATCAAAACACAATCTCTTAAGCCAAATGGATTCTTTACAAGCATGAGTTCCTACCATGTACTTAGCTTCAGTAGTGGACAAAGTGACCATAGGTTATTTCTTACTCATCCAACTAATAGTACCGCCAAACATAGTGAACACATAAGCACTGGTGGATCTCCTACTGTCAATGTCACCTACCCAATCTGAATCGACAAAACCACGAATACAAATTAAATGCTAAGGTCTTGTAGGATAACCATGATAACATAAGGAATAGTTAGAAGTACCCCATAAATATTTGAACACTCTCTTCACTGCATCCCAATGTACTCGTCCAGGATTAGCCATAAATTGACTAAGGACTCCCACTGCTTGGGCAATGTCTAGTCTAGTACAGACCATCGCATACATCAAACTACCAACTCCACTAGCATAAGGAACTCTACTTCTATCCTCTATCTCAGAAGGAGACTTTGGACAATCTATAACAAATAACTTTGTCCCCATTGTAATAGGAATAGTTAAAGGTCTGCAATCCACCATGCTAAATCTCTCTAACACAATGTTAACATACTTACTCTAGCCTAACCAAAGTTTTTTGTTTGCTCTATCTCTTTTGATCTCCATCCCTAGAATGTACTGAGCTTCCCTTAGATTTTTCATCTCAAACTATGCTGACAACTGAGACTTCAAATCTGAAATCAAACTTTTACCATTCCCAATGAGTAACATATCATCGACACATAATGCAATAATGAGAATGTGATCATTTGCAAACTTGTAATTAACACAATGATCTGATTTCAATATCAGAAATCTAAAACTCAACACAAAGGCATCAAACTTCTGGTACCACATCCTAGGAGATTGTTTCAAATGATACAAAGACTTTTTCAACTTGCAAATTAAAGTTTCTTTACCTTTCACCACATAGTGCTCCGACTGTGACATTTAGATTTCCTCCTCCAAGTCACCCTGAAGGAATTATGTCTTCACATCCATCTATTCCATTTTGAGATCATATGCTACTACAAGAAATAATAGGAACATAATAGATGTCAGCATTGCAATAGGAGAGAAAATCTCACCATAGTCAATTCCCTCCACCTGAAAATACCCCTTCACAACCAATCTAACCTTATATTTCTCAACACTTGCATCTACACCAAATTTTGTTTTGAACACCCATTTGTATCCAACAAGTTTTCCTCCTTCAGGTAAATGTACCAAGTTCCAAGTATTATTCTTTTCCAAAGAAGTCATCTCCTCTTCCATGGCCTCCTTCCAGGAACCTACATCTTTCATACCCATAGCCTCTTTCATAGTTATAGGCTCATCAATGTTAGAAATCAAAGAAAAAATACAACTAGAATCATGCAATAAATAACCAAACCTATCAGGTTGTCACCTTATCTGCGTGGACCTCCTCAAAGATTGGGGTTGAGGTTCTTGATCTTCTTCTAAACTTTCAAAGCTACTAGAGCTCTCCTCATTATTAGGTCCAATAGATGTTTTTGGTTCAACCTTCTCAGGGGTGGAAGGAAGTCGAACCATATTCTCTTTCTTCTCTTCTTTCTCTGGCTGCAAGACAATAGATGAAGGATTGAGATCTTTGAAGATCACACTTTTGCTATACAGAACTCTCTCAGTTGTTGGATCCAAAAGCTTGTACTCTTTCACACCGATGCCATAACTAATGAAGATACACTTCACATCCTTTTTTCTCCAATTTAGACCTCTTCTCCTTAGGCACATGTGCATATGCCTCACAACCAAATACTCAAATGTGTCTCAATGAAGGATTTTTACTAGACCACACCTCCATAGGTGTCTTATCAATGAGCGTTGATGTAGGAAACTAGTTGACTAGGTAACAAGCGATAGTAACAGCTTCAACACAAAACTTTTGTTCAAGAGGTCAGCTCCACTTAGCATACTCCTTTCCCTATCCATCAGCATTCTATTCATCCTCTCCGCAACTCCATTCTGTTCAGGGGCATACGGAGTTGTTTTGTGCCTCTTAATCCCCTATTCTTTATAAAACTTGTTGAAATCTACTAAAAAACTCACCACCATTGTCAGTCCTCAAAATCTTAATCTTCATATCCTTCTGATTTTCTACAAGAGCTTTGAACCCTTTGAATCTACTAAAGACTTCAGATTTGCTTCTAAGGAAATACACCCATGTCCTACTATAATCATCAATGAATGAAACAAAGTAAATATATTTTGAAATTGAAGGGACATTGATAGGACCAAACACATTAGAATGAATCAAGTCCAACACCTTAGAAGATTTAATTTGTGACAACTAGAATAAAATTGAACATGGTTTTGTTTTCCATAAATGTAATGTTCACAGAAATCAAACTCAAGATTACAATCATTCATACCCTCAACAAGATTTTTTTTATTTTTTACGGTCCTCAAACCCTTTTCACCAATGTGACTAAGCCTTTGGTGTCATAATATTGTCTTCTCAATTGGAAGTTTCATCTCCATAGAATGAGTACCTACCCTTAGGTACCCAAAAAGCACAACCATCAGAAGTAGATGCAACAGTCCTCTTCACTACTAGTTCCAATATTGAGGATGAAGATTCTGAAGCTCTCTTCTTCGAAATAGAGACACTATTGCACTGAACCGCACATGCATCAAGATGAAATAGAGTACCAATCTGAACACTCTTAGCCAACACCATAGATCCTCTAGTCATCTTGCATCCTCCATTTGAGAAAACAACCTGCACACCCACATCATTCAACTTACTTATAGAAAGAAGGTTCCATACCAAACTAGGGATATGCAAAACACCATTGATTTCCTTCACTCGTCCATCAGGGGATCGAATCAAGACTCTTCTATGGCCAACAATCTTCAAGTGAGAATCATCATCAAAGTACACCTTTCCACCATCGTATTCTTCATACTTTGAAAACTAACCCTGATGTGAGGTCATGTGAAAAGATGCACCAGAGTTAATAAGCCACACATCCTCAGATGCATGTGTTGCCAAGGCAGTGACAAACGCTTCTCCTTCATCATGAAAGGACTTGTTAGAATCTAAATCATAGTTCTTCTTTTTATTTTTCTCCTAGTTGCACTCCTTGCGAAAGTGACCAAGTTTTCTGTAGTTCCAATGAAGATCCTTGGACTTTCTAGGAGACTTAGATCTATCACAGGATTTGGATCTTCCTTTTTCTTACTTCTTCTTATCCTTTTTCTTTCCCTTCTCTTTAGATCTACAACGAACCGCAAGAGCCTCCGTAGCTAATTTGGAAGACTTTCTCCACATTTCTTCAAACAACAATGAAGAAACCACTTCATCCATCTTGAAGGTGGTAGTAGTACTCCCAATGGCCAGAATGAAGTGGTCCCATGAATTTGGTAAGGAACATAGAAATTTCATACATCGGTCCTCCTCCTCCATCTTGACACCAATAGAGGTCAATTGGGTAACAAGCATATTGACAGTATTCAAGTGATCAACAACAAATCCTCCATCTTCCATCCTCAGAGAATATAATTTCTTTCATAAGAATAACTTGTTCACCAGGGATTTGGTCTGATAAACATCTTCAAGTTTCTTCCAAAGATCCTTTGCAATCTTATCTTCATGGATATTCAAGAGCACTAAATTAGTCAAACAGAGTCTTATCAAAGCCTTATCTTTTTGATCTTTGACATCCCAGTCTGCTTGAGACATTGCCATTGGTTTTGTACTAGATATGGCATCCCATAAATCCTGATCTACAAGCATGTCCTCCATTTTGAGTTTCCACAACTTGAAATTACTGCCATTAAACTTCTCTATCTCAAACCTCCCAGATGTGCTTACCATCTCTTTCTTGCAACAAAGATTTCAAAATCCTCTACACAAGCTCCCACTCAAATGAAGATCAGCTCAAAAAACCCTTTACCTAACAACTAGAACCAAACGTGATCAAGCTCTGATACCAACTGAAAGGAAGCAAGGTATGCTGAAATGCTTCCTACACTGATCTATTAAGGAAAGATTTATGCAAATTTTTATCTTTTACAGTTACAAACTAAGATGCACATTAACAAAAAGATAATAACAACATTCAAATGTATATATACAAAACTCACAACACAAGATATACATGGGGAAAACCCTTTCAGATAAAAACCCCCACACCCCAAAGCCACCCAATATATTATTTAGGAATCAAGAAGATTACAATATACTTGTAGAGCAAGCATTAATAGGAGCATTAATCATCTAGAGATCCAAGAGGTAACTCAACATCTATAAGATTCTTACACACAACCTCCATCTCAATCTCCTGATATATAGGAGATACAATATAGTAAATCATCAACAGTAATTGCAAAACCATGAGTCAAAACCACCCAAAAGTGGTGCCCAAATTATCTCCAATCAAAGATGCCTTGTGATGTGCCAAAAAACACACCAACATGTGTAACTCTCCATTCACAACTCTTTTAAGTTTCCAACATGTTTTTACATTTCCCAAAAATAGGAGGTCCAACTTTCGGAGGCCATAACTTTGGATCTGGGTGTCTGATTGATGAAATGTTTAATGTGTTGGAAATATTGTGAAGAGATCTATCATGCTATAACCTATTTCATGAGTTATGAAAAAATTTGGGATGTTTAGGGACCTCAAAGTACCTCAAAATTGAGTTCAAAACTTTTTTCAGCAGTTTCAAAAAATAGAAACTTTAATATCTGGCAATCCAAACATTATCTTGAGGTGAAACTCACCTGAGACGTTTACCTAGAAATTCTACACCTTTTGGGAAAAATTTTGGTTCAATCTGAGGTCAAATTTAGAGTTACTAAAAATAGTAAGTCCCACCATTTTTATCCCTTTTGGAGACTTTGAAAGTTCTAGACCAATCTCCAAGATAAAGGGTATTCAAAAAGACCAAAATTGGGAAGAGTAGTAACCTTTCAAAGTTGCAAGGTTGAGACACTTTTCCTAACATTCTCCCACTTGTTGAGCACCTTGCAAGAGAAAAAGGAGTATCAACACCATGATTTAATTGCTAGGGGTTGATAGGCCTATAGACTCTAAACACCATCTAAACTTCTCTGTGCTCATAGGTTTTTTCAAGGAATTTGCAACATTCGTCAAAGTGCCAACTTTCTCCAAGTTTACCTTCCCATTCTGTACCATGTCATGAACAAAATGGTACTAGACATCAATATTCTTAGTCCTGACATGGAAAGTAGGATTCTTCACCAAACATATGACACTTTGACTATCACAAAAAATAGTAATCTTCCCTACATCAAACCCAACATCAAAACACAATCTCTTAAGCAAAATGGCTTCTTTACAAACATGAGTTTCTGCTATGTACTCAGCTTTAGTAGTTGACAAAGTGACCATAGGTTGCTGCTTACTCATCCAACTAATAGCACCACCAAACATAGTGAACACATAAGCACTAGTGGATCTCCTGCTGTCAATGTCACCTGCCCAATCTAAATCCACAAATCTACGAATACAAAGTGAATGCTGAGGTCCTATAGGATAACCATGATAACATAAGGAATACTCAAAAGTACCTGATGCAGAGTGCCAGTAGAAGTGAATGAAGATTTGCCTATATCTTCCCTATTGGCAAGAGGTCTCCCAATGTTTCACCGAAGCCAAGGATGACTTCTCTATCGGGAAGACATGAGCTATCGGTCGTTCCTCATTTGTTTATTCCGACGGCCAAGTTCTCACCGATATCTCCGTAGTGGTTCGTTGCCTATCGGCAACACCTCATACTATCGGACCACGAGAAATTTCTTAGGCCGATATACTCCATCACTCTGATGACCAATCTTCGTCGGCCAGACTTCCTCCTTCGGCGAAGCTTCCTTCACCTACACCGATACCTTGTTTCTCACCGATACTGTCAGGTACATCAGCCAGACCCTCCGCTTCGATAAGACTCCGGTTCGTGGCCCCGATAGTTCATCTCATTCCGATGAGTCCTTTGTCGCTGAGACTTCTTGAACTCCTTCCGATGAGCTTCTATCGGCGGGACTCTAACGGTCGCCGTGACTTCTTCGGCTTCCCCCGACAAGGTTCCTCACACCGATACTCTTTATCGGCGATACTCCGAGGATGTCTCACCGATCGGTGAAACTTTATACCATCGGCTAAGTGTGTTTTCCTTAGCCTGATATCATTTCTCTCACCGATGCAACCAACAATGGTATGTGTCTCCGACACTATACCAATCTTCGACAAGACGGAGAGCCTTTCACGCCGATGGATCTCCAACTGTTCTGAGGCGCCGAACTAGAATTCCTTTCGACTGAACAATGGAATTTGGCTGTTTCATATATCAAACCCTCGATCACTTGTAGCAATTTGATCCCACATCAAAACTATCCAATTTCACTACGATTTCCCGACTAGCCACATGACGATGTCTAGTCGAACTTGACTGAGTTCGCCGGCTTCCTGGGTAAGAATTCAACAACAACAAATGTGAAAAGTCTTTCCCCCATCACACTGATACTATACAGGGCTTCAGTGGACAGAGGAAAGGGCCTCCATGTATGAATCAAAACCCTACTCCTAGGTTACGAACCAGCCACTGTGGAACCATGGGTTTTGCACCGTCTGCACACTACAGAGTCACTATGGATTGACAGAAAGCATCCGGTTAGGGTTCCATTTACAAAATCAGGGTAAAGATATCAAATCACTAAGAACAACCAAGAAAATCAACACAGATCATACCCAGAACTCTCTTTATTCAATTATCAAAAAGAACTTGTTGTAATACACACACTTCTCCGTGTGACATACAACCTGCCTCTAAAGAAGATGTAGAGACAGCAGTTATCCCCTCCAACCGTGCAAACTGATTTTCAAATCAGTTAGCCGTTGGTTTACCCTTCATACAAGCAAAACTACATGTGTGCCTTGCACAATTACATTCATGGGACCAAATTGACCGTTATTACAAAATGAAATGGCTTAAGAGCCTTATGAGAAAACAAAAGAAAAGATGACCCTGCACTACAGAGAATGTGCTCCTGCACCATACTCCCCCTGCAGGAAAAACTCAAGTCCCTTGAGTTGCTAACTGCTGAAGTGTCTTCCCATGCTTTAGAATATCTGCTTCACTCATCCAGGTTGCCTCTGAATCAGGAAGATCCTGCCACTTGACCAAGTAGTCTTTGTATACCCCTTTTCTTGTCTTCTTGACAATTTTGGAATCCAAAATGCATTCCAATTGCAAAGGCTTACTTGGAGGTAAATCTCTGATCCAGTCTTCATCTTTAATCACAGCATCTGAGCCATCTTCAGCATGTAATGGAGGTCTAAAAGGGAATAGGTCTGCAACATTGAAAATGGGAGAGATACCAAGGCCAGATGGTAATTCTATCTCATATGCATTTGGACCAAATTTATGCACTACCTTACAAGGTCCTATCTTCTTCATCAACAATTTGGTTGGTTGCCCCTTAGGTAATCTTTCCTTTCTGAGGTAGGCCATCACCAAATCTCCTACCTTGAACTGTACCTCCCTTCGCTTCAGATCTGCCCTATCCTTGTACTTGGAGACAGTTTTCTCCAACTGAAGCTTGACCTGATCATGTACTGTTTTCATAGTAGCAGCAAAGTCTTCTCCTAGAGCACTCCTTTTATCCCATCCTTGGAGGTCTTTGAGTTCAAGTGGTCCTCTTGGGTGGAAACCATAAACTATTTCAAAAGGGCTTTTCCCAGTACTTCTGTTTCTTGAATCATTATAAGCATATTCAGCTTGACTGATCACTAAATCCCATGCCAATCCATGCTGTTTGGTAAGGCATCTAAAAAGGTTTCCCAAGGACCTATTAACAACCTCAGTCTGACCATCAGTCTAGGGATGGTAGGCTGATGAAAAAGACAACTGTGTGCCCAATTTTCTCCATAGGGTCCTCCAAAAATGACCAACAAATTTGGAGTCTCTATCAGTAACAATTGATAGGGGTAAACCATGAATTCTGACCACCTCTCTGAAAAAGAGACCAGCAATATGAGATGCATCATTTGTGCATTTGCATGGCACAAAATGAGCCATCTTACTGAATCTATCCACAATGACAAAAACACTGTCTACACCCCTTGCTGTCCTAGGAAGACCAAGCACAAAGTCCATACTAATGCTTTCCCAAGGTCTGGTGGGAATGGGCAGTGGTTGGTACAAACCAACATTATAAGACATACCCTTGGCCTTTTGACATATGGTACAGCTTGCAACATATCTCCTTACATCTGTCTGTACCTTGGGCCAATAATAGAACCTGGTGACTTGTTCCAAAGTCTTGTCCAACCCAAAATGTCCTCCTAAGGCTCCATTGTGCTTCTCCTTGATGATATTGTCCCTCATTGAACATTTAGGAACACAAAACAAACTACCTTTAAATAGGAGCCCTTCTTGCAGCACAAAATCAGAATACTCACCATGAAAAGTGTTAGCCAAACTTGCACACACTTCATAGGCTGCCTTGAAATCTGCATCATCCTTGTACAACTCCTTCAAACATTCTAGACCCATATGTTCCATTTGTACTTCCTGTATGACCAGTATCCTTCTACTCAAAGCATCTGCCACTTTGTTGGCAACACCTTTCTTATGCTTAATAGTGAAGGTATAGGCCTGCAATTGTTCCATCCACTTGACGTGCCTATGATTCAACTTTTCTTGACTATTTAGGAAGCTAAGAGCATGGTTGTCAGTAAAAACAATGAACTCTTTTGGCAGTAAATAATGTCTCCATTTTTTCAGAGCTTGCACCATTGCATACAACTCTAGGTCATAGGTAGAATACCTCTGTTTGGCCTCATTCAACTTCTCTGAAAAGAATGCTACTGGATGTCCTTCCTGACTAAGAATAGCACCTACAGCCTGTTGGCTTGCATCACATTCCACAACAAATACTTTATCAAAATCAGGGAGTACCAACGTAGGTAACTCGGCCACTTTCTGTTTCAACAGTTCAAAACTATCATCTGCTTGTTTTGTCCATTGAAATTTACACGTCACTCCACCCTTGATGGTATTGAGAATAAGAGCACTTATGTGACTGAACCCTTTAATGAACTTCCTATAAAAAGTTGCCAAACCATGAAAACTTCTTACATCTCCTACTGTCTTAGGAGTAGGCCAATTGAGAATAGCCTCAACCTTTGTAGGGTCCATTTTCAAACAGCCATTGGAAATCACAAATCCAAGATACACTAGTTCAGTTTTCATAAAATCACATTTATCCAAGTTGATCATCAACTTACTCTCATGCAATTTCTTTAACACCTGTCCAAGATGCTTCACATGCTCTTCTTTGGTCCTGCTGAAAATCAATATGTCATCAAGATAAACAATAACAAATTTTCCAATAAATTCTACAAGTACCTCATTCATCAACTGCATGAATGTGCTTGGAGCATTACTGAGACCAAATGGCATGACAAGCCACTCATAGAGACCTTCATTTGTTTTGAAAGCAGTCTTCCATTCATCTCCCTGCCTTATTCTGATCTGGTGATAACCAGATTTCAAATCAATCTTGGAATAGTAACATGAACCACCAAGATAGTCCAATAGATCCTCAATTCTTGGCATAGGAAATCTATACCTTATGGTGATCTTATTGATAGCCCTTGAATCTGTGCATAATCTCCATTTGCCATCTTTCTTAGGAGCAAGTACACTAGGGACTGCACATGGACTAAGACTTTTCCTAATCAAACCTTTCTCCAAAAGTTCTTGAATCTGTCTACCTACTTCTTCATTCTGCTGTGGTGTCAACTTATAGGCAGCTTTGTTGGGTAATGTGGCTCCAGGAATCAAGTCAATCTAATGACTTATGTCCCTCATAGGTGGTAAGGAGTTAGGAGTATCCTCTACCACAAGATCTTGGTACTTATCCAGTAATTGTTGCACTTCCAATGGAATCTCCTTCTGCTGTTTGCTTTGCTGATTGGATACAGGCTTCATCATCAGTGCATACCCTTGGGTATCCTTCTCCTTCATGAGTTGTAGGAACTCTTTGCCACTCACTAACATGACACTGTTGTCATTGCTCTTCTCTCCAACCTGCTCTGGTAAGGGATCCATCTGAAACTTCTTACCATTCTTGGTGATCATATATGTATTCTTTTCACCATCATGCTGTGCCTTCACATCATACTGCCAAGGTCATCCAAGAAGAAGGTGACAAGCATCCATAGGAATAATTTCACATAGCACCTTATCCCTATAATCACCTAGTTCAAACTCTACCCAAGTTTGTTCTTCCACCAAATAGTTCTGATTCTTATTCAACCAAGATATTTTGTGAGGATTAAGATGGGGTAATCTTTTTAGTTTACACTTTTCTACCATTTCAGTAGACACTACATTTTCAGTAGAACCTGAATCAACAATGATTTTACAGAGCTTACCATATGCTATTCCTTGGGTTCTGAAGAGACTCTTCCTTTGTGGGGGCTCCTGCTTCAATGGCATCTTCACGAGGGTCCTCTTAATCATCATATTCTCTCCTTCAGCACTGGTGCAGCACTACCAATTGGTGAGTTTACACTTTGACAATCATCCTCCTGCAATAGTTGGTTCCTTCTCCCACCATCATGAGAGCTAGATGCCTTCTCAGGGCACTTACTTGCAGTGTGGCCTACTTGATTGCAGTTGTAACATCTTCCAGTGAAGACTCCACGTCCTCTGCCTGCACCACCACCTCTTCCTCTGCCATTAGGTCTTCTCCAACCTCTGAAACCACCACCTTTTTGTTCTGTATCAGAACGTGATTCTTGTTGACTTGAACTTTCACCTTTGTTTGGCTGTCCTCTGCTAAAATTACCTCTTCCTCTATTGTTCCTGCCACCTCTTCCTCTGTTATTTTGATCACCTTTCCTTTTCAGTTTATCCTCTGCCCTAGAGGCTAACTGAAAACATTCATCCACAGTCTTGGGAACCACCATACTGAACTCATCCTATATATTGTACCTCAGTCCATCCAGGTATCTGGCCACCATCTCTTTTTCTTCTTCTCTGTGATTGGCTCTCATGCTCAATCTATGGAATTCTTCAGTGTATGTAGCCACATCCATATCTTTCTACCTAAGATGATTAAACTTTCTGATAGTCTGCAGATCATAATCACATGGTAAGAATTTGGATCTCAACATGGCCACCATTCTGCTCCACTTGGTGATTGGACTCTTTCCAACCTTCTCCCTTTCACATTGAGTGTAGTTCCACCAAACCAGTGCAGAACCTCTCAGTCTGGTCTTTGCAAACTTTACTTTCTTACTGTCACTATACTCTTTGAAGTCAAAGTAATTACTTATGGCTTCAATCCAGT
Source organism: Cunninghamia lanceolata (assembly GCA_027924645.1). NCBI lineage: Eukaryota > Viridiplantae > Streptophyta > Pinopsida > Cupressales > Cupressaceae > Cunninghamia > Cunninghamia lanceolata. The sequence goes on along the minus strand of BSBN01000846.1, from coordinate 5,795,158 downwards.
CCACAAGAGTATCTCCATCCAGTTTCCCATTGAACGTGGGAACATCGATTTTCGGATCACCACTATCTCCATGACCCTTGAGTGCGTTCAGAAATGCCTTTTGATCAGCAGTCATACCTTCTCCTTGAGGATTCTCCCCAGTTTCTCCTTCTTCATCCTCCTCTGACTCAGAAGTGCTTCCATCCTTCTCTTTGGATCTTTCTTCCTTCAGTCTCTCTTCGAGCATTTCTTCCACCATCTTCTGGATGGCTGCTTTACTCATCATCTTGGGAGGCATTGTGCTAGCCTCTGTTTCTATCTCCAATTCTTCGTCTGACATACACGACTGTGATTCAGAATATTGGCTCTGATACCAATTTGATGCAGAGTGCCAGCAGAAGCAAATGAAGATTTGCCTATATCTTCCCTATCGGCAAGAGGTCTCCCAATGTTTCACCGAAGCCAAGGATGACTTCTCTATCGGGAAGACATGAGCTATTGGTCGTTCCTCATTTGTTTATTCCGACGGCCAAGTTCTCACCGATATCTCCGTAGTGGTTCATTTCCTATCGGCAACACCTCATACTATCGGACCACGAGAAATTTCTTAGGCCGATATACTCCGTCACTCCGATGACCAATCTTCATCGGCCAGACTTCCTCCTTCGGCGAAGCTTCCTTCACCTACACCGATACCTTGTTTCTCACCGATACTGTCAGGTACATCGGCCAGACCCTCCGCTTCGGTAAGACTCCGGTTCGTGGCCCTGATGGTTCATCTCATTCCGACGAGTCCTTTGTCATTGAGACTTCTTGAACTCCTTTCGATGAGCTTCTATCGGCGGGACTCTAACGGTCGCCGTGACTTCTTCAGCTTCCCCCGATAAGGTTCCTCGCGCCGATACTCTTTATCGGCGATACTCCGAGGATGTCTCACCGATCGATGAAACTTTATACCGTCGGCTAAGTGTATTTTCCTTAGCCCGATATCGTTTCTCTCACTGATGCAGCCAACAATGGTATGTGTCTTCGACACTATACCAATCTTCGACAAGACAGAGAGCCTTTCACACCGATGGATCTCCAACTGTTCTGAGGCGCCGAACTAGAATTCCTTTCGACCGAACAATGGAATTTGGCCGTTTCATATATCAAACCCTCGATCACTTGTAGCAATCTGATCCCACATCAAAACTATCCAATTTCACTCCGATTTACTGACTAGCCACATGATAATGTCTAGTCAAACTTGACTGAGTTCGCTGGCTTCCTGGGTAAGAATTCAACAACAACAAATGTGAAAAGTCTTTCCCCCATCACACTGATACTATATAGGGCTTCAGTGGACAGAGGAAAGGGCCTCCATGTATGAATCAAAACCCTACTCCTAGGTTACGAACCAGCCACTGTGGAACCGTGGGTTTTGCACCGTCTGCACACTACAGAGTCACTATGGATTGACAGATAGCATCCGGTTAGGGTTCCATTTACAAAATCAGGGTAAAGATATCAAATCACTAAGAACAACCAAGAAAATCAACATAGATCATACCCAGAACTCTCTTTATTCAGTTATCAAAAAAAACTTGTTGTAATACACACACTTCTCCTCCGTGTGACATACAACCTGCCTCTAAAGAAGATGTAGAGATAGCAGTTATCCCCTCCAACCGTGCAAACTGATTTTCAAATCAGTTAGCCGTTGGTTTACCCTTCATACAAGCAAAACTACATGTGTGCCTTGCACAATTACATTCATGGGACCAAATTGACCCTTATTACAAAATGAAATGGCTTAAGAGCCTTATGAGAAAACAAAAGAAAAGATGACCCTGCACTACAGAGAATGTGCTCCTGCACCAGTACCCCATAAATATCTAAACACTCTCTTCATTACAACCTAATGTACTCGTCCAAGATTAGCCATAAATTGACTAAGGACTCCCACTACTTGGGCAATGTATGGTCTACTACAGACCATACCATACATCAAACTACCAACTGCACTAGTATAAGGAACTCTGCTCATATACTCCACCTCAGAAAGAGACTTTGGATAATCTACAATAGATAACTTTGTCCCCATTGTAACAAGAGCAGTCAAAGGTCTGCAATCCACCATGTTGAATCTCTCCAACATAATCTTAACATACTTACTCTGGCCTAACCAAAGTTTTTTGTTTGCTCTGTCTCTTCTGATCTCCATCCCCAGAATGTACCGAGCTGCCACTAGATTTTTCATCTCAAACTATGCTAACAATTGAGACTTCAAATCTAAAATCAAACTTTTATCATTCCCAATGAGTAACATATCATCGACATACAATGCAATAATGATAATGTGATCATTGTCAAACTTGCAATAAACACAATGATCTAATTTTGATCCCAGAAATCCAATTCTCAACACAAACGCATCAAACTTCTGGTACCACATCCTAGGAGACTGTTTCAAACCATACAAAGACTTTTTCAACTTGTAAACTAGATTTTCTTTACCTTTCACCTCATAGTGCTCTGGCTGTGACATATATTTCCTCCTCCAAGTCACCATGAAGGAATTTTGTCTTCACATCCATCTATTTCACTTCTAGATCATACGCTACTGCAAGAGATAAAAGGAACCGAATAGATGTCAGCTTTGCAATGGGAGAGAAAATATCACCATTGTCAATTCCCTTCACCTAATAATACCCTTCACAACCAATCTAGCCTTATATTTCTCAACACTACCATCTACACCAAATTTATTTTTGAACACCCATTTGTATCCAATAGGTTTTCATCCTTCAGGCAAAGGCACCAAGTCCCAAATATTATTCTTTTCCAAAGAAGCCATATCCTCTTCCATGGCCTCCTTCCAGGAACCTACATCTTTCATACCCATAGCCTCTTTCACAATTATAGGCTCATCAATGTTAGAAATCAAAGAAAAAGTACAACTAGAATCATGCAATGAATAACCAAACCTATCAGGTTACCACCTTATCTATGTGGAACTCTTCAAAGATTAAGGTTGAGGTTCTTCATCTTCTTCTAAAATTTCAGAGCTACTAGAGCTCTCATTATTAGGTCCAATAGATTCTTTTGGTTCAACCTTCTCAAGGGTGGAAGGAATCTGAACCACATTCTCTTTCTTTTGTTCTTTCTCTAGTTGGAAGACAACAGAAGAAGGATTGAACTCTCTAAAGATCACACTTCTTCTATACAAAACTCTCTCAGCCGTTGGATCCCAAAACTTGTACCCTTTCACACCAATGCCATAACTGATGAAGACACACTTCATAGTCTTGTTCTCCAATTTATAGCTCTTCTCCTTAGGCACATATGCATATGCCTCACAACCAAATACTTGAATGTTTCTCAATGAAGGATTTTTACCAGACCACACCTCCATAGGTGTCTTATCAATGAGTGCTGATGTAGGAGACCTGTTGACCAAGTAACAAACAGTAGCAATAGCTTCAGTCCAGAACTTTTGTTCAAGGCCAACTCCAGTTAGCATACTTCTTGCCCTCTCCATTAATGTTCTATTCATCTTCTCTGCAACTCCATTCTGTTGAGGGCTATATGGAGTTGTCTTGTGCCTCTCAATCCCCTGTTCATTATAGAACTTGTTAAAATCTACTGAACAAAACTCACCACCATTTTCATTCCTCAAACACTTAATCTTTCTATCCTTCCAATTCTCTACAAGAGATTTGAACTCTTTGAAACTAATAAAGACTTCAGATTTGCTTCTAAGGAAATACACACATGTCCTCCTACTGTAATCATCAATGAATGAAACAAAGTAAATAGATTTTGAAATTGAAGGAACATTAATAGGACCAAACGCATCAGAATGAATCAAGTCCACCACCTCAGAAGATTTGTGAGAACTGGAATAAAACTAAATGTGGTTTTGTTTTCCACAAATGCAATTTTCGTAGAAATTGAACTCAAGATTACAGCCATTTATACCCTCAACAAGATTTTTATTTTTTAAGGTCCTCAAACACTTTTCACCAATGTGACCAAGACTTTGGTGCCATAACATTGTATTCTCAATTGGAAGTTTCATCTTCATTGAATGAGCACCCTTAGGTACCTGGAAAGAATGACCATAAAAAGTAGATGCAATAGTCCTCTTTGCTACTAGTTCCAATGGTGAGGATGAAGATTCTGAAGCTCTCTTCTTTGAAATAAAGACACTATTTCACTAAACCATGCATGCATCAAGCTAAAACAGAGTGCCAATCTGAACACCCTTAGCCAACACCATAGATCCTCTACTCATCTTGCATCCTCCATTCGAGAAAACAACCTACACACGCACATCATTCAACTTACTTATAGAAACAAGGTTGTGTGCCAAACTAGGAATATGCACAACACCATTGATTCCCTTCACTCATCCATTAGGGAATTGAATTAAGACTCTTCCACAGCCAAGAATCTTTAGGTGAGAATCATCACCCAAGAACATGTTTCCACCATTGTATTCTTCATACTTCGAAAACCAACCCCGATGTGAGGTCATGTGAAAAGATGCACCAGAGTCAATAAGCCACACATACTTAGATGCATGTGTTGCCAAGGCAGAGACAAATACTTTTCCTTCATTCTGAGAGGACTTGTCAGAATCCAAATCATAGTTCATCTTTTTTTTCTTTTTCTCCTCCTTGCACTCCTTGCAGAAGTGATCAGGTTTTTCACAACTCCAAGACAAAGTGTTGGCCTTTCTAGGAGACTTACATCTCCCACGGGATTTGGATCTTCCTTTTTCTTCCTTCTTCTTACCCTTTTTATTTCCCTTCTCTTTAGATCTACCATGAACTGCAAGAGCCTCCTTAGTTGATTCGGAAGACTTTCTCCACATCTCTTCAGACAACAATGAAGAAACCACTTCATCCATCTTGAAGGTGGTAGTGGTAATTCCAATCGCCATAACAAGGTGGTCCCATGAGTCTAGTAAGGAACATAGAAATGCCATACATCGATCCTCCTCCTCCATCTTCACACCAATAGAGGTCAAATGGGAAATAAGCATATTGACAGTATTTAGGTGATTAGCAACAAATCCTCCATCTTCCATCCTTAGAGAATACAATTTATTTTGTAGGATTAACTTGTTCACCAGGGATTTGGCCTGATAAACATCTCTAAGTTTCTTCCAAAGGTCCTTTGGAGTCTTCTCTTCATGGATATTCAAGAGGAGCATTGAATCAGCCAAACAGAGTCTTATCAAACCCTTAGCTTTTCGATCTTTGAGATCCCAGTCTGCTTGAGATATTGTCATTGGTTTTGTACTAGATATGGCATCCCATAAATCATGATCTACAAGCATGTCCTCCATTTTGAGTTTCCACAACTCAAAATTACTGCCATTAAACTTCTCTATCTCAAACCTCTCAGATGTGCTTGACATCTCTTTCCTACAACAAAGATTTCAAAATCCTCTACACAAGCTCCCACTCAAATGAAGATTAGCTCAAAAAATCCTCTACCCAACAATTAGAACCAAAGGTGATTAAGCTCTAATACCAACTGAAAGGAAGCAAGGTATGCAAAAATGCTTCCTACACTGATCTACTGAGGAAAGATTTATGCAAATTTTTATCTTGTATAGTTATAGACTAAGATGCACAATAACAAAAAGATAATAACAACATTCAAATGCATATACAAAACTCAAACACAAGATATATGTGGAGAAAACTATTTCAGGTAAAAAACTACACACCCCAAAGCCACCCAAAATATTATTTAGGAATCAAGAAGATTACAATATACATGTAGAGAAAGATTTCATAGGAGTATTAATCAACTAGAGATCCAAGAGGTAACTCAACATCTATAAGACTCTTACGCACAACCTCCATCTCAAGCTCCTGATATATAGGAGATGTAACACTATAAACCATCAACAGTAATTACAAAACCATGAGCCAAAACCACCCAAAAGTGGTGCCCAAATTATCTCCAATCAAATATACCTTGTGATGTGCCAAAACACACACCAACATGTGTAACTCTCCCCTTTACATCTCTTTTAAGTGTCCAATACATTTTTACATTTCCCAAAAAATAGGAGGTCCAACTTCCAGAGGCTATAACTTTTGATCCAGTTGTCTGATTAATGAACCATTTAATGCATTGGAATGCTTGTGAAGAGATCTATCACATTATAACCTATTTCATCAATTATGATAAATTTTGGGAGTTTTAGGGACCTCTAAGTTCCTCAAAATTGAGTTCAAAATTTTTTTCAGCTGTTTCAAAAAATAGAAACTTTAATATCTCGTAATCCAGATATTATCTTGAGTTGAAACTCACCCAAGATGTTTACTTAGTAGTTTCGCACCTTTTGGGAAAAATTTTGGTTCAATCCAAGGTCAAATGTAGAGTTACTAAAAATAGTAAGTCCTGCCATTTTTATCCCTTGTGGAAACTTTGAAAGTTCTAGACCATTCTCCAAGATAAATGGTATTCAAAAAGACCAAAACTGGGAAGAATAGTAACCTTTCAAAGTTGCAAGGTTGAGAAACTTTTCCTAACAAACTTATCATCACTTAATTGGTATGAATGTGAAGTGGAGGTAGTTTTAGGTGGGGATAAGATTAGGCTTCACTTGGGTTTACCTAAGGCTTCTACCTTTCTCTGGATTACTACTAATAGGAGGGCCCTCACTTGGGGTAGTTTATAGAAGATGGGTAAAGTGGGCCCTTTGCATTGCCTCATGTGTAAAAAGGAGGAAGAAACCAATAATCACCTCTCTGTCCATTGTGAATTTTCCTTGACTTTGTGGCATTTATTTTTGGGGAGCTTAGGGATAAAGTGGGTGATTTCAACTGATTTCTCTAGTCTTTATCTAGTTGGCATTTGAAGATTAAAAGTAGGGGCTAAAGATGATCTAGGACTACTTTTTGGTGCTCATAATTTGGATCATTTGGTTGGAAAGGAATAGAAGGATCTTCTAAGAAAGAGAATTATCTATGGAAATGATTTGGGACAATGTTGAATCAGCTATTAAGGATTTAGGTGACTATGGCTAGGGAGAGGATTGGGATATCAAGGTAGAGGAGAATGGTTAGGTTGGGGATTAGTTATGGTTTCTTTCACTAGACAACATTCCTTTGGGAAAGTCCAAACATGTTAATATTTTCCATTGGAGATGTCTTGATGTTAGTTGGGTTAAGTTTAACTTTGATGGGGTGGCCAAAGGTAATCCTAGCATGACAAGTAGAGGATGTGTTTTTAGGGATGATAGGGGTTAGCCCCTTGGTATCTTAGCTTTTGATTTCGAAGTAGATACTAAAAACTTGGTGGAAGCCAGAACCTTGTTGTGGGGGTTGATTACAACAAAATAAAAAGGTTGGAAGAGGATACTAGTGGAAGGAGACTTGAATTTGGTCATTAGGGCTATGAATGGTCAGGGTAATCATAATTGACTATTAGATACTACCTTTTCAAAAGCTAGGGTGGTGGTGACCTCTTTCAATGAGGTCATCTTCAATTATATTGGTAGGAAAGGAAATACAATAGATGATTATGTTGCAAATATGGGTGGGTTTGAGAGAGAAGGAAGGAAGGTCAAGTAAGAAATGTTGGAATGAGTTTCTGGTGGAGTTCATGAAACTTATTTGAGAGTATATCAATGTTTAATCACCCAAAAATGGGTAGAATTGGTGATGTGTGACATAAGAGGTAATTATGTATAAGATATATGGGACAGGGGCAATTATGTGAAGTGAAGAAGCTTTCATTCATTTGTGAAGGTGGCGGTTGTCTAGTGGAAGTTATGAGATGAGGATACATGGGGTGTTTTGGTGGGAGGTTTGCATTGTTTGAGGAATGTAATTTTGTGACATATGGCATCCTTGACAGATTATCAGTCTAGGAATGCAAGAAAAGGAGGGAGGGGTAAGTTGAAGGAACATGTTTTGGAGAAGAATGTGAAGTAGAGGAAGAGACAAGTATTAGGTGAGGAAATGGTAGTTGATTTTATGGAATTTGTAGAGAGGAAAATTAAAAACCTAGAGCTTTATCATTGGGTGGTTAGGATCTAGAAGCTTGCTAAGGACATGGATGGGCTGGTGTGTGGGGATTCGTTTGGCTATAGAAAATATTTTTCTCAACCTTGGGCATACAAAAGGAAGGAGTATTTTTTGCATGGTAGCTTTGTCTTGTGCTTCATTACTATCAAATCTGGTTGGTTCATATATCTAATTCATGATGATATTGAAGATGTAGTTCATTAATTTGAGGTATATTTTAATTGCCTTGTTGATCTCTTACTTGCTACTAAGAAGAGGAAACAATGTTTGTAGCATTCTATGGAGGAGATAGTGAAAGGTTTAAAGGTGGTTTTTCTCATGGATGTGATCCCAACTTTTTTCAAACTGCTATGATAATGAAGATTGAGATGATGTGACAATAGTGTCTTCACCTGGTAAGGTAGTCTCCTGTGATAAATGTAAAGGTGTTATGGAGGGGTGCTCAAGGCATATGTAATTTTCCCTAGCCCCCATTTTAGGACTTGAAATACTTGTGTTTATCTATTTTAGTTTGGTGGGTAGGTAGTTTCTATGTTAGTTTGTTGTCAAGATTTTGTAGTAAAGATATGGGGTTGGTTGTAGGGTTTTATTCTATTTATGTTTTTAGGATGTTACAAAAATATTATACTATGGGGTGGGCTTGTATGGTTTTGTTATATGGTGTAGCAAACTACTCTTAGTTGTTATGGTTGATATCTCATTACTTTGGTAGTTGGTTTTGTGGTTAGAATAGTTAATGTCTATAGACTTGGTCATTACTATGACACCAGCATTCAAGGTTTGTTTCCCATTTTTGTTCTTTGGCTCCTAGACCTTCCAGGTATACTAAAAAAATAAATAATTGATCATAAATTAGCAATAAGAATTAGTTTATATATTCTCAATATATTATTAGAAATTGCTTACTTCATATTTTTCTTATGTTTTTGTATTTATTTTAGTGTTCATCTGTGTAGACATGTTTAGGATTGAGGACTGATTTTGCCAAATTTTTAGGTTAAACGCAATACAAATGTGTTATGCTACTCCTAGACCTATTTTCAAACCTAGAATTAACCTTGCATTTATCAAGGCAAAATTCAATTTAGGGACAAATTATGTACATGAGTGCTAAAGAGGACAAATTACACCTAGGCACTATAGTCTAAATTAATTTTTTTTAATTGAAATTTGGTGGTGTCACTCTAATCCATACTCAAATGGTCAAATATAATTGATCATGAGCTAAAAATCTAGTCTCCCTCATTTTGTATCCAAGAAGAGGTCTCTCATACTTACACTCTTGTCCTATTAAGTTTTTAGACCTTTCATACCCATTCCCTATGGCTAAAACCTGAAAACCCCCTTTGATGAAGTTTTTTTGTGATCTACTATTTCCCTTTACCATAACATCCTTATTTGATGCCGGAACTTTCGGAGGTCATAACTTTTGACCCGGAGGTCCGTTGGAGCTGAAATTTGGTGGGCAAATGCGTCTTGAAGAGTTTAATAAAAAAACCCACTAATTTGGTAAATTTGGTAGGTCACCATTTTGACACTTTTCAAGACCTTATTTGATCATATAGGGCCTCAAAATGAGGTTTTAATGTTTTTTTTCGATATTTTCCTAGTTGTTTTTTCTAAATATTTTCCTAGATTTACTTGCAATTAGATTAGAAAGTTGACGATTAGTCATTTTTTAGTAAGTTTCAAATATTTGGAAACTTTCATGGTTATACGGATAAGGATACGAAGTTACCAAAAATGGCAATTTTAGAAAGTTGTGAAAATCTACCAAAAATGGTAATTTTCATTTTTGTATAAATTGGATACTTATCTTTAGTTGTAGCAAGATGGGGTGTAATGAGAAGAAATTTGAAAATAGTTCTGAGTTTTATGGGTATTCTTTTGTAATAATAAAGTTGAATTTTATGTTGTGAAGTTCGGTTACATCATCTGGTATCAGAGTGGGAAGATGGCTAGGAGAGGAAGAGGAAGAGTAGGTAATGCCTAGATGCATAGGTATATACATGATCTACAAAGACAAATGCAAGAACTTGTAGGTATGATGGCCAATCAAGGATTGATACCACAAAGTGATGATTTTGATGAAGAAATAGGCCAAGGAGATGAAGATCAACATGTAGGAGCTAAAGAGGAAGCACAATTAGAGCACCTGACTTTTGAAGAAAGGATGCTCAGAGCATTAGAGGGAAAAAATGATGGGATTAAAATTTAATTTTCTGAGTATGCAGGCAGTCTCAAACTAGAGGAGTTGATAGATTGGTTAAACGAAATGGGGAAATTCTTTGAATGGAAGACTATGATAGAGGAAAAGAAGGTGAAGTTTGCATGCACTAAGTTAAAGGGTCATGCAATGATCTGGTGGGATCATCTGCAAAAGGAAAGAACTAGAAAGGGAAATGATAAAATCAAGACTTGGAGCAAAATGGAGAAGTTGAAAGAGAAATTTTTGCCTGTAGACTATTCGCAAACTCTTTTTCATAGATTTCAAAATTTAAACAAAACTTATCTACTATGCAAGACTATACAAATGAATTTTATAAGTTGTCCATTCATGTGGAGCATCAAGAAACTAATGAACAAATGGTTGTAAGGTATGTAAATGGTCTAAAATTCACTATTCAAAATCAATTGAGCATGCATAAGGTTAACAATATGGAAGACGCATACCAATTAGCTTTAAAGGTAGAAGAAAGCAAAGTAGACATTATTTTCAAAGGAATAGAGGAGCAAGGAGAGGGACATCATCTCCCTTGTGAGGTGGTATGAATTCTAGTCGAGGATAATCATCCCAAGGAATAGAGAAATCAGAAGATATCCAACAAGATCCTCAAAGTCAACAAAGAGGAAGAGGATTTTAGAGGGGCAGAGGTTACGATGGTGGCAGAGGATGGGAAGGCCCACAAAAACCTTTCATTTGTTATAGGTGTGGTGAAGAGGGTCACAGGGCATTTGACTATCCAAACTATCACATGCAAGAAAGGAAACAAGGAGAACAACCCAGGTTGAACTTGGCTCAAGTTGAGGATGAAGGAGAAGGGATAGAATTAGAGGTTCCACCAGATGTGGGTGAGAATCTCATGATGATAAGAGCAATGGTGATTCCAAAAAAGGAGAAAATACAAGTTTGTGATGATTCTTGGCTTTGAACCAATATTTTTTGAACCAGGTGCACCTCAGGAGGAAAGGTATGCCAAGTTATTATTGATAGTGGTAGTTGTGAAAATATGGTTTCTAGAGAAATGGTAGATAAATTGAATCTACACTATGAAAAGCATCCCCATCCTTATCGTATTGCATGGTTCAAAAAGGAAATGAAGTCACTATTGATAAGAGGTGTTTAATTAAGTTTTCCATAGGAAAGACTTATAAGGATGAAATATGGTGCAATGTCATTCCAATGGATGCATGCCATGTGTTGTTGGGAAGGTTATGGCAATACGACAGGAAGGTAATGCATGATGGAGAAAAAAATACATACATTTTTTGGAAAGAAGGTTCCAAAGTGATTGTATTGCGTCGTAAGGATGAAAGGAAGGTTGAGAGTATGTTGTCCACAAGAGAACTTATCAAGGAAATGAAGGTGACGGGGTTATGTTATGCACTAGTAGTGAAAAAAGAAGATGATGAGGAAATACCAGTACCAACAGAAGTAGAAAAAATAATAGAAGAATTTGTTGATGTTGTGCCAGATTAGTTATCTGATGGTCTACCACCAAAGAGAGATATTCAGCACCACATTGATTTGATCACAAGAGCATCCCTACCTAATCAAGAAGCTTACAGAATGAGCCCTACCCACCATGCAAAACTCAATAGACAAGTAACAGACATCATAAGCAAAGGTATGGTGAGGGAGAGTATGAGCCCATGTGTTGTACCTGCACTATTAAATCCAAAGAAGGATGGCATGTGGAGGATGTGCATAGATAGCAAGGAAATCAATAAAATCACCATCAAATATCAGTTCCCCATCCCTCGTTTGGATGACATGATGGATGTGCTTGTAGGGGCTAAATACTTCAGCAAAATTGATCTACACAACGGTTATCACCAGATCTGGATTCAAGAGGGGGATGAATGAAAAATAGCATTCAAGACTAGGGATGGATTATATGAGTGGATGGTTATGCTATTTGGGTTATCTAATGCACCTAGCACCTTCATGAGGCTAATGAATATTATACTGTGTTCTTATATTGGTAAGTTTGTGGTTGTTTACTTTGATGATATTTTAGTTTTTAGCAAGAGCAAAAAGGAGCTCCTGCAGCACTTGAGGATCGTATTAGATGTGTTGAGAAAAGAGAAACTCTATGAAAAATTAAAGAAGTGCAGATTCATGCAAGAAAGTTTGGTCTTCCTAAGATTTGGCATCTCTGCAAATGGTATCAAAATGGATATAGAAAAGGTCAGGGTAATTCTAGAGTGGCCTAGTCCAAGGAGCATAACAGAGGTAAGAAATTTTCATGGGTTATCCACATTCTATCAAAAATTCATTCAAAATTTTAGTAGTATTGTAGTACCCATAACAGATTGCACCAAAGGAAGGGATTTTGTGTGGACCAAGGAAGTTGAGGAAGCTTTTAAGTTTCTAAAGAAGAAGGTGATAGAAGCTCCTATTACTAGATTTTGATAAGGTATTTGAAGTGGATCGTGATGCCTCACATGTGGGCATTGGAGCTATACTTAGCCAAGAAGGTAAACCCATAGCCTTCTTTAGTGAAAATTTGAATGAGGTAAGGAAGAACTATTCAACTTATGATTTAGAATTTTATGCAATTGTACAAGCATTGAGACATTGGAGACACTACCTAGTGCCAAAGGAGTTTGTGCTATTTACAGACTATATTTCCTTGAAATACTTGAACACACAAAAAAAATTGAATAGTAGGCATGCAAAATGGGTTTATTTCTTACAAGGCTACAACTTTTTTCTCAAGTACAAGTCAGGAAAACAAAACATGCTTTAAGTAGGCGTGTTACACTATTAACAACAATTAAAAATGAGGTGATTGGTTTTGATGGCATCAAAGATCTATATGAATCTGACAATGATTTTTGGGAGATTGTGGACCAGTTGAAAACCTTGGTAGTGGGCAGCATGGGCCACATTCAAGGTGAATATCTTATACAAGATGGTTATCTCTTTAAAGGAAAGCAATTATGTATTCCAGTTGGTCCATGAAAGAGAATATTATAAGATAGCTTCATAGCAGTGGGTTGGCTGGACATTTTGGCAAGGATAAGACCATAGCTCTGGTAGAAGATAAGTACTATTGGCCAAAGATGAAAAGAGACATAACAAGATATGTGACAAGGTGTAGAATTTGGCAGATGGATAAAGGACATTCTCAAAATATGGGGTTGTATATGCCATTACTAGTACCTACTGAACCATGGACTGATTTAAGTATGGACTTTGTGTTAGGGTTGCCAAACACACAATGAGGTAATGATTCCATCTTTGTTGTTGATGGGTTCTCTAAGATGGCTCATTTATTGCCTGCAAGAAAACTAATGATGCAACAAGGGTGGCAGAATTATTTTTTAAATACCTACTGAACCATGGACTGATTTAAGTATGGACTTTGTGTTAGGGTTGCCAAACACACAATGAGGTAATGATTCCATCTTTGTTGTTGATGGGTTCTCTAAGATGGCTCATTTATTGCCTGCAAGAAAACTAGTGATGCAACAAGGGTGGCAGAATTATTTTTTAAAGAAGTTGTTCGATTGCATGGTGTTCCACAAACTATCACATCTGATAGGGATACCAAGTTTCTTAGTCATTTTTGGAGGACTCTATGGAAAAACATTGGAACCAATCTCTAGTTCAGCAGCGCTTATCACCCCCAAATAGATGGGCAAATAGAGGTTGTAAATCAAAGTTTGGGAAACCTACTAAGATGCATCATTGGAGAGAAACCCAGATAGTGGGACTTGGCCTTACCACAAGCTGAATTTGCCTATAATAGTTCAGTCAATCAATCTATAGGTAAATCACCATTTCACATTGTTTATGGTAGGAATCCTAAGGGTGTTTTAGATTTGGTGCAACTACCAATTGGAGATAGGATTAGTGATGATGGAGAAGCATATCCAGAACATATTCAATAATTACAAAAAGAGGTGAGGCAAAAGCTCCAAGAAAGTAATGAAAAGTATAAAACTACAGTAGATGTTGGTAGAAGACATCTAGTATTCAATGAAGGTGACTTAGTCATGGTTTATCTAAGAATTAAGGTTCCCGCCGAAACTTACAACAAGCTGAAATACAAGAAAATTAGCCCTTGTAGAATTACAAAAAAAATCAATGACAATGCTTATGAGGTAGATTTACGAAAGTAGTTAGACATTTCTCATGTGTTTAATGTTTTTAATTTATATGCTTTTCATAGTGACATTCCTGATGAAGAAGGTGAGGCTGTAATAGATTGGAAACAATAGGTTCCAAGAAAGAAAAGGGAAAAGATTGCACAAATTCTGGACAAGAAGACAATACTCGACAAGGTCAATACAACAAGTTTCCAGTACATTGGGAAGGTCTAACACAAGCAGATAATACATGGATTCCAGAATGGGAAGTGAAGAAGCTAGATCTAGACAAGTGGCACAAGTTCCAGGAAAACAACTTGCAAGAGCTGCATTTTTTTCAACCAGAGGAGAATGATGCAGGAACTTCGGAGGTCATAACTTTTAACCCGGAGGTTTGTTGGAGCTGAAATTTAGTGGGTTGATCATGCATCTTGAAGAGTTTAATAAAAAACCCACTAAATTGGTAAACTCGGTAGGTCGCTATTTTGACACTTTTGCGGGACCTTATTCGATCATCTAGGGCCTCAAAATGAGGTTTTAATGTTTTTTTTGAGATTTTCCTAGTTTTTTCTAAATTTTTCCTAGATTTCCTTGCAATTAGATTAGAAAGTTGACGATTAGTTGTTTTTTAGTAATTTTCAAATATTTGGAAACTTTCATGGTCGTACGGATAAGGATGTGAAGTTACCAAAAATGGTAATTTTAGAAAGTTGTGAAAATCTGCCAAAAATGGTAATTTTCATTTTTTTATAAATTGGATATTTATCTTTAGTTGTAGCAGGATGGGATGGAATGTGAAGAAATTTGAAAATAGTTCTGAGTTTTATGGGTATTCTTTTGTAATAATAAAGTTGAATTTTATGTTGTGAAGTTTGGTTACATCATCATCTTGATCATATTACTTTCTATGGCTTTTGTCTTCCCTAAATCCCTCTCTCATAATCCTCCATAGTTGTCAAATCTCTTCTCGAAAGCCCTTGATGTATCTATTATATCAACTCCTCTTGATTCCTTATCCCAAGCATATTTGTGGCATTCTCATCTCCTATTGAGTTCTCCATTACACAAGAACACACCACCTAATTAACAAACACCCTCCTAAGGTTTATTGGTAGCTACAATACTTTCACACACTATAGACACCCCACATAGGATCGCATAAATCCAATGTTTCCATGGATTTGTTGATGGATGAAACATACCAAATACTGGACTAAGGTAGTCTCCTAAATAACCTAACCAATTTTTCTTGTCTCCTAGTTTAGATAGTGAATACCTAAAAATCTAGAGTAGTACATAAATAAAGTACAAGTGGATTTGGTACTAATAGAGGTAGGATATTAGTCACCAAAGTTTTTAATAGAGCCATATTAGAAATAGGAATTTGGCATTGGACTACATTTCTATCTACTCTAGTACTCCACTATAATTTTTTCAGACCCTAACATGAAATTATAGCACTAGTGTATACTCTAACACCCAATTCCTAGTTATTTATCATGTACATGTCATAGATATCCAATTTTTTCCATACAATCCTCCTACCTTCCTCAACCATCATGTCTCAATGTTCAAGCACTATAGGGAAGCATATTTTCAATCCCTTTCCATTTCCTTTACACATTTGCATTCTCTAGCTCATACATTTGATCTATTTGAAATAAAATATGATGTTTGGTAGCTATTGTTATGTTTTCTAGTGAGTGACAACATAAAATCATGTCTCTTTTTGGCCTAAGTGGGTTGCTCAAATCAACATTCTTAAGTTTTTTAAAAAATTGTCATTTATAGCAAGAAAATAATTAAGAATTTGAAGATAATGTAAACTTATGATTTGTGAGATTTTTTATGCTAGAAATAATTTATCTCATTTTTAAAAATATTTTTTAATAAATTGTTAATTATTTCTTATACTTTATAGTAATTTTAATGAGTAATATTTCCCCATAACTTATAACTTAAGTTAGAAATAAAATCTTTTCATGTGATTTCTTAAACATAGATCATTAACATGGATGTCTATGGAAAACATATTTTTTGTTGCATATTTTATTTATTGTTAATTTTTTAATTGGGATTAGTTATAATTTAGTTACATATTTCATCATAATGCATAACTATTTTTATATAGCCAAATTTATTTATTTATTTTTGTTGAACAAAGGACGTCAATATGGAGGGTAGTCATATTTTTCTTTAGAAAATTCATTGATTGCTATTTTACAATGTGTGCTGAATAGAGGTCTTTATGTTTGGTAATAAACCTATGTTGATTATAAAATAAAAAATAAATAAAATAATTAAATAAAATTTATTAAACCTTTACTTTTTGGTAGCTTGCTTTGAGGGCTACATTTTGTGTAAAATCTTGTGTCATGACAATTTCATTTGATCATAGAAAACATGGTCCAAATTAGTAGTTTTTGTATAAGAAAAGCCTAACATGTGGAATGAATGGAGGTCAACAGCCACATAGTTGCCACTTAGACACCTTCAATTGAAGGACCTCCAATCAAAGGTCATGTGAAATTATGGAAAATGAAATAGTTTTTATGTGACATTATATATACAAACTTTTAATTGAAGGGTTGATTGAAGGTCCTTCAATCAAAGATCAATTGTCAATGGTGTCTTTGTGCCTTGGTGATCTTAAATAAAAGGTAGTCAATTTGAATGTGTGTATGAGGAAAAATCAATTAAATCTAAACTAAATAAAATCAAAGAACTCAATAACATAAAGAAAATAAATTTAAATAAAAGCCATGACAAATAATCAATGAAATAAAGACTTTTACCGAAATCTGTATTGTTTCCTTTGGATTGAATGTGGATTTCTCAATGAAGTTGCAAAGCCATAGCTGCAACAAGCAAGTAGTGTGCTCAATGTGCTCAAAGATCAATGTCAAGAGATCGTAAGGTTGCTCAATCGACATGTTTTGCATGCTCAAAGCTCTGTTAAGTATGCCTGAGAATACGATCGAAGAGAGAGACTCAATGAAGGAGATGAGGGGGGTTTATATAGATTTCAACAGAGATTGATCAACGGTCTAGATAATTCAGAAGAATCAATGGAGGAGAACAGTTGAGGAACGTGCAACGAATGAGAAGAAGACATGTGTCTTGCTTTCTTTTGCATGAGAGGAGTTATCAAGAATAGAAGAATGGGTTAAAGCAATTAACAGAATGTAATAATCAGTTAAGTGATTTAAAACAAGAAGAAGAGATTTGCATGAGAAAAAGAAGATATTTTGCTTTATTAAATATAGAAAGCTTGAGTTATATTAGAGATAACTCAAATTAGAAGAAAAAATAATTTAAATAAATAATTGATTTATTTAAATTTAGAGAAGATATTTTGGAAGAAGTAATTAAATAATTAGAATTATTTAATTTAAAAGATTTGAAAGCAAATTAAATAAATAAATTCATTTAATTGTTGTGCATGATTTTGGAAGAATGATTTTGATTTAATTAAATAATTTAAGAATTATTTAATTTTAGATAAGAGGGAATTTGTTGAATTAATTAAATAATTGGGTTTATTTAATTAATGTGGATGTGAATTTTTGGAGGATAATGATCTAATTAAATAATTAAAATTATTTAATTATGGAAGAATAACAGAGGAATTTAATTTAATTAATTAAATAAAGAGGATTTATTTAATTAATATTGAAAGTATATGATTTAGAAGAATTTGATGAAATTAATTAAATAATTAGATTATTTAATTAACGTCTGAAATGCAGGTGATTAGGAAGAAATGACGAAATGCAAGTGATGGAAGACCTGGTCATTTTAGGGTGTCTACATTTTGCCCTTCTTTGATGCAATGCAGTTTATAGCGTTGCGTCAAAGAAAATGATTGTTGAAGATGTAATATAAATTTTTGATGCCCCAGTGTAGGTAGTTGCCCCAGTGTATGCCCCCTTGAGCGGGAAGATGGAGAAGCGGGAGAAGAATAGTGTTGATGCTCGACCAGAAGAGGATGTGACCAGAGAGGAGGAAAAGCAGCAAGGGGTGGGAAAGAAAAACGAAGGGTGGGACACTATAAATAGGCCCCATGGGGACCACAATCCTCATGTGCACCCTTGGAGACTCTAAATATAGAGAGGAGAGCTTCTAAACCTAGTTGGAGTGAGTGGAGCAGCCAGCAAGGAGAGATGCTGATTCCAGCACACAGTCATCGAGCGGAGCTGGTGCGGACCTACAGGAGGCCAGCAGGAGCTCCGGTAGTGGTAAGTGATCGAAAACCCCCTTTGCATTTGTTGTTTAGGGTGGTTTTAGGGCTAGGTTTAGGTAGGGTTAGCCAAGTCAGCCAAAGGCACTTTAGGAAGCCGCAGCGCGTATGGTATAGGGTTGCAACGCTTTTGGCACTCTGTAGCACGGCTGGTAGTCACCTGCAACGCTAATGGTAAAATCGCGTCACTTTTGGCTAAATTATTCGCGCTGCAGCGCATTTGGTAAATCCTGCAGCGCGGTTGGTATAGTGGTGCAGCGCTCTTAGTAGAGTAGGCTAGTGCGATTGGTGGAGAAGTAGAAAAAGCGCATCGTGTCTGGTAGGACAGAGTGGCACGGTTGGCAGGATAGAGTGGCACTTCTGGAAAAATAAGGCGCATGTGGTTTAGAAACCACAGTGCGTCTGGATGAACAGTATGGCGCTATTGGTAGAGAGGGACAGCGCTTTTGTATAAAACAAAGCGCTTTTGGTTTGAATAGAAGAAAAGTTAGGGTGCAATAGAATGGGGGGGCATAGAAGAGAAACACCTAGCCTAGGTTGCCAAAGAGGAAAGGGAAAGTTGGGGGTTTAGGGAAGATGTAGATAGGTTTTGAGGGATTTGGGAAAGAAACTGACAAGTGATTTGCTATGGATGCAGAGGATTCTACCACCACTGATGTCGCGGGAGCGACACCATGCGATAGCACATGAGGTTGTACAGCTGACCTAGGAGGAGGACGCATTCCTAGAGCATGCGGGACTATGGCATGTGGCACATTTGACACACATTAGGGTGAATCTCGCCCTAGTGACAGTAGTCGTGGAGAGGTATCACAGCGAGACCTCGTCATTCCACTTTCTGACGGGGGAGGCTACAGTGACACTGGAGGATGTATACCGCATCCTAAGGATCCAGATAGATGAAGAGATAGTGGACTTTGACCCGGCACGGGGCGAGGCAGGCTTGGAGGAGGTCTTCTGCACTGATGACTTGTGGATAGATGATGGGGAGATCCGATGGGTAGACATCCCGAGACTCTGCGATAGGATCAGATGGATCGTTGCATCATTGATTGGCAGCTTCCTATGCCCGGACAAGAGATCTAGAGGATTATCAGTTGGCTGGGGGACCGTTCTATCAGGGATGTTCACACACGGCAGACAGTATGCGTGGGGACCCTGTGTGCTAGGATAGCTATATCATGATATGCACCATTGTGTTTACAGGAGAAGCAGGAGCCTCTCAGCAGGTGTGACTTTGTTACAGGTATGGGTGTGGGAGCACATTCCAGTCATCTGACCCATGGCACAGTGCCACTGAGATAGAGGTGAGCCATATGCATTTTTATATGATGGGGTGATGACACATCGGAGGATGGGGTCTATTAGCTACTGGAGGCAGCAGATAGACGAGATGGACCTATTTATTTGGAGGCCCTAGTTACTATGTGAGGAGTGGGCTGACGAGCATGAGTAGCTCATGTACTGCAGACAGGCTCGCTATCTGTTCGGTAGACGGACAGATATGATAGAGAGATACCTTCCAGAGCGAGTTCGCAGGCAGTTTGGATTGCCGCAGGGACTACCTGTGGGGGAGGCCACTCATGCCAGGACACGGAGGGAGGTTGGAGACTGGGACGCCAAGATCCCAGTGGCGACAGCTTTGACAGAGGTACGGGGACTCATCCCCGTGAGATGGGATTGGGACTCTGGGCTAGCAGACCCAGGGACACTGCCAGAGTATGACCAGTACTGGCAGACACACAGGCTGATGAGACTGACTACACCAGGTGTAGCAGGGGCAGTGGGAGAGGTATTGGTCCTTGGAGGGGAGGTGAGGATGAGGCGGCAGGCCAGGGCAGCCAAGCAGCAGGCAGCGGGCCAGCAAGTAGGTGGAGAGGGTAGCGGCCAGCAGGCCAATGTGGAGATGGCAGAGGCAGTGGGCCCGGTCGTAGAGACCAACTTACAGAGAGCAGAGTGACTGCTGCAGGAGGAGATAGCCCAGAGGACTTGCTTAGAGCTCCGGATGGCACGACTTAGGAGAGACAGGGATGCAGCACGGGCAGATGCGAGGCAGGCAGAGGCCACAGCCCAGGCACAGACACAGGCAGCCTCAGCAACACAGACAGCCCTGGCACAAGTACAGGTACAGCTACAGGCACAGGTGCAGGCAGACAAACAGCTGCAGGCCCAGATACAGGCACAGGCACAGGTGCAGGTGCAGCCGGCAGCTGCACCAGTAGCAGATGCCGAGGAGCTAGCATAGGCCAGGAGAGAGAGAGACGCAGAGGTGCAGCTGCGGTTGACGGCAGAGGCCACACTCTTTAGAGTGAGGCGGGAGAGAGAGGAGGCACGTCGTGCATTGGGTGCAGACCAGAGGACTTTATACAGTGAGCTTGTCCGAGTGCAGGGTGAGCTAGTATCAGTTGGCAGGGAGGCAGAGTATTATAGGGGTCTGTATGTGGGTGTAGTGCCAGTAGCTTAGCAGGCACCGAGCTATAGAGACAGGAGCAGGTCAGGGGCATCAGGATCCCGGAGGATAGGGCAGTCAGTGTCCTTAGTTAGAGGGCCACTTTTGCCACCAGGGTGAGGAGGAGGACCAGCAGGGGGACCTCCACCGAGCACAGGGGGAGGACAGGGGCCACAGCAGGAGGGCAGCCCTACCCACTAGGGCACATACACTTGCATATTGTATCATATTGTATCATTTTGGACAGATGCCTGCGTGCATTCTGATGTGTATTTCACGGGCTCTTGATAGCCTTGATGTACTATATTGATGTATATTTGGATGTATACACATTTTGTATTATTGATGTAGACACCGAGATTTTGTATTATGATGACCATTACATGATATATATGATGATCGATTCAGCTCACTGTTATTCATGCTTTTGTGTATGCATTCCTTGATGTCATGGATGTGATGATATGTATGTATGATTATGGATTCATGTGATGATATATGTGGCTTATATGATGCTTATAGATGTATGATGATAGAGATATATGATGATATAGATGTGATGACTAGTGATATCTGACATGTGGGTTTTGCAGATGTACACCAGAGAGAAGAACAGGAGTAGATGGAGATAGAGACTGTTGATCGATTACTACAATGAAAGCGATATAAAGGTTGTGGAAATGGATGAATGAGCTTGTTGCAATGGTTTCACATTTGTATATAAAGAGCAATCCTTATTTTGATATAGCACGTGGATAGTTCGCCACCAAGGTATAAAAAGACCAAGGTGCAGTAATATCTGAGTGCGTGGACGTTGACTCCGCAAGCAAACGGTTTGAACTTAGATCCATTAGACATAATATAACCTTGTTGGAATATGTGAATAAGCCATAGTCTTGAACATAAAATAGACTTCAATACATGTAAATGCAAGAAGAATTATTAATATGTAAGATGCTAGGTCCTAACACACATAAGATAAATAGAATGCCAAGAAAGATACTAAAGATCATTCCTCAAACACGGCACACAGAAAGCAATGACTATGCCCCCAATCCATACTGCATCGCAACATACCAAGATTATAGATAAATCAAGGTAGTCTTGAAGAGGTATTGGAAAAGGAACAAAAAGATAAACCAAAAACACAAATTGACTGACTTACAAAGTAAACATACAGCCAACATATTCTCTTGCCAAAGAGGTTGCTCAGGATAGATTGGATAGGAAAGATAACAGCCTTATCATAGGAAATCTGTGTCTGTTAAAGGGTGCTATCTACCTAAAAAAGACAATGTCTTGCTGCAGGAAGTGCCACATGTCGCAGGAGACGCATGTATTGGTCTCGACAATGGAACACTTTGCGGAAGACAAGCTTGTTGATCTAGGGCTTTGTTTAAGCGGGACTTAGCTGATGTTGGCAATCGGTATGCAAGACAGTAGATGACTCTGGAAGAAAGTTGCTTTGTTTCAAGTTTGTTAAGGACTTTTGCTTTGAAAGGATGCGCTAGCTTGCTGCTTGGGTTAGTCAAGTCGAGGCGAAATAGATTTTGACAAACGGAAGACTAGAAGGATGGAACGCTGATGGATTGGGGCGGGTGGAGAATGATGGATCGTGTGTGCCTGAGGACTGGATACATCCTTCATATTTCAGACTACCTACATACCCTGTATCCACGGGATCAAGGCACACTTACGATGGAAGAGGAACGTGATAAATATGTAGTTCTGGATAGAGTGATGAAATGGGTCAAGGTGAAAAGAGGGGATCTTATGTACCTGAGTACTGGATACGTCCTTCGTAATCTAGACTACCTACATACCCATATCCATGGGATCAAGGTACCTTAAGATGGAGAAGAGATGATATGTAGTTCTGGTTAGTGTGATGATGTGGGAAAAGGGCTAAGAAGAGGGGATCTTATGTACCTGAGTACTAGAAACTTCCTTTGTATTCCAAACTACCTACATACCCATATCCATGGGATCAAGGTACCTTAAGACTAAGAAGAGATAATATGTAGTTCTGGTGGCGTGATGATGTGGGAGCAAGCATTGAGAAGATAACAGCCTTATCGTAGGAGCGATGTGTCCGTTAAAGGGTGCTACCTGTGGAAATGAGAAAAGATTGAAGTATGCGTTGCGAACCACGAACAAGGAACCAATCCTAGACTTAAGTTAAGGAAAGAGTTGCCCCCATTCTGGTAGAGGAAACTGTAGGGGTGACTGCCGAAGAAGACACAGAAAGACTTGACCTAGGACAAGACAGTGTTAACTGTAGACACAGATCAAGACGTGGGATGATGACGAGGGACATTGACAAATTTCCAAGCTATACTAGATAGGGAGATGGAAATGCAAACAAAGTCAATGGTTTTTATTATGGATGGATGGAGAGGCGCTGCGAACTGGACAAGGAGTGGACAGGACTTGATAGACAATGGATGCTGACTCTACACATAGCGCCTGTTTGCCAGGTTTTCACTATGGTACGTATCCAAGGCGCCTGTTTGCCAGGTTTTCACCAGAGGACAGATTTTTTTTTTTGGATTTTTTATTTTTTATATTTTTTTTGTTTTGTTGTTTTTTTTTTTTGGGAATACTCTGAGGATCAGGCATAGAACTTCTTGAGATGGACACTGTTAAGTGGCTCATCTAGAGGAATGCCGTCAGGTGTAGCTAAAGTATAAGCTCTTGATCCATATGCTGCTGTCACAATGAAGGGACCTAACCAGTTAGGCTCAAACTTGCCCTTCTTCTCTCGATCTGCTTGATTTCTCTGATTCTCCTTAAGTACAAGATCACCAACTTGAAATCGTCTTTCTTTGATCTTTTTGTTGTAATTATGCCGGAGGTGATTTTGATAGACATGGAGATGATTAAGTGCAGCAAGGCACCTCTCATCTAGTAGTTCAAGCTCAGCTAATCTGGAAGTACGATACTCATCTCCGCCGATCAGGTCCTGCATGGATACTCTGAGGGATGGGATCTCGACCTCTATAGGTAGGATGGCTTCAGAGCCAAAGACCAAGGCATATGGTGTGGCACCAATTGGTGTTCTGATACTAGTGCGGTAAGCCCATAGGGCGGGATTGAGTTGCAAGTGCCAATCACGACCAGCTTCATTGACTGTTTTCTTGAGGATCTTGAGAATGGTTTTATTGGAAGCCTCAGCTTGGTCGTTACTCTGCGGATAGTAGGGAGTTGAAAAGTGTTGTTGGATATTGCATTGTATGCATAAGGCATGAACATCTTGGTTCTTGAATGGTCTCCCATTATCAGTGACAATGGCTTGGGGAATACCATACCGGCATATGAGGTAGTTTAGGATAAACTTGGCTATTTGCTTACCAGTGATATAGGTCATGGGAATGGCTTCCACCCACTTCGTGAAATACTCAGTGGCGGTAATGATAAACTTGTGGCCATTGGAGGAGGAAGGGTGGATTTGTCCTACGAGGTCGAGACCCCATTGAGAAAAAGGCCATGGAGTTGTCACAGGTTGTAATTCATGAGCTGGTGCGTGAACCAGATCTCCATGCTGCTGACATTGTAGACACTTCTTAGCAAACTGTGCAGCATCTTGCTCTATTATAGGCCAGTAATAACCTGTTCTGAGTATCTTCTTAGCAAGATTAGGACCGGTAGAATGTGCACCACAGACACCTTCATGTATGTCTCGTAAGGTAGCTTCGACTTCTTCCATGTTAAGACATCGTAAGAGGATGCCATCGAGACTCTGGTGATATATTGTATCACCCAGAATGATGTAACGAGAGGATCGGCGGATAAAGGTTTTGCGTTGGGTGGAAGATAGGTCAGGGGGAAAGGTATTATGTTTGAGGTATTCATAGATATCTTCATACCATGGGGAATTGGGACCAACAAGTTCACAGATGATTTTAGTAATGGGAACATTGACAGCCGGTATCAACAATTGCTCGATCAAGAATTCACACTTCTGTGTATTTGCAGGCATGTCAATCAGTGACCCTACAGAAGCCATAGAATCCGTAGCTTTATTATGCTCTCTTGGAATTTGCTCAAATGTGATGCTAGAAAAATGTGGCTTGTAGGCATCCACTAGTTGCTTGTAGGGGACCAACTTTTCATCTTTTGTTTGGTACTCATCTATGACTTGGTGAATGACTAGCTGTGAGTCTCCATATACTTGTAATTCTATGATGTCCCATTGAACTGCTATATTGAGACCTATGAGGAGTGCTTCATAATCAGCTATGTTGTTGGTGCAAGGGAATGCTAGCTGATATGACTTTGGAATGTAGTCATTCTGAGGTGTAACAAATAAGATGCCGGCCCCTGATCCATGCTATGTATAGGAACCATCAAAGTATAACTTCCACATTATGGAGGTAGCAAGAGTGAAGAGATTCTCGTCAGGAAAGTCTGCTACCATAGGATGTGTATCTTTCATAGATGCATTTGCTAGTTGATCCGCGAGGGCTTGTCCTTTGATTGCTTTACGATCCGTGTACTCAATGTCAAACTCACTAAGGATCATGACCAATTTAGCTAGTCTGCCTGTGAGAGCTGCTTTTGCTAGTAGATATTTCAAGGGATCAATCTTGGCTATAAGAATTGTGTGTCGGTTCAACATGTAATGCTGCAATTTTTGGGAGGCGAACACTACTGCTAAACAAGCCCTTTCCATTGGTGAGTAATTGAGCTCATATCCCACCAAGGTTCTACTGATGTAATAAATGGCATGCTCCTTTCCTGTGTCATCATTTTGTGCTAGCAAGGCCCCTAAGGCCGAGTTTGTAGTGGAGATGTATAAGATCAAAGGTTTGTCTACAACTGGTGGAACCAATACAGGAGGTGTAGCTAGATACTCTTTAAGTTGATCAAACGTTGCCTGACACTTGTTGTCCCATCGAAATGAGACATCCTTTCGGAGTAAGTGCTGAAAGGGTTGACATTTATCTGCTAGCTGTGAGATGAAACGCTGAATGGACTGCAACCTTCCCTGAAGGCTCCTTAGTGCTTTAAGGTTCTTGGGTGGAGGCATCTCCACTATAGCCTTTACTTTCGCTGGATCTACTTTGATGCCTCTACGAGATATAATGTATCCCAACAGCTTTCTTGATGTTACACTGAATACACACTTCTTTGGATTGAGTCTTACTTGGTATTTTTCAAGCCTGTCGAAGATCTGTCCTAGAACCTATATGTGCTCCGCCCTAGAAGATTTAGCCAGTATATCATCCACATAGTCCTCCATGATGTGATGAAACAGATCATGGAAGATCACTGTCATTGCTCTCTGATAGGTTGCTCCTGCATTCTTCAGACCAAACGACATGACACACCAACAATAATTGCCCCAAGGACAAGTAAAGGTTGTTTTATGTTGGTCTTCTTCAACTATCCTTATCTGATTGTAACCCAAAAATCTGTCCATGAGAGAAAGCATCTCGTGACCTGCTGTCAAGTCCACTATAATGTCAATGTTTGGTAGTGGAAAGTCATCTTTAGGACATGCCTTATTGAGATCTCTGAAATCATTACACATGCAGATGCACCCATTAGGTTTAGAGACAGGTACAATGTTTGAGACCCAATCTGAATAGTCGATTGGTCGTATGAACTTTGCATCTAACAGCTTTTGTATTTCCACCTTCACTAAGAGAGCTATCTGTGGGTGCATTTTTCTCAACTTCTACTTGACTGGTTTCACCTTGGGATCAACTGTGAGATAATGAACTACCAGCTTAGGGTCTAGCCCTGGCATATCTGCATAGGTCCATGCAAAGTTGATGGTTCGTTGCAAAAAGAAGTCGTTAAGATTTCTGTGCTCTGTTTCAGATAATGATACTGCTAGGAATGTTGTCTTTGGATTTTGTTCTGTGCCAAGATTTATTTCTGTAGAATCTTCCACTAAGAGAGCTGATTTCTCTTGATACTTAGATGGTAAGGGAAGGTCAAATCCTCCATCCTCAAGTGCCACAGTTGGGTTTTCACCTTTGGATACGTCTTTTGTTTTTACTTTTTTGTGGTCAGGAGGTGCCACAGTGTGGTTTTCACCTAGAGATCTTTCGTTATTTGCACTTTTGCAACAGGAGGATTTGGCATTCTCACCAAAATAAGCCATGGGCTCTAGTTCCATTACAAAACCTGCTTTGTGATCGCCAAGAGGGATACCTTCCCGAAGTCCCATGAACTCAGCTAGAGCTTCGTCATTCTGAAACACATCTATAACGGGGGTTCCTTGTTGGTCCCAATCGATAAGTTCAGGGTAGAAAAGTGTGACATTCTGGGTGCTGGTGGTGGAAGTTAAGGATACGGAGGATAGTGTAAAAATGGAGGATTCTGCGAATAGATTGGTCATGTGGAGGGAAGAATCATCGATGATATCCTCTGTAGATGTCGAATCAGCGGGAAAAGTGTCAGCTACCTCGTCGAGGATATACTCGATGTCCAAGGCGCGTGGTACCTTCTCACCAAACCCTAATCCCTTCTTGTCTAGCTTCTTTGTTACCACAATGGGCTCCATAGTTCCTTAATTCTGTTTCCCAAGGCCACCTTTGCCTTTATAGCCCATGTTTTTCACTATCCTCAAGCCATTGCCATATTGCTTGACTGGTATTGTGACGGGTTCTTTCTCCTTATAGAGCCAAGAAGAGATGTCCTCAATAGTTTCCTCTTCCAATAACCATCCATGTTGGAATTGGGTTAGGAATGTTGGGGGAGGAATAGCTACTTTTTTTATAACTTTGGCAATGGGTGGTTGGCCGTAAGATTTTGGAGAGAGAGGCATCCGCCCTACACAACAAGATTCTGAGATATCATAAGTGCCAAAGCCTATATTGCAAAAGCGAGCTGTGATTTTGGGGAGGGGTGTAGATTCACTGGTAGAGGCTTGCGTGAGAGTTTCAGTGTCAACATAGAGAGGGGATTCAAGGGCTTTATCATTTTTAGGCACTTGGTTGCAATTCTTATAGCTTCCTTGCAAGACACGGCAAAATTCAAAAGGATTAGGATCTCCTACGATGGTGATCTCCATACCATTGTATGGGAACTTTAGGGACTGATGGTACATGGAGGGAACAGCTTTCATTGCATGGATCCATGGGCGGCCTAGGATAATGTTGTAAGGCAGCTCAATATCAAGGACTTGGCACCTAGTTTCAAGCATGACAGGGCCTAGTTGTATAGGCAAGTGAATAACACCTTCTGAACGGCGTTCTGCATCATCATACCCCTTGATTGTAATACTATGATCAGTGTTGACGTGATCCTTAGAGTATCCTAATTGCTTTAGTAACTTTAAAGAATAGATGTTGAGACTAGCACCACCATCTATGAGTATACGTTTGATTTTGCGCTTATGGATGAGAACTTCAATATGAAGGGCATCGTTGTGACAAGGATCGTGGGAGGGGAGGTCTTTCTCAGAGAAGACCACGTTGTAAGGCAAAGCAATATTACCCACTATAGCTTGGAAATCTACGACTGCTATGTTGTTAGGAACGAAAGACTCTTGGAGGGCTTTTTCTAGCACCACTCTATGTGCAGGTGATGACTGTAGAAGGTCCAAAATAGAGATCTGTGCTGGTGTTCTCCCTAGATGTTTGACAAGATTATAATCAGACTAAACCAGAAGCCTAGGTGTAGGTGCACAGATGGTGACATGACCTTGACAAGTAGTAACAGCACAATCTGTAGATTTGCCTTTGATGGTGAGGGTAGAGACTTGACTCTCTTCAAAACGACCTACAATGGAATCGAAAGACGTGGAAGCGTGATTGATACCTTTACCTCTATCTTGAGGAGGAGGTGGACCATGATGAGGGAATGGCTCCTTGTACATATCAAGATCCTTGTTCGTGTGTGGCGCTGGTGATTCATCCTCAAAAGTGATTTGATTACCGTCGATGAGGTTTTGGATGAGGTGCTTAAGCTTCATGCAAGACGTAGTTCGATGACCTTTGCTCCTATGGAACTCACAATACTCATTGTCTCTATAACGTGTCGTTTTGTAGACAGGTTCTCCATATGGGGGAGCATCAGGTAAGGTGATGAGCCCTTTCTGTAAAGCTTGTTGTAAGACTGATTCGATGGGCACTCCCAAGGGAGTGAATTGACGTCGCGGAGGGTAATCTGGTTGGGGCCGCTCTTGTTGTCGTTGCTATTGGTTGGGATAAGGCTACCTTTGTTACTGTTGTTGTTGAGGTGGAGCTTGACTTGGTTTGGAGAGCTACAACGGTGTTTGCAATGTTTGGACATGCTTAGTATCGACCACCCCATCATTGACCACGTTTTTGTTCTTGTTCCAATATTTGGGTTTATCGTTCGATTGTTGATGAGAAGTGCTATCTTTCATCTCCTTAAAGATTTTGACCACACCCTTAGCAATGAGGGCCTTCTCAATGTTGATACCCTTGTATGTGATTTCATCGAAGGTTGTAGCACTAAGAATTTGTAAATGGAAACCTAACTCTTGGTTGAGGTTCTGCACAAATATGCTAACAAGCTGCTTCTCCGGAATCTTGAAAGGGAATTTACTAGCCATTTGTCTCCATCGTTGAAGGAAAGAAATGAAAGTTTCCCCATTTTTCTGTTTATTGTTGCATAGGTCCGTCATGGAAATCTCATGCTCTGCGTTGTAAGAAAAATGGGTGGCAAACTTCTCTGCTAGCTCGTTGAAAGACTTGATACCCGTAGGTAAGTGTGAGAACCATTCTATTGCTTGACCTCCAAGACTGCGAGGAAAGAGACGCATAAGATATGTGTCGTTATGAGAGACCTCGAAGAAAGCAAGATAGAATTCCGTAAGATGGTCTTTTGGGTCACCTTTTCCTTTGTATTTATCAAACTTGGGAATAGTGAAATTTTGAGGAAAAGGGATCATTGGTAATGACCGATCAAAAGGATAAGGACACACTTCCTCTAAAGAGAAGGTCTTTTTGGTGTGGCCAAATGTAAGATCAGATAGTTGCTGTTGAACTTTTGCAATCTTTAGGTCCATAGTCGTGGGAGGGGTTGGTAACATCTCCTGTTGTCCAAAAAGTGGTTGGTGTTGCCCATATGGAAGATTATAATGTAAGCCATGTGCACTGGTATTATAAGGGTCATAAGATTGATTGGGATCATATGGGTTGTACGATTGGTTCAGATTGGGTTGGAATTAGAGGCCTTGATTAGGCAGAGGTGGAGGTGGCGCTAGGTAAGAATGTTGGCTTTGTGAGGGTTGAAGAAATGAATTGGGTGGAGGAAAGCTAAAGTGCGTTTGATTAGGTTGTGGTGGTGGCACATAGCTTTGGGAAACCTGATGTTGGGAATGTTGAGAGTGGCTAGGCAATGTGTGAAAGAAGTTGAGCGAGGATGAATGTTGTGGAGGAGGGACATAGGTAGACGTGATTTGCGACGGTTGAGGTGGCTTGAGGATGAGAGTAGAAGAATGTTGTGGTTGGGGCTGCTTGAGGGCGAGAGCAGAAGAATGTTGTGGTTGGGGTTGCATGACTCTAATTGGTTGAGAGACATGAAGGTGTGATGATATAGGGGGTGGCATTTGTTGAGACCCTTGTTGTATGGCTACATAATTGTTCCCCGATTTGTAATTGGGTGGGAAACCTACGCGTGATGGGGTAACCAAGATTCCACTTGCGATTGGGGTGGACGCTTTAGGAGGTGGTTGCACATTCGATCGAGCTAAGGTGGCTTGCTTAGCTAACTCTGCTTGACGTTGGAGAGTTTCTTGTTGGTTTTGATAGATCTCCATAGGAGTCAAAAGCGGTGATATGGGCCTCTCCTCTGTTGGATTTTGAAAAAGGGGATTCCTATACTGCGAGCCTTGAGTGGGTAAGGGCGTAGTCACCATGGACATGGTTTGCACCGCTTGTATGGCTTCTTGGGTGGTGTTGCTCTCCTTGAGAGTGGATAAATCAAAATCTTGAGGTAACTTGGTGCCTTGCTTTGCAAGCAAGCGAAAGAAATGATCCTGGTTCTCACTAAGGATTTTATCAAAGGCAGCTATAGCTCTAGGATCTTGTATGAATTCATCAAGATCTTGCCCATCTTCTTGAGAGGATTGACCTATTTCAAAGTGTCACTCTTCTTGAGATGGGGTTTGATCTACGATATAACCTTGTGGGACAAAATTCGGAGGTAAGCCTGTGGTATACTGAGGCGCATTTAGCAAAGGGGTTCTATCCTCCTGAGGATTGCTTGGTTGTTCAATGTGCGGCATGTTCAGAGAGCTGATTGGTTTTGCCGTGGGTGTACTAGGAGTCACCTTGGGAGTAATGTTGAGATGACCTAATTATGGTGTGCGAGGAGGTGATTTGCACTTCTTAGGGACAACTTGCTTGGATTTCATAGTTTGTTGTAGCCTAGTGGTGACCATGGGATACACTAGGACAAAATGTAATGCTGGGAATCTATGAGATGCTTTGGGAAATAGACAAACTCTGATGCACAAAGTACTGGACCAAAGGTACTATACTGTTTGACCAGAGGTGCAGGACTGTGCTACCAAAAGCGTGCTACTGTGGACCAGAGGCGACGGACTGAGCTACCAATAGTGAGTTACTACTATGTCAAAGGCGAGCTACAGTGACCAAAAGTGAGCTACTGTTATACCAAGGGCGCTGAAGTAGAGTTTTGCCAGAGGCGGGTTACTGCTGTACCAAAGGTGATCTACTGTACTACCAAAGGTGAGCTGCTGTAATACCAGGGGCGCTGAAGTAGTGTCTAATGTTTCAAAAAGGCAAAATTTGGGTAGATTGTTTCTGTTTCCAATTAGATTGGTTTGGCAAGAGAAAAACACAGCAAACAAGTGGTCAAAAAAGCATAAGGACTGACACAACAGATAGGGTATGTTCAAGGCTCCAAACAAGCCCAATGTTTCCACAGGTCTAAGACAATTTGCAATCAATAACAAGCACTTTTTATCCCTAGAGACAAGGTTTCATTGCAGTAGATCAGCTCACAGCTTAATACTCTGTCGATAAAAATATCATTCCATAAAGGTGTCAGATATTTAGTATCTTTGCGAGAGATGATAGGTAGGGATATCTCACCCTTCCCTTGGAAAGCTCAAGTAGGTCACAAGAGCTTTATGTCCAAGGGAATACTATCTCTTCTCAAGGGAGCCAATGGTGAGTATCTTAAGGGTTTAAATCGATTTCCCTTGCACTGATGATTACCGCAATGTTCGGAGGTAAGTCAGGTAGTCTCTATCTAAAATGGTTCTTAGTGACTTTGAGGGACCAACGCCTTACGAGCAATGCGACAAGCTACTAAAAGCTTTAACCAATCCTACTAAGAGTTTCAAACACTTCGCTCAATGTGAAAATCGTTTCCACAAAGAGCTAGTACACCTCTTTTTAGTTTGGCACCACAAGGTAAGGCTGACATCGGTTAGGACTTGGCTTTCGCCTTATCCCTCTTATATAGCGGTTCAAAGGAAAACTCCACTTAGGGTCGTCCCTTTTGGATGAAGTGCAATCCAAAAGTAGGCCTTTCTAAAGGAAGTACAAAAAAAGTAAGAGCAAGCACGTCAAACAAAGGTTCAATTGTCCCGTTATAAGAAAAATAAGGTGCAACTAAGCTAGGCACACACACGTTTGTAGTTGTAAATTGTCCCTTATGAAATGAAGTGTTTGGCATTCATGTCCATTGTCCTTTAGAAAATTAAGGTGTTTGTTCATACATGTCCATTGTCCCTTAGGAAAAGCAGTATGTTCCTAAGACTTAGATTGCAAGAAAAGATTTGTTCAATTATCCTTTTAAGCATGCAATGTGTTTCTAAGACTTAGTGAGATAAATCAAAGAGGTCTTCAATGCTCGTCCTGCATGAACATGTTAAGAAAACACTTATTGGCTCTGTTTGAGTAATAAAAACTGCAACAATTCTGTCAGTTCCACCAAAAATTCACAAGTTAGCAAAAAAAAATCAACTTTGACCGAAAGCGCTATACTTTCTTACCATACGCGACTTACTGTTTTCCAAAAGTGCTGTAACAGAGACCAAAAGTGATGTAGAATATTACCAAATGCACAGCAAAATAACCAGAAGTGCTTCACTGTGTTTTCAAAGGCGCTGTGATGTAGACCAGAAGTGCAACACAATAATACCAGAAGCGCTGAAAAATAACCGGAAGCGCTGTACTGTTATGCCGAATGCGCCACATGGTCTCAGATCATGGAAAGATTAGCTTTCGTCAAAAAGGACCAGATCAAAGTGGGATTTCATGTTTTAATCTACTGCTTTGAACAATAATATCTAATAGATCAGAATAGTGAAATCCAGAAAGGTCAAAAAGTGTAGCAATACAATAGATTAACACAACTACCAAAGATACCCCTAAATAAATCAGCTTAGGATGTATCAAAAGCAGGTTTGGAAAGACAAATACAACAGCTTGTCAAACAAATCCACTGATATAAAATGAGAAAAACCCTGCAAAAACCTTGAATGCGGTCAAAACCTAATTAAGCTAGAAGCACTTTACAAGGCTGCCGGTTGCGCTTTTCTGTGTTACCAAAAGCACTGCTCTATGCTACCAGAAGCGTGGCAATGCCCCCAAGGGCGCTGAACTGTGTGTAGGAGTCCGGACAACACTGAGAGGGGGGGTGAATCAGTGTTGTATTAATTTTCAAACATTTTACAACTTTTTGCAAGCTTTCTCTTACAGAACAGATGGAAAGGAATACATTAATGATTTGTTGAGTTTATATGCACAAGACTTACAATAACAGATGTAAACAAAACATGATCAAACCAATAATATGCACACACATAGAAGAAATCAAGACACAACCTTTTTACCGAGTGGAAAACCCTCAGGGGTAGAAAAACCACTCATGAAGTGCCTCACTAGCTTAACTGAAAAACATGCCTCACTGGCAATACAAATTGTCTCACTGACAAATATTAAGGTCTCACTGACAACAAGCTTCACTAGCATAGAAAGGTCTCACTGACCACAAGCCACACTGGCATATTGTGCCTCACTGGCAAACCAAAATACCAACAAATGTAATAAGCAAATCAGAGGGATACTCTGTTTCCATTCAATACAAACATATGTCTGTCAAATACCCATTCAATTCAATCTGACATCCAGATACACTCAACAATCCTTTATTCTGATCCAATAATTACTGCATATCAATCCTATATTCTAACACTTCACAACACTGTATGTTTCATCTCTATTCTTCTTAATTCATTCAATCAATGCACCTGATTATCATTGCAATTGCATATTGTCTTTTTGATCACCTTGTCAATCTTTGTTTCTGTATTTAATCCCTGTCAGTTCATCATTGATCTGTATTACATCTACACACATCAATCTACCTGCAAAGCCATTATATACAAGATAATCATTTACATCCTCTCTGCAAAACAAAATCATTTCACTGTTCAATTCCACACACACAGTCAATGTACTTGTAAAAACATTATATACAAATTTTGAAAATCTTTTCATATTCCTTTCCTCTGCAAATTATTCTCTTTAAAATTTCATTGACCTTTCAAAAAATCATTGACCTTTCATATTCATTTCAATCTGAACATTTTGTCTTCAATAAAAATTGCCTTGTAGGAGAAAATAAAATCTCTGATATTTTCTTCAATGTCTAGAAAATGAATTTTTTTATATTCTCTTCTCTGTAAATATTATCTTCAAAACTAAAAACTTCATCCAATGCCCTGCAAATAAAATATCTCACCAACTTCATCTTCCATCTAAAAGACCATTCATATTCCCTTTCATCTCCTGTGCAAAAATAATCCTTCAAAATCTCTTTCATCTTTTCAAGCCCTTCATTTTCTTTTCAAAAATAAAATCATTTTGCCTGTGCAAAATAAATCATCTAAAACTTGTTCAAAAAAACAAAAACTCTAACCCTTTTTCCTTCTCTGCAAAAAAATATTATGTGAACACAAAAAATCTCCTTCAAAATTGATCATCTTCTGTGCAAAAATATCTTTAAATCATTTTGCATTTTTTATGTTCCATCTACCAAAAAAAATCTCTATCCTTTAAAATAAAACTCTCCTTAATGATCTTTCTACAACAAGTGGAAAAATCCACAAAACTGCCTTTTTCACATATACTAAAATTAGCTTTTTAAAGCTTATCTTCATACTCCTTCAAATGCCACGAGGAAGATTAATATAGAATAAAATCATCTTAAAAAAATGCTTAACAAAAATCAACAACTTTCCAAAAAAAAAACTTCTATTAACTATAGTTACCAACAGCTCTGTTTGCAAAATGTTTGAATGACCGTCAAATATATCATATGGAAGTTGGGGCTTTTGTTTAAACATAGGCCATTGATTAATCCCTTCGCGCTCCATATGTTTTTAAAACTGACCGTTGATCAGCATTTGGCGCCCGATGCGCTCAATTTAGGATTGGTTCAACCGGTATTAAGGAGAGGAGGGGCCGGTAACAATATGTTTAGAAGGGCCTCCAACCGGTAACACTTAAGTGGATTACTTACTAGCCCAAGTCACCACTATGTTAAAACATAAAGTGCATAAATGAGTGACGGGTAGTTTAGAGTTAACCTTGATGTGTTAGGCACATAGTAGAGAGTTAGTTTAGGGATTATAACCATCATGTGAACTCTTGTTTTGTCACTGAAAGCCTATTGAATACTTTGTAGCAGAGAATACCATGTAACAGATTACTCAATAAATTTACCTTGATGCAAAATATGTAGAGAATGCAATTAACAACTCAACTACATAACAACACCATTGACCAACTAACCTTGATGGAAATTTGTAGAACTTATGACCAACTAACCTTGCTAACACATTCCTCAACTTTTGATATGAGAACAAGAAACCAAATTGAAGTTTAAACAAGAAATCCCTCCTTACTGCTAACATTATGAGCATTATCATGATGCATATAAAACACTAATCAATCTGCCAAGTAACCATCTCTAACTGAGGTAGATATGAAACCCACCAAACATCTGCATTCTGTATTTGACCCAAATGATCATCCTCAACCTTTAACCTTGAGAGTGAGTTGATTTACTGATGTTCTTATTCAAACTTCATGGAGATAAGAATGTATCACTTAAATGAATCAAGACCAAGACACCCTGAGATTGAGATCAATATATATAATGCAAGCATCTCTGTTCAACACTTCAATTAGCACACCACATCATATTCAACCTGTCAACAATGTCAACCTTAACATACTTGGAGATATACTAATTGAGACCACATCTCCTGCAAGACCTTTTTGACATCAATTTTCCATTGCACCAAGACAATTTTCCATTGCACCAAGGCAACTTTTGCATTGCACCAAGGCAACTTTTGCATTGCACCATCTCCTCCTGATATGAACACACTTTTGACATCAAATGACAACCTATCACCATCAATCTCCCCCTTTGTCATTGATGGCAAAACCACCTGATGCATATTTTTCTTTCTCCCCCTTTTTGACATTGGATGACAAAGACTATTATCTCCCCCTGAGAACAACTCCACAAAACCACTGTGAAGATGAAGACTGACACACTCCTTCCTGATAACATCACAAACTTTCAAAACAAACAGTTCTTCTTCAATCAACAACCTTTTTGACCTGAAATAACAAATCTCCAAGATCTTTCATGTATTAATGATCATAAACAAATTACTACTCAGAAATACCATTGGTAAACACTGACAAGACTAACCAACATAACTCAACTCAACTCAACACTTATCCACTTCCTGAATTAGTCCTGAAGCAACATATCCACCTGAAGTATACCATCCAATTACTGACATACCATCCATTTACTAACATTCAACCTTCTGAACACTTTTGCAAAGAAATCATTAGCATACCAATACTCTTTGATGAACAAATTTGCAGGCAAAAAAAAAATCATGAAGACTCCTCATCAATTAGTTCCCAAACATCAGATGATATGATGACCACTTTTTATAAAAACTATTCAAGTTTTCCATGATAGTAATAATTCAGTCCTGATACCACTTCAAAATTGGAGGCACACAATTTGTACATACCTTTCTGAATCATATTAATGAGGAAGATTATTAATGGAACATGTAAAACTATCACTTCAGAAAACTCCTCAATATCTCTTGATTATTATCTTCTTTTGACACTATCTTCAAATCACCTGAAAGCTCCAAGATACATGTCATAAAACATAACTCAACAAAGTCATAGATATAATCAACAAACTGATTTCCTGATATGAACTATCATCCTACAACCAAACTAATCTTGCACACCTTTTCTGACATGACAAAGAATGAAGACCATCTGAATAAATGAAGACTATCCTGTTGTTTCTGCACATCTATTTACAACACACTATCAAAACTGATACATACATGACCACATCTGAAACATACTGCAATCAACAAGAATTAGTGCCTTTTGACTCTATGATACAAATCAGCCAACCAATTAAGATTGTACAACCTTCACCATCAAGCTCTTCCTGTAACACCACTTTGCAAAACCAAATCCAGGTGAGAGTTCCTTGACAACATTTAACAGAGGCATCATTATGTAAGTATCAAACAATATACAAATAGGATCAATGTCACAACATCATCAAACTTTTTGTGCAGAGAGCTTTTGAACACTTTATGATCCACTAAACATGTTACTGATCATGAACACCTAACATACACTGAAACTTCATTTCAAACATTTCAGGCAAGCATGACAAACAAAACAAGTTCAACTGATCTCCTCCTGTAACTTCTTGGGGAAAAAAAATAGAACAATAACAACTCCCCCTCACATTATGCTATCTATTATGCAACAGATGAAATGACTTGTGCAGGATGCACAAGCTTAGATTTTGACTTCTCTTTACTTTCTTTCTGCCTCCAGATTTTCATAGGTGCTTTCTTCCTCCAAACCTTTTCTATCTTTTTCTTTTGCCAACCTTTCAAATTAGGTGGAGCTCTCCTGCAACTATGTGCTTTATGACCAAGAGAGTTGCAATTATAACAAATTATGTTGTAATCAAAATCAATTGACTGATAATACCTTTGAGCACTCATATTAAGCTTCCATGAAGGATCATACACTCTGTTCATTTTGCAGTTTCTTTGAATATGTCCAACATTATTGCACTTGTAACATACAAGGTTAGTATTCCTTTTGCAATCAACTGCTTTATGACCAAAATGATTACAAGTATAACAGTAACCATTAAATGAATAGTTATACCTGTACATGTATGCTTGTCTAACAGGAGCACTTCTTCTGAAATTTCTTCTTCTTTGATTATGCATTTTGTTTTCAGTGGCAGTATTCAAATCAATCTTCTCTCTGGGAGTCTCTCTGACTTTTGAACATTCTCCTTCTTCAAATCCTAATCCAGTTGTGTCATTATGCTGCTTCTGTTTGCCCAACAACACATGTAACTTGCTTGTGCTTTCTTCAAACTTCTGATACTTCTTAGATAAAGTCTTCAGACTATCATAATCTTTTCTGAGTTTGATAATTTCTCCCTCTAGTTTTAGATTCTCATTCCTTCTAACTTCAAGGTCAGATATTGATACATCAGCTATCCTCTTAGCTTCTTCAATTTCTGTCTTCAATTTAGCAATTAGTTTGTCAGAATCATCAATATATGTCTTTAAACTAATAATCTGACATCTGGCCTCTTCAAGATCTGTAGAAACAATTTCAAGTTCTGAAAGTGCATTGACTTTTGATTCTCTTTCTTGTTGCAGCTGTAAGTTTAGTTTCTGATTCTCTCTCTTATACTTCTTGAGCTCACTCAGGGCATATATAAGCTCTCCTTCCATATCAATCTCACAATCTTCTTCATCATCATCACTTGTGATGCTGGCTTCTTCTAAATCAAATTGGGATTGAACATCAACTCCTTCATTTGAAAGTTTCCTTTCATGGTCACTCTTCTCAGATAATAAGTTGTTTTCTTCTTCAGGTGCACTACCTTGATAAATTTTTATCAACTTTTTCCAGACATCCTGAGCTGTTTCACACTGCATCACTTTACAAGAAATATCATTAGATAAACCAGATAAAATAACCTTCTTGGCTATATGATTGCAATTAATAGCCTCTTTGTTATTTGTAGAGTTAGAATATCCATTCTCAACAGACATCCATATATCATATGCTAAAGAGGATAAATAGGCTTGCATTCTCATACACCAAACTGAAAAATCTGAACCATTAAACAAAGGAGCATCTGAAATCTTTTCTTCTAATACAATACCAGACTTAACATGGAGAACATCTTTATCAACTGAATTTATATCAACATCTGAATTTGATATGGATAATGTCTTTTGTGTCTTCTGACCAGAATGATGCTTAAGATTTCTCATGTTCTTATTTCTCCTGCACTTACCCATTGAACTCCACACACAAGACCTACCCAAGCTGATTAAGCTGTAGAAGGGAAACCTGGCTCTGATACCAATTGTAGGAGTCCGGACAACACTGAGAGGGGGGGTGAATCGGTGTTGTATTAATTTCAAACATTTTACAACTTTTTGCAAGCTTTCTCTTACAGAACAGATGGAAAGGAATACATTAATGATTTGTTGAGTTTATATGCACAAGACTTACAATAACAGATGTAAACAAAACATGATCAAACCAATAATATGCACACACATAGAAGAAATCAAGACACAACCTTTTTACCGAGTGGAAAACCCTCAGGGGTAGAAAAACCACTCATGAAGTGCCTCACTGGCTTAATTGAAAAACATGCCTCACTGGCAATACAAATTGTCTCACTGACAAATATTAAGGTCTCACTAACCACAAGCTTCACTAGCATAGAAAGGTCTCACTGACCACAAGCCACACTGGCATATTGTGCCTCACTGGCAAACCAAAATACCAACAAATGTAATAAGCAAATCAGAGGGATACTCTGTTTCCATTCAATACAAACATATGTCTGTCAAATACCCATTCAATTCAATCTGACATCCAGATACACTCAACAATCCTTTATTCTGATCCAATAAATACTGCATATCAATCCTGTATTCTAACACTTCACAACACTGTATGTTTCATCTCTATTCTTCTTAATTCATTCAATCAATGCACCTGATTATCATTGCAATTGCATATTGTCTTTTTGATCACCTTGTCAATCTTTGTTTCTGTATTTAATCCCTGTCAGTTCATCATTGATCTGTATTACATCTACACACATCAATCTACCTGCAAAGCC
This sequence comes from Cunninghamia lanceolata, assembly GCA_027924645.1. Lineage (NCBI taxonomy): Eukaryota > Viridiplantae > Streptophyta > Pinopsida > Cupressales > Cupressaceae > Cunninghamia > Cunninghamia lanceolata. The sequence continues at coordinate 5,754,921 of BSBN01000846.1, read as the reverse complement.
ATTATATACAAGATAATCATTTACATCCTCTCTGCAAAACAAAATCATTTCACTGTTCAATTCCACACACACAGTCAATGTACTTGTAAAAACATTATATACAAATTTTGAAAATCTTTTCATATTCCTTTCCTCTGCAAATTATTCTCTTTAAAATTTCATTGACCTTTCAAAAAATCATTGACCTTTCATATTCATTTCAATCTGAACATTTTGTCTTCAATAAAAATTGCCTTGTAGGAGAAAATAAAATCTCTGATATTTTCTTCAATGTCTAGAAAATGAATTTTTTTATATTCTCTTCTCTGTAAATATTATCTTCAAAACTAAAAACTTCATCCAATGCCCTGCAAATAAAATATCTCACCAACTTCATCTTCCATCTAAAAAACCATTCATATTCCCTTTCATCTCCTGTGCAAAAATAATCCTTCAAAATCTCTTTCATCTTTTCAAGCCCTTCATTTTCTTTTCAAAAATAAAATCATTTTGCCTGTGCAAAATAAATCATCTAAAACTTGTTCAAAAAAACAAAAACTCTAACCCTTTTTCCTTCTCTGCAAAAAAATATTATGTGAACACAAAAAATCTCCTTCAAAATTGATCATCTTCTGTGCAAAAATATCTTTAAATCATTTTGCATTTTTTATGTTCCATCTGCCAAAAAAAATCTCTATCCTTTAAAATAAAACTCTCCTTAATGTTCTTTCTACAACAAGTGGAAAAATCCACAAAACTGCCTTTTTCACATATACTAAAATTATCTTTTTAAAGCTTATCTTCATACTCCTTCAAATGCCACGAGGAAGATTAATATAGAATAAAATCATCTTAAAAAAATGCTTAACAAAAATCAACAACTTTCCAAAAAAAAAAACTTCTATTAACTGTAGTTACCAACAGCTCTGTTTGCAGAACGTTTGAATGACCGTCAAATATATCATATGGAAGTCGGGGCTTTTGTTTAAACATAGGCCATTGATTAATCCCTTCGCGCTCCATATGTTTTTAAAACTGACCGTTGATCAGCATTTGGTGCCCGATGCGCTCAATGTAGGATTGGTTCAACCGGTATTAAGGAGAGGAGGGGCCGGTAACAATATGTTTAGAAGGGCCTCCAACCGGTAACACTTAAGTGGATTACTTACTAGCCCAAGTCACCACTATGTTAAAACATAAAGTGCATAAATGAGTGATGGGTAGTTTAGAGTTAACCTTGATGTGTTAGGCACATAGTAGAGAGTTAGTTTAGGGATTATAACCATCATGTGAACTCTTGTTTTGTCACTGAAAGCCTATTGAATACTTTGTAGCAGAGAATACCATGTAACAGATTACTCAATAAATTTACCTTGATGCAAAATATGTAGAGAATGTAATTAACAACTCAACTACATAACAACACCATTGACCAACTAACCTTGATGGAAATTTGTAGAACTTATGACCAACTAACCTTGCTAACACATTCCTCAACTTTTGATATGAGAACAAGAAACCAAATTGAAGTTTAAACAAGAAATCCCTCCTTACTGCTAACATTATGAGCATTATCATGATGCATATAAAACACTAATCAATCTGCCAAGTAACCATCTCTAACTGAGGTAGATATGAAACCCACCAAACATCTGCATTCTGTATTTGACCCAAATGATCATCCTCAACCTTTAACCTTGAGAGTGAGTTGATTTACTGATGTTCTTATTCAAACTTCATGGAGATAAGAATGTATCACTTAAATGAATCAAGACCAAGACACCCTGAGATTGAGATCAATATATATAATGCAAGCATCTCTGTTCAACACTTCAATTAGCACACCACATCATATTCAACCTGTCAACAATGTCAACCTTAACATACTTGGAGATATACTAATTGAGACCACATCTCCTGCAAGACCTTTTTGACATCAATTTTCCATTGCACCAAGACAATTTTCCATTGCACCAAGACAATTTTCCATTGCACCAAGGCAACTTTTGCATTGCACCAAGGCAACTTTTGCATTGCACCATCTCCTCCTGATATGAACACACTTTTGACATCAAATGACAACCTATCACCATCACTGTGCCTCTAGGAGCGCTGAAAGATGCTGCCAGAAGCGCTGTGCAATATCGTTTGCATTGTGCCATACTGTGACCTCAAAAAGAAACAATTTCTCAAAGAAAAAAAGGGATTAGTGGGTCCCACCGGGCGTGCCAGAATGTGTATGAGGAAAAATTGATTAAATCTAAACTAAATAAAATCAAAGAACTCAATAACATAAAGAAAACGAATTTAAATAAAAGCCATGACAAATAATCAATGAAATAAAGATTTTTACTGAAATCTGTATTGTTTCTTTTGGATTGAATGTGGATTGCTTAATGAAGTTGCAAAGCCATAGCTGCAACAAGCAAGTAGTGTGCTCAATGTGCTCAAAGATCAATGTCAAGAGATCGTAAGGTTGCTCAATCGATGTGTTTTGTATGCTCAAAGCTCTGTTAAGTATGCCTGAGAATACGATCGAAGAGAGAGACTCAATGAAGGAGATGAGGGGGGTTTATATAGATTTCAACAGAGATCGATCAACGGTCTAGATAATTCAGAAGAATCAACAGAGGAGAACAGTTGAGGAACGTGCAACGAATGAGAAGAAGACATGTGTCTTGCTTTCTTTTGCATGAGAGGAGTTATCAAGAATAGAAGAATGAGTTAAAGCAATTAACAGAATGTAATAATCAGTTAAGTGATTTAAAACAAGAAGAAGAGATTTGCATGAGAAAAAGAAGATATTTTGCTTTATTAAATATAGAAAGCTTGAGTTATATTAGAGATAACTCAAATTAGAAGAAAAAGCAATTTAAATAAATAATTGATTTATTTAAATTTAGAGAAGATATTTTGGAAGAAGTAATTAAATAATTAGAATTATTTAATTTAGAAGATTTGAAAGCAAATTAAATAAATAAATTCATTTAATTGTTATGCATGATTTTGGAAGAATGATTTTGATTTAATTAAATAATTTAAGAATTATTTAATTTTAGATAAGAGGGAATTTGTTGAATTAATTAAATAATTGGGTTTATTTAATTAATGTGGATGTGAATTTTTGGAGAGAGGATAATGATCTAATTAAATAATTAAAATTATTTAATTATGGAAGAATAACAGAGGAATTTAATTTAATTAATTAAATAAAGAGGATTTATTTAATTAATGTTGAAAGTATATGATTTAGAAGAATTTGATGAAATTAATTAAATAATTAGATTATTTAATTAATGTTTGAAATGCAGGTGATTAGGAAGAAATGACGAAATGCAAGTGATGGAAGACCTGGTCATTTTAGGGTGTCTACAGAATGACTCTAAATTTTTTATCTTAGAAGTGGACCACAAATAAGACAAATTTAAATTAGTTTATGATCATATTTAAATAAATTAGTATAAACAAATATTATAAATATGCTAATTCATTTAACAAGTTTAGGGGGTGCCAAAATATAGCTCTCACTATTTGGTTATCAATATAAACAATATAATTACTCTTCTAACACGCCACACAAAATATGTTATCTCACAACCTTCTAAAATTAATGAGCTAAGGCTTTAAAAGACCCCGTCATTACAATAAATAAAACATGAGCTTGCTTATCACTATAGGTCCATAGGGGATTCATTAGAAAGGAAAACACCTTTAAATAATTTTAAATAGAGAAAATAGAAGAACAATATTCATTTATGTATTTTCCTATTAAAAATAAATAAATAAATATTTTTTTCATACAATCAAGTGGGGTTAATAAATAGTTAATACAAAAATCAATAAATTTTTAGATAAAAGTTAGGATTGATTAATTATTAAATTAAATGTATACAATTTAAATAAATAAAATAAATGTACATGGTTTTAGATTTAAAGTTAACTTTTGATTATGTTAAGTGTTACTAATCGATTCGTTAATGTTTCAAAAGATAAGGATTCGTAAATAATTAGATTGAGAATGAGAAATTGACTAGGAAATGAAGGGTCAAAAGGAGGTTTTAAGTGGTCATTTTACTCTTGAAATAAGAAAAACTTGAACTTTGATGAGAAATTCAAGATGTCTACTCTTAAAATTTGAAAATGTGATAAGAACAAGAATTGTAGCATGTATAAAATCTAATTTCTAAAATACTATCATAGTAAAGATTAAGAGGGTCAAATGTTAACCACACAAAGGTGATTCTATTTTCATCACTAAAATATAACTTAGTGTCCCCCATGTGTTGCCCCCTCTCCCAGCGATATTTTTATTTCATTAAGCATTTTTTAAACACGTTGATGGAAAGAAAGTTAAGAGCATGTACAAGTTATATATTTTTATTGAATAATTCTTTTTTGTGAATTTCTAAAGAGGATACATCCTTATAAATGATCACTAAGTGTCCATGGCACCTCACTTCCACAAAATAGTAAACTATCAATTTCACCCCAATGTGCAATGGGCATGTTGATAGTGATGCATAAATGAATGTAATTCTTAATGTAAGAGAGCTTATGGATTCAACTATGTGTATTTTTACATTGATGATTTGGATCACACTCAGTGATCCATCATTAGGAAGAAGAGAGTTATGGTTTAGATTGCATACTTGACCTTTAACAAGGAAGTGAGGGGATGTTACAAGAGGAACAAAAAATAAGGACAAGAGGAGAGGAAAGGTAATAAAAAACAAAAATCATGAGATGCATAAGTATGATTAATTTATGTATGTTAAAAAAAAAAATTCCAATTAGAACATAGATTGTTAATGCAAATCAAAATAATAATGAAATAAAAAGATCTAAATTATGAAAACAAGAATATGCAAAAAGGACTAAATAGGATAGTGAAAAATACTAATTAATATATAATTCAATATATCATTGCAGACAAAAATAATAACATAAAAGGTATATAATATGGTTCTACATTGATATAACTAATGTTAAAAAAGAATAGACATACACATATATATAAAATATCTATATAAACAAATATACCTATAATATATTTATACATACATACATACATATAAATGTGTATATGTATAATAAATATATTTAAATACATATACATATATATTATAAATATATAATTATATATTTATATATACATGTATATTATAAATATATGTAATTAGATATGTTTTTTTTAATCATTGAACATTTTTGACCGGAGCTATGAACTGGTGAGGCCACAACATGAGGGTCCTCATCCCCAAGCATCAACACTAAGAAATTTGAATACATCCACATTAGAAGCCAACTATGTAAGACCAAGAGTCACAACTTAGAATTCCACTAGCTATGGAAGACCAAGAGTCACAACTTAGAATTCCACATTAGATGTCCCTATGGGGATTTGAACTTGGGTCTCCTCAACAAGAACCCAATGTTTCAACCAATTAAGCTCAACCTCTTGGACATATATAATTAGATATGTTATATAATTAGATTTATAACTATAACTACATATATATAATATATTATATTATACACACACACATACCTATGTGTATGTATGTAATTATATATAACAAGCATGCATTCATTTAGAAATTATTTACTTGTGAGTGTTAGATTGACATAGTAGTTGGTCCCATCTCTAACATAGTGCTCAAAAACTAGAACTCAAGATAAATTTTCCAACCTATCTCCTCTCCTCCTTTAAAATCATGATTGATAAGTATAACAAAGGTGTGGTACCACTAAAAAAACCATGGTCTTATTAATTTAATTTGTAAATGGCATATTCTCAAAAATTAGGCAGGAGAGAGTAGATGGTTAAAATTCTTGGAGAAATCATCCAAGAAGTAGATGAAAAAACATGAGTCCCTAACACTGGCCACAAGTGGTGATATAGATCCATAAATGTCAACAACTACTACTAAGCAACCATCATCGGAAGGCTAGTCTCAACAACAATGAGGGAAGACCCCTATGACACCACTCAACCACCTCCTAAGGATACCCTTAAAAAATACCATGCAGAAAAATTTGGGAGTCATCCCACTCCACATGAACAAGTAGAAATCATTGCCTTGGGTTCAAAGGAGGAGGCAAAGTAGCAACCAAAGAAGAAATGGGTGAAAAGACAACTATAGAAACCTCTTCTACCTAGGAGGAGTAAGTGCCACCAAGCTCAAGTTTCTCAAATTTATATCTCTAGATAGGCCACCTCTCTAGAAGAGAAGGAATTTGCTAAAGTAATTTAGAATTTAGCCCATTCGACAATAGCTGATATCCTTGTCCCCTTGAAGGGCCCAGTGCCTCCACAAACAAACCAAGGAAAGGAAGAGCCCTTTCCACCTCTAAATGAACCTCATTCTACAACCACTCTACCTCTGAAGAGACCTGGTGAATAGATTAATTCACCCACAGAGAAACCACACTCTACATCTACTCCACCTCTAGAAATTTCCTTGGCACGTAGGTCACTTCACCTCTAGAGGAACCTCCCATTGCAACTACTCCAACTCAAAAAAGCTACCATGCATATGTTGCTTCACCAAAAGAGGATTTTCTTACTAAAATAACTTCATCTTCAAAGGGCATGCAAACAAAAGAGGCCCCCATGCCTCTAGTGGGTTCTCCTACAGAAACTAGCATGCAAATAGAAGAAGCCCTAGTGCCTCTAGAGAGTGCTCAAGTAGAAATTGTTCCATCTCTAGAAAGCTCCAAGGAAAAAGATGTTTCCCCTTTGAAGCATGAAGAAACTATATCTTCACCTCCTCATTAGCCAATCACAACAATAGGGGATGAAATGGTATCATCTCAAGAGGTTCCATTGTACATAAGTCTAGAAAAGGGGAAGACATCCCAAATATCATCGCCAAAGCACAAACAAGAGGTTGAATCACCAACAGAGTCCTAGCAACTACAATAGACATTAGAATTATATAAAGAAAAAATTATCATTTCTTAGCAATAGTAGGAAATCAAAAACTTGAAAATTCTACTAGCTAAGAAAGATGCCACAATTTTTTCTTTGAAAGAACAATTGCATAAGTAGGCTGATATGTCGACCCAAATAGAGAAGGAAGCTCCAGATATTTAAAATATTTGGGGGGCCATCTCTATCAGAGATAAGAAAATAGAGGCCCTTACAGAGAATCTGATAGGTTCTCTCTCATCTTTCATTGAGAAAAATCAAGAAACTCGAGTTGAGTTGATATTCACCACTAGCAAAATTACGGAGTTGGAAGAATTGAAGGAATTAGAAAATGGACATCCCAAGGAGGATAAAAAAATAAATAGAACCTATATTTTTGAGATGGTTTACTATTCAAATCCTAGAGGTGCTATAGAACTGGATTACCCACTGCCACCTCTCGAGGCATGGTAGACATGAGATTACCAAGCTAAAAGCATAGGGGGAAATTTTATAGATGAAGAATGAGCACCTAGAGAAGTATAAGATTGAGATTGTAAACCAGAGAGACAATTTTGTCTTCCAAGAAACTAGCCAGAATGTACATGTTTATGAAGGAATAATTTTTGAGGTAGAAATTACTCGTGATTTCATGTGATTTCCCATAAGACCTAGATAATGAGGAAATATTGAAGCATATAAAATCAGCCCTTTGATGCAATAAAATTTATTATGTGAGTTCTTCACCCACCAACTGTTATTAGGGGAAACATTAGATTTCATGAAAAATATTTTGTAGGAGAAGTTGATATTAGATATTTTCTTTTAATGCTACAAAATCAACTTGAACCTAGCAACAAAGAACAAAGGAATACTATGATGCAAAAAAATATGTAGGGCTTCTTATGAGACATCAAATTCCTGAGTCTAAATAATTTAGAGAAAATTTTAATAGAAATATCTCATATGTGGGTATGAAAATGAAATACACTAAAAGCCTCAAGTCTTTTTATGAGGTACTACAACATTCCATTCAAAATACAATTAAACTAGCATTTGTAGCTTGTGAGGAGAGAGACAACACTTTTCCCATGCATCTAAATAAACGAGAGATCATTTCCCCATCAATCTTCTGTGGTCACTAAGGAGAGCTAAAGTGGTGGCAAAGATGATAGAGAAATGAAAGCATACATGGATAGGGATGAGATTTAGGCCCCCTCTTTTTCTTGTTCCCCTAACACTATTAAATATAATAGCAGCCCAATATGATTGGGAAATTTTAAAAAATGGGAAAGTGAGAGATAGAACTTTAGGATTCATGGATGATTATAAAGAGAATAAAGGTACCTACCTTAGGGATTATGACTATAGTATTAAGTGGGAGGAACATAATAAATAAATAAAAAATAAGAGGTAGTAGAAAGGAGACAAGCATTAACCTCTTCACAACCATCAGATAGCAAACCTACAAGGGGACCTGCAAAACATAGGTATGGGGGAGTGATGAGGCTAATCACTACCTTGTGAAATCCCTAGAAAAAGTAAACACTTCCCCCTATTTAACCCTTTTCATGTGGAATCTAATGCTTGTATAGAGATTACTATATTTATTTGAAGTAGAAATAAAATATATATTTTGGTTTGGTATTGATTGTCTAATGAAATTGAATTGTTGGTGAAATGTTTGTATAAAAGTCATATTTTTTATAAAGCAGGGAAATTTTGATGGATTTGAAGAAGGAACCTCTCATCTCTGGGACCTTCTATTCTATTGGCATCTTGAGTATTTTTGTGTTCCTCACAACCCACCCCATTTTTGTGATCAAAATAGGGACCCCCTTCCTTTACTTCTTGTCCTACCCATGAAGTATCATGTCTTATTATGACTTGGGACAAGATTTTGGATTTATACTTTTGACTATTCCATGTTTCATGACTTCGCCCCTTTACAATTTCATTTTGTCAGACTTCTAGACTTTTTATTTTTGACATGACAAAAGGCAGAGGCCCGAGGCTCCAAAGTTTTGTTCTTTGAATTGGGCATGCTTTCTCATTACCAAATATTCCCATCAGGATATTAGATTTTGTCATGTTTGCATGATAGTAAAATCATCTCCGATACTTTGATTTGTGGACTGTTGCATTGCTCATATGGTCATTGTTTTATCAAGGTTAGTCATCTCAGAATGACTGTAGAACATTCCCTAACAACATGATCCTAAGGACACTAGTGTGGAGTTGGTAGATCACCCGCACAACATTGGAGGCTAGCCTTTCGGATCACTCATTGGCTAGCTTCACAGTGTGTGAATTGATTTCCCACCACCTACACTTGGTGGTGCATTAAGGGTAGCCTTTTGGTATTTCTGACATGACAAAAGGTAGAGGCTCGAGGCTCCAAAGTTTTTTTTCTTTGACTTGGGCATGCTTTCTCATTACTAGATATTCCCATCAGGATATCAAATTTTGTCATGTTTGCATGACAGTAAAATCATCTCTGATACTCTGATTTGTGGACTATTGCATTGCTTGTATGGTCATTGTTTTATCAGGGTTAGTCATCTCAAAATAACTGTAGAACATTCCCTAACAACATGATCCTAAGGACACTAGTGTGGAGTTGGTAGATCACCCACACAGCATTGGAGGCTAGCCTTTCAGATCGCTCGTTGGCTAGCTTTGCAATGTGTGAATTGATTTCCCTCCACCTACACTTTGTGGTGCATTAAGGGAAACCTTTCAGTATTTCTGACATGACAGAAGGTAGAGGCCCGAGGCTCCAAAGTTTTGTTCTTTGACTTGGGCATGCTTTCTCATTACCAAATATTCCCATCGGGATATCAGATTTTGTCATGTTTGTATGACAGTAAAATCATCTCTGATACTCTAATTCGTGGACTATTGCATTTCTCGTGTGGTTGTTGTTTTATCAGGGTTAGTCATCTTAGAATGACTATAGAAAATTCCCTGACAACATGATCCTAAGGACACTAGTGTGGAATTGGTAGATCACCCACACAGCATTGGAGGCTAGCCTTTCAGATTGCTCATTGGCTAGCTTCACAGTGTGTGAATTGATTTCCCTCCACCTACACTTGGTGGTGCATTAAGGGCAGCCTCTTGTGCATACAAACAACCCTTTTATTAATTTTTTGAGCTCATTTGTTCTCATTCAATCTTTTTACAACCTAATTTCCCTCTGAGCTCTATGAATTTGACTTGCACCTTGAGATTTGTTTGTGGTACCTTGTAATAATTTCACATTGGGATTGAAGGTTTGCTACTATTGGAGTGTGGATTTCACATTTTCAGCCCCCTTTTCATTGAATTTGTGTGTATTCTAGGTTGGTGTTACATTTTTCCTTCTCTCTTATTTCACGTGTTTTAATCTCATAATGAGGGTCATGGTGAATCATTTATTGTTGATTTGGGTCTAAGTCTGATTGGTTTGGGTCATTTTTATTGTAACTTCATGTTTTGTAAAAGGGTTTTACTTTTCTTGTTTTAGGGCTGTTGAATCCATTTTATTGCTTAGTACACTTTTCAAGGTTATTTTTACTCTGTACTTTATGAAGTGTCTGAGTGTCGAGGATCAGACTTTCAATTTTCCATCCTCCCTCTTATGATTTTAAGTCATTTTCTTTGGTTTAGAATCTCACAATGCCAAAGATCAAACTTCCAACCTTCGACCTCCCTCTTGACCAAGTAGCCTTTTTTAGCCGAACTCTGGTCTCCCTTAGCTTTGTAGTAACTTGTCAAAGTTTGAGCTTTGGGAGTTTTGGATTTTTATGTTCAATTTAAGATAGAAGAAGGCACTCCCGTCCCCCACTCCCCAATTTCTTTAAAACATTAGAGTTCAGACATCAGGTCATATGGGTTCTCCCTCCCTTCTCTTTGGTTGGGGTATGTTCTTCCTCTCCGCTCTCTGATTTCTTTGTAAAATATCCAAGTTCGGGTGTCATGTCTCTTGGGTTATCCATTCCTATATTTCTCAAGTTTAAAAGAGTAGACTCTGATTCCCTGACTCCCGATTATATGTATTATTTTACCTTGGGTCTTAACCATCACCTTTAGAGGCTAAAATTTTAGAATTTCAGTGTCTGGTCTTCCATCTTACTTCTTCCAATTCTTTTGGCATATGAAATGAGTCAGGCCCAACACCTGACTTCTAATGAACTACTAGAAACTATCATCTTATTATTTTTGGATGTTACTAAAAGGAATAAAGTACTTCATGATGATTTGCAAAAGACTAACATTGCTATTTGCATGCAAACACTAGTGATGGGTGGTGTGTATGAGTGCAAGAAAATGGTTGAGGCACCACCACCACCACTAGTAGCAGAGAAGAAATAGGAATTCAAAGGATATCTACCTACCTCCAAGCTGGCTAACCCATACCTAAAGATCAGAGACACTGACATTGATCATTTAAACCCTTGGAGTTACCTACAACAATTGAGGAATAAAGCTAAATGGTCCTTTCAAACACAATGTATGGAGAACTTTGGGCTCTTTTAGGCAGATGCATTCCCTATTTCAATACAAGCACCTGAGTTGATACTAGCATGTGCCCAAAGATATAGGGTTGGTAGCAAGAAAGTGATTGGGCCATTAGGGAATGCAATGCTAGACATTTCCTCTGACATGGTGGATAGAGTATTTGGTTTGCCTACATATGCAAACTATGATAAGATTGTAGAAAACTTAGCATTGACCTTTTACAGCAACAAGACTGTCACAACAACTAGCTACATGAACCAACATCTCCTAGTTACACAAAGGAAACATCCTTTGAAGATGGCTCCAATCCATCCTTATAGTGAATTCAAGAAGGATGGGAGGAGATTCATTGCCCTCTTAAGTAAAATATTTGGGTTGTTCGCTACTGACAAATGGCACCCATGGATGTCCCACTTTTGTACAAAGATTGTAGATGGCAAGAGAATTGACTAGGGGTCCTTCATAAGTGATAAGCTTGATGAGCAACTTTTTGAATTAGTGGAGACCAAGGAATTCTACATGACCTCGTACTTGGTCTACTTGTTGGCTTATCAGGCCAGTTTCCCAAGCTTATTATAGGTGGGCTCTCTCCAATAGGGAGAAGTCCTTGTTTATAACCACTTTCCCCAACTGTAATTGATGACCAGCCTGAAAAGCTATTATATTGTTAATGTTGCCTTCATCTATGTTGTGATCAGAGGGCTTGAAAATGACTACTCTCAGAGAATATCTGTTGAGGCAACAGAAGAGCTGGCAAATTGGGGAAACTGGTGTATCCAGTTTCAAACTTTCACATACATTAGGGTCATGGAATTTGATAAGGCCCCCTACAAGCTGCCAAGGTACCCCAATGATAGGATCATCCTATTCAAGATGTGTAGGTAGATCTCTAAGGTACAAAAGTTGATATCTAGTAAACACAAGTCTAGAGCTTCAAGTTCCCAATCAAGATATGAGAATATAGCTGCCAAAACATCATAAATGCAAAGCATGCAGAAAGAGAATTGGTTTCCCTATCATTGAGTTCATTTGACAACATAAGCAGTAGATTTGATCCAATTGGATGGGTCAGTCCCCTGTTAGGAAGTTGGTATGTGAATGAGTATGCCATTGAGGACCACTGGGAGAATTGCTCTGATGATTATGAGGTCCAAAAGAGAGATTATTATAGGCTTAGCCTTCACCTGCTGAAGAGGTCAGACTATGCAGGGTTGCCTAAGGTTCCAAAGGGCATGAAAGAGGATGGTGTTGTATTGGACCCCTCCTATGAAAGTCAAAAGATATATAATCTCCCCTTAGCCCCGATCAGGTGGGATCAAACTGAAGACATGTCAATAGAAAATAGGGCTAAGGAGGTACTAAAGAGGACAAAGGCTTGGATAAGGAAACCTTATCCCATGATCAATCCCAAGCCCACAAAAGGGGAGAAATCTCTAAAAAGGCCAAACATAAGGGTAAGAAGGCACAAAAATAGGCTCTGTTGCTCCTACTATTGCTGAAGAGACTGACCCTACTGTAATCAAAGGAAAACAAAAGATAGTGGCAATCAATGTAGACTATGAAGAAGAGGAGGAAGAAGATATTGTACCCTTGTCTAGGAGGGCCCTTACAAGGGCCTCAAGCCTTGTCTCTAGAGGTGTCAATATGGCATCAACCCCTAATCCCACCATCACATCCACCTCTCCTCCTATCCTCATAGCTACTGTAGCTACAATTGAGGTTAGAATTGAACCATCTTCCACTTCACCACCCTCATCTCCCACTCAACAAACCTCATTACCATCACCTACACCACCTTCTCCTTCCATTCCATCTCAACCTTCCATCTCCTAGCCTTGAATTCCCTCTCAACCTCTGCCATCTACATCACTCCCTCCTCCATCTTCCCCTACTCCTCCTAGCACACAAACTCCAGTGGCTCTTGGCCAAGCAACTGAGGAGCAGATGGAAAAAGAAGATATCACCATTGAGGAACAAGATAAAGAAGAGGTTACCCATCTAACTGCAAAACAAAGCAAAGAAGATATGCTAGAGGAAGTAAGGGGCCAACAAGCCAAAGTGGTTAGTGTTGAGAAAGAGCAGCCAATAGGGGGCCCTGCAGAGCCTCTCAAAGACAAAATGGAGGATATATTTGAGGAGATCTTGGGTAGCCAAGGGCCCACTCTAGAGGAACTGGTTAGAAATATCCCCTCTGAGCAGCAAGAAGAAAATGGTTGGGGGTCTGATGAATCAAGAAAGAAACAAGTCTTGACCCCCTCACCAATAAGATCACCATCTCCACCTCCGGCTCCTTCTCCACTACAAGATGCCACAATTGAGTCAGGCCTCCTAGTTTGGCTAAACAAGATAGTGGAAAAGAGAAAGAGAACATATGTTGAGGAGGAATACTTGACTACTATGGCCCAAGTATTAGGGGCACCTCCCAAGAGAAAGAGGGCTAGGACCCTCTCACATATATCAACCAATGAATAGGGAATCAGGATTTATCACATAATAACTCCATTTGTCAATAAAGAAGAAGTTGAAATGACTTATGAAGACTACAGTATACAGTAGGTCACATTGGGTTCAAGGACCTGAGAAGGAGATAATAATGCCCTAACTGATGTTGTACATGTAATTTTGGATAGAATGCAGAAGGATGAGGTGACTAAGGAAGAGATAAAGAAACAAGTTGCACAACTCTCATCCTATGTCACTCACTTAGTGGGGCCAATTAATTCAGCTGCCCCTACTCCTACCCTAATGGAAGAAATCAACAAAGAAAGCACATTCACTACCCCCTTGGGTAATCTACCTACATGTACTACTTGGAAAGAATCACTGGAAACCCTTAGCAAGGTCACCATGAGGGAAGCTCTAAAAATGTATCATAGCATTGAGAATGAACTGGAGGTAGTTGATGGGCTCATGAACAACATTGATGATGAAGCCCTAGTTTGGGAAGAGTATCTTTCAATTTTGGAAAAGATGGAGGCTACACCTCCAAACACAATTTTTCAATTAGGGATTTTGGACAAAGAGGATCTGGGAGTGATACTGGAGTGGATCAAAGATGGGAATCTCTAAGTCAAATTATTGCAAAAGTGTAAAAGTAAACTATAGAAGAGGATTGATGTATCCAAACAAGGTATATGTTTAGTCGAGACCCAAAAAAATTTCATTCCTTTTCAGCTCAAAGATAAGTCTTTAGTGATTCTACCTAGAGAAACAATAATAAAAGAATTTTTAGGAATCTTTCAACAACAGCTCATAGAACAAGGCATTGATGACTTAATGAGGCTAAAGACTCTCTTCACTAAGTTTCAAGAGTAATTGGTGGGATTGGTAGGAATTTAGGACATGCTTAAAAGGTCATCATACTCCCAGCAAATTAAGATCAAATATCACAATGGACCCAGTATGAATGACATTCAAGAGGCCACCAACAACTTCAAGAGCCATTTTGGAGAAGGAACATAATATCCTTGTTCTTCACTCTTTGATTCTTTTATTCTTTATTTTCTTCTAGTATTTGATGAGGCTTACCTCATTATTCTAGCTAACAAGGGCTAAAATTGTATACTGTAACTTATGTGTAGAGGCACTTCCAGGCCAACTAGGGCCAAAATGTACAATCTAAACAAGAATATTCTCATATATAAAGGAGATCTTTCAAGCATTTATAAAGCAGGGAAACTTAGAGAACTTGTGCAAGAACAATCTATACTTATATTTTGATGGCATGTAAGTGGCATATTTGATATGCATGTAGGGTGTGTGAATACCTCTCTTTTGTAATCAGCCAACAATTTTGCCAGTTAATGAGAAGACAAATTTTGGGGACCTATTCTTGTGTTCTGCCCTATGGTGGTAATGTACTTATGTTTCTTTTCCTTGCATGTGACTTTGCATTAGTAAATCTTGAGCTTAATCGATGAAATCATAAGTTTGGTGGATGAATAAGGGCTTGAACTCTGCACATGTAATATGGTGTTTTCAATTTCTTGTTCTTCTGCCCATTTCTTTAGAATCTCGCACTTGCAGTGATTGTGATTGTATGGAATACTAGTCATTCATTGCTTATTTAATTTGATTTCACTAATTCTTGTTGTATGGAGTGAAAAGCCAAGTGCAGAGGTTGTCCAGGCTATTTTACATTTTCCTTCTAAACCCTAGACCTCTTTTTTCCTTTTTTTTACAACTTAGAAGTAGGTTAGCATTCACACTCAATTAAATATCTACCTATCAGAGGTTACTTGGTGTTCCAGATTTATATCACCAGCACAAGCCCCTTCAACAAACATTCACATTGTCCACTCTATTGTTCTAACACTATTGTGACCCAACGAAATAGGGACCTTGGGGTAAACCAAGATCATTAGGTTACCTTTCAAGAGAAGTAGAGTGATCATTCATTCTACTTGAGTTGTTGTGCCAAAATAACCATCAATAGAACTGGCACTAGAAGGAGGGTCTAATCAATCTAGATCCAGCTAGGTTTCCCCTAACCATTACAAGAAGAAGACTAACTAAATCTTGGTTAGTTGGAGAAGCTAAATTCTAAGAGCTCCAACATCACTGGAAAATTAGGAGTGACCATGGTAAATGACAAAGGTTAAATTCTAAGTCTATTAGCCTTGCTAGATCTGAAACCCTAGAAGCCTTCCCTGAAGAACCACCTCTGGTAGCAATGGTTGCTTTCTTTGGAGAGAATCATTTGCCCTTATCTTTGGCATCCCCTTTCAATGATTTGCCCAAAAACCTCAAGAAATTCTACCCTAAATTCATTTATGGGGAAAGTAAAAGTGTCAAGGAACATATTCAAGCTTTCAAAGAAGCTGTCAGTAGAGCCACTATTCCTTATTTGGATGTGGTTCTGCACCTCTTCCCTTACTCTTTGGGAGTGGTCACCTATTCTTGGTATTTACATTTACCTACAGGATCCATTGACACTTGGGACAAGATAAAGACTACTTTCTTAGAGCAATTTAGGGTATACACAGACCCTAGCACCATATATCAGTAATTCACCTCTTGCAAGATTCAACCTAATGAGCCCTTGACTATGTTGAACATCAATTTCCACAAATTTTATAAGAGGCTCACTCAACCCTATGTAGTCAATGAGGTAGTTGTAATTCAGATTTATCTTAGAGCTATTGATCCCTTCACATCTGTCTTACTCAACAGAACTTAGTAGAACCTAGATACCCTAGCAAAATTTTATGTTGAGACCCTCAAACTACATAGAGAGATGTACCCTGTTACTACAGGGGCTTTTGGAACTTTGCCTTCAGTGGGTTTTCTAGGGATGCCCAATCAAATTCCTACTATAAATAATTGCCTCACTAACAATACTCACCTGATGAACCCAGTTCTAATGGGCGGTCTATAGGTTAGACCACATATCATCTATGCTCAACCTCTTAATAAGATTGGTCCAAACCCTATGTTACCTGCTCCAGGATAGGCCTATAACAATCAAGCCACAATACCACACCCAATCCCCTCTTACTTTGATCAGCGTTAGCATCAGAATACATCACTCTTTGATCAGCCTGTAGTGAATCATACTAACATGGTTAACTCCCAATACACTCACTAGGCTAATACATCCGTAGTGACCCCGCAACATTGTGCAAATTAGACTTCACAATTGACATCTGAATTAGAGGCTGTGAAAAAGGCACTAGCATAGGTCACTAATGAGCTCACCGGGTTGAAAGTCAATAATCATGAAGATTCACATCAAAATCAGAATAATCAGAACCAAGGTCACAATAGGACTTTCAACTCTTAAAGGTAGAACAAGCCTTGGAACATGAAACCAAACAATGGGGGAGTACCTTCTCCCCTAGATCAAACAAATTCAGTAAATTATGCTAAGATAAAACCTTTTCTACACTGGTGTAGGCTCCATGATACTTCTGATCATTTTGAACTCAATTGTACTGAGATGTCCAAGATAACACAAATCTTCTAGGTTGATCGATAGATACAATAAGAAGAAAATGACTTCCAACCTGGGGATGTAGGGACTGCCATGCAATTTGACACATTTGTTTTCCCTTATGAAGAGGAAAATGAGTCCAAAACTAAAGTTCGGGATGATCAATAGTTTAAGAGTAACTACTACTTAAGGAACAAAGGCAAAGAGCCTCTCCCTACTTCCATCCCACAAAACTATAGTAGTGTCTCGCCTGATCCTAATGTAGACAATAATCCAACTCCTCCAGTAGAACCTACGGATGGAGCATCCAAAGATAACTAATACAAAGGACAAAATTTGGTGAGCTCCAAATATGCCCTGATGAATGATCTAAAGAAAACTAAAGCCAACATGTCAATCCTATATGTAGTGCAACAGTTCCCAACTTAGCGAGAGGCCTTACTTAGGGTCCTACAAGGAAAAGATCAAACTAAACCAACAGAGGCAAAGGTTGTAACTGATGATGTTCCGGTAGCCTTGTACAAGAAGAGAACAGGTACACCTCCATTCTTGATTAGCCTTAGAGTGGCTGGGAAAAATCTACACAACTTTTTAGTTGATTCTGGAGCTTCTAGAAATGTCATGCCTTATTCTATATGTCAGAAGCTTGGTCTCACTCCTACTAAGACCAACCAAAAGGTGGTTTAGCTAGACAAAATAGAGGTAAAGGTTGTTGGTGAAATCAAAGATGCTCACATATAGCTAGTGTCTAATCCCCACATCCAAAGTCATATTGACATACAGGTGGTTGATATCTCTGAAGCCTATGGCATGTTATTAAGTAGGGATTGGACTAGGAGTTTGAATGGCTATCTTTCTATAGATTTCTCACACATGTGGATTCCCTAAAAAGGAAATTCTAACCAAATTTAGATTCTTAGTGAACCTAGACTAAAACACCTGATCACTTAATATAATGCCCCCAACAAAGTATGCTTTATAGATGAGGATTTGGGAGTTTACAGAGATATTATGATGGGACTGACAATTAAGGATTCAGATGAGTGTCTCTTATAGGAATTCATGCAGAAGTTGACACATGATAAGGAGTTCTTAGGTCCAAAGACCCAGATGGCAGAGCTTCTACTTCCAGGTTGGTGCACGGTTCATCAACAACCCCATTCTGAACTATCTTGTTTTGAATGTCTTATAGGAGTGAGCCTCATTAAATCCAAGGTAGAGATGGATGCAATACCTGAAGAGAAAGAGATCAAATCTGAGGAAACTATCATGATCTTACATACTGAGGTCACTAAAGAAATTGAGCAAATAAAGAAGGTGCCTCTTCAGACAAAACTAGTTCAGAAGGCCTTCCCTCCCCAAGATAATGAGTTGTGGACCCTCAAATATGATGGTTCCAAATGCAAACAAGGATGTGGAGCCAGAGTGGAGCTATTGAATCCCAAAGGGAGATCATTCTTTAAATCATATAGATTGTAATTCCCTTGCACTAACAATATAGTTGAATATGAGGCTTTAATAAGGGGATTGCTACTAGCTTACCAGAAGGGTGCTAAACTATTGAAAGTACAAGTAGATTCCCAGTTGATAACCAAGAAAGTAAGGGGTAGATATGCCTGCCATGACAAAAGGCTTAGTGCATATAGGAACAAAGTCTGGAATCTCATTGAGGATTTTGACGCATTTGACATAAGGTCCATACCTAGGAAGAAGAATCAGATAACAGATTCATTAGCAATTGGGGCCAATACAATGAAACCAATAGCAAGTTCAAAGTTGAAGAAATTCTCAGTGGAGTTAGTGTCAAGCCCAACAATTCTAGATAATGTCAGGCACTTCTAGTTATTTAATGATGATAAACACATTCTGGATTTCATTACTAACACTGGTGTTCCAGATTGATATCACTAGCACAAGCCCCTTGAACAAACATTCACATTATCCACTCTATTATTCTAACACTGTTGTGACCAAATGAAATAAGGATCTTGGGGTAAACCAAGATCATTAGGTTACCTTTTAGGAGAAGTAGAGTGATCATTCATTCTACTTGAGTTGTTGTGCCAAAACAACCATCAACAAGTATCTTTAGAACTCCTTAGCTACAGCCTAGACAGTCTTACTAACTTTGAAAGTTGTAAGCTCCAGAGAAGGCAAGGTTGTAAACTTTGAACCTTTAGCTCCAGAGAGAGTAAGCTAATAATAAAATCTTAAAAGGTCATGCCTTGTGTTGTTCTCAAAATCAGCTACGCTCGTTTTGAAGACAACCCCCCATGAAACTTGTTCGTTTCGTGAATCTACACTCTAAGCTCGCAAATCGAGACAAAATTTCCTTGATCTCATGCGAAGTCATTTGACATTCTAGATAGGTTTATGACGTTCCTTTGAATTGGTTTCTCGATATGCGCGAAGGTCGTAAGTTGTAAATCGGTAAAAAATGTCAATTTTTAGTCATTTTCAGATGTTAGAAATTTTTTGGTTTTTGACATGTAAACACAGTGATTTAAGCCACCCATACATGTTGAAGTTTTGAGTATATGTAAAAGTGGTTATAAATGCCGCTATTACATATGAGTGAATTTTTGTTTTGTTTTATGTCAGAGCGGCCAAATCACCCACCGCTGCATTGTCTTGCGCACCTAGCTTGTCGGAGCGGCTGAAACACCCGCCCATTCAAGATCTTTAGAATCTTGAACGCCAAGTGCCATCAATGGCCACTCATGTCGCTCACTAAAGCTGGTATTCAAGCTTTAAATATGTCTTTTGTTTGTTATTTTTTCTATTTTGTTTCTCCTAGCTCTATCCTCGCACTCCCTCGCATCACCCGATCACGCCATTGAAGAAGTTCAACCTAAGTTACCATTATCAAGTCTAGGGTTTTGAGTGTTGGGCAGGTAAGCTTTCTAACTACTATCTTTTTCTTTACTAGGGTTTTGTTAGTTTTGGAGGTTTCTCTTTTGTTTTATTTTTGTTATAGTTTTTTTTATTGAAAGTTTCTTTTTCGCCAGTTTCATTTTAATCTCTGCTAGCCTACATACCCCAGTTCGTGCCCTAAAAGTCTCATTGCATGTAATGGCGGATTTACCTCTCAAACCTTTGGCACTTCCCAAATTACCAACGTGTATGGGCAGCAAATTATACCTCCCATACATGGCAATATCTTACCCATCGATTGAGATGTCAGCCATAAACCCTGATTAAACTCTTCAAAGACCAAATCTAGCATCATCTATAACAGCGGTCATTTTCACTGCCCATGTAGCATGGTAAACCTTCATTACCTGTAATAGCGGTAATTTTTGCCACTCCTACTTTGAAACTCGCAGGTTTAAAACTAAATTCATTGCATGAACGGTCAAATCACCCGCTTAGACATTCAAAATTTTGAAACACTTTACATGCAATGGCAATCATTTCGGCCGCTCTTGCATGTTAAACAAAACTTCCAAAATACATGCAATGACAGTGTTTTCCACCACCTTTTCACCTGGAGTTTCTTCCAACCTGCAATGACAGTCAAATCACCCACTCAAGCATATTTTCCTAAATTTTTCCCAACATAGGGAAAATTCTCCTTTCAAAACTAAAAGCCCGCTTTCACCTTCACCTTGATTAGCGCACTCAAGCCCTTCAAATGCGTGCTTTCTTGTACATGATCATCAAAATGCAGTTGACCTAGTTTATCCAATTTTTCCCCTAACTGCGAGATCATGGCCTTTTATAGTTCTCAATCAACATTTGTGGTGTTCAAATTCACAATTCTCTCTAGAGCTCATGTCAGAATCATCTCCATCAAAGGCCAGAGTCATGAAGTACAAGTACCAGGATGTCTTCCCAGTAACGGCAGTGTAGTCAAACGTTGATGAAATCAGAGACACAGAAATTGGGCATGTGGACTTGGCCGAGTTCATAGATAGAACTAAACAAGCAAATCCCTCCAAGACTATGCAGAAAATCATTGATAGTAGTATTCATTTGGTTGCGTCATTTCCAGTCAGTGCACACAATCCTGAATTTATTCTACAAGTGGCCAGCCATTACAACAAGGACACTATAGCTATGACGGACTCACAGGAAAATGTAATCATGAGATTGGATGCAGAATTCATGGACGAAATCTTCATGTGTCAACCAATTGAAAACGTTGGACGGATTCACTTTGCTCAGGGTCAATAGGACTATGATAATGATGTGGAATCTTCTAGGAGGTATATAAACACCAAATGGTTTAAGATTCC
This sequence comes from Cunninghamia lanceolata, assembly GCA_027924645.1. Lineage (NCBI taxonomy): Eukaryota > Viridiplantae > Streptophyta > Pinopsida > Cupressales > Cupressaceae > Cunninghamia > Cunninghamia lanceolata. Next base: position 5,733,359 of record BSBN01000846.1, on the reverse strand, counting down.
TAGGGGTAATTTGACCAGATGGCCAAAGGACCTTCACAGGAGTGATTTTGTGGAGGAAGTGTGTGATTTGATTACTCTCTTGAGTCGCATTAGAGGACTCCCTTCCGCTTCCAAATTTTAGGACTAGATGTACACTTACATCAAAGTGATTCTACAGGGTAATCAAAAGATATTCTAGGGTGAACAAATAAGCAATGCTTTGCACGAGCAACTGGTAAGGGTCAATACTACCTTCAAATTTTACATGACCTCTTATCTTGTCTATGTTGTTGCAAGCATGAGGAACTTTCCAGGTTTAACCCAAGTAGGAGACAGGAGATTGGTCCCAGTGTATGAATATTACCCCCAAATCACTCTGAAGGGGTCAATTCATCATTTCAGAAGAGTCAATGATGCTTTCTTCTTAGTTTTCATGTGCTTGTGGGATGGTGAATTAGTTCAAAACAGAGTCTCAGATGAAGCCTGGTAGGTTGTAAATTCTTTTGATTGCTTGTTCTTGCAATTTTCCACCTTCACGTATCTTCAGGTAGGGTACTATCCTGGTTACCCTTACATGCTGCCACAGTATCCCAGTGACTGCATTGTTCTTATGGAGCTTTGCAGACAACTAATTGTGGTACACAACAAACAGATGGAGCTGAAGAAGTTAGGTATAAAGTTTCCCACTAAAATTGGGAGGTACTCGATTCAATCTGCCAACAAAGTGAAGATAATTGACTCCGAGTTACAGTTGGTCACCATGAAAACCTACAAGAAAAGAAATCATTTTGACTTCAGAAGGGTTCAAGATAAAATCAAGAGGAAGTCAACTTTTCATGTGCCAATGGTCGAAGACATATGGGTAGATCTCAAGACTCAAAATGAGATCAGAAAACTAGATTTCTGCAGGCTTCATCTAAGCCAAATTGAGGAACTAGGACTCGCTGATATTCCAGATGGAATGGAGGATGATGGAAATGTCCTAGATCACAAATATGAGGCAGAAAATGTTGAGGCTTCACCTCTCCCAGATGTGAAATGGTCAGTCAAAGAGGAGACATCCATCAGGAAAAGATTCCAACCAATACTGGCAAACACCAACTTGCGGTTAAGAAGTAAGGGAATCAAGTTGAAAGAATTCCTTACAGGGTCTGAAGAAGAAACACAGGATCAAACAGGTAAGAAGGTAGAGAATTGAACTAAAAACAGGAGTGACACCCCTTCTTCCTCCAAGATACAAAAACCAAAGATCAAATTTGTATCTAAAGGAGGGAAAAAGAAGGAAACCACAGAAGCTTCTGACGCCACTAAGTCAGATGTTGAAGATACTAATGATGATCAGATGGAAGCTAAAGATGTTGAGATTGAAGAACAAAATGTTCAAAGGTCTAAGACAAAGGTATCTGATGAAGCTGAACAAGGTGAAGATGAAGATACAGAGGTAGAGCAAATTGATGGTTCCCCTCAGACTCCTATGAAAGATCTTCCCTCCAAGACACAAGTTCTTACATCTCTTCCTCATGTTCTAGTTTCTGATGGTTTGCCAGTGATATCAAGTGTTCCTCTTTCTCCCATTTTTGTTGTTTCTTCTGACAATACTCCACAATCCATGAGGGCTAGCTTTGGGACTGTTTTTGATTCTTCTAGTTCCATTCCAAGCTTATCTTCCCCATCTTTTGATATCAGGGAACAAACTATTTTGGAGAACCTTCTTGATGCTTCACAAAAGGTTGTTGATACAGGTGTTGTGTTTACCAACACAAGTCCAATTGTCACCATCACTGGTACAAACATGGGGCCAACCAAGCAAGTAGTGGATCCCCCTCTAGCTATTGACACTTCTATACTTCCTCCATGGCTATCTGCCTATACTCCAAAGAGGAAGAAGCAAGCCATCTCACCTGATGAGATTGACATTGAAAAACTGTTGCCCATGAAAGCAAAGAACCAGAAGAAGAAGCCTAAGACTGTTTCTAGGTTGGTCACTGAAAAGGGAATCAGATATGCAGAAATTGCCAAACCTCCTAAAGATGCCATGGTTGACACTTTTGACATGAGTAATTATGTCATCTCAAGGGTTGAACTGGCTAAAGTGACTCATGAAGGTGTTAAGGCAGATTTCCAGACTACTGCCAGTACTCTACTTGAAAAGTATGATGAAGCCAAGAAGGAGAAGGAGCAGTACAAAGCAAAAGTGGAATAACTGGCCGCTGTCCTTCAGAAAATAGTAAAGTCATTAGAGATAGTAGAACCAATGGTAGTGATAGTGGAAGATCCCCTGATACAGAAGGTTGAAAAAGCCCAAGCCAGAGGCAAGATAGTGGGGGATGTAGTGGAGCGGTTGTTGGCTCAAGGACGAGTTCTGCTAAAAACCGCTGTGGAAAGGAAAGTGAAAATGGACAAAGCTAACCTGAGCTAGACAATCTGGTAGATCTACTTTCACAAGAGCTGCAAGATCAAGAAGAAAGCCTAGAAGAGTGGATAGACATGAAGAAGATCAAGATTAAGAATCTGATCACCATTTGGGTCATCACCAATAGGGAATCATATCTTAAGACTAAGGAGACTCTAGCTCATCGTATTTTCATAATAAAGAGTCTACATGAAGATTTGTGCCAAGCTCAAGAAGCCAGTGAAGATAGTGATGTCACACTCCTACACCGGCTAGAAGAACTTCCTTGCACCTTGACAAGGGAAGATCATAGTTTCCTCACAGCACAGCAAATGATAAGTTCTTTTGAAGAAATGGTACAAAAGAAATTTGAAGAGGAAGCTCCCTCAGTGCTCTCAATGGATAACCTGTATGATCAACATTCGACTCTGGAGAACCTAAAGGATAATTTAGACAAGCATGAAAAGGCGGTAAAGGCAGTGAAAGATTCAATTCTCTGAGCTCGCACCATTTTTGAAAACACAGCGAAACCAGATGCATGCGAGATGTCAGCTGTTCAAACTATGTACTGGAACTTCCTGAAGAAAAAAGATGGAGGAAGCTAGTGCCTTAGCTTATTTTTCCTGAATGTTATGTAAATTGAATTTTGTTTTGGACATCTACACATGTAATTTTCCAAAATGTAATTACATGTGAAACAAGAGAAGTCCTAAGTCAAATAGGACTCTCTTGTTGAATAAGTCAAAGTAGTTGTAGATTTCCTAAATTTTCTCAAGGCCTTTCCCTATAAATAAAGGGGGCCTCTTTTGTAAATATTATCTTTTGTCTATTGTAAGAAAACTTTGGCGAATTGAGAAGCAAATCAAGACTTTGTGCTTTTTATGAAAATCAATATTCAAATATTTATCAATACAAGAAAGAAAGTTCAATTCCAATCTTTGTCTTGGGATTATTTGTGTTGTGATAGTTTTGTTCTTACGTCTTGCTATCATAATCTTATTTGATAATAGTTAAAGTGTGGAGTTTGTTTCAAGTGATTGAAGAGTGCTCTTAGTTTGATTCTAATAGACTTTGTGTTATCAAATCATTTGTGGGTTATATGTTCATGTTTGTGAGAATACAATAGTTTGGAGACTTTGTGCTGCAAGTTGTTATATTCTATTTACTTTTATCATCTTGAAGAGGAGTGAAGACTTTAGGCTGCATTCTACTTCAAATAGTTTCGTTTACAAGTAGTAAGTGAGGTACCAGAAAACTTTGTGTTTCTGTGATTTTGTGATAATTTATAAGTCTTCTATCAAGAGTTTGAAGTATAAACATCTATTCTGAAAAAAGAGAATGAGATGAGATGGAACCACCACAAACATAGTTTTTAGTGTACATAAATTTTATAAGTTGTCTGGTTTGCAAAAGTCAAGTAATTAGAGGGAACCTCCCCTTGCTGAGAGGAGAGACTGTGTCTCATCATAGCTGTGGCTGATATACCCATTTTGTCGTTAGTGAGTTAACGACAAAATATTCACCCAACAATTTTTTGGCGACTCTGCTGGGGAAGAATGTGCAACTTGAAGCCTCACGCTCCGAGTTGAAGCATTTTTAGTTCTTTTCCATTTTCTTGCAAAATTGTGTTTAGCATACTACATTCTAGCAGATTCCTAGTACACCAGAAGCAAGAGGGCTCAGGGTATTATTGATCCTACATTTGAATTGATGCAGCAGAATAATTTTGGATTCTTAACTCCACGACCTTGTCTTCAGTGCACTAGGAGTTTTCCCCCTACAAACACCAGGTCTCCAATACCAGGTGAAGTTTCTAGTGCCGGTGCTAACAGAGTTTTGTCTATTCATATGACACCAAGGTTTGTTATACCACCTTTCAATTAGCGCATCATGGCAGCCCAAGGCCCTTGGGGTAATACCTTTGGTCCTCTAAATTTGACCCCACCATTGCATGAACTGCCTCGTAGTTCAAGAAAGAATTTCCCCAAATTCTATGGTGACGGGAAAGTTCATCCTGATGAGCACATTGCGGCTTTCTGTATAGCCTGTGGTGTGATAGGTGTCAAGCACGAAGATGTGGCTATACGACTCTTTGTAGAAATGCTACAAGGCGCTGCTGTAGACTGGTTTTACCACCTTGGAGCTCAGACCATAATGAGCTGGGCTACTCTCAAAACCAAGTTCAAAGCCAGGTTTAAACTTGTGGAAGATGCTCATGCATTGTTGGCATAGCTGACACAGATGAAAAAGGAACCTCATGAACCAATGCGAGATTTCATCGCTAAGTTCAACAAATTGAGAAACAGGATTCCCACCACCACTGAGCCAACAGCGGAGAACCTTAAATGTTTCTTTATCAATGCACAACTTCCGGAGGTGAGTTTTCTATTGAGGTGAGCTGCTCCTACCGATCTTGCTGTAGCTCAGATTCTAGCAACTGAAGTGGAAGATGAGCTTATCCTTGCGGGTAAGATAAGAAGGGATTCTAATAGAAATAAAAGTTCCTCTTCTACTAAGAATGCTTCCACAAGCACCACTGACCCCATGGTGCAAAAGCTAGCAAATGAATTGCTAGTTCTGAAGAGACAAATGTCCCAAGGTATGTCTATGCCTCCTTCTTACCGAGATATACCAAGGAGGACATTTCCAAATAATTCATATCAAGGTAATGCTGCTAGGAATCAAGGACAACACAACCATCTTCTGCCAACACAGGGGAAGCTTGCCATTGAAGCAGCACTGATCAACTCAATTGTTGGCTACTATGAAGCTGAAAATGAACTTTCTTTCCAACCTGAGTTGGATTATGAAAATGGTGCTAATCTCTTCATAGAAGGAGAAGAAGAGTTAGCTGGTGACTCTACCATCAGCTTTCTGAACTATCAGGACGAAGCTGAAAAAGGAGAAGTGTGTGAAGGAGCATATGCTATTTTCACTAGGTCTCAAAATCAGTTAGCTCTCCAAGCTGATAAAGGGAAGGTGAGAGAAGAATCTCAATCGGTGATTTCAATTGCTAAACGGGGGACTCTGCTACCTTTCCAATCAAAAGACCTGGTGGTTAATAAACAAGTAAGTGCCTCTAATGAATTTGTACCTTCCACTTCTACTCCTCAGACTAGTGCTATCTCTACCAAAAATCAAAATGATGGTTTTTCTTCTTCCGTATCAAATTCTTTTCAACAATTTGATATAATAGATCATGCTAGGAGAACTAAGATACAAATGTCTGAAGTTGAGTATTTACAGGCTAATCCTGAACAATTTGATAGATTAGCCAAATACGTCAAAAATAAGACCATCCCTGCAGGACAAGAGTTTCCCAAAGCTACTCATGACTCCCCCAAAAACAAGCCTACCCAAAATAATCTTGTCACTACTCCCCTTGAAACCTCTAGAAAAATTGAACCTTTCTATGTTTCCCTATTAGTAAATGGTCATAAATTGAGCAATTGCGTAATAGATTCCGGAGCCTCTGACAATGTTATGCCTGCTAAGGTAGCAGACACCCTTGTCCTCACCTTAACCAAAACTTTTGGGAGGTGTTTCTCTATGGAGAATAAGCAAGTTCCACTTTTGGGTCAAATCAAAGACGCCCAATTTGTATTTGCAGCTTTTTCGGATAAGAGAATCAAGATGACAGTCCTATAGCTGATGTTCCAGCTTCATACGGCATTCTTCTTGGGCGTAATTTCTGCAAGGATGTAGGTGGGGAGTTGAACATGGATTTGTCTGAAGCAAGGATACCTCTTAAAGGTGTCATGTAGAAGCTGCTTCCTGAGAAGGAGGTGAAATACATTGTTACCCAAACATCAAATCCCAAAGCTCAAATTTTGTTTGAGTCCTCAGGAATGGGTAACTATTTCCTGTCTACAGAAGATGGTTCCAGTTCATCAGATGAGAATATATCGGGTGATAGCTCGGATATGTCAGATGGAGACTTAGAAGAGTTTTCAGATGAAAGTTCAGGTGAGGGTATAGTAATACCAGATTCTTCCCTCACTGACGAAGAGGAGTCTTCTAACCAAAGAAAGTCCAAGAAATCAAATTCTGATGAAGTCTGGATTTTAGAGTTTGATGGCAGCTATTCTTCTACCAGTTCTGGAGCCAGAGTGGTCTTGATATTGCCACAAGGTGATATCTTACCTTTTCATACAAGTTACAATTTGACAATACCAATAACACCGCTGAAAGTCCTTGTTGCTCAGATTGGAAGCTGCGCGTGCCAGAGGTGTTAAAATCCTTCATGCTCAAGGGGACGCCGAATTAGTGGTTTGTCAAGTAAGAAATTTGTACCAAACTAAAAATGAAAGACTGAGACACTATCGCAATCACGTATGGGATTACATTGAAGGTTTTGATGCTTTCAACATTTCTGCAGTGCCAAGAGAGTTCAATGATCGTGCAGATTCATTGGTTGTTTTCGCCACTCTCATGGTGCCTCATAAGGATTTCAAAGGAAACAAGTACACTATTGAGCTAGTCTTTTGACCAAGTGTACCTAATAACGCTGACCATTGGCAGGTGTTCAATGGTGATAACCAAATCATTGCTTTCCTAGAAAAGATGGATAGTTTTGATGAGCTTTACTTTGAAGGAAGTGAATCGCCACCATGGGAGTATGTTTCAGAGATAGACTCACAAACCGGCAAAGAATTTCTACGATTGAAAGGAAATAAAATCCCAAAAGGTTTGGTTTCCCTTGAGAAACTCTTTGATAAACATGACAGGTATATCAAGCAGCGGCAACAACAATAGGATTCAAGTTCCTCTATGGAATTTGAGCAGGTCAATTTGGGTTCGGAAGCAGATCATAAGATGGTCAACATTGGAAAATGTTGCACTACTGATGAAAGATTCAGATTCATTACCCTCCTTCACCATTACATTGATGTTTTGGCTTACTCCTATGATGACCTGAAGTCTTTCAGGCCTAAGGAGGTTCAACACGAAATTCCCCTCAAAGCTGGATCGTTGCCTCACAAGCAGAAGCAAAGGCAATACAATCCAAAGATATTAGGTACGATTCTTTCTAAAATTCAGAAGATGCTAAATGCAAGGATAATTTTTCCAATCCATCATTCCACATGGATCACAAACATAGTACCTGTAAGGAAGAAGAATGGAGAAATCCATATCTGTGTTGATTTTAGGAATCTCAACCAGTCTTCCTTGAAAGATAACTACCCTTTGCCCATCATCGACCAAGTGTTGCAAACAGTGACTGGTTCAGAAATGCTATCTATATTAGATGGTTTTTTAGGGTATAACCAAGTGGAGGTCAATGAAGCTAATCAATTCAAAACTGCTTTCACCACACCATGGGGCACATTTGCATATGGTAGAATGCCTTTTGGTCTGATCAATGCTAGCGCCACATTTTAGAGAGCGATGGATCTTGCCTTCATAGATGAGATGGGGAAGTTCATCGTGGTGTATCTCGATGACTTGACTATTTTCTCCAAAAACTGTCATGATCATGCGCATCATTTACGACAAGTGCTAGAGCGTTGTCGGCAAAATGGTATTTCCCTCAATCCCAAGAAGTCAATTTTTGGGGTGACAGAAGGTAAGCTTCTCAAACACATTGTATCCTGGGAAGGTACTAAGATTGACTCAGAGAGAGTTAAATCTATTCAAAGTCTTACTCTGCCTACAAGTAAGACTGCTGTTCACTCTTTCTTTGGAAAGGTGAATTTTCTGCGAAGGTTCATTCCTAAGTTTGTAGAAAAAACCCATCACATTGTTAATATGATGAAGGGTAAAGCCACTTTTCGTTGGACTGCAGAGGGTAAGGAAGCATTCAAGGATATCAAGAGAGCTATTGCTCATGCTCCAGTTCTTGTTTGTCCCAACTACACTAAGGATTTTGTAGTCTATAGCTACGCTTCAGAACACACACTTTCAGCTATTCTGGTTCAACAGAATGAAGAAGGCGTTGAATCCCCCATATCATTTATGAGTTGTCCTCTCAAAGCTCATGAATTGAAGTATTCAAATATGGAGAAGCATGCCTATGCCGTGGTCAAAGCGGTGAAGCATTTCAGGTTCTATATTCTAAACTCACACACTGTTGTCATGGTGCCTGGTACAACAGTCAAATCTATCCTAACTCAACAGGAGTTTGAAACAAAGAGAGGTAATTGGATTGCTAAGATCCAAGAATTTGATCTGGATATCAAGCCAACCAAGCTTGTGTGTGGTAAAGGTTTGTGTTAATTGATCGCAGATAACGTTCCAAAAGAGACAGCAGACGAAGAAGAAGAAGTTATGGACACACCAACTGTTCTTTTTGTTACTACAACTGACGAGTGGTATTCTAATATCGCTCATTCCCTTACCTATGGTGAGTGTCCTTCTCACTTATCTTATAAGGAAAGAAGGACTGTCAAGTTAAAAGCTGCAAACTACATCCTTTGGGACAATGGTTTGTACAAGAGAAGTCTTGATGGTGTATTTCTCCGTTGCGTGGATAAAACGCAACAAAGTAGACTTTTGGAGTCTTTCCACAATTTGGCTTGTGGAGGACATTTTTTAGCACCTGTAACGGCTCACAAGATTCTGCAAGCTCGATACTATTGGCCCACACTATTCCAAGATGCGTATAATTGGGTACGCAGGTGTGAGTTATGCCAACAGTTTGTTGGGAAACCAAAGTTGGCAGCCTTACCTCTAAAACTAGTGGTGATTGAGGAGCCTTTTCAGCAATGGGGTATTGACTTCATTGGCACAGTGAACCCATCATCAAGTGCAGGACATAACTATGTTCTCACCGCAACAGACTATTTTACCAAATGGGTGGAAGCTATTCCATTCAAACATGTTACTTCTGAAGTGGTATGCAGTTTTCTTAAGGAGAACATTATTTCCAAGTTTGGAGTTCCAAACAAGATTGTAGCAGACAATGCTACTTGTTTTTCCTCTCATGAGATTACTAAATTTTTCTACAAGCATGGGATCATTCTTTCCCATTCTTCAGACTATTATCTGCAAGGGAATGGTCAAGCAGAATCAAGCAATAAGAATCTGGTCACTATCACCAGGAAACTGGTAGATGAGAACCAGAGAACTTGGCATAAGGCATTGTTTGATGCTTTATGGGCAGATAGAATTACCCCCAAAAGGGCGATAGGCATGTCGCCATTTCAACTTCTATATGGTCTGAATGCAGAGATACCAATTACCTTAGAATTGCCATCATTGAAGTTGGTAAAGGCATTGGAAGATAGAACTTTTGATAGTTCTATTGATAAAAGGATCATGTATTTGACTGAACTTGAGGAGCAATGCACTATGGTGGTGGACTATATTGCTGAGCACCAAAATCAAGTAAAGAAACTCTTCGACAAGAAGACAAAGGCTCGTGAGTTTCAGATCGGAGATCAAGTCTTGTTGTGGGACAAGAGGAGAGAACCAAAAGGGATGCATGGGAAATTTGATTCCCTGTGGAGGAGTCCATTCACCATTCATCAATTCTATGGTGAAAACAGTTTCTTACTGGAGTATCAGGATGGGACACCATTCTTGTTGCCTCACAGTGGACAACATCTGAAGCACTTCAATCCTTGAAGTATCAGATAAGTTCAATTGTACATTTGTATAGTTTTGTGTTTTCATTTAGTCTTTTGTGTCTTTTTATTTTTAGCTTGATTCTATAGCCCAATGGCATAGATGAAGGCACTTAGAGCTGGATTCTACTCCCCTCAATCGTTTCAAAGTTCGATTGAAGGAAGTTCCCCAGTTAGAGCCAGCTGTTGTTCTCAAAATCAGCTACGCTCGTTTTGTAGACAACCCCCCACCAAACTTGTCTGTTTCGTGAATCTACACTCTAAGCTCACAAATTAAGACAAGATTCCCTTCATCTCGTGTGAATTCATTTGACATTCTAGATAGGTTTATGATGTTCCTTTGAATTGGTTTCTTGATAGGCGCGAAGGTCGTAAGTTGTAAATAGGTAAAAAAGTTAATTTTTAGTCATTTTCAGATGTTAGAAATTTTTTGATTTTTGACATGTAAAGACGGTGATTTAAGCCACCCATACATGTTGAAGTTTTGAGTATATGTAAAAGTGGTTATAAATGCCACTATTACATATGATTGAATTTTTGTTTTGTTTTATGTCAGAGCGGCCAAATCACCCGCTGCTGCATTATCTTGCGCACCTAGCTTGTCGGAGCGGCCGAAACACCTGCCCATTCAAGATCTTCGAATCTTGAATGCCAAGTGCCATTAATGGCCACTCGTGCCACTCACTAAAGCTGGTATTCAAGCTTTAAATATGTCTTTTGTTTGTTATTTTTGCTATTTTGTTTCTCCTAGCTCTATCCTCGCACTCCCTCTCATCACCCGATCGTGCCATTGAAGAAGTTTGACCTAAGTTACCATTATCAAGTCTAGGGTTTCGAGTGTTGGGCAGGTAAGCTTTCTAACTACTATCTTTTTCTTTACTAGGGTTTTGTTAGTTTTGGAGGTTTCTCTTTTGTTTTATTTTCGTTATAGTTTTTTTTATTGAAAGTTTCTTTTTCGCCAGTTTCATTTTAATCTCTGGTAGCCCACATACCCTAGTTCGTGCCCTAAAAGTCTCATTGCATGTAATGGCAGATTTACCTCTCAAACCTTTGGCACTTCCCAAATTACCAACGTGTATGGGCGGCAAATTATACCTCCCATACACGGCAATATCTTACCCATCGATTGAGATGTCAGCCATAAACCCTGATTAAACGCTTCAAAGACCAAATCTAGCATCATCTATAATGGTGGTCATTTATGCCACCCATGTAGCATGGTAAACCTTCATTACCTGTAACAGTAGTAATTTTCGCCGCTCCTACTCTGAAACTCAAGTTTAAAACTAACTTCATTGCATGAATGGTAAAATCACCCGCTTGGATATTCGAAATTTTGAAACACTTTACATGCAATGGCGGTCATTTCGGCCACTCTTGCATGTTAAACAAAACTTCCAAAATACATGCAATGACGGTGTTTTCCACCGCCTTTTCACCTAGAGTTTCTTCCAACCTGCAATGGCGGTCAAATCACCCGCTCAAGCATATTTTCTTGAATTTTTCCCAACATAGGGAAAATTCTCCTTTCAAAACTAAAAGCCCACTTTCACCTTCGCCTTGATTAGTGCACTCAAGCCCTTTAAATGCATGGTTTCCTATCCATGATCATCAAAATGCAGTTGACCCAGTTTATCCAATTTTTCCCCTAACTGTGAGATCATGGCCTTTTGCAGTTCTCAATCAATGTTCGTGGTGTTCAAATTCACAGTTCTCTCTAGAGCTCATGTCAGAATCATCTCCATCAAAGGCCAGAGTCATGAAGTACAAGTACCAGGGTGTCTTCCCAGTAACGGCAGTGTAGTCAAACGTTGATGAAATCAGAGACACAGAAATTGGGCATGTGGACTTGGCCGAGTTCATAGATAGAACTAAAGAAGCAAATCCCTCCAAGCCTATGCAGAAAATCATTGACAGCAGTATTCATTTGGTTGCGTCATTTCTAGTCAGTACACACAATCCTAAATTTGTTCTACAAGTGGCCAGCCATTACAACAGGGACACTAGAGCTGTGACAGACTCACAAGGAAATGTAATCATGAGATTAGATGCAGAATTCATGGACAAAATCTTCATGTGTCCACCAATTGAAAACGTTGGACGGATTGACTTTGCGCAGGGTCAACAGGACTATGATAATGATGTGGAATCTGCTAGGAGGTATATAAACACCAAATGGTTTAAGATTCCTAGGGGTAATTTGACCAGATGGCCAAAGGACCTTCACAGGAGTGATTTTGTGGAGGAAGTGTGTGATTTGATTACTCTCTTGAGTCACATCAGAGGACTCCCTTCCGCTTCCAAATTCCAGGACTAGATGTACACTTACATCAAAGTGATTCTATGGGGTAATCAGAAGATATTCTGGGGTGAACAGATAAGCAATGCTTTGCACGAGCAACTGGTAAGGGTCAATACTACCTTCAAATTTTACATGACCTCTTATCTTGTCTATGTTGCTGCAAGCATGAGGAACTTTCCAGGTTTAACCCAAGTAGGAGACAGGAGATTGGTCCCAGTGTATGAATATTACCCCCAAATCACTCTGAAGGGGTCAATTCATCATTTCAGAAGAGTCAATGATGCTTTCTTCTCAGTTTTCATGTGCTTGTGGGATGGTGAATTAGTTCAAAATAGAGTCTCAGATGAAGCCTGGCAGGTTGTAAATTCTTTTGGTTGCTTGTTCTTGCAGTTTTCCACCTTCACGTATCTTCAGGTAGGGTACTATCCTGGTTACCCTTACATGCTACCACGGTATCCCAGTGATCGCATTATTCTTATGGAGCATTGCAGACAACTGAGTGTGGTACACAACAAATAGATGGAGTTGAAGAAGTCAGGTATAAAGTTTCCCATTGAAATTGGGAGGTACTCGGTTCAATCTGCCAACAAAGCGAAGATAATTGACTCCGAGTTATAGTTGGTCACCATGAAAACCTACAAGAAAAGAAATCATTTTGACTTCAGAAGGGTTCAAGATAAAATCAAGAGGAAGTCAACTTTTCATGTGCCAATGGTCGAAGACATATGGGCAGATCTCAGGACTCAAAATGAGATTAGAAAACTGGATTTCTGTAGGCTTCATCTAAGCCAAATTGAGCAACTAGGACTCGCTAATATTCCAGAATGAATCGAGGATGATGGAAATGTCCTAGATCACAAATATGAGGCAGAAAATGTTGAGGCTTCACCTCTCCTAGAGGTGAAATGGTCAGTCAAAGAGGAGACATCCATCAGGAAAAGATTCCAACCAATACTGGCAAACACCAACTTGTGGTTAAGAAGTAAGGGAATCAAGTTGAAAGAATTCCTTACAGGATCTAAAGAAGAAACACAGGATCAAACAGGTAAGAAGGTAGAGAACCGAACTAAAAATAGGAGTGACACCCCTTCTTCCTCCAAGATACACAAACCAAAGATCAAATTTGTATCTAAAGGAGGGAAAAAGAAGGAAACCACAGAAGCTTCTGACGCCACTAAGTCAGATGTTGAAGATACTAATGATGATCAGATGGAAGCTAAAGATGTTGAGACTGAAGAACAAAATGTTCAAAGGTCTAAGACAAAGGTATCTGATGAAGCTGAACAAGGTGAAGATGAAGATACAGAGGTAGAGCGACTTGATGGTTCCCCTCAGACTCCTGTGAAAGATCTTCCCTCCAAGACACAAGTTCTTACATCTCTTCCTCATGTTCCAGTTTCTGATGGTTTGCCAATGATATCAAGTGTTCCTTTTTCTCCCATTTTTGTTGTTTCTTCTGACAATACTCCACAATCCATGAGGGCTAGCTTTGGGACTGTTTCTGATTCTTCTGGTTCCATTCCAAGCTTATCTTCCCCATCTTTTGATATCAGGGAACAAACCATTTTGGAGAACCTTCTTGATGCTTCACAAAAGGTTGTTGATACAGGTGTAGTGTTTACCAACACAAGTCCAATTGTCACCATCACTGGTACAAACATGGGGCCAACCAAGCAAGTAGTGGATCCCCCTCTAGCTATTGACACTTCTATACTTCCTCCATGGCTATCTGCCTATACTCCAAAGAGGAAGAAGCAAGCCATCTCACCTGATGAGATTGACATTGAAAAATTGTTGCCCGTGAAAGCAAAGAACCAGAAGAAGCCTAAGACTATTTCTAGGCTGGTCACTGAAAAGGGAATCAGATATGCCGAAATTGCCAAACCTCCTAAAGATGCCATGGTTGACACTTTTGACATGAGTAATTATGTCATCTCAAGGGTTGAACTGGCTAAAGTGCCTCATGAATGTGTTAAGGCAGATTTCCATACTATTGCCAGTACTCTACTTGAAAAGTATGATGAAGCCAAGAAGGAGAAGGAGCAGTACAAAGCAAAAGTAGAACAACTGGCCGCTGTCCTTCAGAAAATAGTAAAGTCATCAGAGATAGTAGAACCAATGGTAGTGACAGTGGAAGATCCCATGATACAGAAGGTTGAAAAAGCCCAAGCCAGAGGCAAGATAGTGGGGGATGTAGTGGAGCAGTTGTTGGCTCAAGGACGAGTTCTACTAAAAACTGCTGTGGAAAGGAAAGAGAAAATGAACAAAGCTAAAGCTGAGTTGGACAATCTGGTAGATCTACTTTCACAAGAGCTGCAAGATCAAGAAGAAAGCCTAGAAGAGTGGATAGACATGAAGAAGTTCAAGATTAAGAATCTGATCACCATTGGGGTCATCACCAACAAGGAATCATATCTTAAGACTAAGGAGACTCTAGTTCATCGTATTTTCATAATAAAGAGTCTACTTGAAGATCTGTGCCAAGCTCGAGAAGCCAGTGAAGATAGTGATGTCACACTCCTACACCGGCTAGAAGAACTTCCTTGCACCTTGACAAGGGAAGATCATAGTTTCCTCACAGCACAAGAAATGATAAGTTCTTTTGAAGAAATGGTACAAAAGAAATTTGAAGAGGAAGCTCCCTCAGTGCTCTCAATGGATAACCTGTATGATCAACATTCGACTCTGAAGAACCTAAAGGATAATTTAGACAAGCATGAAAAGGTGGTAAAGGTGGTGAAAGATTCAATTCTCTGAGCTCGCACCATTTCTAAAAACATAGCGAAACCAGATGCATGCGAGATGTCAGTCGTTCAAACTATGTACCAGAACTTCCTGAAGAAAAAAGATGGAGGAAGCTAGTGCCTTAGCTTATTTTTCCTGAATGTTATGTAAATTGAATTTTGTTTTGGACATCTACACATGTAATGTTCCAAAATGTAATTACATGTGAAACAAGAGAAGTCCTAAGTCAAATAGGACTCTCTTGTTGAATAAGTCAAAGTAGTTGTAGATTTCCTAAATTTTCTCAAGGCCTTTCCCTATAAATAAAGGGGGCCTCTTTTGTAAATATTATCTTTTGTCTATTGCAAGAAAACTCTAGCGAATTGAGAAGCAAATCAAGACTTTGTGCTTTTCATGAAAATCAATATTCAAATATTTATCAATACAAGAAAGCAAGTTCAATTCCAATCTTTGTCTTAGGATTATTTGTGTTGTGATAGTTCTGTTCTTACTTCTTGCTATCATAATCTTATTTGATAATAATTGAAGTGTGGAGTTTGTTTCAAGTGATTGAAGAGCGCTCTTAGTTTGATTCTGATAGACTTTGTGTTATCAAATCATTTGTGGGTTATATGTTCATGTTTGTGAGAATACAATAGTTTGGAGACTTTGTGCTGCAAGTTGTTATATTCGATTTACTTTTATCATCTTGAAGAGGAGTGAAGACTTTGGGCTGCATTCTACTTCAAATAGTTCTGTTTACAAGTAGTAAGTGAGGTAACAGAAAACTTTGTGTTTCTGTGATTTTGTGATAATTTATAAGTCTTCTATCAAGAGTTTGAAGTATAAACATCTATTCTGAAAAAAGAGAATGAGATGAGATGGAACCACAACAAACATAGTTTTTAGTGTACATAAATTTTATAAGTTGTTTGGTTTGCAAAAGTCAAGTAATTGGAGGGAACCTCCCCTTGCTGAGAGGAGAGACTGTGTCTCTTCATAGCTGTGGCTGATATACCCATTTTGCCGTTAGTGAGTTAACGATAAAATATTCACCCAACACCTTGTTCACCTAAAAAAATGCAACACTCACCCAATGTAATAGTCAACTATCCTCTAGTATATTAATTATCAATAATAACTCTTAACACAACATGAGGAAAACTCATAATAGAACTAGTTATCATGAAAGAATTTATCATTCACTTTACATCTCAAAGACTCTATTTATTAATTGACTAGAAACTGATGTGTTTAGTTTTTAGTTATAATTTTTATTTGGACATGATAGCATGTGTGCATGTTTTGGCACAATGTTGTTTCGTAGGAATGTGTGTTAGAGAAATTAAGAAAGGCGATAGATATAGATATCGAAGTAATAGTTGTTAAGAAAATTATCTAGTTATCTTTTAGTATAGAATTTGAAGTGATGGTGTTATGCATCTTTTCTATGGGTCACAAGTGTTGAATGTGATTGTTTTGAGAATATTCCACTCTCTAGAGGAGTTGGTCACTCAGGTGGAGAAGAAGGAGTGATTTTGTAGATAAGTTACTTTGTTGTTTTTGTTGCATGCATGTGTGTTCAATTGTTCCTTATTTGCTATTCATACTCTATTCACCTATATGTCATTTAGTATTGTTAAATTATTTTTTGTGTGAGAATATTCTTTACTTTGGATTGTTATCAAAATTGTATAAATTAATAAAATCTTTCTTTCAATTGGTGTAGTCTCCTTTTAGCATAAGCATTGAATTTGCAAGGTAGTTCCTTTTAAAATAGTTATTTCTTTTAGCATATGCATTTCTTTTCGTAGTTTAGTTGTAGAATAGTTATTTGAATTTAGTACTAGCTTATTTAGAATTATTTCTTCAAATTTAAGTCATTTTAGTTAAGAGTGTATAGGTTTACTTTGAGAGAGTAGGAAAACTCTTAGGTAAAGATTTCTCAACTACCCTATTGCAGATAGCCTTCAGACACCAACCAAGTTGACATAAGATATTATCTATTAAAGTGTAAGATTCAACAACATCTCATCAACTATTCTTAATTCGTAGACACACATAGGATAAGAGCACACACTACTTCAATCTATTATCTATATTGGCTGATTTTGAAAGTCAAAAGACCAAAATACTAGGGGATTGATCATTCTTGTCAATCTCACAAGTAGCCCCAACCTTTCTTCTTGTTCTAGATATAGATTTTGTTGGATCTATCAACCACACAATGGTTTACATCATCTCTTTTTCTTTCTCTTTTCATTTCTATTTTCATTTCAAAATACATACACTAGATTACTTTCCTTTATTTTTGTATAATCTAATAACCCCTAGTTTGCTATTCCTATTGTCCTTGTTTCCTACTATACAGTTGGGTTTAAAATCTAGAGAAGTTAAGTTTTACAATATCTGTAGACTAAAGTGTGTCATATAGATGGCAGTGAAACACACAAACATCCATGCATCACACCAACATCTTAGATAGAGAACATCAGCTTTTAGCTCCACTTTCCTCTCTATCATTTATAGTTTTGAACTTAGTCTATCAATTATGTAAATTTCAGTTTTTTATAAATCAACATTTTCTCATTCAGCTCTAAGTTTTAGCTTAGTGAAAATTATTATTTTACAAGTTTAAAACTTATTTAGATATTCTAGTTTTATTTTTTTCTTTCTTTTATAGAAAAGTAACAAAACATCTATTAGAAATGAAAGCACAACTACTCAATGGAAATCTGATTCAAATATATGTTTAATGATCTTTAACAGTGTATTATCCAATGGAGATTGTAACATAGAAAAGAAACTATGCAACACAGAAATATCAAATTAGAAAACTGAACATACAACATAGTGTTTAACATGGAGAAAACCCTTTCAGGTAAAAACTCCACACAGGAAAGAGGCCCTAGTTTGTATTAATCTAAAAGTGATTGTACAATACAACAACTTTGCAACTCTCTCCACCAATCTTCAACTTGACGGCATTCTGACAGCACCTGGGTACCTAAAATCTGTATTTATAGAAAAGTAACAAAACATCTATTAGAAATGAAAGCACAACTACTCAATGGAAATCTAATTCAAATATATGTTTAATGATCTTTAACAGTGTATTATCCAATGGAGATTGTAACATAGAAAAGAAACTATGCAACACAGAAATATCAAATTAGAAAACTGAACATACAACATAGTGTTTAACATGGAGAAAACCCTTTCAGGTAAAAACTCCACACAGGAAAGAGGCCCTAGTTTGTATTAATCTAAAAGTGATTGTACAATACAACAACTTTGCAACTCTCTCCACCAATCTTCAACTTGACGGCATTCTGACAGCACCTGGGTACCTAAAATCTGTATTGCAGCAACAAATACAATGGCAAATACTTATAGAAGTTTTTTCCCTCCAATCTAGGTGTCCACTTTCTCTCTCCTAAGATTCCCCCACATGCAAACATTAAATGTTGTCATACATGCAACCACCACTTGTCCAAAAATATCCATGCAAGGTTGGGTGCCCAAGGTCAAGAATAGCATCTTATAGAATCTTATGATGCGTCATAACTGTCATAGATACCACCAAAGTGTATCTTCCCAAGATGGGTGCCTTGGGCTAAACATAGCAACTTACAACTAATGAATATCCATCATATGCATCATAGTTTCATAGAATCTTATGACAACTTGCAGTTGTCATAGTTTCATAGAATCTTATGACAACTTGTAATTGTCATAGATTCTTTACATGCATCCACCAAACATTATGACATGTGTCATATATGCTAAAAATAGTAGATTCTCCTAAGGTGGCACCTATACTCATTTACTCATGAGTTTTACAATTGCCAACCATAAATGTCACTCCTTAATTACCTCTGGTGAATCCAAAATTACCACTGTTGGTGAAACTACCACATTCTGTTATGAATAATTAAAAACTACAAATAATAAATGGAATAAATACAATATTGGAATTTACAAGGTTAATGGCACCTTATTCCAACATCTTCTTTCTAAGAGCTAGTTTTATCATAGTAGTGGCTTGAAAATATTTAACTTAGAAAACAAAGAACATTCTTAGTTAAACATATTTTCAACACTACACCTACCATTGGTTATTGGATTCCAAGATGGCATTGTTGGGCCCACCATGTATGCTCTACATAACCTTTTAAGTGACTATATATTTACTTTAATAAGCCCACAAATATTAAAGCAAGGAAATGTGTTCTTAGATTAAACCTTCTTTATTGATCTCCAAGATTGGATGGTTCTTAGGGATTTGTATACAATGTTGAAGTTGTTAGAGATAGGACTCCTGTCTTTGATGAAGGTTGACATGGTAAGGGAAAGGTATATTTTAATCAAAATCATTAAAATATAGTTTGAAAAAGTTTTAATGGCCCATGTTTAATTCTCAAAAGTACATAAAAGGAATTCAATGCATAATATTATATAGTGTATGTAGGAATTTAGAACTCAAAATAGAAAATAAATGTAAATGAAATACTTCCTATTATAAATGTTAATGTGTAGGATTGCACCCATTATGCAAAGCTATGAAGCTCAGCAATCCTATGTAACATGGGATCAAACTCAGGCTGTGGGTGACCTATGGTGAGCCTGAACCTCCAGATTATGGGCTGGTTCCCTTATAATTTTTCAATGGGTTAATAAATTGGCAGGAAAAGGGTTAAAAGGATCTACTAAAAAGCACTAAAATTGTAATTTAAAGTGTGGTGATGCATCTAATTTGATGGAAAACTGCAACTCTAATTCACAATAAATCTCAGAAAAATCTATCCACATAATTCACTTTGACAATATGATCACAAAAATGTTTCTAAGGGAGGCTAGAAATAACTTTCTTCTTGGAGGAAAATAGGGTTCTCACAGCATGAAAGAAAAACTATTCCAATTACACAACCTAAGACTTGTGATTTTTACTGTTATTCAATACATGCAAGTATAAATGAGACAATGATTTTAAAGGTTTTGATATTAAACACAATAAAATCTCATCAAATCATTCATAAAGACAACACAAATGAGAAGGTAGACACTTGCTTTTTCTGAAAAATAAATGAATCAATTGCATAAAAATGACAAAGAATAAAACCTGTAACCTGTTGTAATCAATAAATCTGGAAAAGTTGAATTACAAAAAACTCTCTCTCTGCAATGTGTAAGAGAGCAAAAAGGCAAGAACTCAAAAAAACCTAAGTTTTTCTTATAATATATAATATGCTCTCAAAAAGACCTAGAAAGGTCAACTGCAGTCAACTGCCTCTAAAAAAACTCCACAAAACTGCTCCAAGAGCAAGCATGAAAATCCCTAAAAATAAGGGCTATAATTGATCCAATTTGAGCTAAAAGAGCCCCAAACTACCCCTCTATTAGTTTGACCAGGAGGTGGACCAAACTCTCCAATTTTGACCAAAAAACCATGCAAAGAACTCCAAAGAACCTCAATTAACTCTATCCTTCAAATTTGCATGATTTTGGGATGAGAAAACAATGTGAGAAAGGAATGAAGTAATCAGGATGATTTACTTTACTATGTATTACAAGTTTGTTCTATTTTCGACTTTACAACTTTGTGACAAAATAATAAAGTAATTTATAATTATATTACTTTATTATTTGTTTACATTATTTTAAGTTGCAAGG
This sequence comes from Cunninghamia lanceolata, assembly GCA_027924645.1. Lineage (NCBI taxonomy): Eukaryota > Viridiplantae > Streptophyta > Pinopsida > Cupressales > Cupressaceae > Cunninghamia > Cunninghamia lanceolata. Next base: position 5,712,724 of record BSBN01000846.1, on the reverse strand, counting down.
TCATGCAAATGGATGTATTTGTCTTCAAAAAGATTTAAAACAAATAATAACTCCTTATATCTCCCTTTGGATTTGCACAATTACATTAATGCATCCAATGATGATGCCAAATTTAAACAAACCACCATGCATGCAAAAGATAAAAAATATCTTCATTTTACTCCCTTATGTCTCCCATGCATTATGGTAATCTCACCATGCAAAATACATCATGCATTTTGCATTAATTACATGCAATATTTTATCTTTGAGGCTCTCCATGCATTATGCATCATATATTTTAAAACACACCTTATGTATCCCCTTCCTTGCATCATTTATTTTTTCATACAAAGCACCTTATCACTCCATGCAAATATATCATACCTTACCATACACTACTTCTTTCAACATAATAAAACACCTTATCACTCCATTTGATTTTCATACATTATAAGGCATAAAGCCTTATCCTTGCATCATTATATATGTTTGACTTGTAAAAAATCAAAAGGAAGGGATAAAACCCTCATGAGCCCCTATAGCATCATTAGGTTTGTGGTAATTATAAGTGTTGACCACAAATCTTTGTAATGGATAACAATGATTTACAAAAACATCAGTCAAAAAGCTTGAATTAGGTCATTTTAACCTAAAAGGGAGAAGCAACCCTAAAAAATATCATTTGTATTTGTATTTTTTACTGCTACTCCATTCGACCTACCGCCATGCCTGTTAGGGTTTGAAGAAAAACTTCATGGTTCTTTGCTATTTCTGAGGGTTTTTGATGGATTCTTTTGAGGACTTCAATAGGAAATAGAAAGGTAAGATTAGTCTGCACCAATTTAATGCATTTTTATTTCTCTCTGAGTGCGAAAATTGGCTTATAGGTCACAGCCATGATAGGTTTTCTTCTCTGGTATATTTGCAATGCTTCTTTTCCTTACTATGATTTGTTTTCTTCTTGTTTTGAGGCCAACATGGCCGACTGGTCTTGAATCTTTGAGAGCCTTCTCTGTGAGAAAATCATGGCTTCATACATGTATCTTCACTTAGGAAAAAGGGAGGTAAGCTCTCTTTTCATCTTTGTACCATCTAATTTCTATTTATATGAGGCTTGACATGAGAAAAATGTAAGGTATTTTCTTGCATTATGTGAAAAATATTGCTAAAAATTTGTTTACTTTGAAGGCTGAGAGATTAGCTCTATATCTTGCACCATTCTAACTTATTTCCTCTTCTTAGAGGCTACGGCCATGTATCTGGGTTCTCTCCATTTTGTAATGATAAGGGTTTGCAAAAAAAAAAATTCTCTGGTAACAGCACGAACTGGGTTTCTTTAAACATTTTCTGAGTGTTACCAAACCCTTGTGGGTTCAAACCCTCTATCCTTTTTGTATCTGTGGTTTCTCCCGAATGATGTGATCTTCATTATGCAAAATGTGATAAGGGTTTGTAAAAGAAAAGGACACTCAGGTAGCAATATGAACTGGGTTCTTCTCCATTTCTATATGTAGAAAATAATAGCATCTATTGTTCTTCTATTATGAGAATGCAAAACACAACCTACATAAGCTCAAAACTCTTCATTTTCACCTGTAGATGCTTTTCCTTCTGCAATTCGCTATGGGTTTTGACATTTTGCAAAGAAAATGTATCCTTTGATTGTTCTTGATAACCTATATATATGATATCTTGTTTCTTTTTCTTATGTTTACAAAAAGGCACCTCTATAGATGGAAACGCAAGGCAAAATATACCACATTTTGGGTTTGTAGAAAATACAAGGGTTTATATGTATAGGCTATCATGCACTGCTAGGGTTTCAACCTTCTATTTCTTCTTTTCACTTTGCTTTAAATGCAAGTCTTCGATGGTATAAATGCATAGGCTGACATGAAGTTTGATAGGTTCACCTTTCTTTAAAAATAAACACTCATAATGTTTGAAACATTTACCTCCTCTCTCACATAAGGTATCTCTACTCCTTCTTCTTGATACTGCTCCTTCTAAGCATTTACACATTTGGCTATAATGCAAATGCATCTTCATTTTGATGTTGTCATGAGTCTTCTTGTGATTGTTCCAGTTGGTGGTTGTTCCATATGCTTCATTTTTTTGTATTGATGAAAAACCAAAAGCTATATGCATCTGATGTATCACCATCTTGACAGTACCTGTAGGTGATTATACTTCCATCCTATCTTCTTGTCTTATTGCATTTGAATATTGATGAATGTAAAAGTAAAAAGTGTTATGTGTCTCTGCTGTAGGTGGACAGGGTAAATACCATTTTTTTCTGCTCCATCTTTTTCTCTTCTGTATATGATCATATTGTACCTTCTAGTGCATTTGAGTTTACATGGTGATTGCTCCACTTGACCTTTGACTTGACTGTACCTTGATCATTTGATTATAGTGTGGCTTCTTTACTCCACTGTTCCACCTTTATATCAACGGTGGATGCAAAGCTTTTGAACTTATTTTTTCCACTGCTACTACAGGTCTCATTCCACTTGATATGTTCGATGTAGCTTTCATATGGATGAATGATATCTTCTTTTGATGATGATTGTACCTTGGCTACTCTTCTTTTCCCTTTGATGCATTTGAGTCTTCATGTACAGTATCCTCCATTTCTATTTTAGATGTTGCCCACTTTATAATATAATTGTGCCTCTTCTTGTTATAGCATAATTGTCCTCTTACAAGGCTGCAATGAACCATTGTGTCTTGGATGTCAAAATAAAGTTTCACTTTGACAATAGACAGTTACCAAATCTAGGGAATAGCTCATTCTAATAACTGTCTACTACCAAAGGTCTACTCCTTCATGATCGCTCCAAGTTTACTGAACATTTCTTAGTTCTGGTAATTGTCTATTGTCAAAATGCATTCTTTTAATGACACCTTGATAGAAAGTGTTTACAAATTGAATATTTCTGCATTAATGACAATATTTTGAGCATGTTGGGCTCAACCCTTGTGGGAGCCCATTTTCTCCACATGCTATTTCATAAGAATTGAATCAGTAACATGATTTCTCCTATACCTGCACAGTGAACAAACAAGTTAGCATATAAAACATACCTTTGAAAGTTCAATGCTCTTTCTGATGATGATGTGGGGTCACTTAAATGGATTTGTCTCTTTCTGATACGGCACTTGTATTTGCTTATTCTAACTTTTCTTATGTTGATATCTGATTACTGATTACTGCTGTTGCATAAAAGTATGTTGTACCTTTGTTGTTTGATTGTGTATATGAAAAGCATTGGTACCCAGAGCTTCTAACAAAAACTTCTTGCAGGTATTCTAGAGCTCGACAAGTGGAGGGAGCTGAAAATCAACTCAACCACCTTAGGATTCGTCATTCATAGGTAATGATGGGTCCCTCTCCTTTTCTTATGCATGTTTACTCTTTCAAAAGTATAATTTACTTTTATGTTGCATACTTCAGTTACTCCCACGGCTTGTGTGGACACTTTTATACATTCTTTTGAATACAATCAGTTATTTCATTTATGCAATGACTTATGTATATTTCACTTTCTGAATTAAATACATAGCATAAAACAACTAATCTTTCTTTGAAACATATGTATAAAACATGATGTATAATTTGACAATTTATAAATACCTCTTTTACTTGCACTGAAACATAATGAATAATAAGCAACTAAAACATGAAATCCATCAATTTCTCTTCATTCTTTGAATGTCTACTTTCTTGACTGTTGTTACCAGAAATATTGTCAAAGTATTAAACTCAATCAATAAACCAATAATCTCAATAGAAATTGCAAATAACAAAGAATAAACCGATGCAAACCTTGCTACTTTGTTGCTTCCATTGTTTGCCTAGTCTTAATCGATCTTTGTATGCGAATTGAAGCCATCAGAAGCATACTTCCTTGCTTTTTTTTCAAGATGACGATGGAGAGATGGCTGTGATAATTTTTGTAATGAAGATGAGTTTCAATACAATAAAAGGGTGATCACAAGCTATGGATGGATTTGGGTACCAAAGGTACGCTATTAATTCTGCAGAGTAATGTTACTAAAAGCTTGGATGAATGAAATGGAAGAATTGGGTTCAATTTATAGACTTGTGAGGAAGAAGATCAACGGTATAGAAAGAATGAGAAGATCAACGGTTGAGAAACCTTGAGAGAATGTGTACGAATAGAAAGAAGACAAGTGTCACAAAAAAGTTGTTTTGTTTGAGTTAACTACTTTGTTTTATAAAGATACGCTTTGATTTCATAAATTAGAAAGTTTTTTTCTAATTTAAGAGTTATTGATAAAAATAAGGTTGATTGAGTCAGTTAACTCAACTTGTGATTTTCTTTTGCATGATTTGAGAGAAATTAAATAATAAATTATTCAATTTTGTGTGCATGAAGAAGAAGACTTATTTTTAGAAGTTTTAAAAGATATTTGAAGAATTAGAAGATAAGAAAGCAAATTAAATAAATAAATTCATTTAATTGTTTGTGCATGCTTTGGAAGAATAAATAAAATAATTGATTGTATTTTATTTTTAGAGAATGAGAGGATTTAAGTAAATTTGATTGATTTATTTAAATTTGGAAGAAGATTTTGACTTAATTAAATAATTAAGAATTATATAATTGTTGTGGAATAATTTAATTAAATAATATTTAATTAATTTAGAAGAGTACGAATCGAATAAATAAATTTGTTTATTTATCTATTGATAGAAGAATTAGACTTAAATAAATATTAAGAATATTTATTTAGACTAAGTCGTGTCATTTTTAGGCGTATACATTTTGCCCCTCTTTGATGCAATGTAGTTTACAACGTTGCTTCAAAGAATAGATTTTCCTGATAATGATACATGCCCTAGTTTGCCCTTGGTATAGGTTTAATGATGGTAGGATGCCCCCCTTGGGAGATTGGATGAGAAGAAGGCAGAAGAACGTGAGATAGACAGTCTCACGAAGAAGAAGGTGAAAAACAAGTTAGGATGAAGAAAGAGCCGAAACGATATGCTATGCAAGATAAAATGATAACACACACAAGCAAGTAAGCAAGTATGCACAAATGATACAAGAACAAACAAGGTATTGCCCCTATCAAGCAGTAAACCAATGATTAATCAATATTGATTGACGATAGTGTTGTCATGGCGGGGAATGATAGATCCCTAGAGCAACATGAAAGATAGTGTTGTTATGGTGGGGAACGATAGATCTCTAGAGCAACACGATAGCCATGGGAAATGTATCTCCCACTGATACTTATGACTGATTGAGTTGGTTTACAACCAAACAAGGATCACCAACACTGATTGTGATTGGATCATTTGATAAGATTGAATTTACTTGATTGGTATGGATTAAGGATGGACCTACATTTGGATCATTGCTTGGACTGACTAGATTGGGATGAGAGATACAATGAGAGATAGAAATTTGATTGATAGAAGAAATGTAAATGAAAGGATCACAAGCTTGTATTTGTAAACATTGATACTCTGCATAGGAATTTTTATTGCATGGGATATGGATGCTTTGTGGATGCATAATTGATGTGAATGGTTTTGACATCTTGATATTGCAAGTATTTTTGAAGTGCTTATTTCATCATTGGGCTTTTTTTTTGGTACTTTTTCCAAACGTTTTTAAGAAAATACAAGCACTGAGGTATAATTAAACTGAGATGACTTGAGTATCGCTTACATGGATTTTGATTTAGCAAGTTAATACAAGCATCTAGGTATAATTGAACTGAGATGACCTGAGTATTTCTTACGTATCAATAGACAAGGATTTCCCCCTTTCATGTTAGACCTCTGGAGTCATCAATGATCTTTTACCAATCATGTCTTTAGACAAAAGTCGTCACATTACTAAAGATTAATCCACAAACAATAGACAAAGAAAATGATTATGCCCCCATCATAGCATCTCTAGTTTTTTGACATCCTCGAGTAGCATCGAAAGACATAATAACAAAAATCAAGACTCTTTAAGTTAACCAGATCACAAACACAAAAACATTTTTGTATTAGATGCATTTTCTTGCCATAATTTAGATAGAATCATTTAGAGTGCTTTAAGTACTTGTTTTCTTTGCTTTGGATAGGTTGATACCTCACATCAAAACTTCTATTGGAAAGCAGGTTTTGCTTGCTTGCATGCATGCCTGGTGAAATGGACCCTAAGGGACTGACCTAGTGCTTCAAGGGCACATTGAAAATGGCCTTGCCTACGTGAACACAGAGGCAATGTAGTTCGGGGACTTGGACCATGGATGAACTAGAGGATAGATGACAAGATATGGGAAGTATGGGAAAGTGGAGCCTCGGGGGCGCATTGAAAATGGCCTTTCCTATGTGACGACACAGTGCCAACATAGTTCGGGGTTGACCCTATGATACTGACAACAGACACTATGCTAGGTTGACACTGTAGATAGGATACTGGATAAGACCTTAGCTAGTAAGGTGACAAAAGAGATAGAGTATCAAGCCATGATAGTTTATCGTTAGGTTACACAAGGTGTTTTATTATGGAACAGATATGGATTGGATGAAAGATGATGGTAGGAAGAATGGACACAAGGTGATTAGTTTCCCAAAGATGGAGAAGGCAGTTTATCACAAGTAACGCATGTTTACCAAGTTTTCACCACTTGCTTTTATTTGCACAAAAGTTAAAAGTACACATAACACCTGTTTGCCAGGTTTTCATCATGGTACCTATCCAAGGCACCTATTTGCTAGGCTTTCACCAGAGGATGATTTTTTTGTTGTTTTTTCATTTTTATGATTTTTTTTGCTTTTTTCTATTTTTTTAATTTTTTGGTTTTTTGAATTTTTGGCCCCTTACATTGGGGTTCTCTTAGGTATAGAATCGGTGAAGATGCATACTGTTGATTGGGTCATCAAATAGCTCACCCTTTGATGTTGCTAATTGATATGCCCCTGATCTATATGCAACAATGATGACATAAGGACCAAGCCAATTGGCTCAAACTTACCTTTCTTTTCTCAATCCTGCTGATTACAGGGATTTTCCTTAAGTACTAGATCACCAACATTGAAGACCCTTGGATGGACCCTGTGATTGTAGCTTCGTGACATTCTCTGCTGATATGTCTTGAGATGGTTAAAGGCATGTTGCCTTCTCTCTTCTAATAGCTCTAATTCTTGTAATTTGGAAACTCTATAGTCTTCATCATGGCTAGGCCCATAGAGCAGGATTCAGTTATATGTGCCAATCACAGCTAGCATCGTTGACTATCTTCTTGAGGATCTTCAAGATTGTTTTGTTGGATACCTCTGCTTGGCCATTGCCTTGTGGATAGTAAGGGGTGGAGAAACGGTGTTGGATTTTGAATTTGTCACAAAGCTCTTGGACATCCTGGTTCTTGAAAGGTCTTCTGTTATCCATGACAATGGATGAGGGAATTTTGTATCTACAGATGAGGTAATTGAGGATGAATGAGGCAATCTGTTTGCCTGTGGCATTGGTGAGTGGAATGGCTTGAATGCACTTGGTAAAATATTCAGTGGCAGTTATTATGAACTTGTGGTCGTTGGATGATGAAGGGTGAATTTTGCCCACAAGGTTGAGTCCCCATTGACAAAAGGGCCAAGGTGTCGTTAAAGGTTGGAGCTCTTGAGCTAGTGCATGTATCAGGTTTCCATGTATCTAGCACTGCTTGCATTTCTTCACAAACTGATATGAATTGGTTTCCATGTTGGTCCAATAGTATCCTAAATGCATGAGTTTCTTAGCTAAAGAAGGACCGCTAGAGTGTGTTCTGCAAATTCCTTCATGCACATCTCGTAAGGTGGTTTGAGATTCTTCTCATTCTAAACATCAGAGTAAAGTACCATCCAGACCTTGGTGGTATAAGGTGTCGGCAATAATGGTGTAACGGGAGGTTTGGTGAATGAAGGTTGGCGTTGGTTAGAAGACAAGTCAGGCAATAGGGTGTTATCCTTGAGGTAAGCGTAAATCTTACCATACCAAGGTGAATCAGATCTGACTAATAGGCATATGGAGTGGGTTTCAGGAAGATCATAAGCTGTTTGCATAACTATCTCAACCAAGAACTCATACCGTGACTCATTCCCTGGGATCTCGAGGAGTGAGGCAATAGTTACCATGGTATCTATTGCTTTGTTTTCAATGCGAGGTATCTGCTCAAAGGAGATGATCACAAAGTACTCTTTAAAGTCATCGACCATACACTTGTATGGGATTAATTTGTCATCTTTAGTCTGATAGTCATCATTGACTTGATTTATTACCAGTTGGGAGTTGCCATAGACATGTAGCTCTTTGACTTTCCATTTTGTTGCCAGTTTGAGACCAATGACCAAGGCCTCGTACTCTGCTATATTGTTTATGCATGGGAATAGTAGATGATAAGACTTAGGTATGGTGTCACCGTGAGGATGGCCAACAAGATTCCTACCCCTAATCCATGGTTTGTATAGGATCCATCAAAGTAGAGTTTCCATGAGTGTGTTGTGATACTGAATATGGCTTCATCTAGAAACTCAAATATCATTGGTGTGGTATCATGCAATGGTGCTTCTGCTAACTGATCGATAATGATTTGACCTTTGATAGCCTTCCTTTCCACATACTCAATGTCATATTCGCTTAGGAGCATTACCCACTTGGCTAGGTGACATGTTAGAGCTACTTTGCTTAATAGGTATTTTAGTGGATCTATCTTTGCAATGAGCTTGACTGAATGTGCCAACATGTAATGTCATAGTTTTTGGGAAGCAAAAACCACAGCAAGACATGATCTTTCTATTTGAGAATATTGTAGTTCATAGCCCACCAATGTGCTACTGATATAGTAGATAGTCCTTTCTTTTCCTTCATAATCCTATTGTGCTAATAGGGCGCCTAGAGTTGTCTATGTAGCAGCTATGTAAAGTAATAGCGGTTTACCTTGGATAGACAGCATTAGAATAGGAGGGTTCATGAGATATTCCTTCAATTTGCCAAATGCTTCTTCGCACTTCTCACCCCATCTAAATGAAATGTTTTTATGTGAGAGATGACAAAAAGGTTGGCACTTGTCTGCTAGTTGTGATATGAACCGATAGATTGCTTGCAACTTGCCCTGTAGAGACTACAATTGAGTGATATTCTTAGGCAATGGCATTTCCATGATAGCCTTGACTTTGGCAGGATCAACTTCTATCCCATTTGCTGATACAATGAAACCTAAGAGCTTGCCGGAGGTGACTCCAAACACACATTTCTTTGGATTTAACCTGACTTTGAAGTGTTCCAATCTTTGAAAGACCTTCTCTAGTACATCTAGATGTGATTCTCTTGTGAGTGACTTTGCAAGGATATCATCTACATAGTCCTCCATTGTGACGTGCATCATATCATGGAAAATAGTGGTCATAGCATGTTGATATGTTGCTCCTATGTTCTTTAACCCCAAATGGCATGACGTTCTAGCAGAAGGTACCCCACGCACAAGTGAAAGTTGTTTTATGTTGGTCTTTTGGTGCTATCTTGATTTGATTGTACCTAGAGAAGCCATCCATAAGAGATAACATGGTGTGTCCTACTGTCAAGTCGACTATGATATCAATATTGGGCAACCAAAAATCATCCTTGTGGCAAGCTTTGTTTAGATCTCAGAAATCATTGCACAATCTGACTCTGCCATCAGGTTTGGATACTGGTACTATGTTGGATACCCACTCTAGATAGTCTATTTCCCTGATGAACCCTACATCCAATAGTTTCTTGAGTTCCTCTTTTACTAGTAATACAATGTGTGGATGCATCTTTCTGAGCTTCTACTTGACTGGTTTGACCCCTGGATCTAGTGGAAGATGATGTAGAATTAAATCTGGATCTAAACCAAGCATATCTGTGTATGACCAAGCAAAGTAGACTTGCTTTTTCTTGAAGAATGGTACAAATTTGGTCTTCTCTAGTGGAGATAGAGACTTTGCAAAGTGAATGATCTTAGGATTATCCTCTGTTTTGATGTTGACTGGTTCTATAGGTTCCACAACAATTTGGGACTTCTCTTGATACATGTAAGTGGGGAGAGTATCAATCCTTCCATCATCTGGTGCCTTAGAGAGGTTTTCACCATTCGATGTGTCCTTTCTTTTTACTATTTTGGGATCTGATACTGTCGCAAAGCGGTTTTGACCATCAGATCCAATTTTTATTTTTATGTTTTTGCAACTGGAAGGCTTGGTACCCTCTCCAAAATAAGCCACAGTGTTGAGTTCAACAGCGAAGCCAGCTTTATGATCTCCTGTGGGTAGGTGGTCCCTAAGTTCCATGTAGTCAATATAGGCATCATCATTTTGGAACATGTCTAGTTGTAGGGTTCCTTGTAAATCCCAGTCGATAAGTTCAGGATGCACAAGGGGAAGGGGGTCATAAGATAGATCTGATTTGTTGGGTGTGATAGTTTGAATGGACACATGGTTACGATTCAGATTGGTAGGGATAGGATCTGAGATGGTACTTTCCTCCAAATTATTTATGGCGATGGAACTCTGACCTTCCTTGAAAGTCGTACTCTCAAGAGTTGGTGAATCAGACTCTAATGGTCTATGTGTTAGCATTTGTCCCTCATGGTAGGGGCTATAGGTTTGAATGGTGTCAATTCCTTTATCCTCATAGGAGTGCTCTATGAGTTTCTCCCATTCATACTCATTGGAGTCTGTGTCACTATCTTCTTGTAGGGCATGAATCTATTCCACAAAATAAGCATTAGACTTAGCCTTGCCTTTGTCCTTGTATCCTAACCCTTTTGTATTTCTTGCCAATGAGGATGAAGAGGGTTGGATGGGTTCTATTATTCCTTCTTTTCTTAGGCCAATGGGACCTTGTCTGTCATAACCCATTCTGTGTAGGATAGTCTCACCACGCCCATAGATTTCTATTGGGAGCTTAGGCGGTTCTTGTTGTGTGTTATCTTCCTCTGTGTAGAGCCATTGCAAGACATCTCTTTCTTCTATTTCATCTGATAGGGTCCCCCATTTTAGAAAGGGAGTTGTGGGAGGTTCAGGAGAAGCAGAGGGTTTTGGCATGTACTTAGGTGGAGGTTTCCCAAAGGATCTTGGAGATAGGGAAAATTTGGCTAAGTTGAGGCTGTGCTTGATGGAGTATTCCCCTACTCTTGTTTCTTTGATTATGATTTTTTGCTCTTTGGGCTTGGATGAGGAAGCTTCAGAGGTAGAATCATACTGTGAGATGGGAGATGTAGAAGCTCTATTGTTGGGAATGATGTAATCAGGCTTTGAGTGGATAGTGTTGCAATGTTGAAAAGGATCTGGATCACCTTAGATGGTGATCTATTTGCCGTTATGAGGAAATTTGATGCATTGGTGATAGGTAGAAGGCACAGTTTTCATGGCATGAATCTGGTCTACTTAGGAGGATATTATAAGCTAGCTCCCTGTCTAGGACTTGGCAAACAACATCCTTTATCACTGGTCCAACTTGTATTGGTAACACCACTGTTCCTTTAGTAGTTCTTTCCTCTTCATCATAGGCCTTAATAGTGATCTTTTTCATTGGATCCACTACATTTTTAGAGAGCCCCAATGTAAGGACTAGCTTGAGCATGCAAATATTTAAACCAGCTCCTCCATCAATAAGAACTCTTTTGATACTTTGTTTATGAATGAAGGCGATGATATGCAAGGGTGTGTTATGAGGCTAAGACACCAAAAGGTCATCCTGTTTGGTAAATGATATGGTGCTTGAGGAGGTTAGATTTCCTACCATGGCTTGAAACTTCTCTTGGGCTAGGTTCATAGGCACAGTTGTTTCCACTAGGGCTTTATCGATAATTTCCATGTGGGAAGGAGACAGACGCAACAACTATAAGATAGATATGTGGGCAAGAGTTTTTTGAAGTTGATCTTTGACACTGTACATATAGGAGTTAGATGGAGAAGGTGACGACCTTGGAGGAAGCATTTTTAACGTGAACTTACCACTACATGTGATGATGCTGCAATCAGTTTTGTTGGGTCCTGATTGTTGGTTGAATGTGACCACATTGACTTGTGGGATGTGCTCCAATAAGTAGTTGATGGTATAATTGAATGGTACGCTCACATAGTTAGCATTGTTGTTTCGATTCTGCCTATTGTGATTGTTATTGTTGTTGTTGTTGTATGGCCTGTCGTGATTGAGGAGTAGATCCTTGTATGCCACATGCATCTCGTTAGAGGTATGTTCTTTAATGCCTACCTGATTTTGGTCAAGTATGTCTTGAATGACATGTTTGAGACAGATACAATTATGGTCATGTGGCCTCTTCCTCTATGATACTCACAGAAATCAGTATCTTTCCAATAGTGAGGTTTTATTTGAGGTTCATAGTCGCTAGTTGGTGGAAGAGTGATCTCATTGTTGGCCAATAGCTTTCTTAACGCAGACTCTTGGGATTCCCCTAGTGGTGTGAATTTTTACCTAGGGTTGGAGTTGAACCATGGTTTTGGCTTGCAAGAGAAAGTTTTGTTTGGTATAGCCTTCTTTGCTTCTCCTTTGAGAGTGAAGATTGGTTGTTGTTTGGGAGCTGCTGCTTTGCCATCAACTACTCCATCATTGACGACATTTTTTTTCTTTGTCCAAAATTTTGACTTGTCCGTGGTGTAATTAGAGTTAGGGGTGTCTTTGTACAACTTTATTTTCCCCTTGGTAATCATAGCTTTCTCAATAAATAATCCCATCTCAATGACTTTAAAAAATAAGGTAAGACATTGAATTTAGATTTGGTAACTTAGATTGGGGTTAAGGTTGTGGACAAACATCTCTATCAATTACTTCTCAAGTATGTCATATGAGCATTTGCTCACAAGTTGTCTCCACCTTTGTAAGAAAGAGGCGAAGGATTCGCCACCTTTTTGCTTTGTATTGCATAGATCAAGCATGGAAACTTCGTGTTCAATGTTATACGAAAAGTGTGTGATGAACTTGTTTACTAACGCATCAAAAGTTTTGATACCTAGTGGAAGTCATGAGAACCATTCCATGGCTTGACTACCTAGAGATCTAGAGAATAGTCTCATTAAGAAAGTTTTGTTGTGAGCTACTTCTATGCACGTGGCGTTAAATTCCCTAATGTGATCTCTTGGGTCTCCTTTCCCTTTGTACTTGTCAAACTTAGGAACTTCAAACTGAAAGGGGAAGGGCACCATGTTCAAACTTTTGTCAAAGGGATATGGTGCAATGTCTTCCAAGGAATAAGTTTTAGTGGTTGTTCCTATTTTGAGATCTGTCATTTGCTGCGTTAGGCTCTTAATTTGTTTCTATAATGTTTCCATAGGTATGTTTGGGTCTACAACTTTCTTTCCTTTATCCTCAACTAGTGTGGTTTTCATGAGTTTCCTCTACGGTCTCTTTTAGTTTGTTGAGATCAAAGTCTGAGGGGAGTTTAAGTCCTAAGTTTGCAAGATGAAGGAAGTACCTGTGAGGGTCTTCGTTGAGCACTTTTTCTAGCATGCATTGAAATTTCTAATCTTGGAGGGTTCCTTGGTAATCTTCATGAGAGATTTCCTCATCACTATCGTGAGGGGATACAATGTAGTTGGATGTCCCAGCCATTTCAAGTTGTTTTTGGTATTGAGACCTAGTTAAGACCATGTGAGATGACGTGGGAAGAGGTGGGATGAAACTAGAGATTTTGGTAAGGTGTTGGTGGAGATTGTTGAGAAGAGGATACTTGTGACGAGATTCAAACAAGGGACTCTTTTGATCAATGATTCCAAGTAAGTTGGTCGACACAAGATGATAGCCACAAGTAAGGATATCCGGTACCTATTTATTATGTAGAGACTAGTTGTGCACCAAGACCACTAGCTAAGTTCTGTGACTTACTAGGGTTACTTGAATCTGAAATGATCTGAAAAGGTCTTGTACTAATCTGATATGGAACTTTTAAGTTTGTTTTAGAAAGACGTGGTAGAAGGTGGACGAGACAACTGACGAAAGAGAGGGTATGCTATGGAAATGGATGGAAAAGGTGACTGCATGGTAGATCTGATCTTAGAAACTAGAGCAAGGCTGAAATGGGTATCCAAAAATGCTAAAAATTTTCTCTCAAAAGATGTGGAAATGCTCATTGTTGCGGATGCACAAGTACAGAAGCGTTGAAACAAAGGATATATGTGCAGGAAGTCAGGATAAAAGAGTAGTTCTGGTAAATATTCAAGGTGTAAAAATAGATGATAAATGTGTAGCAAGTCAGTACAAATGCGCAGCAAGTTGAGGTATATGCGCAGCTCTGTAGGCTAGATGTGTAGCTCTAGTTTTTCTTGAGTATTTTTACAATTTTTTGGCATGTTTTTTGATGTTTTTGGTTTCTTGGTTGTAAGTTGGTATTTTTGATCTAATTTTCTCAATTATGGAAAATAAAACATAGCAAACACAAAGAAGTTTTCATGATTTTTTTTTTGGACTCTTTTTGACTCAAAAAGAAAGTACAAATCCTAGGTTGGAAAAGGCAATATTTGTCAGATCCCCTAGTTATGCATATTCAAAGTGGATAGCTTTAGGATCTTGGTAGCACTGGCTCCTCTCCATAGCACAAACTTCTCACGCATACCAAGATCCAGGTTTCCTAAGGCTCGTACCCCCACTAAACCTTAAGATTGTCCCTGCTATCTCTACTAAGAACCACAAGAATCGGGGCGGCTTCAAAGGTCCCACCTTCTGCACCAACAAATAGAGGGTTTTTGGGCTACTAAAACAAAGGATGACTAGTAAGTGCAACTGGTTGAGTGGTTATACATGCAGTAGCACTACTCTCCATTATGAGGTCTCCTAGCCTGTAAGGGTTGCACCTTAGAGGGTTTTGAGGGAGGTTGGCTGTCAGTATAACACAACTTCACTCGTTGTTTGAAGCTTTTGCTCCAAACATAATTTATTTATAGTGGCTCGGTAGGGCTTAGCTTTATCCTATTACCACTTAAGATCATTCCTGCTTGGACAGAAGGATATCCAAGGGCAGGCCTCTATAAAGGTTTAACACATGCAAAAATGATATGTCTAGCATTTTGGTCACCCAAGATAGGGGAGAGCATAGACCTAGTATCATTCCAAAAAACACAAAAGATAGTTGTTCTTTTCCCCTAGTTAAAATGAAAAAGACTATATGAGCTAGCTACTTGGGCACACACATGAGTTGTTAACTTTGAAAACAAGATAGCAATGGATCAATTTTATCCTCCTAGCATTGGGACTAGATTCAATTTGTTGATGCAACAAGATTCAAGTTACTCCCTTCCTAGTTAGATCTAGATGTGATTTTCTATGAACATTCGATTACTATCCTTTAAAAAGATGATGTGTTAACAATGCAGCTAGAATGTCTAAACCAACTCTTAACCCTACAAGTAGATGAGAGAATATCCCTATGAAAAGTGTCAACGTTAGCAAAAACCACAAGAAATAAATACCCTAAAATCATTGTTCAGAACATATGCACAACTTCAAAGCTTGAATGTGCAAAAATAGAGCTTAGAAGCATAGAAATTTTAAAACCATAGAAACAGAGGTCAAAAGTAGTGAAACAAAGATTATATGCGCCATTTGGTAGATGCACTGTAATAGAACACGTATGCACAACTTCAGAAGGTAAATGCACCAAAAGATCAAATGTGCCAAAACAGATAGCGGATGCACATTAGAATGGATCAGATGCGTCAAATCCTCATGTGTATGAAACCTTACAAACCTCTTCACTTCATGGCTTCCATTGATTGCCTATCTCAAATGATCTTGTGTATGAATATGGCCCTCACAAGGTGTACTTCCTTGCTATTCCAAGATGTCAAGTGGGAATGGCTATGATAGTTTATTGCAATGAAAAGAAGCTTCACAACAATGGTAATGATATGGTAACAAGTTGATCACCAGCAAATGGAATGACTTGGGTGCCAAAGGCGCGCTGTAATTCCTGTAGAGTAACAATACTGAAAGCTTGGATGAATGAAATGGAAGATTTGGGTTCAATTTATAGACTTGTGAGGGAGAAGATCAACGGTATAAAAAGAATAAGAAGATCAATGGTTGAGAAACCTTGAGAGAATGTGCACGAACAGAAAGAAGACAAGTGTCACACAAAAGTTGTTTTGTTTGAGTTAACTGCTTTCTTTTATAAAAATAAGATTTGATTTCATAAATTAGAAAGTTTTTTCTAATTTAAGAGTTATTGATAAAAACAAGGTTGATTGAGTCAATTAACTCAACTTGTGATTTACTTTTGCATGATTTGAGAGAAATTAAATAATAAATTATTTAATTTTGTGTGCATGAAGAAGAAGACTTATTTTTAGATTATTTGGAAGATATTTGAAGAATTAGAAGATAAGAAAGCAAATTAAATAAATAAATTTATTTAATTGTTTGTGCATGCTTTGGAAGAATAAATAAAATAATTGATTGTATTTTATTTTTAGAGAATGAGAGGATTTAAATAAATTTGATTTATTTATTTAAATTTGGAAGAAGAATTTGACTTAATTAAATAATTAAGAATTATTTAATTGTTTTGGAAGAATTTAATTAAATAAAGGATTTTATTTAATTTTAATTTTAGAAGAGGTAATTAAATATTTTGATATTTAATTAATTTAGAAGAATAAGAATCGAATAAATAAATTTGTTTATCTATTTATTGATAGAAGAATTAGACTTAAATAAATATTAAGAATATTTATTTAGATTAAGTCGTGTCATTTTTAGGCATATACAACTGTAAATCATTTCACTTTTTAGGATGGTTTAGCAGCCAACTTGAGCTATCATATGATTTTGATAAGTGATTTTGCACTTGTCTTCTGTCAAGACATCAGACATTGACTGGATGATCCTGTATAAGCAAAAAAAATTATACCCCCTCTAAACAACTGATGTTTAGGCCTTGCTAAATTAGGTGTGAACACAATTTAGTAACCATAAACTCATGCAAACATAAAATAGAGTAGATGATAGAGTGAAAATAACAAAATTCAAATGTAAACAAAGTTATCCAATGCAGACTCTAGGATGAGTGGATTGCTCTATAGATCAAAATGTGGATGCTCGAGGATTTGTGTAAGATTTCTATAGCATGTACTTGTGGGTAGAATAAATGATAAATATGATAGATATTCAAAAATCTCAATACATCTAGGCTGATGTTTGATGTCATGGGGGATTTATAGATGTCTGGTAGAGGATGTGATTGGTAATATTTGATAGTGAATGAATGGTGGAGATTGAATAAGAGTGATTAGAGAATCCTCCCTGGCTAAGAATAGTTAGAAGGAGTGATGAAGGTTATGATTCCATTTTAATGGGCTCTAAAATGGGTGAGGGAAATTAGTTTTTTTATTTTTTTATTTTGACTAATTGGTTGTGCATGGGTTAAAAATAGAGGGGAATCTTACAGCTGGAGTTATGATAGAATGTGAGTGGATAATTAGATTTATTAATTTATGGAATAAGTAAAAAAAATAGATTTATTTATCTATTTTGGAATAAGTATTACCCTAATTAATTAAATAATATGAATTATTTAATTAATTAGTGGTGTTGGTAATGACAAAGGGGCAATTAGTAAGATAATGAAGAAATGTTGTCATGGTACTAGAATGAAATGTTATGAGGGATGTTAGAAGATGGTGAAAATAAGCTTAATTAAATAATGATTATTTATTTATTTAATTTGGTGATGAGAGAAATGTTAAAGGCTATTTAGTGTTTAGATGAATGTGATTAGGATGCACTTAGGATAGTGTCGAAAGTGGTATGTTAGATGCATTGATTAGGATGTGTCAATTTTAAGTGTCTACATTTCCCCTCTTTGAAATGGTGTTGTGACTATAAAAAGCAATGTCATTTCAAAGAAAGTAGATAAAATAACTTTGGATGGCAATGATGATAGCATGCCCCAAGCATTGAGATTTTGATTCTAGAACTAATTTGATGGATTGAGATTGATTTGGTTGACTGAGGTTGATTGGTTAAGTTGATTAGATGATGATTAGTTTTGATACTTCAATGCTTGGAGGGATTTAGATTCAAAATGTCAAACTTGATTTTAGATAATTAGGTTTAGGGATGATCCCTCAAGAGGACATGTGGGTTGGAAGAACACAAGTGTTCTCTCAAAATGGATTAAATAAAGAGAAGAAGATTAGGGATGGATGTGAAAATATATATGTGAATTGGATGATGGGATTGGTGATAAGGGAAAGATTTAGTTAGAGAATGAATGTTAAAGATCATTGGAGAAATGGAAAAGAGAGAGATGAATGATGAATGTTAAGAATAGAATAATAGAAGATGAATGATGAAAGGGTTATTTAAATTTTAACCAGGAGAGAAATGATGGCAAAAGGATAGGTAGAAAGGATGTGATGAGGTGTGAAGGGTAAAGTACATGCTTATGAATCTTGCACAAAATAACAACTATTATGAGTAACCTTATGTTTATTATAGCATAAGCATTATGCATCATGATATAAGGGATCATGATGATGATGTGCCAAATGCGCAAAGGGCTGACCCAAAAAGATAAAGTTGCAAGTAAGTAGATGACATTTGGCACCATGATATGAAAGACCATGATGCCATTTTCATGATATGCTAAAAGAAATTTTACAGATACAATTAAAAATATTTGGACACAAGCAAGAAACACACACAAGCATAGATGCAAGGATGGAAAACAAGATTTTTCCCCTAGTCAAGATAAGAACCTAATTTTGATAATGATGATGATGATTGGTAGATTGGGAATGATATATCCTGATGATTAGCTTTGTTGCACCTCCAAGAAATGATATATGCAAGGGAGGCAAATGAGGGAATGATATATCCTGAAAGTTACGATAATGTGAATAGAGCTAAGAAGATTGAGGACAAGATTGATGGATTTGTTTGTGTTCTAGGATTGATTTGGATTGCATTGATAGGATGCCATACTAGAAAGTGTGATGGATTTGGATGGATTGCTTTGTTAGGATCAAAGTTGTATTTGGAGTTGCTTTTAGGTAGTCTCTTGATCTTTGTTGTTAGATAGGATTAGTTGTCTCCATATGATAACCAGTGACAAGGGAAGACCAAGTCTAAAAGCAAGGATGGGAGACAAATGGGATGGAATGATTAAAGAATTCTAGAAAGAAGCTTGAGGGGTGTAAGATGGAAAATCTCCAAGGACTATGTCACAAAGGAAAAAACATGCCCCACTAGGATACTAATGCAAGGGATATAGTGTACTGCATAAGTCATAGCGAGATGTTTGGGAGATTTATTACAAAAGAATTTGCTATGTAGAGTTTGTCAAAGCATGTTTCAAGATCATGCCCTAGTCCTTATCAAGATCAACATCAAGTCTAAGGGATGATGAATGGGAATGATGACAAGGATATGTGGATATGATGGATTAGGGTGATAGGAGGGGAATAGGATGGGACAAATGAGACAATTTCCCTCAAGTGTAGGGTATAGAGACAACTGATTTACACATCACACTTATGAATGGGTTTTCATCATGGTACTTATCCAAGGTGCCATGAAATGGCTTTCACTATTGGATGAATGATTTTCTCTTTACCATTTTGATTTTTTTTTCAATTTTTTATATTTTTCTCTTTTTTTTGTATTTTTTTTATTGCTGATTTTTTTTGGATTTTTCTTCATTTTTTATTTTTTGGATTTTTCTACATTTTTTTATTTTTTTGGATTTTTTGCATTATTGATTGGATGGCCTTGACAGATGATTATTAAAAGGGTCTTCACATTTCCCTTCCCATCTGATATAGTTGATGTAGATGCTTGTATCATAACATGCTAGAAGTGACTTGCCTGGAGTAATTGCTTCATCAGGATTAAAGCACTCTTGTATAATCCATTGATGAATGTGTGTGATCTTCATTGATAATAGAGTTTGTCTTATCTAAATGTTTACATCTTGATAGGATACCATTATAGCCCTTATGATAAAGCATTGTTGCTAAAATATGACAGATTTGGGATGTGGAATTCTTTAATTTAAGGCATGATTTTAGATTTGGATGGATGACGTTGGATGTGGAATTGGGTGAATGAAATTCATGAGATTTAGGTGGATGGAATGGTGATTTAGATTGGGTTGGAAGACTCTTGACTCGCAATACTTGGGATGGTGGATTATGAAGTTTCAATTTTGGATTAGGATGGCAATTTAGACCAACATTCTTATACAATTTGGAAGGTGGTAGACACCTATTATATACAACATTATTTTAATGTGGCTCCATACTTTGAGTGATTGTTGGATTAGAATATTTTTCTTCACTTGATTTTATCAGTCCGCTTTGCTTTGGGACCCATATTGCTTTTTAGATATCTTCCTTGTTTTTTGGATTGGTTTGACTTTCATGCTTGATTTTGATCTTTTACTTTGTATTCCTTACGAGTTTTTTGGTCCCAATTGACAAGTTTAGGATGTGGAGGAGAAAGATTGATGGTATGGAAAGTGGAGGTGGAAGTATTGTTGGTAGAAAGATTATTGTGGTGCAGTCATGGTAGGTGGGTTCGCAGAATGAACTATCCAAACCGTGCAGCAAGAGTAAACACAACGGAAATAACTCAAAGATATGGAACAAATGTAGGTTCAATCATTTAGTATATCATAGAATTCAAATACAGATCTGTCGGTAACATGTGGGCTTATAATTAGGCCTCACATGCTTGATTATAAAATATCAGAATATGCACAAGATATAGCTTTGAAGCTCCTTCATCAAGAATCCCAAACTAAGAATTATGAATCAATCCTAATTGCTTTCCTAGGGATCTATTACATCCTTATATGTCATCTCTGGTACAAAATATTCCTCCGCATTGGCCATGAACCATAGAACATTGAATGATGTGTCATTAGGCTCCACAAGTCAAGGAATGCTCTGCAAGTCTTCTCCTTTAGCTGATTATCTGAGACTGTCAAGATGCTCTATTTTGAGAAAATAATCAATCTTCTGATAGCGATAACTTTCTGATAAGCTAATCCAAATACTCTGAGTTCTAGATATGATGTAGATGAATGCCTCTAGATGGTAAGTCTAGCTCCACAAGATCTAAAATGTAACTATGGTAGAATGTGCACCAAAATATAAGAATGCTATTGACTGAACTACCTAAACTGAACTAGAAAATGAAAAGAAACAAATTGAACTACAAACAAACTGAAATGCAAATGTTTTTAGTTGATGCAAGATTTCTCTTGAATTAGGGATGCTCCTACATCATATTGTAGGGGCTACAAATGGTCCCTCTCTTGATTCTTTCATTGGATAAAGTTTCCTCAGTGTTCACTGAAGTATCACTAACACCATTAGATTATTTGGATAATTGATTTATGATGCCTTGACCATGACTGATGTGGATTGGGATAGGTTCTAGGATTCCCTACTCATGAAGACCCAATCCTTTTCCTCGATAATCCATGCTTTTTCATATATTGTTTTCAATAGGTTACTTGTTGTTTTTGGAACATGATGTTAGCCCATCATTATGTTGCTAAGAACTATTAGGATTTAATACTATCTCCTATGCATGAAATACTAACTAGATGAAGGTCGATGATCTTGTTTGATAGGATATTGGTGTTGTCTCATTATGTATACTTGCAGTCATGACTTGATCATTATTTTTTATTGTTGTACATTGATCATTTGAATGCTCAATGTGATCCATTGTGACTTAATTTTACTCATGCTTGATGTGATTTTAAGATCTTGATTGCCATTATGCTCATTAGGATTATGCGTGATATGATCACTATAATTTAGTTGATTGCCTATTAGATATGTTCTTTAGGACCAAGTATCTCATCATGGGAAGTGGATGTTAATGGCTGATGGATAGGACTAGTTGGATCTTGGATAGGATTGCTTGGATGATGTATAGGATTAATTTGAATTTCTTTAGTAGGGATAGGATCTTGATCATAGATAAGATCTTAATCATAGAGAGGATTAATGTGGATAGTTTGATATTGATTGTGGATAGGATGAGTTGGGATACTTTGATCTTTATTTGATGATGCGAAAGGTTGACCATGCTTTTAAAAAAATTCTTGACATATCCTTAATTGTTTCTTGGACAAGAGGGATGTATATTGTTTGGCTTTGATATCCCCATTACTGATTAGCTCATTGATATAATCCTTCATTGCTATCTATTGACTAGTGAGAGGCCTTCAACACTTATGTGTTTTATGGATCTTCTAGACTTTAGACCTTATGGATTGGCTTCATTTGCTTTCCCGCATAGGTTGGATTGAAAAGATAATAACATTGGGGGATCTTGATTAATCTTGATAGGTTTTGGATTGATAATTTTTTTGCATGATGGCACTTGATCTTGGATGGGCATGTTGCTAGGCTTTGGATTGCATGGTGGTATTTACTTTTGGATGGTACTATGTGAATTTTGGATAGGCTTGGTGGGTATGGGCTCAATGAATTCATGCTTTCTAGGTAGATGGTTATCCTCTACTAATAGTCCTTGAATACAATCCTTCAAGGGTTGCTTAGATGGGGTTGGATTGGGTTGATAAGTGGATGGCTGGTAGTATTGGGGATAGTATTGGTTGAATTAATGGGGTTGGTGGTGGGATTGATAGTATTGTTGGTGGATTTGATAGGATTGGTGGTGGGATTGATAGTATGTGGATAGTATGGGTTTGGATAGGAGGGGTTTAATATATTAGATGATGAAGGTTTGGAAGGTGGGGGATTTTTTGCTATTATTTGTTAACGTAGGATTTGGATTTCAGCCATAATTTTTTTGATAGGATCTTATTTTAGGATGGTGTTTCCCTTGTCAAAATTACTAAGGGGATAACCAATAGATATGAAATTTGAGCTTGAGGGATAGCTAGTAGTGGCATTTTCTTGGTTGAAAGATTCTTGCATGTTCCTGAGTGGGGAATAATGGTTTATGACATGTTTACATGCAATAATCTCATCATTGAGGCTATTATCATCAGGATATTCATCTCAATCCACAAGGATATCACCATCATTGGTATAGTCTACAAGACTCTCATCATCGTCATTGTCAATTTGAGGACCTCCTTTGATTGTGATTGTGGGTTATGCATGAGTTTTGTGCAATGGGGTAGTCATAAGGGTTTTAGCTTGCATAATGAAGTTTTGAAACCAAGGGTCTATGATGGAAATGATTAATGATGATAGGATGCTTGGATTGAAAATTACTCAGCTCTTTAGATTTTGACGCAAGATTTTTAGTTTGAAATAAATCAAAATATGTTTGGATGAAAAGGGGAATTAATGGGTTTTGACAAGAAAACACTTCAAGCATGTGAACAAGCCTATTTTATTCAAGTGGGAGTATCAATCTCCATAGGCCCAAAAACATACTATCTACCAAGCTATAGATAGCTGGGGAATGCAAGGTCATGTACCACCTATACATCCCTTACTATGGAGACCAAGGCCTTGTCCAGGGTAAGCTCTATCTCTACAAACTCATAAGAATGGTGTAACTTCTCAAGCCTAATTGGTATTTGGTGCACCATAAAACAAAGATGGTCAGAAGGTCTTAATCTGGGCTATACAGGCAACTAAGGGATGTCCTCATTATATGAAAGGTATGTGAGGCCAAAGTCTGTGAACTAGTGTGTTGTCTAAGGTGTGTGATTTCTCACTTTACTAAGTCATGTAGGCTCAATGTGGGCTCAAAACGATAGCTCCACTTTTGAGGTACAACTTTCACTCTCCCCCTTTATATACCCTACTAGAACACATGGTTCAAGTTGTCCCCTAAGGAGATGAAATCCTTAGGCAAGCTCACTCAAAAGGAAAGAAACCTAGGTTCTTTTGATCTGTAAGATCACTTTGTAACACGAAAGGAGAGCACACACACAATAAATCCCTTGGGTTTGAACACAAAGAGATAGACCAAACTTAATCTTTTGATCTCCAAGATTACTCGAAAGTGTGAGAAGAGAGAATGCACTTAAATTTTATCACAAACATGCAATACAAGATTAATTTCCATTACAAAATAAGTGTAACTAATGTAGTGATAAAATATGATCTTTGACAAGTGGTGTTGCACACAATGCATTAGTAGTTTCAAAGATTGGTCTTCGACATGCGAGGATAGCTACAATCAAAGAATTAGTACTAGAAAGAAAAGCCCTAAAAAATTGAAAAATAATGTCCCCAGACAAATAAATAGATGTCATCAAAATATTCCTTACAATTTTTTGATCAATTTCAAAGAAAAGTTTGCTAAATTTCGAGTCCGTGTGCAAAAGTTATGTCAATTTGAAGATTAATATAGAAAATCATGATTCAAATGGTTATACCTAACATTTTTAGAAAAGTATGAGGAAAATACATGATCCACAGTGAAGAGGATAGAACTAAATTTCAAACACCTTTAAAAATGTAAAAATCTGACCTCCCAAGCAAAAGTTATGCAATTTTGAAAAAAAGGCCTATTTTACTAACAAAAGGCAAAAGGGGGGCAGGGGGTCTGGTGGCTGGTTGGGAGGAGGTGGTGGGTAGGTAGTGCAGTGGTAGTGCATGGGTAGTGGGTTGATGGTGCAAGGGTGGTGGTTGGGTTGAGCTTCGTTATGGGGGCTCAATGAAGGTGGGGGCCAAAGTAGGGGTAAAGGTCCAAGCAGAGGGGTCGAGCATGGATTTGAAAAGTTAGGCCCAAATGTGATTAAAGATATTTGATAAAGTGACCCATCATATCAAACATCAACCTGGATGCATTGAGATTTTTGAATACCTATCATATTTATCATTTATTCTACCCATAGGTACACACTACAAAAATCTTACACGAATCCTTGAGCATCCACATTTTGATCTATAGTGCAAATCCATTCATCATAAAGTATATGTTGGGTAACTTTGTGATGCAATGCAAGGGTTCAAACTCAACAAAATGGAGGCATATTTCACAACAATGGGCTCAAATAAGCAACTTCTACAAGTTTCACAAGCAACCTTCTACAGGCAACTTCCTTCTTCAAGGGCACAACTTGGGTTTCCAACTTCTCTGACCACACAAGGTTGCCATAGGCCTCTTTAAACCTCAAGGACCCAAACACAACCAAACCAATCCCTTACCAAAGTCTACCCCTTAAATTCTTGACCATTTCCTATATTGGCTGCACCAAAAGTAGTAGCCCTCCAAACAGTGAAATTTGAGCATAAATTCCAGAATATTTGTCAAACCCACAAACTAAATGGTATTTTAGATACCCATTTGGATCTACTTTAACATATCTCAAAATCTCATATACTTGTTTTGGAACATCACCCCTCAAAATTGATTGTCCCACTGTTTTAAGGGCAAATTAGCCCACTTTTACAAAGAAACTATATGGAAATCAAACACAAAACTTCTCTCAACCACTCTAAGGATTCTAACACACCATATAAGGTCCTATTATGCAATTTTAATCAATGGGAACACTCACAATTTCACCCAACACACAAATCTCACTTTAGGCCTTCTAGGCTTGCCTACAATGAGGGTTTATTAGAACTCTTATCTCTAGGCCTTTTCTAACCTCACCATCACTTCAAACACACTACAATATGTCTACACATGCTTTATAATTCATATCCTAAGGTTTTCCAATGTCTTTTCCACCATACCCTACACCTATGGCTCTCAAATGGCTAAAATAAGGCTTGAAACAACCTAGGGCATCAATAAAAATCAACAACAAACCTCATCTTCTTTATCTACAACTTTGGAATATGGAAGCATATAAAAGAATGAGAATTTTCACCAAAACTAGAATTTACTACTATTAAATAATTAGAGAAACACAAATTTGTTTATTAACTGTTACCCTAGTTGAGGGTTTTCAACAGTTTGGGACAGTTTTTAGGAAAATGACCACAACTAGCTTATTTCTCAATGAAATTCAATGCAACAAGAAATGATAGAAAGTAGATTCAACATGATTCCATCTCTAATTAGTCTCATACCCTGACATATCTGTACAAGGCCATACTGTTCAAGGGAACAACAAGAAAATAGTAAAAATTTTAGAAAATAGAGTATCTTAACATTATTTGGATTCCAAACTATCTTCATTACATTTGCCTCAAGGTTTGTGAGGCATGTTTATCCTTATTCCCTCCTAAAAAAATGTTCATGACCTCTTTTTGAAACAAAAGACTCTTTAACTTCCAACTCATACCAAGATACAAAGCCAGTTTTGAACCAAATGACTGTTCACCTTCCACAACTTGACAACTTTGCAACTTTTCTTACAAAATATTTACAATTGCTTCACAAACCGACCCCACATTACTCAATACATTTCAAATGGTCTATTATGGCCTTATTACATGATATTAGACTCAAAACACCTCTAACCTAACATAAGACCTTATTTACACCAGTTGACAAGAATTGACATGGTGCCCCTGCACCATACTCTCGGAGAAAAGAAATCCCAAGCCCTCTTCAGTTGAGTGTAACAATAATTATCCATCTCTAAATGCTCCTCCTTGATGCCTTCTATGATCTGCCCTATGTCTTCCTTATAGCAGCTCCATGTAGTCTTCATCTTCACTTTAGGTTTCATCTTGTCCATACAAACTTGCTTTCCTTTTGCCTTGTCACCTTGCAGGTAATGTCTTTTGTTCTGATGGATTGCATGATCTGCCTCAGCACCTTGTCCTCCTTCTTTCATTTTGAAATTTGGTTTGTTCCTCCTCAAAAATTTTATTATAACAAGGAATTGATAGTTGTTTTCTTTAGCCTTTTACCTTTGCAATGTAACAATGATTTCTTCATCTTTGGTCCTCATGTCTTTTCTCAGTTTCTCTGCTTCAATTACCTTTGTCTGATCAGGTCTCCAAACCTCTAAAATGGAAAGGTATAACTGCCCTCTATCCTCTCTTGAAACCAATGGACAAAGCACAACACCATCATACATCTTGAACACATTTTGAGTCTTCATTATGAATTCATCCTTCCACTCTGCTGTCATAGCATCCTCTTGTTTTGGAATGGTTGTAATGTCCATATCTTCTTCTTCTTCTTTCTTTTCTTGTTCATTACCTTTTTCCATCAAAGGTTCTTTTATCTTCATATTTGGTTCTAATGCTTTCATTTGTCTTCTCTTTTGCATCAACCTTTGAATAGGCCATACAATCTTCTTCTTCATTGTCAAGTGCCAACTGAGTGCTCTTTTGAGTTACTCCATCTCATCTTCCATCCTTCTTCTCATCTCTTCCATAGCTTGACCCAACTTTTGTACCTCTTGCTTAAGACTTTCTAGTTCTGCCTTGTCATCTTTTTCCTTCTTCACACTTTTCTTTTTTCTCTTCTCTTACTTCTTTTTTGTGAACTCCCAGCCTACAAGTACCTTATAAACAAATCCATCTTTCCTCAAGCAATTATCTCCTTGCTTCTTTTCTTTGCCTCACCTAGGTCTCTTCTCTTCTTCTCTACCTAGTCTTTTGGCAACCAGGTTCTCTCTTCAACCTGCACAAACACACAAACACCAAACTCTCTTGCCCAGACCTTCTGAGATCTAATACAAATTGATGCAATGTAGGGGTTCAAACTCAACAAAATGGAGGCATATTTCACAACAATGGGCTCAAATAAGCAACTTCTACAAGTTTCACAAGCAACCTTCTTAAGGCAACTTCCTTCTTCAAGGGTACAACTTGGGTTTCCAACTTCTCTGACCACACAAGGTTACCACAGGCCTCTTTACACCTCAAGGACCCAAAAACAACCAAACCAATCCCTTACCAAATTCTTCCCCTTCAATTCTTGACCATTCCCTATATTGGCTACACTAAAAGCTAGTAGCCCTCCAAACAGTGAAATTTGAGCATAACTTCCAGAATATTTGTCAAACCCACAAACCAAATGGAATTTCAAATACCCATTTGGCTCTACTTCCACATATCTCAAAATCTCATATACTTGTTTTGGAACATCACCCCTCAAAATTGACTGTCTCGTTGTTTTAAGGGTAAATTAGCCCACTTTTACAAAGTAACTATATGGAAATCAAACACCAAACTTCTCTCAACAACTCCAAGGGTTCTAACACACCATATAAGGTCCTCTTATTCAATTTTTATCAATGGGAACACTCACAATTTCACCCAGCACATAAATCTCACTTTCAGGCCTTCTAGGCTTGCCTACAATGAGGGTTTATTGCAACTCTTATCTCCAGGCCTTTTCTAACCTCACCATCACTTCAAACACAACACAATATGTTTGCACATGCTTTATTATTCATCTCCCAAGGTTTTCCAATGTCTTTTCCATCATACCCTACACCTATGGCTCTCAAATGGCCAAAATAAGGCTTGAAACTGTAAGAGTCAATGTGACTCAGCAAGCTAGGATCACCTGCAATCAAGACAACCTTCCACACAAAGATAACAGAGAAGATGCTAAAAAAATGGAGTAAAGAATCTATACAAAGATCATGTAAAATACAATGAGAGACCCTTGCTTATAAAGGTAAGGTGAGAGCTACAAAGGTGGAGTGAAAGGTGGAGTGGAAGGTGGAGATATTCCTACAACATGTAACAATTAGAGGATGATAACTAATTGCACATGTGGAGGATAAGACAACTCACTCCAACTATCAACAACTCAACACACAACTAGACTCAACTAGAAACACCTAGAATACTCACTAAGTCAAATTAACATGTGATACCCCTATTCACACCAACACCCCCCCTTAAGTGCAGCTTAGGGAGTAGTTGACTAAAACAAAGATGCAATGATGGATGGGTCCTAGCTACTAGGACATGTTAGGTACCCATGTACAACAAATCTCAAGTGGAGAAAAGGAGAAAACCTCATGGGACAAAACTCCTCTCCAAAAGTGAGAATGTAGAAAACAAATGAAAGATGTGATGGAAGGAGGACTCAAGACCCCCCAAGAACTACATCCAACACCTATGTACAATCAATTACCCCCCATAGGAGAGCAATGTGAGACTATAGGTCCCCCCCACAATGAAGTAGCTCTTGTGCCGATGGTAAATGCCTGAAGAGAATCCAAAGCCTGCAAACAACATTCTTCCCCTTAGGAAGAAACAAGTCCAAAGGCTAATGAAAAAATTCCATCTCAAGGTATGAGGGAAAAAGCCTCATGATTCTAAAAACTGCTCAAGTGTCCACATGTCACAACCAAAAGATGTCACATAAGTAGGTGATGCATGCCCAATCAAAGAATGTGACAATCCAAGACAAGATGAAAACTCAAGATCATCAATCTCCAAAGACAATGTATCCTCCAAATGAAGCACAAGATGCTCCAACTCAATGCCAAACTATGACAAGTGAAGAGGAGAAGATGGTGCCCACTCATCCGAAGTAGAAGATTCAACTCCTTCAAAGAGGAGATGAATTTCATCAATGATGTCCTCCAAGTCATCAAGATAGGACTCACGAAACAAGTCTGAAATACCTATCAAGTATTCATCCCACAAATCTGTATCTGGAAGACAAACAATGTCCTGCTCAACTAAAGGTGAATCTATGCTAATGTCAATCTCTGAAGAAGTGAGATAAGGAGGAAGCTCAAAACTAGTCTTAGGAACCAAAGTAGATGCAAGAACACCAAGGTTCAAGTGACCAAACTTCTCCCTACAAACATGATTCACACGTGATGCGTGAGTGTGAATAGAAAATAATGGATCTACATCATCATCAGAAACAAAATGGGAGAAAGTATACAAGCAAGATGCATGATTAGCCATCCTAATAGCAATAATATCTCTTCTCTCCAAGTCCCGTATGATCACAGAATCAGGAGTGAACTCAACTATTTTCCCTGCACCATAATGAGTAATCCGGTAGATGGAAAGGAGATTGGTTATCAAGGAAGGTACACACAACACATTGTTGAATGTATTCTCTCCAACATCAATATTTCCTTTTCTAGTTGCATGCATGTATGTATTGTTACCCATCAAAATAGGTGGCGAAGTACATGACTAAAATGAAGAGAACATCCCTTGTGAAGATGCCATACGATGAGAAGCTCCAGAATCAAGAAGCCATCTCTCTGACTGTAGACTTGTTGAAGAAAAGAGTGCTTGTCCTTTTCCTTTGTAGGACCCACTAGCAATGCCTGATGTCCCTGTAGATGTAGATGATTATGGTGTCGAAGAAGAAGACTTGGGTAAAACTGTTGTTGACAGAGAATACTCAATGTTATGTTTTTGAAGAAGTTGTGACATCTCATCAAATTTTTTTCATAACATTTAGTCTCATCATGACTCGATTTCTTAAAATAAGAACACTTTGGCTTCTTCTTCTTATTGGACTCCTCTTTGGAAGAAGAGTTGGGGGTTTTATTTGATTCTTTCTCTTGCTCATTAGACTTTGAATCCTTTTGTTTCTTTCCCTTATTATTTGAATCCTTAGGATCTTTCATGCTTTGTGTTGCAACTAGAGCTTGTTTTCTAGGAGACTTCAATGTGCCCATGTGTAGTAGATTGGCTTGTTCTCTTGTGAGTTGTATAGCAAACTCCTCAAGTGAAGGAATTTTAAACTCACTACCAAAGGCATCCATTATAGCATAAAAGGTAGAAACATAAACTGAATATGTAGGACCCAATTTTGCAAGAATAGATAGAATCAATTGTTCATCTTCTTTCTCAAGACCACCATGTTTGAGTTGCAACCTAAGAGACTTAAATCTGGTGAAGAAATCTTCAATTTGATCAAACTTTTGAGGATTAAGTTCAATTAACTCATTCTCCAATTTAAACCTTCTTATTTTATCTTGCTTGCCAAAGAGATTGTCTGATGTTGTCCATATGTCATTTGCTTTTGTACAAGACTCAACATGAAATATCAAATCTAGAGAAATAGCAAGACAAAGTGTGCCAAAAGCCTCATCTCTTCTATCTAACCATTTTCTTCTCTTAGTAGCACCTATGGGTTTAGGATCTATGCCTAAAGTTATTCTATGTAACTTTTTCTTATACAATACAAACTCCATATTTTTCTTCCAATCATAATAGTTATATGGAGTTACAAGTGGAATTTGTGGCACATGCATGATGAAAAAGAAAGACAACAACAAAACAAAACCCCTTTACTATGCAAGAGAGCCCCCCAATTTGTTGTGGCACTTTATACTTAGTGGGATTTTACAATTGTCCTTAAGGGACCAAAATTGGAAAAACAACAAAATCTCTTTAAAAAGAGATCTGAGTGGGATTACAATCACTCACAATGATGTATTACAACAAACAAATCCTCTCAAAACAAATTTCACCTCCTCAAGTTTCAAAATGCTCAAGTTATCACTCAAATGCCAAAAAACTGACAATTTGAATAAAATACACCTGGAGAAAAATCTAAGAAAAGTGCATTAATGGTTGTGTAGAGCTCATCAATACCTTTCCAATGTCATTTGAATCATGAAAATTGGAGATCATGGCAAAAAGATATGAGCTCGTGAGCCAAAAAAGATCTATCTTCAACCTACAAAAAATGCTATCAGACAGCAAAATCAGAGAAAATGATTGATATCACTGTGAAGTGCTCTCTGTTCACTTTCTGTTGATATCTTGTTTGCCCGATTTCAACACTGTGGGCAAAAGTTGTGCAAAAAAGAAAAAAAGGCACTATTTTAGGACTTTGAGTGGTAAAACAGGGCCCTTGGATAGAATATTCTCTATCTACGGCTGGAATATTCTTTGCAGTCACCAGAAAATTGCCAATCTATAGGAAAAACATCCTGTGAGGCAAAAAACTGCCAGTGAGAAAAAAATGCCCTCTGTGTGGTCAAAACCCCCTGTTTGTAATTCATGGTAAAACTGTGGGGTGAGGTCAAAGTTTATAACTAGCATACAAAAAAAACTTTTAATGGCCACAGGGGCCCTAGCCAAAAAAGGCTCCCATCGTCCAAACAGTTATACCACCCCTGACCGTTGAAGACCACTGGTAAGGATGCTAACTTTAGACTCGGCCTAAGTGTTAAAAAATGATCACCTTCAAAGAAAACTAGCACTTGGACTACATATAAGATCAGTGATGAAACCAAAATGACTACAGAAATATGTTAGACCATCGATGCAGTCGCCAAATACAAGATCTAACCTACAGTTAGAGCCGTCAAAGAGATTGGTGGTTGTAGCTGGATATTGGTTGATGATTGTTGTATGCCAACAACAAAACAACCAAGTATATAAAATTTCTCAACGTGAGACCATTCACATCTCACAGAACCACCAGTTGCCGATTGACTACCGACAATAGATCAAAAAAGGTTACTATTGAAGTTTTGATGCCGACGCCAACTGAAAGACTTTAGTTTGACTGTAGGAAGAAGCTTGGCCACCAAGCAACTTGTTGATTGTCAGAGGTGTAAAAGACAGTGGCAGATCTACAGATGGCCAAAAAAATGCAAAGGTTGATGCCTATCTGGTCACTAGTCGACAGAGACAATAGAAAGAGACAACCGACGAATTTGGAAAATTTTTCAGTGTGAACCTTTTTACAGCATAAGACAATTTCGAGTAGTCAATTCTCATAGATCCACCTTTAGTGTAAATCCTGATAAAATATGAGTTGTTGGGTATGAGATCACCACTGCAGATGTCGATCACGGCTGATGCATGAAAGATCACCAAACACTATGAAGACTGCCAGACAACAATAAAAAAATGACCCAAAAGACCGTCGATCGAGGGAGTTCAAACCGCCAATGGATTAAGGAAACCAGCTATTAAAAAGAAGTCCACCAACAGTAATACCACAAATGGTAATACAATCCACCAGTTTAGATGTCCACTAGTGAGGGTTTAAAGACCATTGTTGTTGGCAGTTTAGACACTGCATTCTAAAAAATGGCCGAAGCCTGCTGAAGATCCCGTGGGTTTTAAGACCGTTGCCTGAGAAGGTTAATAGAAATTGCCAAATGAGAAATAAAAAACTATTTAGCAAGCTCAAAATTGTTGTTGACTGCTAAAACTACCTAGAATGTCTGCAATATGTTGGTTTAGATCCGCCGATATCTACAGACCAAATCTAATTTGCATTTACCCTACTGACGCAAGGCCTGCTAAAAAACACACAAAAACCAAAAAACTGCCCACAAAATTAACAAACTAGAGATTTTTCAAAATTACCCAACAGATTTTTGATTTGGACCAATGGCGACAGTTGACATAGTCCAGATTCTTCAAAGATTCCTTCTGCGTAGGGAATATTCCCTATTGTGGAGGGGCAAAGACAAAAAAATTGCCTTTTTGTAAGTTCTCTAATTTGGGCATTTGGACAACCGATATATACTAATTTGGGCCTCCTGATCGTAACGGTGATGTTTGTTTCACTCCAGGATGCTCCTAACACATAGCTCCCAGCAAAACCTCTCCAATGAGGGAAGGAAATTACAGATCAGGCTCTAATACCATGTAAGAGTCAATGTGACTCAGCAAGCCAGGATCACCTGCAATCAAGACAACCTTCCACATAACAAAAAAGATCCTAAAATAATGGAGCAAAGAATCTATACAAAGATCATGTAAAATACAATGAGAGAGCCTTACTTATAAAGGCAAGGCGAGAGCTAGAAAGGTGGAGTGAAAGGTGGAGTGGAAGGTGGAGATATTCCTACAACATGTGACAATTAGTGGATGATAACTAATTGCACATGTGGAGAATAAGACAACTCAACACACAACTAGAGTCAACTAGAAATACCTAGAAGACTCACTAAGTCAACTTAACATGTGAAACCCCTGTTACAGAAACAGCCCAGGGCATCAACAAAAATCAACAGCAAACCTCATCTTCTTTATCTACAACTTTGGAATATGGAAGTATATGCAAAAATGAGCATTTTCACCAAAACTAGAATTTACCACTATTCAATAATCAAAGAAACACAAATTTGTTTATTAATGGTTACCCTAGTTGAGGGTTTTCAACAGTCTAGGACAATTTTTAGGAAATTGACCATAACTAGCTTATTTCTCAATGAAATTCAATGCAACAAGAAACAATAGAAAGTACATTCAACATGCTTCCATCTCCAATTAGTCTCATACCCTGACACGTCTGTACAAGGCCGTACTATTCAAGGGAACAACAAGAAAATAGTAAAAATTTTAGAAAACAGAGTATCTTAACATTATTTGGATTCCAAACTATCTTCATTACATTTGCCTCGAGGTTTGTGAGGCATATTTATCCTTATTCCCTCCTAAAACAATGTTCATGACCTCTTTTTAAAACAAAAGACTCTTCAACTTCCAACTCATACCAAGATACAGAGCCACTTTTGAACCAAATGATTGTTCACCTTCCACAACTTGACAACTTTGCAACTTTTCTTACAAAATATTTACAATTGCTTCACAAGCTAACCCCACATGACTCAATACATTTCAAATGGTCTATTATGACCTTATTACATGATATTAGACTCAAAACACCTCTAACCTAACATAAGACCTTATTTACACCAGTTGACAAGAATTGACATGGTGCCCCTGCACCACTTTGTTTATGTTTGAATTTCTTTATTTGCATTCTATCATCCACTCTATCTGAGGTTTGCATGAGTTTAGAATAGGAACCATTTCATTTACATTTATTTTTTATTTTGAGTTCTAAATTCCTACATACATTATAGCATGCTCATTAGGACCATGTTCCTTTTCTAATCTTGTTTGTTACAGGTCTAGCATGCTCAGGGGGACCCTATCCCTTTTATAATCTTATTTTTTACATGACTTTTATTTCTTGATTTTATAGATTTACTTGTGGGCTTTGGGCACAAATTTTATAGGTCACAAGCATTTAGAAGCATTTTCACACAAAATGGACCCTACCATTGTGTCTAGAAGGCATAAAAAACTTATAGGTCAACTATCAAATCACAAAAATCATACAAAGTTGCATGAAAAGGCAATTTTTTTCCTAGAGAGGTTGTACGACCTCTGCACAAGCACAATACAATACGGTAATTTTTTTAAATTTAATAAGTCTTATTTTTCTTAAGTTTTGTTTTTATTAAAATAAAAAACTAAAAATAAAAAAAGAAATTTTTTAAATAAAAAATAAAATTAAAAAAATTAAATAACATAATTTTTTAAAAATAAACAATTTATTAAGGTAGCCAGGGTACAAGGTACCCTATACCCTACCAGCCTTGTGGTGGTAGGGTCAGGGCTCATGCCCCCTGCTGCCTTTGGCTACTAGCATTTAAAAGCACTCACTAATTGCTCCTTCTGAAATTGGCTATATAAAAAAATAAAATTTCAGCATCCAAAAATATTTTAAATAGTTCAAAAACATTTAAAAACAACATTTAAACTTTTCAAATCCATGATAGGCCCCTTTGCTTGGATCTCTACCCCTACTTCGCTCCCCTACCACTCAATCGCCACTATTAGGCGTGAATGTGATCGACAATATTCGATAGTGAATGAATGGTGGAGATTGAATGAGAGTGAATGGAGAATCTTCCCTGGCTAAAAATAGCCATAAGGAGTGATGAAGGTTATGATGTCATTTTAGTGGGCTCTAAAATGGGTGAGGGAAATTAGTTGTTTTATTTTTTATTTTGACTAATTGGTTGTGCATGGGTTAAAAATAGACAAGAATCTTGGACGAAGTTATGATAGAATGTGAGTGGACAATTAGATTTATTAATTTATGGAATAAGTAAAAAAAATAGATTTCTTTATCTATTTTGAAATAAATGGAATTAGTATTAGCCTAATTAATTAAGTAATATGAATTATTTAATTAATTAGTGGTGGTGGTAACAACAAAGGGGAAATTAGTAAGATAATGAAGAAATGTCAACATGGTACTACAATGAAATGTTAGGAGGGACATTAGAAGATGGTGAAAATGAGCTTAATTAAATAAATATGATTTAAATTTAATTAATTTGGTGATGAGAGAAATGTTAAAGGCTAATTAGCATTTAGACAAATGTAATTAGGATGTGCTTAGGATAGTGTCTAAAGTGGTATGTTAGACATGATGTTAGATGTGTTGATTAGGATGTATCGATTTTAAGTGTCTACATATATTATTATAGGTAATCAACAATACCTCTTAACATAACAATCATAACATTTAGAATTCAAATTGTAGTGCATAAATTGCACTCTGATTTAAAACTAGGTTTTTTTGTTCAAATTGTTATTTTAGTTGATGTCACTTCCTATGATAATGCAAAGTATTTTCTTAATATATTTGGAGTACTCTTCTTGTTTAAGGAGAAAAGTTTTATTAATTCCATGATTAGAGATGTGTGTTTAGATCTAATGGTTGCTCTAGAAGTGTAGTAACTAAAAATCAAATAGTCCTACTCTTGGAACAATGTATCTACAACTATAGCATTGCTTTCCAAGATTTCTACTCTCAAGAGTTTTCTTAACTTACTCTTGGTCATGATGTTAGTCATAAACAAGCATAGAATAAAAGTACGCATTAACCTTTATTCATCTTGAAAGATACTGTGAATTCAAAGAATTTGGGATCCCAAGTCTCTGGTGATTAGGTCTTAATCGTCTGAAGCTACTTAGAGGTTAATGTGCATTGTTGTTTCCATTTTGGGGCCTTACGTGAAATTGTGCCATCATCATGACATTCCTGCAGAAATTCTTTACAGAGAAGTCATATTATGCAGTTATTAGATGAAAAGATGTTAAAATACCTCAATATTTGCATGATATTTTTCAATTGTGCATGCTTTGCATTCAAATATGCTAAATATTTGCGATTACCTACGAGATGTCTGCATATTTGCGTTATTTACTTAGGATTATCAATTATTCACAATTGTGATAATGAAATGCTTTGAAATTGAAAGAAATTAAAGGAATACTACAATTTAAAGTTGAACCTTCAGCTATTGATCCACATACATACTTGATACTGTCATGACGAGAAGAAATCAAACCATATGTTCACCAGGATATTCCACAGCTAGATATAGTTGATGCAAACTTCAGAGGATGATGAATGAAAACAATACATGCAACATGATGAGCACTCCAAGGGATGCAGCAAATCAAAGCACATATCCAAAATTCAGACACAGATTACTCAAGATTTACGAAGATTTGTAATCGAAATACTCTTCTCTTTCATTAAGTATGCAAAAAGACATGTATATATGCAATAACTTTGAAATAAGCCCTGAATACTTCAGCAAATAGATTTCAATTAAGTTTCGAATGTTTCAACAGGGCATTCCACCACCTTTTATAGAATAAGGTGAGGAATCCGTTACAAAAGATCTACGATCTTGATTCATCAATACAAATCTATGGTCATGATTCACTTGATTTTGTCAATCTTTACAAAATGGCACAAGTTGCCAACTGGCAACTATCTATACTACTTATGCTATTATCCCCTTCATGATGTATCTTCATTATGCTCCTCAGCTGATTCATGCGGGTCATCATCATGTGCATCACTTTCCGAACTTTCACTATCCTGATGATGACGAGGCTGCATATGGGGCTGCATACTACTGCGGACCTGCTCGTATGAACGCACAACCTGATCTATCCCTCCGCCATCTTGAGTCTTTTCTTTGACAATGGCATGCTTATGTGCTTCATATTTGTCCCTGCTGTTGTCGAGCTTATTTTTCCTGTCCTGCAGTGTCTCTTTGTATTTCTCCATCTGGACCTTGATCCTCATTATTTTATCTATCAATTCCTCTGTCAAAGGAACAGGTGGACCATTTGCCTCTAATTGGAAATTGCTGTGTACAGCTTTAATGGTAGACTCTTCATCTTGATTTTCTATTTTTCCTTCCACCTTGCCTTCCAATGCTTCCAGCATCACGGCTTCTTCAGCCATTAAATCTCGTAGCCTCATGCTGATATCCCTCAGCTTATTATTACACCTTTTGAGGACTCCACACTCAAACTGAGTGTCTTTATACCAGATATCTATTAATAATGTGGTATTACTGTTTAGCACCTGCTTACTGATAAGCAGTTGAGGATTTATATTCCTTATTTCCCCTAACAGGCTCAGGACTCTCTCCAGCTTGTAAGACCTCTTCCCAGTCTGCATCTGCAATTTATCCACTTTGACCTTAGAGTCGCCTAGGGTGCTCCACCTTTTCAAAGAGGCCTTCATTATTTCTACAGCATCATCTAATGTGGATGGCATCCATCTCCTTATTACGGACACCTCATGCTTCATGAGGTCCAATTTGTTTACCTCCTCCTGAGAAATGGCGGTCAATGGGACTGCATGTTCAGTTGTGGTATCATCAGGATTGGTCAGCCCTTTGATAAAGGCATGCAACTCAGCAATGTGCTCTTTATGTTGCTTATTTTTCTCCTTCTCTCTTTTCACTTTCTAAATTAGAGAGTTAATGATATCTTTGCCCTCCTGACCTTCTTGGTCCTCATCGGCAAAGCCCAAATCTACTATACTGATTTGAAATTCATTGACAGTGATTTTACCTTTTTCCTTCTCCACCGCAGGCATGGCAATTTGCGTGGTCCTTCTCCCTGTTGCCGGATCTCTCTTGATGGCCGAAGTCATTCTGGCCTTCCTCTTTGGCTTCATTATATCCACAGAGAACAGGGTGGAGATGTCGAATTCCTAAATTTCAAGCTCCTCTTCAGCATTTACCTCTTTTGCCAACCACGAAGGCACCCGATCATGTTTTTCAGCATCATCCTGATGTTCACCTATATCTCTCGTTTCTGTCAACAAGTGTTGTGGAGATGGTGACTTTCTCATTTCTTCTTCTTGATGCTCCCTTTTTTGTTGATCTTACGGCGCCTCCTCCTGTTGAGGGATCTCCTTCTCTGGAGGAGCATCTTCATGCTGTGGGGACCCTTGAGGTGCATCTATATGCTGTTCATGATGATCATGACCTTCTTCTGTCATTATTTCATCTGTTCCCACTTCTTCTTCTTCTTGTGGCTTATCCACTGCACCAGATACTGGGGATCCTGCCTAAGGTGCTGGCGGTTGTTCTGCAGCTACTACTTCTTCCGAGCCTGCACCATTGACTTCTTGTACTTTGGCAGCTGGATCCTCTAGTGTTTCCTTCTCATCAGCCTTCGCTTCCTAAACCTCTACTATAGCAGGTTCCTCTATTGTGTCATGTGGGCTTTGTTGTCTGATTTCAAGAGCATGGCCTTCTGACTCTGCCATCTCCATCTCTTCTATTAGGTGACCTTTATCAGGTGATCCTGCTGGCTGTTCAGGACTTGCATCCTGTTTCTCTGTCAAGTCCACCACTACAAGACTGGTCACCTCTGTGATCAATGTATCTAGCCCTATTTCCTGAGCTACTTGCTCTGGGCTCTTTTCTTGCTCTTCTTCTGCTTGTTTCATCTCCTCAAGCATAGTTTGAACTGGTGGAGGCTTGTGAGGAGTCATACTTACATCAGTAGCAAGTGTTTCCATCTTCTGTGCAGCCACATCCTGCACCACCTCATCATCAAACAAATTTATTGTCTCGTCAAGCGAGACATGCCCTTCTGCTTGTGTCTGGGGAGTTTCTTTCAGCTGCTCCTCAGCAATTTCAGTTTTGAACTTGACGATGGTAGGAAGTGGAACATTATGTTGAAGTTCCTTGTGCACTTCACTACCTTCCCCTTGTAATGAAGTAGGGGGTTGGCTTATTCCACCTCTCATGGAGGTTCTTTGTTTCTTAGGTGGGGTAGACACCAGCACCTGTGGAGCTCTCCTCTTCCTTTTTATTACCAATGGAGCCTCCTCTTCCTCAGGCTCTTCTTCTATGAGGGTATCCTCTCCTCCTGGTTGTTTAGAAGATTGACCCACTTCTTGGGTCTCAGTGATTCCAGCCTCTGCTGTCTTAGTTTTCTTGGGCCTTTCTTTCTCTGGAGGGGATGCTGATTCTAATCCTGACCCTGCCGCCTCCTCAGCTGCAAATACTGCCCTTTCAATTATAATCCCTTTTGGTCCCTGTTCCACCTTCTTGGCCCTTGGGGATCTCTTGCTCTACTGTTGTGGTGGAGGGACTCTATCTCTCGTGGTCTTCCTCTTCTCCAACAGGAAGTCATCATATTCATCCACGGGGATATCCTGCCCTTTCTTCTTATTGTCCACCGTAATGGCAACACCCTTCTTCTTCAATGCCTCTATCTGTGCATCAACCCAAGCTTGGGTTAGGTGTAGGGTCCTAACAATGAATGGGTCCAAGGATATGTCCTCCTGCATAGTGAGGTCAGGTGCAGAGATGGTGTCATTATATATCTTTTTTTATTCATACTCGTCTGCCATTGTCCTGCCATCATCCTTCTTTAATTGTTGGGGAAGGGAGATGCAATCAAAAGTTCTAACTTGGTTCAGAGTTAACCTCTGATACCTCCTTCTGGCTTCTGCCTCATCTTCACAGTCAGTGCAAAAATCCTCTAGGTGCCTTTGGTGAATAGGCTTTCCTAGTATCTTCTGTATCCTGCCGTAAGGATCATATGGTCTTGTTATTGGAAAAGGCTGCAGATTCATTTTATTTAGGGTGACCATCACCTTCTTTATACTATCTGAGTCAGGGCACATATAGTTGCCAATGCTGACTGGGAACAAAATTGGTGGCAGCTTCTTGGCATCCTTGTACATTTGTATCATGGTGGAGCCCTGCCTGATAAATTCCATTAGTACTATAGCGTCGGTAGGATACCTTGGCAGCATCAGGGGATGTCCCTCGAAACCCTCAACCCTTATATAAGAAAAGGTTGCAAATTGTATGTACCAGGCCCCATGCCTGTAGACTGCATCTTGAGCCTCCATGCTCAATCTCTTTGTTCTCTCTTCCTCCATGGTCCTTACCAGATGCATAGAGAATGCATCATTGACTAGTTTGTAATCTTTTAGGTAGTTGGTTCTCTGCAGCTGGGGATGATGATCCCAGATATATGCAGCATTTGTGCCTGTGAGCTTTCCATCTGTAACCAAGGCATCAAAAGTACCTCTGTAGGCACAAGAATAAACAATATATGATGACATGTAAAATGCACAATTTGAACCTCCCAGGTTCATCAGTTGCTCATGCAGAGCATCACTTATAATTTGGCCCCACAATGGCTTGGTGTCTGAATATAGACACATCATTATTATTCCGTACATCCAATCCCTGAAACTGCCAGTATCAGGTTGACCAGTTACTCTATTCAGGAGTGCAATCATGTATTGATACTCCTCACTGAAATCATACTTAAACAGGTGCACAGGAAGCTTGGCGGCTGCATTATATGTGATGTTCTCAGCCCACCATGGATACATGTTCTTCCTGGCCAATTTCTTATTGGCTTCATACTCCCTTTCAGACTTCTTCAAGTCTACACTTTTGACCTTACTGCCCAGTGGCAATCCAAACGTCTGGGAGAGACCTTTGATGGAGAGGTCTGCATATATCCTCCCATGCTTCACTACTTGCCTTGTTTGAGGGTTATAATTCTGGGCACACTCAATGACTAGTTCTGGAGATTCCATGGAGTATGGAAAACCAGCGGCATTCCACAATCCTGACACGAACACTGCGTCCAGCACAGGACTCTTGTCATGTCCATTGTTTAGCTTGGCTAACCAGGCCTCCAAATTAGTGCTTCCCTGATGGGTGTCTGTAATTGCTCCATATTTAAACAGGACCCCCCTCTGAGCAGAGAACATGGGTTTGCTGAATTCTTCCTGACTCTTGACCAATCGCTTCTCAGCCATGAGTACCTGCAATTAACGACAACCCTATCTCACAATAGGTACATACATGCATGCATATTATAATTGACTTTATAAATCATTATGCCTACTGTATCAATTCCAACACTACTTAATCGTACGGATGCATAAACCAGAACTTACATCATCATACCAGAACAGAAACAATATGATGAGGGTTTTATTCACTTACCTGGTTATGTAGATTTTCCTTTTATACTAGTAGATTGCTAAGACATTCTTAATTCAGCTGATGATCACCTCTTTCTTCCTGCCCGTGAGCTCAAATCGCGCAAAGGTAGCTGGTATACAGATATGGAAGCTGGTGCTCTGTAAAACAAGTTTATCACAAGGTAAATGTGAAAATGGTGGTTGAATTACCTTTTAACCTCGCATTTAGGGTACACTTAGGGCAACTCTGACAGATTGGATCATGTTCCTTGATTATTCGTGCGAAAATGCAGGATCTCGCCAGGTGTTTCATTGGGTTCCGGGGTCGGCGGGAACTACCTACCATGTATGCGCGCATTAAATGATAATGGCGACAACGGGAGTGGGGAATATCCCTATGACAAGATATCATGAGGGCAGGATGATATTCGCAAATATCGGGTTGAGTTTCAATATCATCCTCCTCCCTTGTATTGACATTGTTATCGCGACAAGATTCAGGTGACAAAAGCACTTTTGTTTATGCTTAGTACATCAGGAGGATATTTCGGTGAATCGGGTGATGTTTTTTTTTAAATATGATGATGACGAGACAAACTTATATGTCTCTCTTTTTGGAATATCGGGATGACGTCATCCTGATATTCGCTCTTCTTATCGGGAGTGCATCATGACGTCATCATCATATTAGGCGAACATGATCATGTTTTAGAAAATATCCTGTGGCAATGTAAATGTGATGATGATGTCATCATTATGTATGTTCCTTCGTTTATCGTATTCGGATGATGTCATCAGGATATTTGCTAAGGGTGATATTTGTGTCAGGAGGATATAAAGACACATCGGGTTATATGCGAAGTATGACGCTCGCGATAGATAAAAATGTTTGACCGGAAGATTTTGCTACCATTTAAAGTTGACGTTCAGATATTTGAACCGCATGACATATCGGGGGGGGATGTTTCAAATATGATGATGAACTTCAACAATATGACCGAGGATATAAAAAAATATGACCTTCCTCTTGCGAATATCAGGTTTGACCGAAACTTTGACTGTTCATAACTCTTGCATGCTGATGAATATCAAGATGATGTAAAAGGCAAACCTGCTTGAATTTTAATGCTCTTTCAATATATAAGGTCACAAAGATGAAATACAAACTTTGACAAACTAACCTCGTGGTGACTTCCCTCATCCTAGTTTAACATGATGATGCACTCGACTTACTTTTACCAAACCGCCCAGAAGCAGACGCACAAGCCAAACCAAAAATTGAGTCCCTGTTTTGCCAAGTCAAAATGGGGCGTGTTGTGTAACCACACAACAACTTGCCACCAAAGAAAACAAACAAATCCCAATGATTCAAGTGATGTGATCATATTCATCTATAGTATTCTAACTCTTTCTAAGTATAGTCATCATGATCTTTGAATGATAAAATTTCATCATGATAACAATGCTAACAAAGGACCATGTGTGTGCATATGATTAATTATCCTCATCTTGAAAACAAGTTGAAAACATGAGTAATTGGTGTTAAACTACATAGTTGGGGATCATCCCTCATAGCCGACTTGGATAGAGCCTTGCTACCAGCGGGCATCTATAGCCCCGGCAAGGTTATCTATACAATCTCCCTAAGTAGAGCCCCACTGCCAGCAGGCGTCTATAGCCTCGTTAGAGTTACTTAGATGGCCTAATTTTATTTCTGTTCTAATTTTCTCTTTAAAATTTGTATCTGATATCATCATGTTAACTTATTTGTACAAGGTACAGTCACTTGTAGCTTTAGGTTGGAGATTGTATTGGTAGCAAAGGAGTCCCTTTAGATTTTTCACTTAACACCTATACTTATGTGTTCAACAAACCCAAGGCTGTTAGGTGTTTCATTGTGATTGATCCACTTTGATAAAGAAAAGGCACCCTGATGAAAAGATATCAGAAACCTGATCATGAACACTTCTTACAATGAATCATAACCTATGTCTAAATGTGATCTT
Organism: Cunninghamia lanceolata; assembly: GCA_027924645.1. NCBI lineage: Eukaryota > Viridiplantae > Streptophyta > Pinopsida > Cupressales > Cupressaceae > Cunninghamia > Cunninghamia lanceolata. The sequence continues at coordinate 5,668,842 of BSBN01000846.1, read as the reverse complement.
ATTACTTGAACCTTAACAATTTAGTTATTTTCTAGGGTGATGAAGTGCACAATCCTGACTTACCAGAACAAGGTCCCAACCAACAAAACGAAACAAACAGAATAGACACACTATACAAACAACTATACAAATATACAATATGATACATATGACTATTATGAAGTCATTCAGGCCTGGAAATAATGTTTGAGGAATTGTCCATTGATTGGTAATGGGACATCCTCACCTGTCAGGTTCTTATGCCTATAAGTACTATCTCCTAGTATCTCAGAAATTTGAAAGGGACCTATCCATAATCTATCAAACTTACCATGGTCACCTTTCTTTTCATGGGCCTTATCCCACATCAAGACCAAATCGGATATCCTGAAAGCTTTAATTCTGGCTCTCTTGTCAAACCAGCGTTTGACAATAGCCTAATGTTTTGCAAATTGATCAATTGCTTGACTCCTTTTTTCTTCTAGGTGCATCAACTGAAGCAACCTGACTTCTTGTTTATTGTCTATGCCTAGGTATTCTTAGGCAAACTGTAGGGTAGGAATTTTTAAGTTTATAGGGAGGATTGGATCCACTCCATATACTAGTTGGAAAGGTGAGTTTCCTAATATAGTTTTTATTCTAGTTCTGTCCACCCATAAGGCATACTTTAGAAATGAGTTCCATTCCCTGGGGTTCTTCTCTATCAGTTTTCTTATGATACTCAGTAAATTCTTGTTGGTGGATTCTGCTGAACCATTCCCCTGGGGATAATAGTTAGATGAAAACTTAAGTATAATCCCATGGTCAAAAGCCCAATTGGATAACTTGGTGGAAATGAAGGCGGACCCATTATCAGTTACCAATGCATAAGGAGTTCCATACCTGGTGACAATGTTGCTCTCCAGAAATTTAATGACATCATCTGCAGTGCAAGTTTTGCTACTAATAGCTTCAGTCCATCTAGTACAATAGTCAGTAATTGTTAAAACATACCTATGCCCTGAGGAGGACGGAGGATTGATTGGTCCTATGAAGTCCATGCCCCACTGTGCAAATGGGCGCTCTTCCATTACTGGCTGCAATGGTTGTGCAGCATATTTCTCTCTGTTGGCAGCAACCTGGCAAACATGACAACATTTAACATGATCAGCTGTGTCTTTAAAAATTGTAGGCCAGTAATATCCTACTCGGAGGATTGCATGTGTTGTGGCCAATGCTGATCCATGTGCCGTTCCAAACTTATCATGTAATTTTGTCAGGACTCTACTTGCTTCTGGCTTCTCTAAGCATCTAAGGTATATTCCTTTGTAATTCTTCTTGAACAAGGTTCCTCCCTTCATCATATACTTTTGGGATCTTATCTTTAAGGCTCTTCTCTGTGAATCCTGCATTCTCGATGGACATCTTCCAGTAATCAGGATGTGCCTGATATCTGAATACCACTCTTTATTGTCTTTCTCATTGATCACATATTGCTGACTAGTGATGTTTGGATCAATCTCAGATATCATCTGGCTCAGAGCTTGTCCTCTTACCAGCTTCATTGGTGTAATTTCCATGTCATACTCTTGTAATACAGTAATCCATTTAGCTCTTTTCTCACCAGGCTCACTTTGCATCAGCAACATCTTCACTGCTGCATCAGGCACCACAGCAATCACTTTGCTTCTGAGTATGTAATGTCTGAATTTCTTTACTGCCCTGACTAATGCAAGTGCCTGTCTCTCAACATCTACATACCTCAACTCAGCATCCCTGAAAGGACAGCTCATGAAAGCAATTGGTTTCTCTTCTTTCTCTTCATTTCTTTGAGTTAACACTGCTGCAGAGGTATGTTCTGAAGCAAATGAATAGATGTAGAAATCTTTGGTGTAGTTTGGACTAATGAGGACAGGAGCATCTGAAATGGCCTTTTTTATATCTTCAAATGCAGTCCTGGCTTCTGGTGTCCACTCAATTTGTGCATCTTTTTTCAACATAGCATTTAAAGGTCTGACAATCTCAGCAAAGCCGGTGATGAACTTCCTCACAAAGTTTATCTTACCAAAGTAAGACTTGAGTTCCTTTTTGCTTCCTGGAAGTTGTAACTTCATAATAGATTTCACCCTGTCAGGATCAATGATAATTCCATCCTCTGTGATCAGGTGGCCTAGTAATTTTCCTGTTGTGACCCCAAATATGCACTTCCTAGGATTCAAAGATATTCCATATTCTTCACATTTCTTCAGTACACTTCTGAGATCAGCAACATGATTCCTCCTTTCCTTGGAGAATACCGTCAAGTCATCCATGTAGATGACTATACACTTTCCTATTAAACCTCTGAAAGCTATGTCCATTGCTCGCTGGAATGTAGCTCTAGCATTTATGAGTCCAAAGGGCATACGTCTATATGCAAATATCCCCCACTTTGTGGTGAAGGCAGTTTTCAATCTGTCAATTTTGTCAACCATTACTTGGTTGTATCCTGAAAAGCCGTCCAAGAAGGACATCATTTTAGCTCCATTTACAATCTGTAGAACTTCATCCAATGAGGGTAAAGGATAGTTATCCTTTTCTGATGCTCTGTTCAGGTTCCTGAAATCTACACATAACCTAATGTCTCCATTCTTCTTTCTGACTGGCACAAGATTAGCCACCCATGTGGAGTGCCTGACAGGAAATATTATCCTTGCATTTAACAATTTCTTGACTTCTTCAAGAATTATTGGTTCGAGCAAGGCATTGACTGGTCTCTACTTCTGTCTGAAAGGTTTTGCATCCGGCTTGAGAGGTATAGTATGAGTTATGACAGAGGTATCATATGTCTTCAGCTCATCATAAGTCCATGCAATTACATGTATGTAATCCTTGAGAGCCTGAGTTATTCCTTCTAACTCTTCTAGTGTGCAAACCTTACCCAATAAGATGTTTTTCTTATCATCAGCTTGTCCAATATTCACTTGTGAATATTGACCTCCATCTTCCTTAGGCAGATCTTTATGTTTAAGCATATTATCCAAATCAAAGGCTCTTTCCAACTCAATCATACCTTTGGGGATCCTGTTGCTAGGCAACTCTAATATCTCATCTTCTTCCCAGACATGATCTTCCATACCATTCTCATCTATAATCTAAGCTTCAAATATGTCTCTATTTGAAATGAAGTCCAAAATCTGCTGATCATCATCAAACACTTGGAGATTAGTCACATTGTCAGGTATTGATGGTACTGACACCAGCTCTACTAAAAATCTCTTTAGACCAGATATAGACGGTGGCTCCAATGTACTGGCAGCTTGAGCTAGTGCATCTGCCCTATGGTTTTGTTCTCTTGGTACATGAGTGATATTAAAGGTGTCAAAGTCTTCCATCAAGTCCCATACACGATGTCTGTAATTTGATAGTTTTCTGTAGTTACAGGAATAAATTCCTCTTACTTACTTCACAACTAGTTCTGAATCTCCAAAGACATGCAGAATCTTTACTTTCTTCTTATGAGCAAACAGCATTCCATGAATCAAAGCCTCATACTCTGCTACATTGTTAGTACAGGGGAACTGTAGTCTGTAGGCTGCCAGATAGGATTTCCCAGTTGAATCAATCAGATCGATTCCTACCCCAACACCTTGCTTAGATTTGGACCCATAAAACCTCAGGATCCAAGGTTTATCTTCAGCAGGACATTTAGCTGAACTTTCTTTTCTCTTCGCAGCTCTAGCATCTACTCCACCTGATATCCATTTTAACTTAGGGTCATCATCATCCTTAAGTTTCTTCTTTCCCTTTTCTTGTGAGCCTGATGGCTTTTCTATTCTCTCTTTCGTTTCAGCAGGAGGATGATCCCCTGAATCTGCAGCTGCATGCTTTTTCAAAATGTGTAAACACAGTGAGCAAGTTGTTTCTGAGTGAGGTGCCTCATGCAGCCTACACCAATTTTTAATTAAGAGCTCCCGAGGAGATTTACACTGCCATGTCACCTTCTCTATTTCCCTTTCCAAAAATTCTTCGAACTTCATCAAGTCACTACCTTTGTCCTCATCGGACAATTCATAATCTGGTTCCATAAAGCAATCACTCCCTGGGGTGATCTTTTCTTTCATTTCATTATTTACTTGGATAGAGACTAAAGTTTCTTTTGTTTCCAGGATAGGACGCTCATCATGATCTGTCGGTTCTTCAGTTCCTACAAAAGATAGATGGGAATTATTATCGTCATCATCATCAAATGTAACATTTACCTTGGAATATGATGATGATGCCTCGCTGTATGTTCGCTCTAGCATCATCATCTCTAAGCATGTTTCACATGTCTTTTCTAAATGTGCTTCGTTGTGTAATCTGCACCATCTGTCAATCAAAATATCATTAGCAGATATATTTAACAATTGACAACATTTTACCTGTTTAGACAGATGTATCTCAAAATCTCTGAAGCAATCTATTTCATTCTCATTATCTGGATTATTATCAGTTTCTATGACTGGCATGTCCTCCTGATCATCATCATCATCATGATGATGCAGCTTAAGCATCAGGATCTCTTCTATTTTGACGGTCTGCGGCCTAATGCAATAAACTCTAGGTTCTACGTTTACGTACATGATCTCATTTGTTTTGTTGTACTCAGTTATCATATGTTTCATTCTAGGTTCAGCATCAATCCTGATCTGATTAGGTATACCCTTCCATGGTAGCCACATGTGACTGAAATCTGTAGACATATATCCGTTAAGCATTTTAGACCAATCGCGGCTGAGCAACATCCCATATGTATCAAGTATGTCGACTACTTGAATATCAATGTAATACTGGATCCTAGGATCAGATGCTAGTTGCATGTGGATATGAGTTAATTCCCCTACTACACTTACTTCTGTTTTGTCCAACTATGTGACCTTCTTTAAGGATTTAGTAGGATGCAGTCCTAAAGCATTGCATATTGACAAGGGCTTAACATTCGTTGAGGCTCCTGAATCCACCAGACAGTTGTGCAGGTTCTTGCTGAACATTCTTATGGTAAGGAGGAACGGAGGTGATTCGGTTTTATCCCTATACAAGGTCATATGGGAGGTTTCTACAGCTTGGACTCTAGCTGACACTTTAGGCTTGACAATATTGTCCCTAGCAGCGTGATCCTTGCCGCTGGATTGACTTGAAAGATGACTATCCTCTTTAGGGGCAGGATCATCTAAGGACTTCATGAATGCCCTTTTGATGGCAGGAATTTTCAGTAACTCAGACAGGGACAGGCTGATCTTAATTTTCTTCATTTCATCAGCGAGATAGCTGACCAACTTGTCGGATTCATGAGGTGTATTCACAATCTTTGATATTGTGTTTTGAGGTGACAAGTACTGAGCATTCACCTTAGGGAACCCTGGGTTATTGCTAGCCTTAGGATCAGGAGGTGTATTGAAGTTGTTTGGAGGTAGAGATGATGTCAATGGACCAGCAGATCTGTTGGCATTACTCCTCAAGTTATAATTGTGCTTACCAGGATATTGCTGCTGATATGCATGTACTTCTTCACGTTCCCTTGCAGGCTCATTTTCATCTTCAAAGGGGAAAACATAGTTTGTTTTGAAAGCTAAGGCCGATTCTTCATATGCCTGGTTATAACTCTGATGAGGTTCATTTGTATAGGCTTCTAGCACAAAAGCTGAGTCGTATCCACAAGGAACAATCTCATTTCCTTCTGCATGAGGTGGATTTCCAGAAGTGTTAGACACTTCAGTCTGAAAGATGCTAGCAGCAATTCTAAATTGTGGGCAATCTAATTCTGCATGTGCATTAGTATTGTGGATCCTACACCAATTAGTAAGAGCTGCCTCAGCAAGATTGACTCTAGTAGTCTGTTTGGCTTCACCAGGAGGCTGATTATCCAAGGGTGATGGTAATGAACCATTATTTGGCCTAGAATTCCATACTCTGGGCTGTCTAGGTGGATTATTGTTATTTCCACCATTATTGTTGAAATTATTGTTGTTATATCCTCTATCAGGATAATTTGGTCTGTCATTGGAATAATTTCTATTCTGACTTGACTGGGAATAAAAACCCTGATTTCTCAAGTGTGTCACTTCTGTGGTGAGTTTTCTTAATTGAGCAGAAATTTCTTTGATTTCCTCCTTTTCTTCTTGAGCTTTGGCCACTACATTTTCAGTCTGAGGCTTGAAGAAAGAGGATCCATGGTTATTATTGGATAGATCAGCACCCTAAGGTGTCTGAGCTTGTGCAGGGTATTGTGGCACTTGGCCATTTCCATTAGGAGGGGGCATGATGCTTAGTGGAGGTACTTGCAAAGGTGTAGGCATGACTGCTAGAGGTATCACTGTTCCATTAGGATACTGTGTAGGATACTGTGGAGAATATGTTGCAAGATATGATGTGGGATATTGTGAATGCATGCCAGGCAAGGTAGGAAATACTATATTTGGAGTAGGAGCGGGTATCAACTGCTGATTCACTTTGATAGCTTCTTGAAAAGCTCCTGTCAATGTAGTGATCTCAGGATGTGTTCTCCTGATGAACATGGAAGTTAATGGATCCAGAGCTAAATAATAGATACTCTGGGCAGAGGCATCAGATACTACATATGGGGCAACTAACTTGGAAAACATTTTCTGAAACCTAGCATTGAAATTGGCGATAGGTTCATGCTTAAATCTTTTGATCGTGGCAAACATATGGTAATTCATAGATGGATCAATAGGGACCTTGAACCTGTCAAGAAAAGCTTTCTCTAAGACAGCCCATGAACCAACAGAAGCTTGGCCAAGACTAATGAAGCAATTATAAGCATCTTCCCCTAAGGAAAAAGGAAATAACCTGCACACCACATCTTGATGTTCTATTCTGGCCCTGCAACAAGCTTCCTTAAATGACCTGATATGATCATCAGCATCTTGATAAGGATGATATTTTGGACAAAGTTTATCCGGATTCTTTGGTAGCTCATGATATGCATTAAAGGTCAAAGGTGACTCTGCTGCAAAGAAAGACATTGCAACCAGAGGAGGTTGAGCTGACTGAGGTTCTGTTGATGGTGGTTTTAGCACGCAGCAACGCAGGTGTGATTGCTGGTTTCACACCTCTCTTGAAAAGTATCTCACCCTAGGTAAGACTACTCCAAGGATAATACAGCTAGGTCTTAGCTTGCTTAGAATTTCCCAATGGTTATGTTCTAGCTGTACCTACAAGGGGTCTTACGTGAAGTCTGCAAATCTTCAAGGTTGAGACAACAAGTACACATAAACCCTACTATGATTTTCAGCTGATATACAAAGTGAGATGCTGCTGAAACTTTTTATTCTAACAACTAAACAGTGGTTTTAAAGAAAATGCAAAAGATTTAGGGTTTAGAAGGAATCCTAAGTGACATTCACAATGCAAGGGTTATCTTTAGTAGACAAATATTCCAGACTTTCAACAAGTTTTCTGAGTTACCAAACTGAAATGGGTGTTACAGTGCTGCAGAAAACAGTGCTATCTTCAATGGAAGTCGAAAGATTTTCAGACCACATTCATTCGTTAAATACCCAATAAATGGCACAACTTAACTCATAAAATGAAGTTGAACTTCAACACAAATAATGAGCCTAGGATAACTTTACACAGTTATTTACCATCAGCAAATAACTAAAAGTATGGACTTGGAACATTCATCAAATACTGCAATAAACCATTAACATCATAAAAGCACAACTAATCTAACTATAGGAGAGCAAGAAGCAAACCATGAAAACCACAATGAATCGAAACAAGATGCAAATTCTCAGAAATACTGCAGAAACTTGCTTTGTATTTAATTCAAATGGTACAGAGTCAACAATTTGGCATCAAAAATCTCTCTTACAAAAGTGGAAATGGCAGCCCTTTATATAGAAAGCAGCATACCCTAGCTCTTCAAATGAACGGTGGAGATTAACTCAACACCGACGGCTCAGATTACATTAAGAAAGGCCCACATTAATTCCCGGATCACATTTTGTCTTTTATGAAAAAGACGAAAAAATAGCTCCAGATACATTGAATCTAGTCATTTTGACTAGCCAACTCAATACATTAGTGAAAAGACTCATTTAGGAGGTAAGAAGACAAAATGAATTACATACTGTCCAGATATATCGAATTTACAACAATGATAGGATTTGAATCAATAAAATATTCAAATAATACTAAGATTCTTTATCCAGGTCGATACTATCTCCACCAGACAGCTTATTCCGATAGGCCAGCCATGCCTCAAGTGCTGGATTGATATCAGATGGGGCTGGATCTTTCAGATGATGTATTCTGTAATCGAATACCTCTAGCTCCTGACTGAATCTGGTGTATATCTTTTCAAAATCTGCCTCTGCTCTGCGGAAGGCTTTGAATTCTGCTCTGAGGTCACTTGCCTTATCTAGCCGTTCTTCTGTACTTAGCACAGTGTCCTCAAACAATATAACATGCAGTTTTCCTTTGCATTTTTCGACCTCAAAAGGAGCATAATCATCAAAAGATTCATCTCTACAGCTTCTCAAAGCATCGCTGATATCGTATACGATAGATCTCAGCTCTTCGTCAGCGGGTTTATATGCTTCCTTTACTTGCTCAAAGGTCTCTTTCCTCAGAAGTAACTGCTGATACCACTCAATAGCCTTCGGGAGCCTATCTCCAGTCAAAATATTTTCTGTGACCAAGGTTTGAGCTGGCAACTCCCGGATACCCTTGATTCACGGATACATGTGAGAATAGTATTCGTCGAATAAGTCACATTCATCACGGAAATCTTTCCACTTCTTAATCAATTCCACTGTACGCTGGTGGATTTGAGTAGAGGCACTTATGGCATCGCATCCCGCTTCAAACACACTCATCAACCAGTTCTCAACGCCTTGGGATTTTGATCTTACCTCGCTCAGCTTTGCCATTTCGTCGGTAGATAGGAAGGTAGGCACAGTCCTTATATCACCTCCTGCATCTACTGGTTTTACCAAAAATTGCAGACATGCCCTGAGCTCCTTGTTTTGGCGCTTTAATTCTTTCTTGGACATCTCATCCTTATCCAACTGCTTCAAAATTGACGTAACTGATCCTTTGAAATCATCCACCCTTTGAGCACGGGTGGTTGGGCCTAAGTCAACTGTGGATATCACATAATCCTCTGCCCTGACCTGATCTCTCGCTGCGTCAGCTGGAGGGACAGCTACCTCCGCAATCCTTGAGCCTGATTCGCTCTGGTAGATCCTTGATTGCACTTTCGCCCTCTTTTGCTTCTGAGGTTTTTGAGCCTGTGATAGGATGGTGCTTAAATCAATTTTCATTACTTCAATCTGGGGTTCTGGATATACCATCCTATCCTGCAGCCATTCTGGAGCGGAAGATTTGTCCAACTTAGCGGCTCCATCCTTATCTGATACAATCAATTCTTTGGAAGGCCCTTGTTCAGGCTCAGGGCTCTTCTCCTTTTCTCCTTGGGCCAATTCCTTTAGGCTCTCGAGCACATTTTCTCGTGCTATTTCCAAAACTTCCCCTGTTGGGTCCTTGCTCAACGGACTATCAGATATATCAATTATCTCTATACCAACAGATGAGTCGAGGGGGTTCTTATCATCTTCAATAGTTAGCACTCCCTCGCTCTTTTCAGTCACTGCTTCGTGCTCTTGTAATCCTAACTCTGCGCATACCTTCTCAATACCATCCAACAAAGGTACTTCTAATGACATAGCAGGCATTTGTGAAAGGGGGACAGTAGAAGAAATTGTGAAGGAAGGGGTACTAATTTGAGTCAAATTAGCGAAGGCAGGCAATGGTAAGGGAGAAGAAGGGGTAGGGTACGTGATGGCGAGAGGATGGCTGGGATCATCGGAAGAGATTGCCAGTGGGCAGGAAGTGGTAGTAATGCCAGAGGAAGGAGAAGCGGAAGGGGATGATTCCTGCACAATGATGGCGGAGGTGGTGGGAGAAGTAGATGAAACGGAAGAAGAAGGAGGGATAGAAGTAGAGAAGGTGGAAGCCAAAATAGCTGTTCCTGTATCAGGCGAAGGAGTTGAATCATCTTTAGTAGTAACATTCTCCTTGCTTGCTGCTTCTGTTTTTACCTTCTTGGCCTTGGAGGCCTCCCCAGTGCTGCCCGGCATGTCTTTCCTCTTAGTAGCTCTGGGCCTAGGAGGTGGATCCTTCTTCCGAGGGGATCTCACAGGAGGTTTTTTCACTTTTCTAGCCATTGCTACCAAAGGGGCATGCTCATCAATATCTGAATCCTTCTCCTTGATTGGCTCTGTGTCATCTGTCCCTAGTACGGGCTCATCTTCTTCTCCGTCGGAGTCCTTGTCTGATTCAACTGCCGTATAGGTCAGTTGGACTCCTTGCCCCCTTAGGACACCCAATTGTGCTCTGACCCAGGCTTTACTCAATCTAATTGGCTCCTTCATGATCACATCCAAGGAGCTTTCTTCAGCATTTGCCCAATTGGGTAATGGGATGGGTAAATGGTATTGTGTCTCCCATGGGCCTCTGACCATGACATTCTCATCATCTTGCAATTGGTCCGGCACTGCCATTACATAAAATTTCTTGATAAAATCCAAGGATAGCCTCGAGTGCGACCTCTTCATGACCTCGTAGTCATCAGTGCAGTTGGCCCAGAAATCTTCAATATGATCTTTGTGAAACAACTTCCTGCTCACGAACTTCTCCATCACCTGATTTGGGTCAAAGTGAGCCCTGGCATTGTAATAGTGCAAGTTCAGAAGCTGGAGCTCTTTATCTGAATACTCAGCTGAGGTGAGGGAGGGGCATGCATAGAGTCCTCTGCCAAACTTGATGGGAAATTGAACATTTGTTCGGTGCAGGTGCTTGAGTTTTTCGGCACACGGCACTAGTTGCCTAGATAGTTCTAGGAGCACTGTCTTATCATCAGGATATCTTGGCAACCTATATGCCATTCCAGTAAAGCCTTGTACTCTGATGTACGTGAACTTCTCAAATTGTATATACCACCGGCCATATTGGATTATTTTGTTCATAGCCTTGGCTGAAATCCTCAAGGCTGTATTACCTTGCAATTTCCTCGCTATGTACATGGTAAATGCATCATTGACCCGCTTGAAGTGTATCAATGATTGTGATGAAGTCAATTGAGGATAGCCTTCATATACCTTGACCTGTGTCTTTTCATCATTCCTGATTTCTCTGATCTTAGACAATCCGTCGTAATGATTCATTCTTGCCAATGCATAGACGACGTAGGATGTCCATCTGAAATATTTCTTCTCATTGAAGTGGCTGAAAGCTTCATGCATATTGTTGCTAAGGATCTGCGACCAATGGAACTTGGTTCCTTTCAACACTTCCGAGATTATAACGAACATCCAATCTTCAAAAGTGGAAGCAGCAGGCAACCCATATACTCTGCTCAAAAAGGTTACTATATCCCCGATTTCGTCATGGAAATCACTTCTATATAATACTATGGGGAGCTTGACGAGAGCGGATTTCTTGCTCTTGACCCAATGATCATTTATATGTTTTCTGCATCCCTCCACATCTTTGTTATATGCCTCCTTGGATGCTTGCCTGTCGGGCATAGTCATGGTTTTATGCCACGGGATATCCAGCATTTCTGCCAAAGCAGGCAGGGACAAATCAGCTAGGACTTCTCCACTAGCTGTCTGAATTTGCCTAGATATGATATCGTATCTATCTGCACAACTTGCTATTAATTCTGCACACTGAACAGAGGTCGGGAAGGCAGCTGCTTGTCCGAGTCCACTATCCTTAAGTTTCTTGGCCCGAGGAGTCGGAGTGGGTCCGAAGATTCTAAGTCTGAAATCATCTAAGTCAATATGACCTAGATCAGTGTCTCCTACGTTACTCCATCCAGAGTGGATTTTGGTCTCTGGGGGGATTCCTTTGAACTCATACTTCATGGCTTGAGCTCGCGCAGACATCTAACCTGCAAAACCAGACCTTATAAGCTTGATACCAAGTAAGCTCCTTGATATACTCCTAGGATTAGATAAATCAATCATAAATCCATCATTTATTAAAAGCATGCATTTTGAAAGAAGACTAAGTTAACATTCACAGCGTATTGCATGCAAGGAGATATCAAATGTTGTAAAAAGACTCACCTAAACATCATCATTATAGCATTACAACCTTAATAACCTTACCTTGAACCATCTTCCCTAAAGAAATTTCAGCAAATTCGGCCATTTAGGGAGATTTGCGCTAAAATTGAGGTTGTCCGACCTTGGGCAGTAAAAGCGCTAAAATTGAGGCTGTCCGACCTTGGGCAGTAAAAGCGCTAAAATTGAGGCTGTCCGACCTTGGCGGGAAAATGAGGCAGGTCCGACCTTGGCGGGAAAATGAGGCAGGTCTGACCTTAAATGAGGGTTTGTTCTGTGCGTTCCGAAATTTGCGCTATTTTCAAGGGTGTCCAACTTGCGCGAAATTTGGAGGTCTCCGACTTCCAATGGTTTACAAGTCGGTCAGTGGATAAACTAGCGCAAAATGATTACTGGCATAACAGTGGTTCTCTTGCGCAGAATTCAGGTGAGTCTGACTTGCGCGGATTTCGACGGGGTCCGACTAAGTCAGACACAAGGTGTTTTAGCGCATGGTCGGATGAAGGAAATTGTAGCACAAAATAGTTTGGTAAGTCTTTTCAGCGGGCCTTTCGAGCAGCACCGACTTCACGGGGTTATGGATATCATCTGACTTGGTCGGACACAGGGTATTGTAGCGCAAAGTCAGACAAAGAAGATTTTAGCGCAAAAAGTAGTTTTCAGGGCTGCAGGCATTTCTAAACCATTCGACCCGATTTGTAAACGATATGTGAGTTGCGAAGGTCGGATGAGGTCGTTTTTAGTGCAATCGGGCGCTGGATTTTGGCGCTAGATCTCAGGGTGTCTGACCATATCGAATGGTTTAGTTGTTTGGGGTCGGTTGAAAGTCAATTCAGCGCTGACTTCGTGCGCGGGTTTTGCAGAGTTTCAACCCGAGAGGGTCTAAATTCGCCCAATGCTTCTTAGTTCGTGGTTTTCTAAATCTAGGGTTTTGAGAAAATGCAAAGATCAATTCCCCAAACCCTAACCCGGAACCATTACATTCAACTCACAGAACTATCATACTCAACAATCATTATGTAAACGATGAAAACCCTAACGGTTTCTCCTGAATTTGCTTCAAAAACCCTAAAGAAACTCGGAAATGCAAAGGTTCAGAACCCTACCTGTAAATGGCGGCGCAGACCTAGATTGTCGAGGGGTCGCGGGTTCGAGCTCGGGCAATATCGGTAGCGAAAACTAGAGCTTAAGATGCGCAACTTTGAAAACGCGGTGAGAAATGAGTTAATCTCACTTAATTTCCTTATTTATGGCACGCAAATCTGCCATTAATATTCGGTGTACGGACTGTCAGCGAGGATTTGCAGTGGTTCCGACTGGAGGAATCAGCGCGAAATCCAAAGGTTTCTGACCTATCCTGTTTGGGGGGGTTTTCGGACTCATCCGACCTGTGGGGTTTGTTTGGGGGTCCGACCAAGTCGGTTTTAATGCAAAGTCACTTGGAACAAATTTTAGCGCTAGGTCGGACGGAGGGGATTTTAGCGCTAGGTCCGATAGACTGAAAATCGGCGCAGAGGTCAGTTGAGGCCAGATTCAGCGCAAAGGTCGGTTGAAGCCAGTTTTAGCGCAAAGGTCAGTTGAAGCCAGTTCTAGCGCAAAGGTCAGTTGAAGCCAGTTCTAGCGCAAAGGTCAGTTGAAGCCAGTTTTAGCGCAAAGGTCAGTTGAAGCCAGTTTTAGCGCAACAAACTAAATCAAGGACTCCAGAAGGGGAAACAACAACCCTCCTTAGTAAGTTTGAAGTGATTTTTTCAAGGTAATCATTCTATCCAGGGCACATATACTTTAGACTGTACAACCACTTCCGAGAGAGAGATCAAAAACCAAACGACTCACCAGCCAAAACAAAAAGAACAAAGGGGAGGGGCCCCCATGTTTAGAATGGGGCGTGTGTGCAAGGCACAACAAATGGCGACTCTGCTGGGAAAATACTCCAGAGCATTTCTGAGATAAACTTTAGTTCGAACCCAGACTCTCTGTGTTTCCCACTCATTAGACGAGAAAGCATGGTGCCTTACCAAAAGAATCAAGGACCGCTAACTGGTGCATCCATCCATATCCTGAAAACCTGAGTGTGTGCAATTGTATTCATTCCCATCCCTCTGCAACTAAGTTCATCCAAGATTCTTTGTGCTAAGCAATGAAGTTGGGATCATTTTACCACCAAGAGAATGTTTCTGATGCTGAGATGTAACGAACCTTGATTGAGATGATGATCCTTTCAGTAACAATTTTTTTTGTTTTTTGGCAATGATATTCCTTTTTGATATTGCCTTTGATGATTTTTGATGATAATAATCTTGGGATAACAGTCTTTTATGCTGATACTTTATGGTGGGTCTGGTGTTGAGAAACACCTTCTATTTTTACCCAGTAGGCTAGCAGTACTTAGTACCGCCTGCCACTCTCATCTGGATCTGCAGAATTAGTGTTGGTGGTAAAATTTAGGACCCAAACTTTTTGCTTACACAAGATCACCCGGACTTACTTAGCTACTTCAGGAGTACTTTAAGTATGAGAGATATATGGTTAGAAAATACTTTGGGAGCACCAGCTAATGACTCGTTCCAGTGAAAAGACATCATATCTCCTGGTAAAACAGCGGATCCCACAGCAAAGCCTAAGCAGAATTTTGGCTTCTCAAAGAAAGGCTACGGATTATTTGCCCAACAAAGAGGCATTCGTAGGTCTACACAATCTGCCACCACGTCAGAAACAAGGACCCCACGACAAAGCAGACGCAACAAACGAAAGCACAAGAACAACCGGACGAGACAAAATGCCCGGCCCGAAGGAGAGCAAAAAGCAAGACAGCAAAAACAGGAAAGCAAACAAAACTAGCAATAACCTAAACTAACCTAACTAACAAACCTCTAACTATATATACACTAGAACGAGACATAAATGTCTCTCAGGCCTGGAAGTAGTGCTTCAAGAACTGGTCATTGACAGGCAATGGCAGCTCCTCACCAATAAGGCTCTTGAGTCGATACGTATTGTCCCCCAGGATCTCATAAATCTGGTAGGGTCCTAACCAAAGCTTGTCAAACTTGCCATGCTCTCCCTTTCTCTCATGGGCTTTATCCCAATATAGGACCAGATCAGAAATACGGAAAGCTTTAATTTTAGCCCTCTTGTCGAACCATCGTTTTACTACATCCTGGTGTTTAGCAAAGTTTTCTAAGGCTGCATCGCGTTTCTCTTCAAGGTGCAACCGCTGGGCCAGTCATGAAGATAAGTGGTTGTCGGCCTCGAGGTACTCTTGCATGAATTGAAGTATCGGGATTCTCAAGTGGATGGGAAAGATAGGTTCAATCCCATAAACCAGGTGATATGGGGAGGTGTTTAAGGCGGCTTTGTGTCGGATTCTATCAGCCCATAAGGCGAACCTGAGTTGAGTGTGCCAATCCCTAGGGTTTTTGTCCAAAAGTCTCTTGATAACTTCAAGCAGGTTCTTGTTTGTTGATTCAGCTACCCCATTTCCTTGTGGATAGTAGTTAGAGGAGAACTTGAGAGTGATCCCATAGTCGAATGCCCAGTTAGAAAAATGCAATGATGAAAAGGCAGGGCCATTATCACAAACTAAAGCAAATGGACAACCAAATCTAGTGATAATATGCTTTTCAATAAATTCGATAACTACCTCCGTGGTGCATTGCTTACAAGCTATTGCCTCAGACCAGCGAGTGCAGTAGTCAGTAGCGGTCAGAATATACCTGTGGCCCGCAGAAGAAGGTGGGTTGATCATACCGATGAAGTCAAGCCCCCACTGAGCAAATGGTCGTACCTCCACTACCGGTTGCAATGGCATGGCTGCGTGGCGTTCCCGATGCACGGCGGTTTGACATATATGAAAGGTCCTTACATGTGAATGCGCATCCTTAAACAATGTTGGCCAGTAATACCCAGCCTAAAGAATCTGATTAGCTATCGAATGCGCCGACCCATGTCCTGTCCCGAACCTCTCGTGAAAACTGATCAATACCTGATCAACTTCTGACTTGTCCAAACACCTTAGATAAATGCCCTCGTGATTCTTCTTGTAGAGGACGGATCCTTTTATCATGTAACTACTACTTTTGAGCTTGAGATCTCTCCTTTGTACTGCATTTAGATGCGGCGGACAGCGTTGATTAAGCAAATAAAATATTACATCTCCGTACCATTCATCCTTTGAAACATCCTCCAATAAATATTGCTGAGAAACCAAGTCGGGTCCAACCTCGGCCATGGTTTTAGTCAAGGCTTGGCCTCTTACCAACTTCATGGGTTGAATTTCTATGTCGAATTCCTGCAATATGGTGACCCACTTCCCTCTTCTTTCTCCTAATTCACTCTGCATCAGTAGTGCTTTGACTGCTGCATCTGGAACTATGGCGGTAACCTGACTTCTTAGGATATAGTGGCAGAATTTCTTGACTGCTTTGACAAGAGCATACGCCTGTTTTTCCACGTTTGGATACCTTAGTTCTGCATCTTTTAATGGAGTACTCATGAAAGCAATGGGCCTTTCATCGTCAACTGACCTCTTCTGGGTCAGCATCACTGCGCAAGTATGTTCTGAAGCAAATGAGTATATATAAAATGGCAACGCATAATCAGGGCTAACCAACACAGGTGCGTTGGATATAGCTTGCTTGATTTCTGCGAAGGCAGCCTTAGCTTCTGGGGTCCAATCTATTTTAGCATCCTTTTTCAGCATGGCGTTGAGAGGTCAAACTATCTCAGCAAATCCTGTGATGAATTTGCGCACAAAGTTGATCTTACCGAAATATGATTTAAGTTCCTTTTTACTGGCCAGAGGGGCAATCTTGAGTATTGCTTGGATTCTATCCAGATCAATGGATATTCCCTAGTTAGATATCACATGTCCCAATAGCTTTCCTTCAGTTACCCCAAACATGCATTTCTTGGGGTTAAGCGATATGCCGTAATCCTTACATCGCTGCAACACCTTCCTCAGATCAGCTACATGGTCTTCGCGTCTTTTTGAGAACACCGTCAAATCATCCATGTAAATGATTATGCATTTACCAACTAATCCTTTGAAGGCGATATCCATCGCGCGCTGAAAAGTTGCGCCAGCATTTATCAAACCAAATGGCATTCACCGGTATGCATAGATGCCCCATTTGCAGGTGAAAGATGTTTTTAACCTATCTTCGTATTCCACCATTACCTGGTTATAACCAGAGTATCCGTCTAGAAAGGACATCATCTGGGTTCCATTGACAATCTGCAATACTTCGTCCAATGATGGCAGCGGGTAATTGTCCTTTTCAGAGGCTCTGTTTAAATTACGGAAATCAACGCAGAGCCCGATTTCCTCATTTTTCTTTCGAACAGGAACTAAGTTCGCCACCCACGCAGAGTGTCGGACTGGGAATATTATCTTAGCTGCTAACAGCTTCTGAACTTCTTTGAAATGAGTGGCTCCAAAAGTGCATTAACTGGCCTCTGCCTTTGCCTGAAAGGCTTTGCCCCTGGCTTCAGCGGGATCGTGTGTGTGATAATCGAGGTGTCGTAAGTTTTTAGATCCTCATAACTCCAAGCTATTACCTCGTGGTATTCTCTTAGTGCATGTATGATTCTAGTCCTTTCATCCTCTATGCTAGCCTTTCCAATAAACACATTCTTCACATCTGCCTCTGTCCCCAAGTTAAAAGGGTCGCACTTTCCTCCTGGAGATTCTCCTTCTTTCTTCTGAGTTCCCAGATTATCTGCATCAAAAAGTCTTTCCAATTCTACCATTCCTCTGGGGATTGTATTTGTTTTCAAATTCAGTACTCCTTCCAAATCGATTTCAGCAGGCTCTACCTCTTCTTCATCTATTATCTGAGCAGTGAACACGTCTGATGAGGAAAGGAAATTGAGTATGTGTTGATCATCCTCAAAAACTTGAAAATTGGTAATGTTGTCGGGCACAGAGGGAGTAGCCACGAACTCAACAGAAAACTTTTTCAATCCCGCCATGGACGTGGGTTCCAATGTGCTTGCGGTCTGGGCCAAAGCATTTGCAACATGATTTTGCCTTCTAGGAATGACCTGGATGTTAAAACCGTCAAAGCATTCAATCAAATCCCATACCCTATTCCTGTACCTATTCAATCTCTTGTCATTACACGAATACTGTTTTCGTACTTGTTTCACCACTAACTCAGAATCACCAAACACCTGGACAATCCTGACCTTTTTCTGTAATGCTAGCAGCAATCCTTGCACCAACGCCTCATATTCAGTGACGTTGTTTGTACATGGAAATTGTAGTCTTTGTGATGTCAGAAATGAACTCCCAGTAGGACTAATCAGCTCGACTCCTGCACCAGACCCCTGCCTACACCTTGAACCGTCAAATCTTAAGGTCCATACATGAAAATCCTTGTTGTCGTCCTTCTGTCTTCCTGGTTTCTCTTTCTTTCCTGATTTCTCTTGCTCAAGCAGAGGTTCAGACTCTTCCTTCTTTTCAGCCATCGATTCATCCTTCGGAATTAAGGGAACCCTTAGTTGCTTTTGCACTTGCTCAATTGCCTCTTGACATAGTTGGCAGGTAAATTCAGAATGAGATGTATCATGTATGCGACACCAGTTGGGCAATAATAATTCCTCCATTTGGACCTGCCTCCCAACAACAGTTTGATCTTGCACAAATCTGGCTACAAAACTACGAAACCCCTCGAAGACCCCGGGTTCGTCTTCCTCTGAAGATTCTCCATCATCGGATTGAACATATGCCGCTGTGCCTTCTGGTCTTTCTATCAGAGGCTTAGGAGGTCTTAAGCAACTCAGCATAAGGATTTCTTCTGGCGGATTGATGTGGGGAAGGTAGACGCCCAAATCAACCTCTGAAAACAAAATTTCGTTGGGCTGATTAAATTCAGTGATCATGTGCTTCATCTTAGGTTCCCTTTCAATACAGATTTGATTAGCTAGTCCCTTCCATGGCAGCCACATATGAGAGAAATCTGTCGCCATATATCCATTCAGAGTTCTGGACCAGTCTCTACTTAAAAGCATACCGTATTGATCTGGAATATCCACCACTTGAATATCGATATACTGCTGCACCCTGGGATCCGAAGCCAGTTGCATGTGTATCTGGTTTAGTTCACCAATCACATTCACCTCAGTTTTATCTAATTGTGTCACTTTTCTGGAGGACTTGGCTGGAGTGAGCCCAAGCGCTTTACAAATGGACAATGGCATTACATTTGTGGAAGCACCTGAATCTACTAAACAATTGTGAAGGTTTTTGTTGAAAATCCTGAGGGTTAAAAGGAAAGGCGGACTTTCCCTCCTGTCTTTATACAGAGTTACCTTTTGTTCCATGTCGGTCACATGTATCCTCTCCTTTCCTTTATCGATATTATCCTTAGCGATGTTTTCTCTCGGCGTATGATCAGTCCTGGTTCTAGTGCCTATGTCTTGAAAGAAAGACGTTCTAACCTCAGGTATCTTAAACAGCTCATACACAGAGAGACTGACCTTCATCTTTTTAAGCTCATCAGCCACATACTGTCCCATTTTTACCATATCAGCACGCAGGGACTTTTCCGGATCAACGATGGTACTATGATGTGCGGTTTGAAGAGGGGCTTTGGGGGGCTCAGGATTATTGGTAGCATGAGGATCAGGCGGGACTTGATAACTATTTGGGGGAATGGAAGTGGTGAAAGGACCTTTTGGCTTGCTACTCCTCAAATTGTAAGGAGTCTTGTTGTACTGCTGATAAGCATTGACCTCCTCAGACTCTTCTTCTTCAGGTTGGTTGTCATCTTGGAATGGGAATGTATAACTATCAAGAACGAGAGCAGCATCATACCTCTGGGAGGGGACAATCTCATACCCAGTTGGTGGAGTCTCCTGATTTTCAGCGTTTTGAATTTCCATTCGAAAGATACTGGAAGCAATCTGGAATTTCGGGCAATCCAACTCAGAATGGGCATTGGTGTTGTGCAATCTGCACCAGGTAGATAAGGCAGTTTTGGCCAGCATTACGCGACCTGGGGGTTTGGTGTCATTATTCTGACTTTCCAACGGTGAAGGCACTCCCCCATTGTTAGGCCTAGTATTCCAGGATCGATTTGACCGCTGCTGAAAGCTCTGATTTTGATACTGATTTTGATTTGGAAATTGGTTCGAGCCTTGATGATTTAGTGAATGTTGCTGGTTCTGGAGATGTTGCTGATTCTACCCCTTCTGCTGTAAATAAGCATTCTGGTTCTTGAGGTGAGTAACTTCAGCAGTGAGCTTTTTCATCTATTCAACTAGCTCCTTGATATCGTCCCTGTCTTCCTTGGTCTTGGATGCCTCTGAGGACTGCAGGAAAGGCATTTGTGCTGGAGGCATTTCAGCCACTGGGTTGCCTGGATGGATTACTAGAGCTTGCGTGGCAGCTGGGCTCGGGACTGGGTTCATCACAGGGGTTCGATTGGCCAATGCATGATTTATCATGGGAATTTGGTTTGGCATGGCCACGGGACCCATATGGTTCAGCGGGCCTGAGGCTGTTTGCCCAAGCTGGGTACTTACTTCGACAGCAGCAGCATATGCTGCAGCTAAATTGGCTGGTACCGGGTGGGCCCTTCTTGCAAACATGGAGGTGAGTTTATCTAGGGCAGCATAGTAAATAGGTAGGGCAGCAGCCTGGTCTATAGCATAGGGGGCCTGCAGACGACTGTAAGCTTTCTGGAACCTATTATTGAAGGTGCTGATCATCTCACCTTCCTCTCATCGAATCTCCACAAAAGAACGGTAAAGATCAGACGGGGAAGTGGGCATACGAAACCTATTCAGAAAAGCTGTCTTCAAATTTGGCCAGGAATTTATAGATGCTGCCGGGAGATAGGCAAACCAGTAGTAGGCTTCATCCTGCAACGAGTAGGGGAACAGTCGGCATATTACATCTTCATGCTGCACCTGTAACATGAACATATTAGCTTCAAAGATCTTAATGTGTTCATCCGCGGTCCTATCTGGGTCATGTACCCTGAACTTTGACCAGAACTTGTCTGGGTTTTTGGGCATGTCATGATAGTCATTGAACAGCAGAGGGGACTGGTTATTTCCTGCAAAATAAGCCATGATAGGGGAATTATTGGAACCTGCAGCAGTATATCTGGGGGCTGACTGAGCTCGAGGAGCCCTGGGTATTCCTTGATCCCTTCTCGTTCTTCTAAATTCTGTCAGAGATAGCAGTTCTTCCCCAGCTGAACTGGATCGAGTGTGTCTCTGTCTGGTCTCCAGACTTGCTAATTTTTAGTTTTGCCCTCCTTCTAGCGCCAATTCTGTTGATGGTGGTTTTAGCACGCAGCAACGCAGGTGTGATTGCTAGTTTCACACCTCTCTTGAAAAGTATCTCACCCTAGCTAAGACTACTCCAAGGATAATACAGCTAGGTCTTAGCTTGCTTGGAATTTCCCAATGGTTATGTTCTAGCTGTACCTACAAGGGGTCTTACGTACAGTCTGCAAATCTTCAAGGTTGAGACAACAAGTACACATAAACCCTACTATGATTTTCAGCTGATATACAAAGTGAGATGCTGCTGAAACTTTCTATTCTAACAACTAAACAGTGGTTTTAAAGAAAATGCAAAAGATTTAGGGTTTAGAAGGAATCCTAAGTGACATTCACAATGCAAGGGTTATCTTTAGTAGACAAATATTCCAGACTTTCAACCAGTTTTCTGAGTTACCAAACTGAAATGGGTGTTACAGTGCTGCAGAAAACGGTGCTATCTTCAATGGAAGTCGAAAGATTTTCAGACCACATTCATTCGTTAAATACCCAATAAATGGCGCAACTTAACTCATAAAATGAAGTTGAACTTCAGCACAAATAATGAGCCTAGGCTAACTTTACACAGTTATTTACCATCAGCAAATAACTAAAAGTATGGACTTGGAACATTCATCAAATACTGCAATAAACCATTAACATCATAAAAGCACAACTAATCTAACTACAGGAGAGCAAGAAGCAAACCATGAAGACCACAATGAATCGAAACAAGATGCAAATTCTCAGAAATACTGCAGAAACTTGCTTTGTATTTAATTCAAATGGTACAGAGTCAACAATTTGGCATCAAAAATCTCTCTTACAAAAGTGGAAATGGCAGCCCTTTATATAGAAAGCAGCATACCCTAGCTCTTCAAATGAACGGTGGAGATTAATTCAACACCGATGGCTCAGATTACATTAAGAAAGGCCCACATTAATTCCCGGATCACATTTTGTCTTTTATGAAAAAGACGAAAAAACAGCTCCAGATACATTGAATCTAGTCATTTTGACTAGCCAACTCAATACATTAGTGAAAAGACTCATTTAGGAGGAAAGAAGAAGACAAAATGAATTACATACTGTCCAGATATATCGAATTTACAACAATGATAGGATTTGAATCAATAAAATATTCAAATAATACTAAGATTCTTTATCCAGGTCGATACTATCTCCACCAGACAGCTTATTCCGATAGGCCAGCCATGCCTCAAGTGCTGGATTGATATCAGATGGGGCTGGATCTTTTAGATGATGTATTCTGTAATCGAATACCTCTAGCTCCTGACTGAATCTGGTGTATATCTTTTCAAAATCTGCCTCTGCTCTGCGGAAGGCTTTGAATTCTGCTCTGAGGTCACTTGCCTTATCTAGCCGTTCTTCTGTACTTAGCACAGTGTCCTCAAACAATATAACATGCAGTTTTCCTTTGCATTTTTTGACCTTGAAAGGAGCATAATCATCAAAAGATTCGTCTCTACAGCTTCTCAAAGCATCGCTGATATCGTATACGATAGATCTCAGCTCTTCGTCAGTGGGTTTATATGCTTCCTTTACTTGCTCAAAGGTCTCTTTCCTCAGAAGTAACTGCTGATACCACTCAATAGCCTTCGGGAGCCTATCTCCAGTCAAAATATTTTTTGTGACCAAGGTTTGAGCTGGCAACTCCCGGATACCCTTGATTCGCGGATACATGTGAGAATAGTATTCGTCGAATAAGTCACATTCATCACGCAAATCTTTCCACTTCTTAATCAATTCCACTGTACGCTGGTGGATTTGAGCAGAGGCACTTATGGCATCACATCCCGCTTCAAACACACTCATCAACCAGTTCTCGACGCCTTGGGATTTTGATCTTACCTCGCTCAGCTTTGCCATTTCATCGGCAGATAGGAAGGTAGGCACAGTCCTTATATCACCTCCTGCATCTACTGGTTTTACCAAAAATTGCAGACATGCCCTAAGCTCCTCGTTTTGGCACTTTAATTCTTTCTTGGACATCTCGTCCTTATCCAACTGCTTCAAAATTGACGTAACTGATCCTTTGAAATCATCCACCCTTTGAGCACGGGTGGTTGGGCCTAAGTCAACTGTGGATATCACATAATCCTCTGCCTTGACCTGATCTCTCGCTACGTCAGCTGGAGGGACAGCTACCTCCGCAATCCTTGAGCCTGATTCACTCTGGTAGATCCTTGATTGCACTTTCGCCCTCTTTTGCTTCTGAGGTTTTTGAGCCTGTGATAGGATGGTGCTCAAATCAATTTTCATTACTTCAATCTGGGGTTCTGGATATACCATCCTATCCTGCAGCCATTCTGGAGCGGAAGATTTGTCCAACTTAGCGGCTCCATCCTTATCTGATACAATCAATTCTTTGGAAGGCCCTTGTTCGGGCTCAGGGCTCTTCTCCTTTTCTCCTTGGGCCAATTCCTTTAGGCTCTCGAGCACATTTTCTCGTGCTATTTCCAAAACTTCCCCTGTTGGGTCCTTGCTCAACGGACTATCAGATATATCAATTATCTCTATACCAACAGATGAGTCGAGGGGGTTCTTATCATCTTCAATAGTTAGCACTCCCTCGCTCTTTTTAGTCACTGCTTCGTGCTCTTGTAATCCTAACTCCGCGCATACCTTCTCAATACCATCCAACAAAGGTACTTCTAATGACATAGCAGGCATTTGTGAAAGGGGGACAGTAGAAGAAATTGTGAAGGAAGGGGTACTAATTTGAGTCAAATTAGCGAAGGCAGGCAATGGTAAGGGAGAAGAAGGGGTAGGGTACGTGATGGCGAGAGGATGGCTGGGATCACCGGAAGAGATTGCCAGTGGGCAGGAAGTGGTAGTAATGCCAGAGGAAGGAGAAGCGGAAGGGGATGATTCCTACACAATGATGGCTGAGGTGGTGGGAGAAGTAGATGAAACGGAAGAAGAAGGAGGGATAGAAGTAGAGAAGGTGGAAGCCAAAATAGCTGTTCCTGTATCGGGTGAAGGAGTTGAATCATCTTTAGTAGTAACATTCTCCTTGCTTGCTGCTTCTGTTTTTACCTTCTTGGCCTTGGAGGCCTCCCCAGTGCTGCCCGGCATGTCTTTCCTCTTAGTAGCTCTGGGCCTAGGAGGTGGATCCTTCTTCCGAGGGGATCTCACAGGAGGTTTTTTCACTTTTCTAGCCCTTGCTGCCAAAGGGGCATGCTCATCAATATCTGAATCCTTCTCCTTGATTGGCTCTGTGTCATCTGTCCCTAGTACGGGCTCATCTTCTTCTCCGTCGGAGTCCTTGTCTGATTCAACTGCCGTATAGGTCAGTTGGACTCCTTGCCCCCTTAGGACACCCAATTGTGCTCTGACCCAGGCTTTACTCAATCTAATTGGCTCCTTCATGATCACATCCAAGGAACTTTCTTCAGCATTTGCCCAATTGGGTAATGGGATGGGTAAATGGTATTGTGTCTCCCATGGGCCTCTGACCATGACATTCTCATCATCTTGCAATTGGTCCGGCACTGCCATTACATGAAATTTCTTGATAAAATCCAAGGATAGCCTCGAGTGCGACCTCTTCATGACCTCGTAGTCATCAGTGCAGTTGGCCCAGAAATCTTCAATATGATCTTTGTGAAACAACTTCCTGCTCACGAACTTCTCCATCACCTGATTTGGGTCAAAGTGAGCCCTGGCATTGTAATAGTGCAAGTTCAGAAGCTGGAGCTCTTTATCTGAATATTCAGCTGAGGTGAGGGAGGGGCATGCATAGAGTCCTCTGCCAAACTTGATGGGAAATTGAACATTTGTTCGGTGCAGGTGCTTGAGTTTTTTGGCACACGGCACTAGTTGCCTAGATAGTTCTAGGAGCACTGTCTTATCATCAGGATATCTTGGCAACCTATATGCCATTCCAGTAAAGCCTTGTACTCTGATGTACGTGAACTTCTCAAATTGTATATACCACCGGCCATATTGGATTATTTCGTTCATAGCCTCGGCTGAAATCCTCAAGGCTGTATTACCTTGCAATTTCCTCGCTATGTACATGGTAGATGCATCATTGACCCGCTTGAAGTGTATCAATGATTGTGATGAAGTCAATTGAGGATAGCCTTCATATACCTTGACCTGTGTCTTTTCATCATTCTCGATTTCTCCGATCTTAGACAATCCGTCGTAATGATTCATTCTTGCCAATGCATAGACGACGTAGGATGTCCATCTGAAATATTTCTTCTCATTGAAGTGGCTGAAAGCTTCATGCATATTGTTGCTAAGGATCTGCGACCAATGGAACTTGGTTCCTTTCAACACTTCCGAGATTATAACGAACATCCAATCTTCAAAAGTGGAAGCAGCAGGCAACCCATATACTCTGCTCAAAAAGGTTACTATATCCCCGATTTCGTCATGGAAATCACTTCTATATAATACTATGGGGAGCTTGACGAGAGTGGATTTCTTGCTCTTGACCCAATGATCATTTATATGTTTTCTGCATCCCTCCACATCTTTGTTATATGCCTCCTTGGATGCTTGCCTGTCGGGCATAGTCATGGTTTTATGCCACGGGATATCCAGCATTTCTGCCAAAGCAGGCGGGGACAAATCAGCTAGGACTTCTCCACTAGCTGTCTGAATTTGCCTAGATACGATATCGTATCTATCTGCACAACTTGCTATTAATTCTGCACACTGAATAGAGGTCGGGAAGGCAGCTGCTTGTCTGAGTCCACTGTCCTTAAGTTTCTTGGCCCAAGGAGTCAGAGTGGGTCCGAAGATTCTAAGTCTGAAATCATCTAAGTCAATATGACCTAGATCAGTGTCTCCTACTTTACTCCATCCAGAGTGGATTTTGGTCTCTGGGGGGATTCCTTTGAACTTGTACTTCATGGCTTGAGCTCACGCAGACATCTAACCTGCAAAACTAGACCTTATAAGCTTGATACCAAGTAAGCTCCTTGATATACTCCTAGGATTAGATAAATCAATCATAAATCCATCATTTATTAAAAGCATGCATTTTGAAAGAAGACTAAGTTAACATTCACAGCTTATTGCATGCAAGGAGATATCAAATGTTGTAAAAAGACTCACCTAAACATCATCATTATAACATTACAACCTTAATAACCTTACCTTGAACCATCTTCCCTAAAGAAATTTCAGCAAATTCGGCCATTTAGGGAGATTTGCGCTAAAATTGAGGTTGTCCGACCTTGGGCAGTAAAAGCGCTAAAATTGAAGTTGTCCGACCTTGGGCAGTAAAAGCGCTAAAATTGAGGCTGTCTGACCTTGGCGGGAAAATGAGGCAGGTCTGACCTTGGCGGGAAAATGAGGCAGGTCCGACCTTAAATGAGGGTTTGTTCTGTGCGTTCCGGAATTTGCGCTATTTTCAAGGGTGTCCGACTTGCGCGAAATTTGGAGGTCTCCGACTTCCAATGGTTTACAAGTCGGTCGGTGGATAAACTAGCGCAAAACAATTGCTGGCATAACAATGGTTCTCTTGCACAGAATTCAAGTTAGTCCGACTTGCGCGGATTTCGACGGGGTCCGACTAAGTCGGACACAAGGTGTTTTAGCGCATGGTCGGATGAAGGAAATTGTAGCGCAAAATAGTTTGGTAAGTCTTTTCAGCGGGCCTTTCGAGCAGCACCGACTTCACGGGGTTATGGATATCATCCGACTTGGTCAGACACAGGGTATTGTAGCGCAAAGTCAGACAAAGAAGATTTTAGCGCAAAAGGCAGTTTTCAAGGCTGCGGGCATTTCTAAACCATCCGACCCGATTTGTAAACGATATGTGAGTTGCGAAGGTCAGATGAGGTCATTTTTAGCGCAATCAGGCGCTGGATTTTGGCGCTAGATCTCAGGGTGTCTGACCATATCGAATGGTTTAGTTGTTTGGGGTCGGTTGAAAGTCAATTCAGCGCCGACTTCGTGCGCGGGTTTTGCAGAGTTTCGACCCGAGAGGGTCTAAATTCGCCCAATGCTTCTTAGTTCGTGGTTTTCTAAATCTAGGGTTTTGAGAAAATGCAAAGATCAATTCCCCAAACCCTAACCCGGGACCATTACATTCAACTCACAGAACTATCACACTCAACAATCATTATGTAAACGATGAAAACCCTAACAGTTTCTCCTGAATTTGCTTCAAAAACCCTAAAGAAACTCGGAAATGCAAAGGTTCAGAACCCTACCTGTAAATGGCGGCGCAGACCTAGATTGTCGAGGGGTCGCGGGTTCGAGCTCGGGCGATATCGGCAGTGAAAACTGGAGCTTAAGATGCGCAACTTTGAAAACGCGGTGAGAAATGAGTTAATCTCACTTAATTTCCTTATTTATGGCACGCAAATCCGCCATTAATATTCGGTGTACGGACTGTCAGCGGGGATTTGCAGCGGTTCCGACTGGAGGAATCAGCACGAAATCTGAAGGTTTCTGACCTATCCTGTTTGGCGGGGTTTTCAGACTCATCCGACCTGCGGGGTTTGTTTGGGGGTCCGACCAAGTCGGTTTTAATGCAAAGTCACTTGGAACGAATTTTAGCGCTAGGTCGGACAGAGGGGATTTTAGCGCTAGGTCCGATAGACTGAAAATCGGCGTAGAGGTCGGTTGAGGCCAGATTCAGCGCAAAGGTCGGTTGAAGCCAGTTCTAGCGCAAAGGTCAGTTGAAGCCAGTTCTAGCGCAAAGGTCAGTTGAAGCCAGTTCTAGCGCAAAGGTCAGTTGAAGCCAGTTTTAGCACAAAGGTCAGTTGAAGCCAGTTTTAGCGCAACAAACTAAATCAAGGACTCCAGAAGGGGAAACAACAACCCTCCTTAGCAAGTTTGAAGTGATTTTTTCAAGGTAATCATTCTATCCAGGGCACATATACTTTAGACCGTACAACCACTTCCGAGAGAGAGATCAAAAACCAAACGACTCACCAGCCAAAACAAAAAGAACAAAGGGGAGGGGCCCCCATGTTTAGAATGGGGCGTGTGTGCAAGGCACAATAGGTTCAACTAAAGGTACACCCTGAGGCTGAACAGGAGGTGTCATAGATATCCCGGAAGGTACTTGTAAACCAATGGGAGTTATAGGAGGAGGTTCTGGTGAAGCTCTAGATGCACTAGATCTTGGAGTATGATGAATGTCTACAGTTCTAGGTCTGAAACCTCTAACAGGTAGTTCCTCGAAGATTCCACTAGATCTAGACCTGGTATTTATCCTGTGAGCCAGGATTTCTCAATTTTGAGGCGAATTGGCTTAAACTTTGCAAATATTGGCAGGATTTCACCGAATGAGGTGATATTTGCAGTCAGATGGCTAATCAAACTGGATATTTATGAAATATTTATGAAGATACTGCAAGTGTGATAGGATATTTGGGGTATAATTACCCCTAGCACAAGATCTCAAATATCTAAAGCTTAAACTCTTCAAAGCTTGAACAGATTTACGGATCTTTGGCCAATATTAGTGAATTCAGAATGATCTACTATAAAGCTTGCAATATTTATGTAAGATCTGGAAATCTTTACACGAAATGAGCATATATGAGCTTCTTACAGTAAATATTTACATAATATTTGAAATTCACATACGATCTGAGGTTACCTTACTCCCTGCATCATAGAACCTGAAAATAATGATGATGAGTGTAGTATTCCAGATCTTGCCCTCCTTCTAGCGCCAATTTATGTTGGTCATGATGTTAGTCATAAACAAGCATAGAATAAAAGTACGCATTAACCTTTATTCATCTTGAAAGATACTGTGAATTCAAAGAATTCGGGATCCCAAGTCTCCGGTGATTAGGTCTTAATCGTCTGAAGCTACTCAGAGGTTAATGTGCGTTGCTGTTTCCATTTTGGGTCCTTACGTGAAATTGTGCCATCATCATGACATTCCTGCAGAAATTCTTTACAGAGAAGTCATATTATGCAGTTATTAGATGAAAAGATGTAAAAATACCTCAATCTTTGCATGATATTTTTCAATTGTGCATGCTTTGCTTTCAAATATGCTAAATATTTGCGATTACCTACGAGATGTCTGCATATTTGCGTTATTTACTTAGGATTATCAATTATTCACAATTGTGATAATGAAATGCTCTAAAACTGAAAGAAATTAAAGGAATACTACAATTTAAAGTTGAACCTTCAGCTATTGATCCACATACATACTTGATACTGTCATGACGAGAAGAAATCAAACCATATGTTCACCAGGATATTCCACAGCTAGATACAGTTGATGCAAACTTCAGAGGATGATGAATGAAACCAATACATGTAACATGATGAGCACTCCAAGGGACGCAGCAAATCAAAGCACATATCCAGAATTCAGACACAAATTACTCAAGATTTACGAAGATTTGTAATCGAAATACTCTTCTCTTTCATTAAGTATGCAAAAAGACATGTATATATGCAATAACTTTGAAATAAGCCCTGAATACTTCAGCAAACAGATTTCAATTAAGTTTTGAATGTTTCAATAGGGCATTCCACCACCTTTTATAGAATAAGGTGAGGAATCCGTTACAAAAGATCTACGATCTTGATTCATCAATACAAATCTATGGTCATGATTCACTTGATTTTGTCAATCTTTACAAAATGACACAAGTTGCCAGCTGGCAACTATCTATACTACTTATGCTATTATCCCCTTCATGATGTATCTTCATCATGCTCCTCAGCTGATTCATGTGGGTCATCATCATGTGCATCACTTTCTGAACTTTCACTATCCTGATGATGACGAGGCTGCATATGGGGCTGCATACTACTGCGGACCTGCTCGTATGAACGCACAACCTGATCTATCCCTCTGCCATCTTGAGTCTTTTCTTTGACAATGGCATGCTTATGTGCTTCATATTTGTCCCTGCTGTTGTCGAGCTTATTTTTCCTGTCCTGTAGTGTCTCTTTGTATTTCTCCATCTGGACCTTGATCCTCATTATTTTATCTATCAATTCCTCTGTCAAAGGAACAGGGGGACCATTTGCCTCTAATTGGAAATTACTGTGTACAGCTTTAATGGCGGACTCTTCATCTTGATTTTCTATTTTTCCTTCCACCTTGCCTTCCAATGCTTCCAGCATTACGGCTTCTTCAGCCATTAAATCTTGTAGCCTCATGCTGATATCCCTCAGCTTATTATTACACCTTTTGAGGACTCCACACTCAAACTGAGTGTCTTTATACCAGATATCTATTAATAATGCGGTATTACTGTTTAGCACCTGCTTACTGATAAGCAGTTGAGGATTTATATTCCTTATTTCCCCTAACAAGCTCAGGACTCTCTCCAGCTTGTAAGACCTCTTCCCGGTCTGCATCTGCAATTTATCCACTTTGGCCTTGGAGTTGCCTAGGGTGCTCCACCTTTTCAAAGAGGCCTTCATTATTTCTACAGCATCATCCAATGTGGATGACATCCATCTCCTTATTACGGACGCCTCATGCTTCATGAGGTCTAATTTGTTTACCTCCTCCTAAGAAATGGCGGTCAATGGGACTGCATGTTCAGTTGTGGTATCATCAGGATTGGTCAACCCTTTGATATAGGCATGCAACTGAGCAATGTGCTCTTTATGTAGCTGGTATGCAGATATGGAAGCTGGTGCTCTGTAAAACAAGTTTATCACAAGGTAAATGTGAAAATGGTGGTTGAATTACCTTTTAACCTCGCATTTAGGGTACATTTAGGGCAACTCTGACAGATTGGATCATGTTCCTTGATTATTCGTGCGAAAATGCAGGATCTTGCCAGGTGTTTCATTGGGTTCTAGGGTCGGCGGGAACTACCTACCATGTCTGCGCGCATTAAATGATAATGGCAACAACGGGAGCGGGGAATATCCCTATGACAAGATATCATGAGGGCAGGATGATATTCGCAAATATCGGGTTGAGTTTCAATATCATCCTCCTCCCTCGTATTGACATTGTTATCACGACAAGATTCGGGTGACAAAAGCACTTTTGTTTATGCTTAGTACATCAGGAGGATATTTCGGTGAATCAGGTGATGTTTTTTTTTAAATATGATGATGACGAGACAAACTTATATGTCTCTCTTTTTGGAATATTGGGATGACGTCATCCTGATATTCGCTCTTCTTATCAGGAGTGCATCATGACGTCATCATCATATTAGGCGAACATGATCATGTTTTAGAAAATATCCTGTGGCAATGTAAATGTGATGATGATGTCATCGTTATGTATGTTCCTTCGTTTATCATATTCAGATGATGTCATCAGGATATTTGCTAAGGGTGATATTTGCGTCAGGAGGATATAAAGACACATCGGGTTATATGCGAAGTATGACGCTCGCGATAGATAAAAATGTTTGACCGGAAGTTTTTGCTACCATTTAAAGTTGACATCCGGATATTTAAACCGCATGACATATCGAGGGGGGATGTTTCAAATATGATGATGAACTTCAACAATATGACCGAGGATATAAAAAAATATGACCTTCCTCTTGTGAATATCAAGTTTGACCGAAACTTTGACTGTTCATAACTCTTGCATCCTGATGAATATCAAGATGATGTAAAAGGCAAACCTACCTAAATTTTAATGCTCTTTCAATATATGAGGTCACAGAGATGAAATATGAACTTTGACAAACTAACCTCATGGTGACTTCCCTTATCCTAGTTTAACATGATGATGCACTCGACTTACTTTACCAAACCGCCCAGAAGCAGACGCACAAGCCAAACCAAAAATTGGGTCCCTATTTTGCCAAGTCAAAATGGGGCGTGTTGTGTAACCACACAACACTTACTCAAAAAGGATCAAATAGTTGTGGCCCAAACTCAAGAGAAGCATGAATATGTGGAGATCAAAATTGGCATCCTTAATAATGAAACTACCACCAAGAAGTGTAACTTTGACTTGGCTATAGGTCTTTGCCATGGTAATAAAATAATTACAAGGACATATTGAAATTTGATACAATAGGGCCTCTCCTTTGTCTAATATTACTTGCGAAAGTGGACTTCTACCAACTCTTGGAGACAAACAAAATTGATGATTTAGTGTTCCTTAATTGGCCCACCAAACCAAGGATGACCAACACAATAAAGATAATTGAGACTCTAGCTAGCTGAGAGGTTCAAATTCATCATGTGGTTAGCAAGGTAAAGAGCCTCCCTTGTGACACCACCATTGATCTTTCTACAAGTTATTGTGCATTGTGAAAACTAAGGCTCCCCAACCAAACTAGGTGTGATGCATT
Organism: Cunninghamia lanceolata; assembly: GCA_027924645.1. Lineage (NCBI taxonomy): Eukaryota > Viridiplantae > Streptophyta > Pinopsida > Cupressales > Cupressaceae > Cunninghamia > Cunninghamia lanceolata. The sequence goes on along the minus strand of BSBN01000846.1, from coordinate 5,636,240 downwards.
TAAGAAGGAAATGCAAGTAACTCCATCCAAATTGCGATTTTTTTATTCTTTGATTATATTTCTCCATTCTTTCAATTTGAACCACATAGTAAAAAAATATCATTAACATCTATGGAAATTAAGGGAGTATGATTTCATGAAACACAATTATTGTAGGATATGTATAGAATGAGATTTGTTAATATCACCTCATTATTCAAGCAAATGTAATTGGCATGTATACAGATAAAATATGAAATTCTTGAGAGTATAAATGCTTAATATACATTCATGCATATGGTGAGTTTAGGTATTGTCACACAAATTTCTCACTTAAGCAACATATAATTTTCCATTTATATTTGTTTCTAGAGAGTTACTTTAGTTTGGACTCTAGCATATAGCTTAGGTGAGATGATAACTATTACTCTCAGAGACAAATCTCAAAAGGAACTATCTATTTGTATTTGGTTTTAGAGTTGTTGATCAGGGCCTAAATTTGATGGTAATATTTAACTATTTTTGCCATAAAACACAATAAAAAATTTAGGAAGATTGTATCACATGAAAGGAAAGATTTTTTTTAAACGATCAAAAATGTTATAGAATAATAGTTATATATATGTCTAATTTATGATAATATTTTTTTTAAATAAAATATATCTTACCACTTGAAGGGCAATTTTGAATAAATAACCATAAAAAGTTGGCTTGATAGGCAGGGTCAATCGTCAAATTTAAACCCTATTGCTAATGATCCTTGGGGGGAAAAAACTATCGAGTCTTCTAGGTAGAAAATCCAAAATAATTATTTCCATAAGAATGTAAGTTAAAGTTACAACCAAAAAAATTGGTAGTGTCAAGGGCCCTTGGTCTGCTGGTGAGATTGAAAGGTTTTGAATGAGCCCACCAGGGATCAAATCTTGTTGAGTGCAAGGCCTCCAACACCATGAGGGATGAGGCTGGGATCATGCCCAAGATGAATTTAGCGGACTAGATAACCTTCAGTCCTTAGCTCTTAGCCGAAGAGGTTCAACCTAAGGCCCATGGTCTTGTATCGAGTAACAAAAACAATCTTGTGGATGATCTCCATCAAAACAAAATAAAAAAATCATTAGCAAAATTCATGAATTTTGTGCTGATTAAGCATGGCTATGAAGGGGTCCCATTGAGCTGCTAGAGGATCTATTTTTGTGGAGCAAGGGGTCCCATGAAACCCAAAAAAAAAATTGCTACGACATAATTAGAATTTTTTCCTCCAAAATGGGAGCAACTATTTTTCAGGTGGTTGATTTTGAGCGGGTACATTTGAGGTGGGGGATTTTTCTACTAGTTTTTAGATTCCTTCCATTTAATTTAGAAAATATTTTGGAGGGAAAATTTGTATTTTATGATTTTTAATCTTTTTATTTGTAAGTCCTAAAAAATCTTTGCTAAATCAATTAGCATTAAACTAAAAACCTCATGAGACCACCAACTTCCATAAATTTCAAAGCTTAAAGTTTTAAGCCTACCTACAACTACAAAATTCATCGGATCGTTTGTTGTAAAATGCTCCGGAAAAATTTCAGCAACACCGCTGATATAATTTGGGAAGCCCCTCTCCATAGGACTGCTTCCTAACATGTGCAAGCATTTAGGCCATGAGTTCCCCCAGCTTAAAAATAATAATAACAATGGGATGATGGTATATATTTTCAGTTAATCAAACAACAAAATTTGGTTCCAATAACTATCTTTAAGGTAATAAGTATTCCCAAATAGTTTCAAATAATAAAGGAAGATAGAGATGGCCAACCTGTATAGGATCTTTACAAGGTATGAAAGCCTCTGCTATGCAACATAATAGTATGTTCCTTGATAATAATGTATTCCTTGTCTAAATTCTTCCATACAGGAGGGTTATTGGTATGTAAATTTTTAGAGTAATGGCCAGAGAAAGTAATTGAGGGACATATATATATCTGAAATTTGATTTACAACACAAAAATATGATTAGGTAGAGGAAAAGAGACTAAACTCATACAAGGTGATATTTGCTTTAGAATCTGTCAAGGCATGATTTAAAAATAGTCCAATGATATTTGCACATGAGAGGTGTGGCTTAAGGGGGGGTGTTGGTGTTGGAAATAAGCCACACCCGAACCGATGATGGACTGGTCCAAGAGGGGCCAATAGCTCAGTGGTAGAGCACTCCAGCAGTGAATGGAAGGTCTTAGGTTTGAGTCCTAGCTGGTCCATGTCTCAACATCCAAGACTTTTGTTAATTCACCTAAAAACTGATGTTGGGATTCTGATCCCTGGTTTATATTTTTTAAAGGATGTGATAAATATTAAAGCCTACTATTATTCAAGTCACTGTCACCCTGAGATAGATCCTCGGTTGTGCTACTTATAGCATCATGAATAAGTTATCCATTTGTAAAAGACATCAGTTCAAATGACTAATCTCAATGAAATTTCACTCACCCCATTCTTCTTCTTTATTGCTTACTATTGTTTTAGTTACAGAGCATATATAGGATCCATCTGCTTTAACTTTTTGAGACAAGATATTTTGAAATATGAAATATATAGTGAAGACGCGCATTTTCATACACACTTATTCTCATATTTAGTTTTATTTTTGTATACTAGGTATGAGTATAATTCACCTGGTTTTATTTAATTTTCTAAATTTAAATTCTATGGTACTAAGGATTTAGATCTGGCAATGTCTTTATAGTTTAGGTAGTGCTCCTTGTTAGGAAAGCTAAGTGTGAAATACACCTTCCTAATGCCAATTATCAAGAGAGAGATACATATAGTTCATTCAAATTTCAATTATAGTTCACTTAAGAAGCACATTTATTAGAAAATAGAATAGACAATTAAACATCACACAGAATTGAACACTGGTTTTACTTGGGAAAACCCTTACGGGAGAATAACCCACACACCAAGCAATAGTCTCTTTGTATTACAGTACAAAACAATTACATACAAAGTTGCAGATCTTACACTTCCACAGGTATCAATTCACAGTACAATTCTGGCAGCATAAAACTTTCTTGATCAACCTTGTTCTATTTTTATTGAACAATTCGAAGAAAATCATCTATCGATGCAGACCCTTCAATGTTCTTATTACATTCGTTCTACATTCCAAGTAGTTCTAGAAACAATCATTTTAGTTCCTATAGACAAATGGTCACAATTTGGTTTAACTGTCAAAGACATGTCGAACCATCGAAGAGACACCAACTGAACTCTCTTTAAACATCTCAAAGTCATCTCGACAACCATATTACTTGCCAAGTCATCCTATCATCCACCATCAACCAACACTCAGCCAATCCCTACTCCCCCTCGGGGTCTATCCAGGACCCACCCCAAAAGGCACGAGCCAGTGGGCACCATTGGATCAAATACATTTGTGATATGCATTGCCAACTCAGCATATGTTTTTTCTGTCCTTCTGCCATGTCCAAAGTTGATGGTTACCACCATCCCACGCTTCCACTTGATATGCCATGCAACACATTTAATGAGAAGAGAGCGCCTCAAAAAATGGGAAAAGCTTTAAAGTCACGAAGTCACAAAAAATTTGAACTTGAGAACCTCTGGTCAGAGGTTATGAAGTTTTGAAAACCCCCAACTGACCAATGACAAAGAGACTAAGTCAGGAGGTCGGGAGGTTATGAAACTTTAGAACCCCGTGACTTAGGTTAGGAAAACTTGGAACCCACTGAAATGTAAATGTTAGACCGATGAAGGAGTTTAAACATAACCTACAAGGAGACGATCAAGCTAGTAAATTTGAGTCACATTTTCCAACATGCTCCCACTTGACAAAGAACTTACTGGCTCGTTTCAACACTAGAAGTTACTGAATATCATAGGCCCCAAGGCCCATCGAACCGGCACACCATTTGAACTTATCCGTGCTCACAGGCTTCACCAATGCATCAGCAAAATTCATTAGAGTAGCAACCTTCTCCAGATTAACCTTTCCATCCTCCACCATATCATGAACAAAATGATACTACACGTCAATATGTTTCATCCTGGCATGAAAAGTTAGATTTTTTGCCAAACAAATAGCACTCTGACTATCACAGTAAATAGTAATATGCCCTACATCAAACCTAATATCAGAACATAGCCTTCTAGGCCAAATGGTTTCCTTGTAGGCATGAGTTACTTCCATGTACTCTGCCTCAGTAGTAGACAAAGTGAATACAACCTGTTGCTTGCTCATCCAACTAACTGCACCACCAAACAATGTGAATACATATCCACTTGTGGATTTTCTGCTGTCAATGTCCCCTACCCAATTAGAATCCACGAATGCTAATTGAACTTTGAGATCTAGTAGAGTAACCATGATAGTACAAGGTGTACTTAGCAGTACCCTTTAAATATCTGAAAACTCTTTTCACAACATCCCAATGCGGTCTTCCTGGATTAGCCATAAATTGACTAAATACTCCCACTACTTGGGCAATGTTTGGCCTTGTATAGACCATTGCATACATCAAACTACCAACTGCACTCGTATAAGGCACCCTGGTCATGTCCTCCATCTCAGTAGGAGATTTTGGACAATCTTCAATAGATAGCTTCGTTCCCTGCAACACTGGAACAACTAACTGTTTGCAATCTGTCATATTAAATCTCTCTAGGATAGTATTAATATACTTTCTCTGGCTGAGCCAAAGTTTTTTATTTCCTCTATCCCTTCTGATTTCCATCCCCAGAATGTACCTAGTTGTTCCTAAATCTTTCATTTCAAATTACGCTGACAACAGAGATTTTAAAGTAGAAATCATACCCTTACTATTCACAATGAATAACATGTCATCCACATACAAGGCAATAATAAGAAGTCAACCATTTCCAGTCTTTAAATACACACAATAATCAAACTTTGATCTCACAAATCCAAAAGACAACACATAATTGTCAAACTTTTGGTACCACATTCTAGGTGACTATTTTAAACCATATAGAGATTTCATTAATTTACAAACCAGGTTTTCCTTACCTTTTTCAATGAAGTGCTTTGGCTGGAACATGTAAATTTCTTCTTCCAAATCTCCATGAAGAAATGTTGTCTTCACATCCATCTACTCAATTTCTAAGTCATATGCTACTGCAAGTGACAATAGAAATCTAATAGATGTCAACTTAGCTACAAGAGAAAATATTTATCCATAATCAATTCCCTCCACCTGGGAATACCCTTTCACGACCAACCTTGCTTTATGCTTCGCAACACTACCATCCAAACCAATCTTCTTTTTAAACACCCATTTGTATCCAACAGGCTTTGGACCTTCAGGCAAAGGTACAAGATCCCAAGTTTCATTCTTCTTCAATGACGCCATTTCTTCATTCATGGCTTCCAACCAGGAATCTGAATCAAACATACCAATAGCCTTTCTAATAGTCCTAGGCTCATCAGTGTTAGCAATCAAAGCATAGACACAACTAGAATCCAACATAGAATATCTAAACATTTCAGGTTGCCGCTTCTCACATGTAGACCTCCTCACTGGCTGAGGCTGAGGTTTTTCTTCTTGCTCAGAACTTTTAGAGTTTCTCGAGCTCTCCTCACTAACAGGTCCACTAGGAGTACATAGTTCATCCTTATCTAGAGTAAGAGGGGTTTCAACTCCCTCCTTTTCAGCCTCTTTCACCTCTGGCTATAGATCAACAGTAGAAGGTTTCATCTCATGGAAGATCACACTTCTACTATACAACACCTTCTTAGTAACTGGATTCCAAAGTTTGTACCCTTTCACACCAATTCCATAACCAACAAAGATACATTTTACTGACTTGTTCTCCAACTTGGATCTTTTCTCATTCGGCACATATGTATATGACTCACAGCCAAAGACTCTAATGTGTCTTAATGAGGGCTTCTTTCTATACCATGCTTCTATAGGTGTCATGTCCATGAGCACTGAAGTGGGAGATTGATTAATCAAGTAACATGTTGTAGCTATAGCCTCAACCCAGAACTTCTATTCCAGACCAGCACTACTAAGCATACTTCTCGCCCTTTCCATCAACATTCTATTCATCCTTTCTGCAACTCCATTTTGTTGTCGAGTGTAAGGAGTTGTTTTATGCCTTTTAATTCCATGGTCTTTGCAATACTTTTCAAAATCTATAGAACAAAACTCTTTGCCATTATCTGTCCTCAAGCATTTTATTTTTCTTCTAGTCTAATTTTCAACTAAGGTTTTAAATTCCTTAAACTGACTGAAAACTTCAATTTTACTTCTAAGAAAATAAACAAATGTCCTTCTCGAATAATCATCTATGAAAGAGACAAAATATTTAGACTTCGATAACGAAGGAACATTAACTAGACCAAATACATCAGAGTGAACATAATCCAAAATTCTAGAAGATTTATGAGGACTAGAATAAAATGAAACATGGTGTTGCTTTCCATATATGCAATGTTTGTAAAAATCAAATTCCAGATTACAATCATCAAGCGCTTCAACTAGGTTTTTATTTTTCAAGGCTTTTAAGCCTTTTTCACCAATGTGTTGAGTCTATGATGCCACAACATTGTTTTCTCTACTAGGAGTTTCGCCTCCAAGGAGTTAGCACCCATAGGAACAACATTTTCCTTCTCTTCAAAATCAGATTTAATCGACTTTACAAAAACATTGTTACATTAAACTGCATGTGCGTCCAACTTGTATAGAGTGCCAATTTGTGCACCCTTAGCCAACACCATAGACCCTCTAGTCATCTTACAAGCACCATTCAAGAAAGAAACTTGCACATCAACATCATTCAGCTTACTTACAGAAAGAAAATTTCAAGCCAGACCTAGTATATGCATTACATCATTGATTCCTTTTATTCTTCTATCAGGAAATTGAATTTTGACTCTTCCACGGCTAATAATTTCTAGGTGAGAATTGTCATCCAGATACAACTTTCCACCAACATACTTTTCATACTTTGAAAACCAATATCTGTGAGATGTCATGTGAAAAGATGCACCTGAGTCAATCAGCCAAACCTCATTTGATGCCTGACTCGCCAAGGCTGCTATGAAGGCATCTGCATCACTCTGAGAAGATTCATTATCAGAAGAATTGTTCTTCTTTTTCTTCTTCTTCTCCTCTTTGCAATCTTTCTGGATGTGTCAAGTCTTCCCACAATTCTAGCACTTCACCTTGGACTTTTTACCAGGAGACTTTGATCTCCCTTCTAACTTGGATTTAGACTTCTTGTCTTTCTTCTTACCTCTCCTTTGATCTGCCTCAAACAGCAAGGGCCTCCTTATCCATCTCAGAAGACTTCCTTCGCATTTCCTCTGATAGTAGTGAAGAAACCACATCTTCCATCTTGAAAGTGGTTGTTGTACTCCCAATAGCCATCACCAGATGGTCCCATGTGTCAGACAAAGAACACAACAGGAGAATGCAACGATCCTCGTCATCCATCTTCACACCCACAGACACCAACTAAGCAACAATCATATTAAATGCATTTAAATGATCTGCAACAGATGCTCCTTCCTCCATTTTTAAAGAGTATAACTTCTTCCTCAAGAATAACTTATTTACCAAAGATTGCCCTTGATAAATGTCACCAAGCTTCTTCCACAAAAGTTTCGATGTCTTCTCTTCATGGACATTCAAGAGAACTGAATCAACCAAACATAGCCTAATCAAACCCTTGGCTTTCTGGTCCATTGTATCCCAGTCATCTTGCAAGGTTATTTATGGTTTGGTTGAAGACACTACAGCCCATAAATCATGATCTATGAGTAAATCTTCCATCTTGAGTTTCCACAACTCAAAGTTGCCACCGTTGAACTTCTCAATCTCTATTCTTCCAGATGTGCTTGCCATCTTAAATCTGCAATAAGATTTCTCTACAAAACTTGCACTCAACTAGATCAACACAAAAAACCCAACTTACCCACAAGGATAACACAACTAGTCAGGCTTTGATACCACTTGTTAGGAAAGCTAAGTGCAGAATACACCTTCCTAATGCCAATTTTCAAGAGAGAGATACAGATAGTTCATTCAAATTTCAATTACAGTTCACTTAAGAAGCACATTCATTAGAAAATAGAATAGACAATTAAACATCACATAGAATTGAATACCAATTTTACATGGGAAAACCCTTACGGGAGAAAAACCCACACACCTAGCAATAGTCTCTTTGTATTACAGTAAAAACAATTACATACAAAGTTGTAGATCCTATGCTTCCACAAGTATCAATTCACAGTACAATTCTGGCAACATAACACTTCCTTGATCAACCTTGTTCTATTTTAATCAAAAAATTCAAAGAAAATCATCTATCAATGCAGACTATTAATGTTCTTATTACATTTGTTCTACATTCCAAGCATTTCCAGAAATAGTCATTTCAGTTACTGTAGACAAACGGTCACAATTTGATTTAACTATCAAAGACACGTCGAACCATTGAAGAGACACCAACTAAACTCTCTTCGAACATCTCAAAGTCATCTTGACAACCATATTACTTTCCAAGTCATCCTATCATCCACCATTGACCAACACTCATCCAATCCCCACTCCCCCTCAGGATCTATCCAGGACCCACCATAAAAGGCACGGGCCAGCGGGCACTGTTCAATCAAATACATTTGTGATATGCATTGCCAACTCAACATAGGCTTTTTTTGTCCTTCTTCCACATCCAAAGTTGATGGTTACCACCATCCCCCACTTCCACTTGATGTGCCATGCAACGTATTTAATGAGAAGAGAGCACCTCAAAAAATGGGAAAAGCTTCAAAGTCATGACGTCAAAAAAAAACCCAAACTTGAGAACCTTTGGTCGAAGGTTAAGAAGTTTTGAAAACCCCTGACTAGCTGACAACAAAGAGACTAAGTCAAGAGGTCAGGAGGTTATGAAACTTCAGAACCATGCGACTTAGGTTAGGAAAACTTGGAACCTCACGACTTAGGTTAGGAAAACTTGGAACCCACTGAAATGTAAATGTCAAATCGATGAAGGAGTTTAAACATAACCTGCAGGGAGAAGATCAAGCCAGTAAATTTGAGTCACATTTTCCAACACTCCTCTAGTGATGAATAATTTTCCTTCTTTCCATATCTCTCCATATTCAAACCATCATACAACCTTGCTTTTTGTCAATCGCATTTCTCCATTGATAAATTGTGGCTTGCAACCTCTTGTTTTCAAATGGAGTGACCTCACCTACTCAACTCAACTCTAAATGTAAATGGCTATAAATCAATTTTTTTCCATTAACAACATTGCAATGATAATGAGTATCAATTTTACACTTCAGTCATAACAAAAAGTGGTAAATAAAACAATGAATGGGAGCAGGATTAAGAGTGGGAGAAACCCTAATCAAGGCAGGATCGAGAGCGATGCAAAAAGAGCAATGATGAGGATGAAAAGGATGACGAAGTTAAAGATGATGAATGGGATCTTCCTAGCGATGAGGATGAAGACATGCACATCTTAGAGCTCTAGCTGGATGCTCAATGCTCTAGCTGATGAGCTCAGTCAATGTCCTCTAGCTAGGGTGCTTCGTCTATTGTTAGGGATGGCCATCTTTGTCAGGCATTGAGGCAGGGCTTTCACTCCCCCTTGCTCGAATCTAGTGACAACAAGAATGTTTCTTCCCCTATCGTCATCCTTGATGTTTTGATGCGACTACAGTCTGGTTTCCTAGATTGGAAATTGCCTAAGCTTTAGCAAGATGGGTGATTAGGGAGTCCCCTTTAGTAGGGCCTATTTGCACCCAATATGTTGGTGTTTTGGAGTCGACCTTGGAGTCTCAAGTTGGGTATTTGAGGGATGCTTTCCCTTGCTTAACTAGTGACCTATCCTTTGCAAACTCTTTGTCTCTGGGTGCTTTTGCGAGGAATGCATTGACATCAACCCAAGGGGTTGCGCTCTTTGCCCTTCATTATGTTGTCCAACATCCTAAGATATATACGCAAGGGGACTTCACTAATTTTGGTGCCCATCCCCTAAACCCTATTCTACCTACAGCTTCTAGTGAAAAGGGTCAAGATTGGTAGATCTTCATCCTTGATCTAGTGATTGACAGATCTTCCTCATTATGGGGTAATGCTCTAGTGGGAAAATTTCTAGGTAATAGACCCAATGTGGACAATGTCAAAATTAGGTTAAGAGGAAATGGAGGTTGAAAGGCTTGTTGGAGATTGTGATGATGAAGGGATTCTTCCTCTTTTCATTCTCTCTTTTGGAAGACATCTTACAATTCTTGAAGAGGGGTCCTTGGTTCTTTGGTAGACCCTTTCTTTTCCTCAAGAAATGGGAGATATGCTTAGACCTCAAGAAAGTTTGCATTGATAGTGTTCCTATTTAGGTCAGACTCCCTAGATTACCATCATATTATTAGGAAGAGGAAGTGTTGATAGCTATTCCTAGCTCTTAGGGTGATTTCATTGTTGCCAATGAGGTGACTAGATCTTGAAAGTAGTTTCATTTTGTTATATTTTGTGTCAACTCTATTGTTCACAAAGCACTCCCCTCTATCACTCTTTCTTCTAAACTTGGGAACTAGGTGCAACAAATCATTTATGTGGACTCTCAAGTGATGTACCTCAACTATCACAAAATGGGACATGCTTCAACCACGTGTAGAGATACTAAAGGATGGAATCTCAAGAATAATATTCATTAGGTTCCTCCTCTAATAGAGGAGGTTGTCAAACCCTTGAAAAAGATTGGGAGGCAAGATAGCCCTCTCCTGGACAAGACCAACTTGGAGTCTTTGGTGGTGGAAAAGAGTTGCAAGTTGGATGTTGTGGTTTATTGTAATTCATCCTCAAACAAGGAAAATAGAAAAGAGAAGCCTTTAGACAACAATTGTTGCACTCCTCCCAATGTGGTTCCTTCTGTGAATCCCATTAGTAAAAGACATGCCCTAGTTAATTCATAGGATGCCAACTTGAAACAAAGTTCTTTGAAAATTTTCAGCTTCAAACCACCTTGAATTGGTGGCCCTATTTTATGGGGCAACTTTGCCCTAGTTCCATTGTTTCCCCTACTTGTGAGAATTAGATATTTGCTATTATTTCTTATTGTGTTCCTTGTTGTTTCTTGGTGTTGTTTTCTCGTCATTTACTGTTCTTGTTGTT